>CM029012.1:41465405-42125404 GCA_016801055.1 Panax notoginseng
TCTATCGCTTCTAGTAAAAGAAGAGAAATGTTCTATGTGATTCGATAAATGACAATCCAGTAGTCCTTGGCTAAGGCAGAATAAAATTAAAAAGGAGTTTCTAATTTGTATTATTTGGAGTTATGCATTTGAGAATCAAAATGCATATAATTAAATAAAATAAGACTTGACAGTAATTCCATGTCTTATATTTAATTGGGACATTGTATGGTGGAATGATTGAATTGTACGGTAACTATTTACTCAAATGTTCTTTTATCATTAATATTAAAAATTTATATTATCTGAAAAGTCGTTAATTGCTAGGGAGGCTTATCCCTATTGTAGAATAAATATTATTTATTTAAATAAATTAATAGTTTAATTTATTTATTTAAATAAGATTAAAAAAATTTCTAATTAATTTATTCACAACGGTTTAATATGGAGAACCTAAAGGGTCACACCATAAAAGGAAGAATAATTATTTAAGAAGTCAATGGCATAATCATAATAATAAGTTAAGTATATTTAATTTAATCTATGGGTTATAGAATAAATTAAATAGCTTAATATTTATTATTTAATATTTTGGAAATATTAAATATAAATTAATAAGAGGAGTCTTATTTTTATTTAATAATATTATTATTATTTAATTTCTAAAGGAGTTTGAGAATTAATTAATTAAAGTACTCTCATATATCCTAATAAGATTAGGAGGCTAATTAATTAAAAGAGTTTAATTAATTATTTCTAATAAGATTGGGATCCTAATTAATTAAAGGAGTTTAATTAATTAAAATAAAACATAATTCCTTAATTGTTAAGGAGTGTTGCCTACATCTATAAATAAGAGGGGTTTTATTATGGGTGATGGTTAACTTTTTCACAACAGACGTAATTCTAATAGTTGGGAGAGTACACATTTTTCTATGAATGATAAAAAACTAGGAATTTGTCAAATACTCATCTTCTTGAATCTTTCTTCTTCCTTGGTGGATCATCTCTAGAGGCCAAACACTTGGGTGGCTAACATTGATCGAAGGAAGGAACTAAATCTGGTGGATTCAAGTTGAACGTGAAAGAATTTGGAGGTGAACTTGTACCTGAGGAAGCTCGAATCTTCAAGGGTATAATTATTGTTCTTTATCTTTTTGTTTAATTAATAATTGTGCATAAATGATGATCTGGGTATATGGTTTGTTAAATTTTTAAAACTCTAATTTTCATGCTTCTGCTTATTTTGTCCAATTTGATTGCTTTCATGAATATTACATGTAACGACCCCAAAATAGGTTCATTCCACCCAACCCATTCTGAGTCGTCAAATACATGGTACAGAAAACAACTACAACTTTATTACAACAATTGTCGTGCAAAATACAACAACACATATGCTGTGAGTTTGGATACAAATATATACCAAATGTGACTCATGTTCCAACCGTGGACATCACCTCACAATAACACCTTACATAAAGGTATAGTCAAAAACTGTTTTAGAAATTAGAATCTTTGGGAAGTGCTCAAGGAAACCTTCGTACATGGGAGGCCACGCGTCTAGGTTATGATAGATATCATATGGCCCACAGAATTATCCTTGGTTGACCCAATAGACCCCAAAGAAAAACGAGAAGATTACTATCATATTCTTCCCAATGGTGAGTCTTCTCTTGACATATCATTATCTCTACTGTCTCTAATTGAGAATTATACTTTAAACAAACACCAAGATTATATAGGTAGTGTTCGTATATATACTCAGCAAGTGGATGAGCACATCCCTGTCTTATGATGACACGAGGTTGTATGTCGTTAGACATCTTGTATGATAGTGGCAAACCACCCTTCCAACGTTGGGTACACCTTACCCTATTGGATTCACCAAATATAACTACTAAATGAACTTTTCTATACTGCTTCGGGAGAACATCCACAGCTAGAGACCACTGTTCTATTTTCCCGTTACCCTCGCTCGACCAGCTACACTCTTATTACCATAGTTGCAGCGGAACGAGCAATCCATTAGAAGAGTCAAATAGACTATAAAGTCTATTATCTTCTCCATGTAAAAATCCATCAACAATGTTTTATCCCTGTAACATCAATCAACAGTTCCTTTCCACAATCATATGAATAACTCATAATCATAATTGTGATTCTAAATTTTTCTTCGCACCCAGGACGAAGAATATTTTCATCACATGTCTTTACCTGAAACATCAAAGATCATGGTTATACCAAATCACAGTTCCTGTTCATAATCATACTAATAAATCCATCTTTGCACTACGACCAAAGATATTCAACAACAGTTTATCTTTGCACTACGGGCCAAAGATATTCATCAACAGACCATCTTTGCACTACAGGCCAAAGATATTCATCTACAATTTATCTTTGCACTACAGGCCAAAGATATTCCTCAACCGTTCATCTTTGCATTACTGGCCAAAGATATTCAACAATAGGTCATCTTTGCACTACGGGCCAAAGATAATCATCTACAATTCATTTTTGCACTACAGGCCAAAGATATTCCTCAACAATTCATATTTGCACTACATGCCAAATATATTAATACCTCAAAGAATATATAATCATTTAAGAATTTCTATAAACAATAATTATAACCATGTTGATCCTTTCACCTTTGTACTTAAGCTAAAGATATTCAATTACAAATTCAATGGTCATGATCATACCAGTCAACAATTCAACTTTGCACTACTGGCCAAAGAGAACCCATAGTCATGATCATACCAATAATTTACCCATCTTTACACTCAAGCGAAAGAGAATTTCAACATCAAGGTTATAAAAATGTTATATACGATTATAAAAATAATATGGTCAAAACATGGATTTAATTTCAAGAGCAATATTCATAAATCAACTATAATTTGGTTAGAAAAAGAAACCAATTTTGTCGTGAATAGTAACTCATGAATAGTAACCTCGACTCAAAAAGGTAGAAATTCAACAATAAAATCTATACCAATATTTCGGTATAATGATATTGAAAGAATAACATTTCTTAAGCTTATAAACAATTTATTTAAATTATTTACACTTTACTAATTAATGCATTTAATCATCATAAAATGTCAACTCTTAAGATTTCATCATCAATAGCCAAAACCCTCATCAAAAATCTGCATATACCTCATATAGGATTCTCAAGCCATAAAATTCTATTTTCCAATTTTCTTTCCTCACAAAACATATTTAATTCATTTACTCATAACTAGACCATTTTCATAAAAAATACCAAATCAGTTCCAAAAATATTTCTTTTCTGGGATTTAGCATAATATAGTCCCATAGTGAACATATATTTTTCTCAAAATTTTTAAAAGTCATTTACTATTTTTCATATGGCCAAAATAGCCGAATATTTAGACATTTATCAAAATTGTACTTTTGTCTAAAAATTCTGAAATTTACAGAGTATACTTCTATCATATACATGTACTCCCAATAAAAATTTCATCAATTTTGGAGTTAACCACAAGGAATTATAAGCTGTTACTTTTAAAATAGTCTTTTCTCATAAAATTCATAACTCTCAATCTATACATCCAAAAATCACCATTTTTGGACACAATCAAGAAAACTCATCAAAATATCATTTCAAATTTTTCCAGAATTTTTGAAGATCAGAAAAAATTACGAAACTGAAAATCATAACAACCCTTAAAATCCCTTAATATCCCTTACTATCCCTTACCTCAAAAGAGCAGTACTTCTGATCGGTATAAGGCTGAAAGAAACTTGCACTGATGAATAGCAACTCACCAAGTATCTAAATACTCACAAAATACACTCAATAATCTAGAGAGAGAAAGAGAGAAAACTTATGTTTCTGGTGTGATTTTCAATTCTAACTTAGCCCTCTATTTATAGGAAAATTTTGGTAGGTTTGACCTGCAACCTGATGGCTTTACCGGCTACTATTCCACCCACCACATTTGAAATATAATTCAGCACATTTCTTCACCAACCACAAGTGGAGCCCACCAATTCTAGAATTTTTACCAAAATGATAAACTCGAAAATTCAACAATTTCTGAACCAGTCATCTCGTAAAATTCATAACAAATCATACATTCATTTTTAAAGGTTCAAAATTTGTGGACATATACTCAACTTATATATGTATAAACATATCCAAATATTACTACGATCCAACGGTCGGATTAAAAATTATAACCCCCGCAAAATATCTCAAAAACCCTGATTTTTAATACCTCCATTCCACCAAAAAAATATGATAAAAAACCTCAACATTAACTCCTTCTTTTTAACCACAAAAATATATCCCTCATTTATTCCACATAAAATAAATATTTTCTTATCATATAAATCAATAATTAATTATTCACAAATAATATTACAGAATCACATTTATGACAACCAGGCCGTTCTCAGGAAAGAGGGGGCTTTCCAATAAGGATTTCTCCTTACTAGCGCGCAATTCGATGACCAAACCTCTCCTTAGACAGAACTTTCTAGACATTGCCAATAATGCTATCTAATAATACTATTCAAATAATATGAATTATTGATCTGATAATAGAAAATACTGTGCAGCAACAATAATATAAAATTTTAACGTAGCAATTATTGAATCAATAAAATAAAATATTGAACAGTAATTACTGTAACAATTATTGAGTAGTGCCTTCTTACGTAAGAATCAATAATTTCAAAAATACTGTGCAATACCGTGTGCTACTGTGCAATAACGCGTATTACTGTATTTAAACCACCGGGTATTTCAACAGTATTAACGATAACAACTACGCCGTTATTTGTAAAAACTCAAATTTGTCGTTTTTCTTCACCCGACAGTTATTCGTTATGGGGCCCACAAATAGCTGCGCCGTCGTACGAATATTCTCCGACAGAAAGAATATTCCACGACCAAACGAATATTCCCCGACAACAATGATTATTTTATAACCACTTGCTTATTTTGAAAAAAAATTCATATTTCACCCATAACTTTAAACTTTTATCAATTTAACCATTTACTGAATAGTAATTATAAGAAAAATTGAATACTTTTATTTCATAAAATTCGGGGTCTTACAATCTCCCCTCCTTATGAAATTTCGTCCCCGAAATTTACGTACCTGGTATTTCGAAGAGTTGAGAATACCTTGCTTCCATTTCAGATTCTATCTCTCAGATCATCATGATTTCTCCATTGCTCATCTCCCATGATAACTTCATTTGGGTTCCTCATTTGTTGGGAAGTCATGACAACCGCCATCCCTCGAACTACTCGGCTTTGACTTGTCTGGAGCAGCATTTGGCGTCATCATTACCGTTGGAATATACCTTTCTATAGGACATATTCCTCCCTCAACTGCCTCTTCGTACTCCTCATTCATGATCTGAATCATCAATCTTCGATCCATATCGAATTCAGGTTGACCGCTATGAACAGGGTAATTCAAAACTCGATGTTGGGTTCTCCCAATTGCTTTCCAAAAAGAGAAATTCATATCATCTATTTTAGCCTTCTTAGATCGAACATCTCTTTCCACAATATCCACGTGTCGTGCGGCTTTTGCCCATGCATCACTTATTCTCACTCGTTCAATTTTTTCTTCTTTCAGCTCAGATTCCATTTTTTATCATCTTATACTCTGCCAAAGAATGCTTCTGTTCAAGCATCACATATCGGGTAACACAAGCTTGAATTGTTGCATCCTTTTGTTCCACGACCGCCTGTCGTTCTTCTGCCTGCTCTTCTAACTCATGAATACGATTTTGAAATTCTACATTTTGATCATATAATACCTCTAATAAACTCTCCTCTGGTACTTCTTCTTCCTCTTCTTCCTCAGTCTCAGCTGTTACCTCTGCGACTATCTCGGGTGCAACTATCAATTCTTCACTCACCACATAGATATCTCTAATTCCTTCTTCGTCTGACATCACATTATCATGGTTAGTGATTAGAGGTATCCCCACAGTCTCATTCACTCCATTGTTAGCATTCTCAGCTGCCATTCTCAAATACTGCCATAAAATAAGGGTTAATTAAACAAATTAACATATCACATAATATCCCAATATTATGACTAACCAACAAATAAGCTTAGGTAGGACACACTAGCGAAGGATTTACGCATCTCTCCCCTCCTAGTTATATTCCCCGATCTCCACCAGAGATCATATTCCTAAGCTCTGATACCAACTGTAACGACCCCAAAATAGGTTCATTCCACCCAACCCATTCTGAGTCGTCAAATACATGGTACAGAAAACAACTACAACTTTATTACAACAATTGTCGTGCAAAATACAACAACACATATGCTGTGAGTTTGGATACAAATATATACCAAATGTGACTCATGTTCCAACCGTGGACATCACCTCACAATAACACCTTACATAAAGGTATAGTCAAAAACTGTTTTAGAAATTAGAATCTTTGGGAAGTGCTCAAGGAAACCTTCGTACATGGGAGGCTACGCGTCTAGGTTATGATAGATATCATATGGCCACAGAATTATCCTTGGTTGACCCAATAGACCCCAAAGAAAAACGAGAAGATTACTATCATATTCTTCCCAATGGTGAGTCTTCTCTTGACATATCATTATCTCTACTGTCTCTAATTGAGAATTATACTTTAAACAAACACCAAGATTATATAGGTAGTGTTCGTATATATACTCAGCAAGTGGATGAGCACATCCATGTCTTATGATGACACGAGGTTGTATGTCGTTAGACATCTTGTATGATAGTGGCAAACCACCCTTCCAACGTTGGGTACACTTACCCTTACCCTATGGATTCACCAAATATAACTACTAAATGAACTTTTCTATACTGCTTCGGGAGAACATCCACAGCTAGAGACCACTGTTCTATTTTCCCGTTACCCTCGCTCGACCCAGCTACACTCTTATTACCATAGTTGCAGCGGAACGAGCAATCCATTAGAAGAGTCAAATAGACTATAAAGTCTATTATCTTCTCCATGTTAAAAATCCATCAACAATGTTTTATCCCTGTAACATCAATCAACAGTTCCTTTCCACAATCATATGAATAACTCATAATCATAATTGTGATTCTAAATTTTTCTTCGCACCCAGGACGAAGAATATTTTCATCACATGTCTTTACCTGAAACATCAAAGATCATGGTTATACCAAATCACAGTTCCTGTTCATAATCATACTAATAAATCCATCTTTGCACTACGACCAAAGATATTCAACAACAGTTTATCTTTGCACTACGGGCCAAAGATATTCATCAACAGACCATCTTTGCACTACAGGCCAAAGATATTCATCTACAATTCATCTTTGCACTACAGGCCAAAGATATTCCTCAACCGTTCATCTTTGCATTACTGGCCAAAGATATTCAACAACAGGTCATCTTTGCACTACGGGCCAAAGATAATCATCTACAATTCATCTTTGCACTACAGGCCAAAGATATTCCTCAACAATTCATATTTGCACTACATGCCAAATATATTAATACCTCAAAGAATATATAATCATTTAAGAATTATATAAACAATAATTATAACCATGTTGATCCTTTCACCTTTGCACTTAAGCTAAAGATATTCAATTACAAATTCAATGGTCATGATCATACCAGTCAACAATTCAACTTTGCACTACTGGCCAAAGAGAACCCATAGTCATGATCATACCAATAATTTACCCATCTTTACACTCAAGCGAAAGAGAATTTCAACATCAAGGTTATAAAAATGTTATATACGATTATAAAAATAATATGGTCAAAACATGGATTTAATTTCAAGAGCAATATTCATAATCAACTATAATTTGGTTACAAAAAGAAACCAATTTTGTCGTGAATAGTAACTCATGAATAGTAACCTCGACTCAAAAAGGTAGAAATTCAACAATAAAATCTATACCAATATTTCGGTATAATGATATTGAAAGAATAACATTTCTTAAGCTTATAAACAATTTATTTAAATTGTTTACACTTTACTAATTAATGCATTTAATCATCATAAAATGTCAACTCTTAAGATTTCATCATCAATAGCCAAAACCCTCATCAAAAATCTGCATATACCTCATATAGGATTCTCAAGCCATAAAATCCTATTTTCCAATTTTCTTTCCTCACAAAATATATTTAATTCATTTACTCATAACTAGACCATTTTCATAAAAAATACCAAATCAGTTCCAAAAATATTTCTTTTCTGGGATTTAGCATAATATAGTCCCATAGTGAACATATATTTTTCTCAAAATTTTTAAAAGTCATTTACTATTTTTCATATGGCCAAAATAGCCGAATATTTAGATATTTATCAAAAATTGTACTTTTGTCTAAAAATTCTGAAATTTACAGAGTATACTTCTATCATATACATGTACTCCCAATAAAAATTTCATCAATTTTGGAGTTAACCACAGGAATTATAAGCTGTTACTTTTAAAATAGTCTTTTCTCATAAAATTCATAACTCTCAATCTATACATCCAAAAATCACCATTTTTGGACACAATCAAGAAAACTCATCAAAATATCATTTCAAATTTTTCCAGAATTTTTGAAGATCAGAAAAATTACGAAATTGAAAATCATAACAACCCTTAAAATCCCTTAATATCCCTTACTATCCCTTACCTCAAAAGAGCAGTACTTCTGATCGGTATAAGGCTGAAAGAAACTTGCACTGATGAATAGCAACTCATCAAGTATCTAAATACTCACAAAATACACTCAATAATCTAGAGAGAGAAAGAGAGAAAGCTTATGTTTCTGGTGTGATTTTCAATTCTAACTTAGCCCTCTATTTATAGGAAAATTTTGGTAGGTTTGACCTGCAACCTGATGGCTTTACCTGCTACTATTCTCACCCACCACATTTGAAATATAATTCAGTACATTTCTTCACCAACCACAAGTGGGGCCCACCAATTCTAGAATTTTCTACCAAAATGATAAACTCTGAAAATTCAACAATTTCTGAACCAGTCATCTCGTAAAATTCATAACAAATCATACATTCATTTTTAACGGTTCAAAATTTGTGGACATATACTCAACTTATATATGTATAACATATCCAAATATTACTACGATCCAACGGTCGGATTAAAAATTATAAACCCCGCAAAATATCTCAAAAACCCTGATTTTTAATACCTCCATTCCGACAAAAATACTGAAAAAACCTCAACATTAACTCCTTCATTTTAACCACAAAAAATATATCCCTCATTTATATCCACATAAAATAAATATTTTCTTATCATATAAATCAATAATTAATTATTCACAAATAATATTACAGAATCACATTTATGACAACCAGGCCGTTCCCAGGAAAGAGGGGGCTTTCCAATAAGGATTTCTCCTTACTAGCGCGCAATTAGATGACCAAACCTCTCCTTAGACAGAACTTTCTAGACATTGCCAATAATGCTATCTAATAATACTATTCAAATAATATGAATTATTGATCTGATAATAGAAAATACTGTGCACAGCAATAATATAAAATTTCAACGTAGCAATTATTGAATCAATAAAATAAAATATTGAACAGTAATTACTGTAACAATTATTGAGTAGTGCCTTCTTACGTAAGAATCAATAATTTCAAAAATACTGTGCAATACCGTGTGCTACTGTGCAATAACGCGTATTACTGTATTTTAACCACCGGGTATTTCAACAGTATTAACGATAACAACTACGCCGTTATTTGTAAAAACTCAAATTTGTCGTTTTTCTTCACCCGACAGTTATTCGTTATGGGGCCCACAAATAGCTGCGCCGTCGTACGAATATTCTCCGACAGAAAGAATATTCCCGACCAAACGAATATTCCCCGACAACAATGATTATTTTATAACCACTTGCTTATTTTGAAAAAAAATTCATATTTCACCCATAACTTTAAACTTTTATCAATTTAACCATTTACTGAATAGTAATTATAAGAAAAATTGAATACTTTTATTTCATAAAATTCGGGGTCTTACATTACAAACCTAACATGTGGAGCCTGCTGATTTTGGTTGCTACTCCACGAGAAGTTGGGATGGTTCCTAGCCCCTGGATTGCAGGCATTCTGATACGGATTCTGAGGTATTCTATTATAACTTCCTACAAACTATACCGCTGCAGGATTTATGGCACACTATTCCGTTGGATGTTCCCTAGCACACAATTCACAAACAAATGCTACTTGTAAGACCCCGAATTTTATGAAATAAAAGTATTCAATTTTTCTTATAATTACTATTCAGTAAATGGTTAAATTCATAAAAGTTAAAGTTAAGGGTGATATATGAAATTTTTTTCAAAATACGCAAGTGGTTATAAAATATTCATTGTTGTCAGGGAATATTCGTTTAGTCGTGAAATATTCTTTTTGTTGAGGAATATTCGTACGACAACACATCCATTTGTGGGCCCCATAACAGAATAACTATCGGATGAAGAAAACGACAAATTTGAGTTTTTATAAATAACGACGTAGTTGTTACCGTTAACACTGTTGGAATACCTGGTGGTTAAAATACAGTAATATGCGTAGTTGCACAGTAGCACACGGTATTGCACAGTATTTTTTCAATTATTGATTCTTACGTGAGAAGGCACTACTCAATAATTGTTACAGTAATTTCTGTTTAATATTTTATTTTATTGAATCAATAATTGCTGCGTTGATATTTTATATTATTGTTGTTTTAATAATTGTCAATGCACAGTATCTCCATTATCAGATCAATAATTCATATTATTTGAATAATATTATTAGATAGCATTATTGGCAATGTCTAAAAAGTTCTGTCAAGGAGAGGTTTGGTCACCTAATTGTGCGCCAGTAAGGAGAAATCCTTATCGGAAAGCCCCCTTTTTCTTGAAAACTGCCTGGTTGTCATTATTGTGATTCTGTAATATTATTTGTGAATAATTAATTATTGATCTATATGATAATGAAATATTTATTTGATGTGGATATAAATGATGGATTTATTTATGTGGTTAGAAATGAAGGAATTAATGTTGAGGTATTTTATCAGTATTTTATCGGATTGAAGGTATTAAAAGATCAAATCAGTGTTCTTACAGCTTTATTGTGTGAGTTATAATTTTTAATCTGACCGTTGGATCGTTGTGATTTTTGGATATGTTATACATATATAAGTTGAGTATATGTTCACAAATTTTGAACCGTTAAAAATGAACGAATGATTTGTTATGAATTTTAAGAGGTGACTGATTCGGAAATTAGGTTTATAAATAATTTTGGTGGAAAATTCTAGAAATGGGTGGGCCCCACTTTTGGTTGTTGGGGAAAATGGCTGATTTTTGGTGGGTAGAATAGTAGCAGGTAAAGCCATCAGGTAGCAGATCAAGTCTGCTTCGGCGTGCTAACATTTTCCTATAAATAGAGGGCTAAGTTAGAATTGAAAATCACACCAGAATTCATAAGTTTTCTCTCTTTTTCTCTCTAGATTATCGAGTGTATTTTGTGAGTATTTAGATACTTGGTGAGTTGCTATTCATCAGTGCAAGTTTTCTTCAGCGTCATATCCGATATCCAGTCAGAAGTGCTGCTCTTTTGAGGTAAGGGATAGAAAGGGATTTTAAGGGATTGTAAGGGATAGTAAGGGATAGTAAGGGATATTAAGGGATGTTATATTCTTCATAATGATGTTATTCTTTCAATATCATTATACTGAAATATTGGTATGGATTTTATTATGGAATTTCTACCTTTTTGAGTCGGGGTTACTATTTATGTATATGTCACTATTCACGTATACGACACTATTCATGTATATGGCACTATTTATGTATATGATATTATTTACGTATACGGTACTATATACGAATACGGAGTACTATTCACGAGTTACTATTCATGAGTTACTATTCACGAGTTAGTATTCACGAGTTACTATTCACGAGTTACTATTCACGGGTACTCTTCACGAAAAAAAATTAATTTTTTTTTGACCAAATTATCGTTGATTTATGAATCTTACTCTTGAAATTAAATCCATGTGTTGATCATATTATTTTTATTATCATATATAATATTTTTATAACCCTGATGTTGAATTTCTCTTTCACTTGAGTGTAAAGATGGGTAGATTATTGGTATGATCGTGACTATGGGTTCTCTTTGGCCAGTAGTGCAAAGATAAATTGTTAACTGGTATGATCATGACCATTGAATTTTTAATTGAATATCTTTAGCTTAAGTGTAAAGATGAATTGATTAACATGGTTATAATTATTGTTTATATAAATTCTTGAATGGTTATATATTTCTTTGAGATATTAATATATTTGGCCTGTAGTGCAAATATGATTTGTTGATGAATATCTTTGGCCCGTAGTGCAAAGATGATCTGTGGTTGAATATCTTTGGCCTGTAGTGTAAAGATGATTTGTTGTTGAATATCTTTGGCCTGTAGTGCAAAGATGATCTGTGGTTGAATATCTTTGGCCAATAGTGCAAAGATGAA
Organism: Panax notoginseng; assembly: GCA_016801055.1. Lineage (NCBI taxonomy): Eukaryota > Viridiplantae > Streptophyta > Magnoliopsida > Apiales > Araliaceae > Panax > Panax notoginseng. The sequence goes on from CM029012.1 coordinate 41,477,922, forward strand.
CTGTTGACGAATATCGTTGGCCCGTAGTGCAAAGATAAATTTATTAGTATGATTATGAACAGGAACTGTGATTCGGTATAACCATGATCTTTGATATTTCAGGTAAAGACATGTGATGAAAATTATCTTCGTCCTGAATGCGAGGAGAAATTTAGAATCACAATTATGATTATGAGTTATTTATATGATTGTGGACCAGAACTGTTGATTGATGTTACAGGGATAAAATATTGTTAATGGATTTTTAACATGGAGAAGATAATAGATTTTATGGTCTATTTGACTCTTCTAATGGATTGCTCGTTCCGCTGCAACCATGGTTGAAATTTTTTATCATCTACCATATGTTCTAAATCTCTGATTTATTACTGTTGAAGGCTATTGATAATTTATTTACCTTTAGTCATGATATTCTTTACTGGGCTAGTTGTGCGCACCCTTCTGTTTCACAATTCCTTTCAGGTAATAAGAGTGTAGCTGGGTCGAGCGGGGGTAACAGGGGAATAGAACGGTGGTCATCATTTAGTAGTTATATTTGGTGAATCAAATAGGGTGAGGCGAACCCAACGTTAGAAGGGTGTTTTGTCACTATCATACAAGATGTCTAATGACATATAACCTCGTGTCATCATAAGACACGGTTGTGCACATCCACTTGTTGAGTATATCTACGAGCAGTACCTATATAATCTTGGTGTTTGTTTAAAGTATAATTCTCAATTAGAGACAGTGGGGATAATGATATGTCAAGAGAAGACTCACCATAAGGAAAGAATATGATAGTAATCTTCTCGTTTTTCTTTGGGGTCTATTGGGTCAACCAAGGATAATTTTGTGGGCATATGATATCTATCATAACCTAGACGCATGGCCTCCCATGTACGAAGGTTTTCTTGAGCACTTTCTAAAGATTTTAATTTCTAAAACAGTTTTTGACTGTACATTTATGTAAGGTGCCATTGTAAAGTGCTATCCAAGGTTGGGATGAGAGTCACAGTTGGTATATATTTGTATCAAAATTCACAGCATATGTGTTGTTGTATTTTGCATGATAATTATTGTAATAAAGTTGTAGTTGTTTTCTGTATCATTTATTTGGTGACTCAGAATGAGTTGGGTGAAATGGACCTATTTTGGGGTTGTCACATTTGGTATCAGAGCTTAGGGATATGGTCTCTGGCGGAGATCGAGAAATATAACTAGGAGGGAGAGAGATGAATAAATCCTTCGCTAGTGTGTCCTACCTAAGCTTATTTGTTGGTCAGTCATAATATCGGGATATTATATGATATGTTAATTTGTTTAATTAACCCTTGTTTTATGGCAGTATTTGAGAATGGCTGCTGAGAATGTTAACAATAGAGTAAATGAGACCATGGGGATACCTCTAATTACCAACCAGGATAATGTGATGTCAGGCGAAGAAGGAATTAGAGAAATCCATGTGGTGAGTAAAGAATTGATAGTTGCACCCGAGATGGTCACAGAGGTAACAGCTGAGAGTGAGGAAGAAGAGGAAGAAGAGATACCTGAGGAGAATTTATTAGAGGTATTATATGATCAAAATATAGAATTGAAAAATCGTATTCATGAGTTAGAAGAGCAGGCTGAAGAACGATAGGCGGTCGTGGAGCAAAAGGATGCAACAATTCAAGCTTGTGTTACCCGATATGTGATGCTTGAACAGAAGCATTCTTTGGCAGAGTATAAGATGATAAAGCTGGAATCTGAGCTGAAAGAAGAAAAAACTGAACGAGTAAGAGTGAGTGATGCATGGGGAAAAGCCGCACGTCGCATTGATATTGTAAAAAGAGATGTCCGATCTAAGAAGGCTAAAATAGATGATATGTATTTCTCTTTTTGGACAACAATTGGGAGAACCCAACATCGAGTTTTGAATTACCCTGTACAGAGCGGTCAACCTGAATTCGATATGGATCGAAGATTGATGATTCAGATCATGAATCAGGAGTACGACAAAGCAGTTGATGGTGGAATATGCCCTATAGAAAAGTATATTCCAACGGTAGTGATGACACCAAATGCTGCCCCAGACATGTCAAAGCTGAGTAGTTCAAGGGATAGCGGTTGTCATGACTTCCCAACAAGTGAGGAACCCAAATGAAGTTATCATGGGAGATGAGCAATGGAGAAATCATGGTGACCGGGGAGATAGAATCTGGAATGAAAGCAAGGTATTCTCAACTTTTTGAAATACCAGGTACGTAAATTTTGGGGACGAAATTTTATAAGGAGAGGAGATTGTAAGACCCCAAATTTTATGAAATAAAAGTATTCAATTTTTCTTATAATTACTATTCAGTAAATGGTTATAAAAGTTAAAGTTAAGGGTGATATATAAATTTTTTTTCAAAATACGCAAGTGGTTATAAAATATTCATTGTTGTCGGGGAATATTCGTTTAGTCGTGGAATATTCTTTTTGTCGGGGAATATTCGTACGATGGCGCAGCCATTTGTGGGCCCCATAACAGAATAACTATCGGATGAAGAAAACGACAAATTTGAGTTTTTATAAATAACGACGTAGTTGCTACCGTTAACACTGTTAGAATACCTGGTGGTTAAAATACAGTAATATGCGTAGTTGCACAGTAGCACACGGTATTGCACAGTATTTTTTCAATTATTAATTATTACGTGAGAAGGCACTACTCAATAATTGTTACAGTAATTTCTGTTTAATATTTTATTTTATTGAATCAATAATTGCTGCGTTGATATTTTATATTATTGTTGTTTTAATAATTGTCAATGCACAGTATCTCCATTATCAGATTAATAAGTCATATTATTTGAATAATATTATTAGATAGCATTATTGGTAATGTCTAAAAAGTTCTGTCAAGGAGAGGTTTGGTCACCTAATTGTGCGCCAGTAAGGAGAAATCCTTATCGAAAAGCCCCCTTTTTCTTGGAAACTGTCTGGTTGTCATTATTATGATTCTGTAATATTATTTGTGAATAATTAATTATTGATCTATATGATAATAAAATATTTATTTGATGTGGATATAAATGATGGATTTATTTATGTGGCTATAAATGAATGAATTAATGTTGAGGTATTTTATCAGTATTTTATCGGATTGAAGGTATTAAAAGATCAAATCAGTGTTCTTACAGCTTTATTGTGTGAGTTATAATTTTTAATCTGACCGTTCGATCGTTGTGATTTTTGGATATGTTATACATATATAAGTTGAGTATATGTTCACAAATTTTGAACCGTTAAAAATGAACGAATGATTTGTTATGAATTTTAAGAGGTGACTGATTCAGAAATTAGGTTTATAAATGATTTTGGTGGAAAATTCTAGAAATGGGTGGGCCCCACTTTTGGTTGTTGGGGAAAATGGATGATTCTTGGTGGGTGGAATAGTAGCAGGTAAAGCCATCAGGTAGCAGGTCAAGTCTGCTTCGGCGTGCTAACATTTTCCTATAAATAGAGGGCTAAGTTAGAATTGAAAATCACACCAGGATTTAAAATTTTTCTCTCTTTTTCTCTCTAGATTATCGAATGTATTTCGTGAGTATTTAGATACTTGGTAAGTTGCTATTTATCAGTGCAAATTTTCTTCAGCGTCATATCCGATATCCAGTCAGAAGTGCTGCTCTTTTGAGGTAGGAGATAGAAAGGGATTTTAAGGGATTGTAAGGGATAGTAAGGGATATTAAGGGATGTTATATTCTTCATAATGATGTTATTCTTTCAATATCATTATACTAAAATATTGGTATAGATTTTATTATGGAATTTCTACCTTTCTGAGTCGGGATTACTATTTATGTATACGGCACTATTCACGTATACGACACTATTCATGTATATGGCACTATTTATGTATATGACATTATTTACGTATACGGTACTATATACGAATACGGAGTACTATTCACGAGTTACTATTCATGAGTTACTATTCACGAGTTACTATCCACAAGTTACTATTCACGGGTAGTATTCACGAAAAAAAATTGATTTCTTTTTCTGACCAAATTATCGTTGATTTATGAATCTTACTCTTGAAATTAAATTCATGTGTTGATCATATTATTTTTATTATCATATATAACATTTTTATAACCCTGATGTTGAATTTCTCTTTTACTTGAGTGTAAAGATGGGTAGATTATTGGTATGATTGTGACTATGGGTTCTCTTTGGCCAGTAGTGTAAAGATGAATTGTTAACTGGTATAATCATGACCATTAAATTTATAATTTAATATCTTTAGCTTAAGTGTAAAGATGAATTGATTAACATGGTTATAATTATTGTTTATATAAATTCTGGAATGATTATATATTTCTTTGAGATATTAATATATTTTGCCTATAGTGCAAATATGAATTGTTGATGAATATCTTTGGCCCGTAGTGCAAAGATGATCTGTGGTTGAATATCTTTGGCCTGTAGTGCAAAGATGATCTGTTGTTGAATATCTTTGGCCTGTAGTGCAAAGATGATCTGTGGTTGAATATCTTTGGCCAGTAGTATAAAGATGAACTGTTGACGAATATCGTTGGCCTGTAGTACAAAGATGAATTTATTAGTATGATTATGAACAGGAACTGAGATTTGGTATAACCATAATCTTTGATGTTTCAGGTAAAGACATGTGATGAAAATTATCTTCGTCCTGGATGCGAGGAGGAATTTAGAATCACAATTATGATTATGAGTTATTTATATGATTGTGGACCAGAACTGTTGATTGATGTTATATGGATAAAATATTATTGATGGATTTTTAACATGGAGAAGATAATAGATTTTATGGTCTATTTGACTCTTCTAATGGATTGCTCGTTCCGCTGCAACTATGGTTAAATTTTTTTATCATCTATTGTGATAACCTGGGATTTCGAATAATCCAAAATTTGAGAATAATTTTTTTTTTATTAATATTAATATTAATTATCATTTATGTGACAAGTATCGGTGATACGTGTTTTGAGAAGGTCAATTTGTGTATTGACTAATAAAAATACAGTAGAGTTGTGCTTAACGGAGAATAGAAACCCTAACCCTAAGTCCGGATAGGGATTCGATATAAAATATAATTAAAATAATTATATTATTGATTACGTGTTTGCACTGTGTGGTAGTATTGATCAATGATTGATCGGGTAAGGTTTAATATTTACAAACTCTAAGAAGAGATTAGAAAACCTAATCTCAGGATGAGAAACCCTAATGTACCATTAGAAATCCTAATCGAAAGTCAGAAAACCCTAATTTCACATTCGGGAATCCTAAACCCTAATTATGAAACCCTAATCCTAATTGGTAAGCCTAATGGATGTATTAAACTTAAATATAATTAGAAAACCCTAATTATATTTTAGTTATCTTAATTTCTATTTTATAAACCCTAATTATAATTTAGAAAATTTATTTTTCTAATTAAAACCCTAATTCGTGGGTTGTAAACCCTAATGACCAATTACGACCCTAATTGCTTAATTAGCAATTTTAATTAGGAATTATTAATCCTAATTAGCAATATTTTAGTATGATTAAGAAATTTTAATATAATTAGAAAATTCTAATTATAATTTAGAAATATTAATTTTCTATTTTGAAAACCGAAATTCGGAAATCTTAAAAATTAAAGTGTAAACCTAAAGGGTTTAAACCCTAAACCCCAAGGGTTCCAAACCCTAAACCCTAACCCAAATCCTAAACCCTAAGGGTTTGGATATTTGACCATATTATCATTAAAATTATTTTACAAATGTCTAAAATGCCCTTTATAGGATTTTTATTAGGAAACTTGTACAAATGGCCAAAACCTTTAGTTGTTGACCAACTCTCTTGACTTTGTGACTTCAAATCTCAGCAAATCTGATCCAACTGACACTTAGCATGCTCGTGTTCAATGTATCTAAGTTTTATAAAAGAATTAAAGAGAGAAAATGTACCCATTTTGTTTATTTTCTCTCCAAGCTCCTACCAACTCCCTCTCACACAAAAACCTCCGAAAATCTAAGGAAGATCAGTCACAATATCAGTCCCTAAGTCACCCAATAATAGATTTGAGAGCCAAGATCTAAGATTTGTCAAGAAAAGGTATAAATCTAATTTAAAATTTTGATCTTTGTTGCTTAGAAAATTTTTGTGTTTTAGTGTTTAATCTTATGTTATAATATGTTTTTGGTTGTTATATGTTGATCCATGATGGATCCATAGCATCAAAATGGATAAAAACCATGTTTTTCAAAATCTGTTAGAGTCAAAATGTCGCCTGACAGGCTAATGTCAGACGTTCTTGATCTTTGTGTGTTTATGATTTTTGATGTTTTATTATTTGGATCTATAGTTTGGTATGTTGTCTTTCATCTGAAAGTGGTTTTATAGTCATTAGAGGTCTAGATTTCATTTTATTCACGGTCAAAACCCGTTGACCGGGCATGACCATGAACCTTCTGGGTAACCCAGAAAGTCTTTTGCAGAGTCTGACAATGTTTTGTGAGGGCTGGATCTGTTAGATTTTTTGTGTTTTGTTGATGTTGTTGAGTTCATGTTGTAGCTTACATAATGGACTGTAGAACTAGGTCTTTAGACCTCTTAAAACATCAACATAGTGATCTGATAAGGTGGTCAAACTAGGCAACTCGACTCTGATTTGCAATTTCTGGAATTTCCAGAAACTGGAAGAACACAATTTCTAACAATGTTTGGCCAAATTAAATATGGTGATTTTGATGTATTCGAACTGAGTTAGTGTTATGTTATTGTTCCTTGTAATGTGTAATACTCGTTTGAACCAAGAACACACCCATAAGATGATCAGAACCTTGATCAAATCGTGATTGAAAGTGTCTAGTCAACACTGTCTGGGTTTCTGGGTTACCCAGAAAACCCAGATTTCGTCTGACAAGAAATTTGAGACGCTAGATCGTTTTGTTGTTTTGTTGTATGATCATGATGTTGGTTGGATATTGTAGAGTTACAGTTTAACTACATAATCGATGCTTAACATTGCTTAGAACTAGTACAGATTGGAAATTACGCACGGTCAAACCATGCACCTTGAACACTGACTTTGTCAGTGTTCTTGAGCCAAGAACACCAAAGGCAACAGACAAGTGTCGCTAAAGGCTATTAGCGACGGTTTTATTTATTTTATTTTCAAAATTTTCGGTAATTAATTAAAAATAGAAAATAAATTATAAAAATTATTAAAAATAGTTTTAAAATTTTTTTAAATTATGAAAAATAATTTTTGACCAATTGGAATATTTTTCTTTAATATTTATAATTATTTAAATATTAGAGGTATTTAATTTATTTAATTAGTGTATTAAATAAATTAGAGAAAAATGATTTAATATTATGAAAAATTATTTTAAATATGAATAATATATTTAAAAATATTTTAAGTTATAAAATGTGACTTTTAATATTTTTAGAGAATTTTCATTAATAATTTAATATTAATGATATTAGATTTATTTAATTATTAAATTAAATAAATAAGAAAAAAAATAATTTAAATGATTTAAAAATAATTTTAAATAAGAATAAAGTGTTAGAAAATATTTTAAATTAAAAAATATAATTTTCAATATTTTTGGAGAATTCTCATTAATAAATTAATATTAATGATATTAGATTTATTTAATTATGATATTAAATAAATGAATTAAAAATAATTTTATTGATTTAGAAATCATTTAAAAGTGAGAAAAATATTTTAAAAATATTTTAGGTTATAATTAATGACTTTTAATATTTTAATAATAATTACATTAATATTTAAATATTAATGATAATGATTTAAAAATAATTTTAATTATTTTAAAAATTATTTAAGTAAAATATTGATGATTTAAAAATATTTTAAGTTATTAACAATAACTTTAATATTTTGACAAGTATGTTATTAATATTTTTCTATTATTAAATATTAATAATTATAAGATTATTTAATAATTAAATCATTTAAAAATGATTTAAGTGTTTGAAAAATTATTATAAATTATAATAATTGTTTATAAATTATTAAAAGCTTCCGAAAAATATTATAAACGATATTTGACTTATCTAAAATAATATTGAAGCTTAGAGATCAAGTTTAATTGACAATCAATGTGTTAATTGTCGGATAGGGTGACCAGAACACTGAGAATGGACAGAAGTCCAACTAGACCGAAATAGTTAGACTTGATAATTGTTTATATAGGTTATAAACACTAATGTGGCTATGTGGTAATGTGCGTAGGAGAAGTTTGACTGTAAATTACAGTATTACGTGTTTTGAAATATTGTGCTAATTGTGAGACCGATATTATTGGTTATAGGTCTTAAGAACGCAGTTAATTATATTGTGTAGCTGTAATCAACGCGAAAGGCAAGTTTCCTAACTCAACCTTGAGTTATATTCATTCAATTATTATGGTTAATTATTGCTAATTATACCATGTCTAGGGAAGTTATTATTGATTATTCGCAGTTAGTGCATGATTAATAATTTAAATTAAATTACTGATTCGGAAAATATATATTCGTAGAATTACTGTTGTTGGATATTTATATCTGCAGAAACTAATATTGACAGTACAGATAATTCCTATTTAATGTCAAATTATATTGAGAAATGTCTTAGCTAATTATTCTGGCTAGACAAACATTTGTTAGAAATTGATAAATACGAGAATAGAAATCAATTGTTATTGATAGATCGATGTCAATTGTTTTGGCTAGATCAATAAGTAGATAGAATTTGAAATCACAGTATTTCGTTGTTAAATCAAAAATCTTGATTCTGAGAGTGAGAAGAACAACATTTTATATAAAGAAAATATTTTGGGTCGTATATTCGACCATTGCGCGCTGTTAAGCATTATGCATAATATAGGGTATAATAAAGCTGATCACTTGTTATACTTGCAGAGGGGTATGATTTAATCTTTATGGTTATCTGATACGCCTGAGTATGTATCAAAGTAAATCTTTGATAGATACCCAAGAAAATAAGTTCAAAGATCTGGTGAGATCACTCAGCATAAATCTGGAAAATATTCCACTTTGTTATTGAGTAGAATTGATTCTTGTTTATTCAATAGAATATCGTAGAAACTTGAAAGCGTTGTACTCTTTCATTATTATAATATTGTGTTGCATAGAAAGGGAGAAGCCTTGTTATTGATTAAGACATTGTTCAGCTAATTCAAAGTTCCCCGAACTTTGGTGTCATTCTATCAAAATAAATAGTCTATTATTCTGATACTTATACATTCATTGTATATCTTAACTTGCGGGGCAAATTTATTGCTTAACCTTGGCTAAATAAAACTTTTCAGCTAGGGAAGAAGTGGTAGAAGGTGCTGTGAAGAACAAGGGCAAAGACATAGTGATTAATTAGTTATGCATAACAGTATTATTATGTTGTATTTGTGAACCCTTTTTGTATAACGAAAGGGTATATTTGTAATGTTAAGGTTAGAGAACCTGGGGTAATGTATTAACTATATCAGTTAATGAAGCTTATGTATTCCTATTTATATATGAACGGGTAGTTAAATGGTATTATATTGTGGATCGTGAACACCAAACTCGGGGGTCAGGTAACCCAGATTTGGGGGTGTCACATGTAAGACCCCGAATTTTATGAAATAAAAGTATTCAATTTTTCTTCTAATTACTATTCAGTAAATGGTTAAATTGATAAAAATTTAAAGTTATGAGTGAAATATGATTTTTTTTTCAAAATAAGCAAGTGGTTATAAAATAATCATTGTTGTCGGGGAATATTCGTTTGGTCGTAGAATATTCTTTCTATCGGGGAATATTCGTACGACGGCGCAGCCATTTGTGGGCCCCATAACAGAATAACTGTCGGGTGAAGAAAACGACAAATTTGAGAGTTTTTACAAATAACGGCGTAGTTGTTACCGTTAACACTGTTGGAATACCCGGTGGTTAAAATACAGTAATACGCGTTATTGCACAGTAGCACACGGTATTGCATAGTATTTTTGAAATTATTGATTCTTACGTAAGAAGGCACTACTCAATAATTGTTACAGTAATTACTGTTCAATATTTTATTTTATTGATTCAATAATTGCTACGTTAAAATTTTGTATTATTGTTGTTCAATAATTGTTGCTGCACAGTATTTCTCATTATCAGATCAATAATTCATATTATTTGAATAGTATTATTAGATAGCATTATTGGCAATGTCTAGAAAGTTCTGTCTAAGGAGAGGTTTGGTCATCTAATTACGCGCCAGTAAGGAGAAATCCTTATTGGAAAGCCCCCTCTTTCCTGGGAACGGCCTGGTTGTCATAAATGTGATTCTGTAATATTATTTGTGAATAATTAATTATTGATTCATATGATAAGAAAATATTTATTTTATGTGGATATAAATGAGGAATATATTTTTTGTGTTAAAAAATGAAGGAGTTAATGTTGAGATTTTTATCCGTATTTTTGTCGGAATGGAGGTATTAAAAATCAGGGTTTTTGAGATATTTTGCGGGGGGTTATAATTTTTAATCCGACCGTTGGATCGTGGTAATTTTTGGATATGTTATACATATATAAGTTGAGTATATGCCCACAAATTTTGAACCGTTAAAAATGAACGTATGATTTATTATGAATTTTACGAGATGACTGGTTCAGAAATTGTTGAATTTTCGGAGTTTATCATTTTGGTGGAAAATTCTAGAATTGGTGGGCCCCACTTGTGGTTGGTGAAGAAATGTGCTGAATTATATTTCAAATGTGGTGGGTGGGAATAGTAGCAGGTAAAGCCATCAGGTTACAGGTCAAACCTACCAAAATTTTCCTATAAATAGAGGGCTAAGTTAGAATTGAAAAACACACCAGAAATATAAGCTTTCTCTCTTTCTCTCTCTATATTATGAAGTATATTTTGTGAGTTTTTAGATACTTGGTGAGTTGCTATTCATTAGTGCAAGTTTCCTTCAGCATCATATCCGATATCCAGTCAGAAGTACTACTCTTTTGAGGTATGGGATAGTAATGAATTTTAAGGGTTGTTATGATTTTCAGTTTCGTAATTTTTCTGATCTTCAAAAATTATGGAAAAATTTGAAATGATATTTTGATGAGTTTTATTGATTGTGTCCAAAAATGGTGATTTTTGGATGTATAGATTAAGAGTTATGAATTTTACGGGAAAAGACTATTTTAAAAGTAACCGCTTATAATTCCTTGTGGTTAACTCCAAAATTGATGAAATTTTTATTGGGAGTACATGTTTTATGATAGAAATATACTCTGTAAATTTCAGAATTTTTGGACAAAAGTATAATTTTTGATAAATGTCTAAATATTCGGTGGTTTTGGCCATATGAAAAATAGTAAATGATTTTTAAAAATTCTGAGAAAAATATATGTTCAATATTGGACTATATTATGCTAAATCTCAGAAAAAAAATATTTTTGGAACTGATTTGATATTTTTCATGAAAATGGACTAGTTATGAGTAAATGAATTAAATATGTTATGTGAAGTAAGAAAATTGGAAAATAGGATTTTATGGCTTGAGAATCCTATATGAGGTATATGCAGATTTTTGATGAGGGTTTTGTTATTGGTGATAAAATCTTAGAGTTTGGTATTTTAGAATGATTAAATGCATTATTAGTAAAGTGTAAACAATTTAAATAAATTATTTATAAGCTTAAGAAATATTATTCTTTCAATATCATTATACCGAAATATTGGTATCGATTTTATTGTGGAATTTCTACCTTTTTGTGTCGAGTTTACTATTTATGAGTTACTATTCACGAGTTACTATTCATGAGTTACTATTCACGAGTTACTATTCACGATAAAATTGGTTTCTTTCTCTAACCAAATTATAGTTGAGTTATGAATATTACTCTTAAGATTAAATCTATATGTTGATTATATTGATTTTATTATCATATATAACATTTTTATAACCCTGATGTTGAAATTCTCTTTCTCTAGAGTGTAAAGATGGGTAGATTATTGGTATGATCATGACTAGGGTTCTCTTTGGCCTGTAGTGCAAAGTTGAATTGTGACTGGTATGATCATGACCATTGAATTTATAAGTGAATATCTTTAGCTTAAGTGCAAAGGTGAATTGATTAACATGGTTATAATTATTGTTTATATATAAATTCTGAAATGATTATATATTTCTTTGAGATATTAATATCTTTGGCCTGTAGTGCAAAGATGAAATATTGATGAATATCTTTGGCCTGTAGTGCAAAGATGAATTGTTGATGAATATCTTTGGCCCGTAGTGCAAAGATGACTTGTTGTTAAATATCTTTGGCCAGTAGTGCAAAGATGAACAGATATTGAGATAAATATGACCAACTGGTGATACAAATGAATATCTTTGGACGTAGTGCAAAGATGAAGTTATTAGTATGATTATGAACAGGAAATGTGATTTGGTGTAACCATGATCTTTGATGTTTCAGGTAAAGATAGGTGATGAAAATTATCATCGTCCTGGATGAGAAGAGGAATTTAGAATCACAATTATGATTATGAGATATTCATATGATTGTGAACCAGAATTGTTGATTGATGTTACAGGGATAAAACATTGTTGATGGATTTTTAACATGGAGAAGATAATAGACTTTATAGTCTATTTGACTCTTCTAATGGATTGCTCGTTCCGCTGCAACTATGGTTGAAATTTTTATCATTTACCATATGTTCTAAATCTCTGATTTATTGTTGATGAAGGCTATTGATAATTGAATTATCTTTAGTCATGATATTCTTACTGAGCTAGTTGTGCTCACCATTTTACTTCACAATTCCTTTCAGGTAATAAGAGTGTAGCTGGGTCGAGCGGGGGTAACAACGGAATAGAACAGTGGTCATCATTTAGTAGTTATATTTGGTGAAGAAAATAGGGTGAGGCGAACCCAACGTTGGAAGGGTGTTTTGTCACTATCATACAAGATGTCTAATGACATACAAACCTCGTGTCATCATAAGACAGGGTTGTGCTCATCCGCTTACTGAGTATATCTATGGGCACTACCTATATAATCTTGGTGTTTGTTTGAAGTATAATTTTCAATTAGAGACAGTGGAGATAATGATAAGTCAAGAGAAGACTCACCATTGGGAAGAATATGATAGTAATCTTCTCATTTTTCTTTGGGGTCTATTGGGTCAACCAAGGATAATTCTGTGGCCATATGATATCTATCATAACCTAGATGCGTGGCCTCCCATGTACGAAGGTTTTCTTGAGCACTTCCCAAATATTCTAATTTCTAAAACAGTTTTTGACTATACCTTTATGTAAGGTGTTATTGTGAGGTGATGTCCACGGTTGGAACATGAGTCACATTTGGTATATATTTGTATCCAAACTCACAGCATATGTGTTGTTGTATTTTGCACGACAATTGTTGTAATAAAGTTGTAGTTATTTTCTGTACCATGTATTTGACGACTCAGAATGGGTTGGGTGGAATGGACCTATTTTGGGGTTGTCACATCACAGGTTTGTATCAGAGCTGTAGTGACCAAGGTGTCACCAGTTAGTAGAAGAGCTGTAGGTTAAAAACCTTAAGTGGGGTGGGGAAAAACCCTAGGATTGCCGAAATATATCGATAGAGAGATATGTGGACACATAGTGTGAAAAGTTCGTACATGAGAAGTATTAACCAAGTCATTTAGACTGATTGTAAGATGTCTAGAGAAGATGAAATGAGTACGTAGATGCTAGCGGCTGTTGCACTAGTGCCAGTAGCCGAGGTACCAGCGCAAAGCGGGTTAGTTGAAGAGGTGGGAAAAGATGAACCTATGGTAAATCTGGGGAGTGATCATGATGATTATCCCGAGATGTATCGGAGTGGTGATGAGAAGGCGGAGTCCGAAGAAGCTAAGGTGTAGAACGAGAATAAGATCAAAGTTGGAGAACAAGATCAAGTATCTGCAGAAGATCAAGAACTTCGGAGTAAAAATGTTTCTCTTGGAGGAGTTGTGGAAGACGGAGCGAGCGTTACGCGAAATGACCGAAGAACGAAACGAGCTAAAGGCGCATGTGGAAAGTATGAAGACAGAAGCTGGTGGATCATCTGAAGGAACAATCAAGCAGCATAAAGGCAAGAAAAAAAGAGAAAGAGGGATAACGACATCGATGATTCTGAAAATTCAAACCCGAAGAAGAAGCAAGTCTGCAGCAAGTGTGGAAAGACTCATGTGGGAGAACGGGTCACGGATTCATCAAGTGTTCCAGTAAGAAGAAGACGGGTGAAGGGAATTGACGGTAGATAACTTAAGTTTAAGCGATAGTATTTTTTTTTTGATAGTGTATCGAGAAAGATGTGTGAACATATGTAAATATATATGTATGAATGAAATCTTATTTTCTATATGAATATAAGATTTAAAATAATTTTTGAGTTCTTAAAACTCATACTATAGTAAGTTCATGACTCATAATTATATGAAATATTTTGAACCCCTCAGCGAATGGACGCCAAAGGTCTAACCAGGATAAGTTCATACACTCATATAAATGTGGCAAGTTTCTGAACCCCTAGTGTGGTAAGTTTGATGAACTGGGAATAGTTATGTGTGAATGGAGAATTAAAATTTTTGTATAAAGTTGGAGAATTACAACTTTTGTTTAAAGTTTGTGCTGTTAATCCTGATATTATTTAAAAAGGGATAGTGCTATGTTAAGAGCTAAATGTACTATGTGCTATATGCGATTATATGTGGAATTTTTTAATTCTTATTGTACTATTAATAAGAATTTGTGTAAAGAAGGAGAATTAATGTAAGATTTTATCAGATAAAGCCGCCAGGGAAGGGAAGTCTAAAGAGAAATATGAAGAACAATTTTTAAATCTGAAGTATGTGAAGATATGACGATACAGTAAAATTTTTGTGTCAAGTTCAACGAGTTAGCAAAATTTGTTCCACATCGAGTGGACACTGAGGAGCTTAAAGCACGATGTTTTAGGAATGGATTGAATCGTTGGTACTCGAGAAGTTGGATGTGCTGCAAATTAGTTTCATTTTCAACGTTATTAAAAAAGCCATTATCGCTGAAGGAGAAATTGAAGCTGTAGTGAAGAAAAGTCAAGAACAAAGAAGGGAGGCTGAAGGAAATATTATGATAAGTGATAATGGAGGTAGTAATCTTAAGAAACGTAAGAGGAATGGTGACATTAATAATCCAGTAAAGATTAGGAAGAAAGGCGTGCGGTGCGTAGTTTGCAGGACGCATCATCAAGGAGTTTGTTTAAAGAACAAAGGAGTCTGTTACAACTGTGGTCAAGAAGGACACATGTCACCCCAGTGTCCCATTCCAAAGAAGACACAAGGTTGTTTTGCGTGTGGATCGACTGATCATCGGGTTCGAAATTGTATGAAGAGAAATGTAGAGATGAGAAGTGCCAACAAGGGACCCGGTAGCGGAACCTTGGCGATTCGAGGACCTGCACAGCCAAGAAGACCAACAACATTCACTTTTAGCATGACAGTTCCAAATGCAGCAGCTGCCCGTGAAGAGGCGACATGTAACGAGTTCGGATAGAAATTAAATTACGCGAGAAATACGAGTTAGATATTTCTGTGAACTATTTTCTTGTATAGATTCAAGTCACAAGTTAGAATTAGAGACACAAATGAATATTGTGTTGTCAAGAATAAATTAATGATACAACTTTAAAAGATTGTAGAGAATAAGAAAGCGGTGATTCCGAGAACGGAATCCTTTTAAGGAGGGGTGAATGTTATAACCCGGGATTTCGAATAATCCAAACTTTGCGAATAAATTATTTTTTTTATTAATATTAATATTAATTATCATTTATGTGACAAGTATCGGTGATACGTGTTTCGAGAAGGTCAATTTGTGTATTGACTAATAAAAATACAGTAGAGTTGTGCTTAACGGAGATAGAAACCCTAACCCTAAGTCCGGATAGGATTCGATATAAAATATAATTAAAATAATTATATTATTGATTACGTGTTGTACTGTGTGGTAGTATTGATCAATGATTGATCGGGTAAAGTTTAATATTTATAAACTCTAAGAAGAGATTAGAAAACCTAATCTCAGGATGAAAACCCTAATGTAACCGTTAGAAATCCTAATCGAAAGCCGAAAAACCCTAATTTCATATTCGGGAATCCTAAACCCTAAATTAGGAAACCCTAATCCTAATTGGTAAGCCTAATGGGTGTATTAAACTTAAATATGATTAGAAAACCCTAATTATATTTTAGTTATCCTAATTTCTATTTTACAAACCCTAATTGTAATTTAGAAAATTTATTTTTCTAATTAAACCCTAATTCGTGGGTTGTAAACCCTAATGACCAATTACGACCCTAATTGCTTGATTAGTAATTTTAATTAGGATTTATTAATCCTAATTAGCAATATTTTAGTATGATTAAGAAATTTTAATATAATTAGAAAATTCTAATTATAATTTAGAAATATTAATTTTCTTTTTTGAAAACTGAAATTCGGAAATCATAGAAATTAAAGTGTAAACCTAAAGGGTTTAAACCCTAAACCCTAAGGGTTCCAAACCCTAAACCCTAACCCAAAACCTAAACCCTAAGGGTTTGGCTATTTGACCATATTGTCATTAAAATTATTTTATAAATGTCTAAAATGCCCTTTATGGGATTTTTATTAGGAAACTTGTACAAATGGCCAAAACCTTTAGTTGTTGACCAACTCTCTTGACTTTGTGACTTCAAATCTCAGTAAATCTGATCCAATTGACACCTAGCATGCTTGTGTTCAATGTATCTAAGTTTTATAAAAGAATTAAAGAGAGAAAATGTACCCATTTTGTTTATTTTCTCTCCAAGCTCCTACCAACTCCCTCTCACATAAAAACCTCCGAAAATCTAAGGAAGATTAGTCACAATATTAGTCCCTAAGTCACCCAATAATAGATTTGAGAGCCAAGATCTAAGATTTGTCAAGAAAAGGTATAAATCTAATTTAAAATTTTGATCTTTGTTGCTTAGAAAATTTTTGTGTTTTAGTGTTTAATCCTATGTTATAATATGTTTTTAGTTGTTATATGTTGATCCATGATGGATCCATAGCATCAAAATGGATAAAAACCATGTTTTTCAAAATCTGTTCTTGAGTCAAAAAGTCGTCTGACAGGCTAATGTCAAACGTTCTTAATCTTTGTGTGTTTATGATTTTTGATGTTTTATTGTTTGGATCTATAGTTTGGTATGTTGTCTTTCATCTGAAAGTGATTTTATAGTCATTAAAGATCTAGATTTCATTTTATTCACGGTCAAAACCCATTGACCGGGCATGACCATGAACCTTCTGGGTAACCCAGAAAGTCTTTTGCAGAGTCTGACAATGTTTTGTGAGGGCTGGATCTGTCAGATTGTTTGTGTTTTGTTGATGTTGTTGAGTTCATGTTGTAGCTTACATAAAATGACTGTAGATCTGGGTCTTTAGACCTCTTAAAACATCAACATAGTGATCAGAGAAGGTGGTCAAACTAGGCAACTCGACTCTGATTTGCAATTTCTGGAATTTCCAGAAACTGGAAGAACACAATTTCTGACAATGTTTGACCAAATTAAATCTGGTGATTTTGATGTATTCGAACTGAGTTAGTGCTATGTTATTGTTCCTTGTAATGTGCACTACCCGTTTGAACCAAGAACACACCCATAAGATGATCAGAACCTTGATCAAATCGTGATTGAAAGTGTCTAGTCAACACTGTCTGGATTTCTGGGTTACCCAGAAAATCCAGATTTCGTCTGACAAGAAATTTGAGACGCTAGATCGTTTTGTTGTTTTGTTGTATGATCATGATGTTGGTTGGATATTGTAGAGTTACAGTTTAACTACATAATCGATGCTTAACATTGCTTAGAACTAGTACAGATTGGAAATTACACACGGTCAAACCATGCACCTTGAACACTGACTTTGTCAGTGTTCTTGAGCCAAGAACACCAAAGGCAACAGACAAGTGTCGCTAAAGGCTATTAGCGACGGTTTTTATTTTATTTATTTTCAGAATTTTCGGTAATTAATTAAAAATAGAAAATAAATTATAAAAATTATTAAAAATAGTTTTAAAAATTATTTTAAATTATGAAAAATAATTTTTGACCAATTGGAATATTTTTCTTTAATATTTATAATTATTTAAATATTAGAGGTATTTAATTTATTTAATTAGTGTATTAAATAAATTAGAAAAAAATGATTTAATATTATGAAAAATTATTTTAAATATGAATAATATATTTAAAAATATTTTAAGTTATAAAATGTGACTTTTAATATTTTTAGAGAATTTTCATTAATAATTTAATATTAATGATATTAGATTTATTTAATTATTAAATTAAATAAATAAGATAAAAATAATTTTAATGATTTAAAAATAATTTTAAATAAGAATAAAGTGTTAGAAAATATTTTAAATTATAAAATATAATTTTCAATATTTTTGGAGAATTCTCATTAATAAATTAATATTAATGATATTAGATTTATTTAATTATGATATTAAATAAATGAATTAAAAAATAATTTTATTGATTTAAAAATACTTTAAAAGTGAGAAAAATATTTTAGGTTATAATTAATGACTTTTAATATTTTAATAATAATTACATTAATATTTAAATATTAATGGTAATGATTTAAAAATGATTTTAATTATTTTAAAAATTATTTAAGTAGAATATTAATGATTTAAAAATATTTTAAGTTATTAACAATAACTTTAAATATTTGACAAGTATGTTATTAATATTTTATATAATTAAATATTAATAATGATAAGATTATTTAATAATTAAATCATTTAAAAATGATTTAAGTGTTTTGAAAAATTATTATAAATTATAATAATTGTTTATAAATTATTAAAAGCTTCCGAAAAATATTATAAACGATATTTGACTTATCTAAAATAATATTGAAGCTTAGAGATCAAGTTTAATTGACAATCAATGTGTTAATTATCGGATAGGGTAACCAGAACACTGAGAATGGACCGAAGTCCAACCAGACCGAAATAGTTAGACTTGATAAGTGTTTATATAGATTATAAACACTAATGTGACTATGTGGTAATGTGCCTAGGAGAAGTTTGACTGTAAATTACAGTATTACGTGTTTTAAAATATTGTGCTAATTGTGAGACCGATATTATTGGTTATAGGTCTTACGAACGTAGTTAATTATATTGTGTAGCTGTAATCAACAGGAAAGGCAAGTTTCCTAACTCAACCTTGAGTTATATTCATTCAATTATTATGGTTAATTATTGCTAATTATACCATGTCCATGGAAGTTATTATTGATTATTCGCAGTTAGTGCATGATTAATAATTCAAATTGAATTACTGATTCGAAAAATATATATTCGTAGAATTACTGTTGTTGGATATTTATATCTGCATAAACTAATATTGACAGTACAGATAATTCATGTTTATTGTCAAATTATATTGAGAAATGTCTTAGCTAATTATTCTGGCTAGACGAACATTTGTTAGAACTTGATAAATACGAGAATAGAAATTAATTGTTATTGGTAGATCGATGCCAATTGTTTTGGCTAGATCAATAAGTAGATAGAATTTGAAATCACAGTATTTCGTTGTTAAATCAAAAATCTTGATTCTGAGAATAAGAAGAACAACCTTTTATATAAAAAGATCCTGCTATGTTCTCACCTCCTGAGAAGAAAAATGGAACAAAAAAGAAAAGGGTGAGCTCAACTAGCCCAGTAAAGAATATTATGACTAAGATAATATACAACAAATTATCATTAGTCTTCAACAGGAAAAAATCTGATAGAATATAATCGACAACAAGTTTTAGATCAACAACTGCAGCGGAAACAGCAAACCATTAGAAGAGTCAAGTAGAAGAGTCAAGTCCATCATCAATATTTTATCCCTGTAACATCAATTAATAATCATCTTTGTCCAAATATTCATCTTTGCACTGCAGGCCAAAGATATTCATTTGTATCACCTGTCAGTCATGTTCATCTCAACACCTGTTCATCTTTGCACTACAGGCCAAAGATATTCATCAAGTAATCATACATCTTTGCACTACAGGCCAAAGATATTCAGTAATATCATCATTTAGGACTGAGGATGATGAAAAATATCTTAAAGAGAACAAATCCAGTGAGATAGAAGGAAAATATTAAGGATTCGTATAACAGTTTATTCAAGATTAATAATACTTCATAATAATTAATTGTGAAGCAGAATTCATAAATAAAGATCAAAACATGGATACAATCAAAGATAGTAACCATAATAGACATCTTGGACAAAAAGAGAAAATTTTATTTTTCGATGAATAGTGTCGTATTCGTAAATAGTACCGTATACGTGAATAGTGTCGTATACGTGAATAGTAACCCCCGACACAAAAAGTTCCAAATTTAATAAAAACTCATATCAATATTTTAGCATAATGATATTGAAGAAAATAATATCATTAAGAAGAAAATAATATCCCTTACCTCGAAATATCAGTACTTCTGGTCGAAATACCGGTATAAGGCTGAAAGAAACTTGCACTGATGAATAAAAACTCTTAAAGTATCTAAATACTCACAAAATACACTCAATAATCTAGAGAGAGAAAGAGAGAAAACTTGTTTCTGGTGTGATTTTCAATTCTAACTTAGCCCTCTATTTATAGGAAAATTTTAGTAGGCTTGACCTGCAACCTGATGGCTTTACCTGCTACTATTCCCACCCACCACATTTGAAATACAATTCAGCACATTTCTTCACCAACCACAAGTGGGGCCCACCAATTCTAAAATTTTCCATCAAAATGATAAACTTCAAAAATTCAACAATTTCTGAACCAGTCATCTTGTAAAATTTATAATAAATCATACGTTCATTTTTAACTGTTCAAAATTTGTGGGCATATACTCAACTTATATATGTATAACATATCCAAAAATTACCACGATCCAACGGTCGGATTAAAAATTATAACCCCCGCAAAATATCTCAAAAATCCTGATTTTTAATACCTCCATTCCGACAAAAATACGGATAAAAATCTCAACATTAACTCCTTCATTTTTAACCACAAAAATATATCCCTCATTTATATCCACATAAAATAAGTATTTCCTTATCATATGAATCAATAATTAATTATTCACAAATAATATTATAGAATCACATTTATGACAACCAGGCCGTTCCCAGGAAAGAGAGGGCTTTCCAATAAGGATTTCTCCTTACTGGCGCGCAATTAGATGACCAAACCTCTACTTAGACAGAACTTTCTAGACATTACCAATAATGTTATCTAATAATATTATTTAAATAATATGAATTATTGATCTGATAATAGAAAATACTTTGCAGCAGCAATTATTGAAACAACAATAATATAAAATATCAACGCAGCAATTATTGAATCAATAAAATAAAATATTGAACAATAACTACTATAACAATTATTGAGTAGTGCCTTCCTTCGTAAGAATCAATAATTGGTGCAATACCGTGTGCTACTGTATTTTAACCACCGGGTATTCCAACAGTATTAACGGTAACAACTACGCCGTTATTTATAAACAACTTATACATGTCGTTTTCTTCATCCAATCGCTTTTCGTTATGGGGCCCACATAAGGCTACGCCGTCGTACGAATATTCCCCGATAGTAAGAATATTCCACGACCAAACGAATATTCCCCGACAAAATGAATATTTTATAACCACTTGCTTATTTTACAAAATTTGTATATTTCACCCATAATTAAAGTATTATATCAAATTAACCCCTTATTATTCACAATAATATTTAGAGAAAATTTAATTTTATTCATTAATAAGTTGGGGTCTTACAACCTCCCCTCCTTATAAAATTTCGTCCTCAAAATTGACGAACGTACCTGATGTTTCAAAAAGGTGAGGATACCTCGCTTTCATTTCTGATTCTAACTCCCAGGTTATTTCTTCAATAGCATGGTTTCTCCACAAAACCTTAACTTGTGGTATAACCTTCGTGCGTAGGACATGCTCTTTCCTATCCAAGATCTTAACAGGTACCTCCTCGTACGTTAAATCTTCAACTATCTCGTCTGGTTCTAACTCAATAATGTGGTTCGGGTCTTTAACATATTTACGAAGCATAGATATGTGAAAAATATTATGAACACGAGACATGCTTGGAGGTAATGCGAGTCTATATGCCACATTTTCTATTCGTTCAAGAATCTCAAATGGACCAACAAATCTTGGATTGAGCTTTCCTCTCTTCCCAAATCTTGTAACTCCCTTTCATGGTGCAACACGTAACAATACATGATCCCCAATATTAAATTCCACGTCCTTCCGATGAAGATCCGCATAACTCTTTTGTCGATCCTGTGCCGTTTGTATACGTTGTCGAATCGTTTGGATCTTCTCTGTAGTAATGCGTACCAACTCTGGTCCCAATAATGTTGCTTCACCCACCTCGTCCCAACATACTGGAGAACGATATTTTCTTTCATACACCGCCTCGAATAGAGCCACACCTATGCTCGCCTGATAACTGTTGTTGTAGGAGAATTCCACCAATGGTAGGTACTTATCTCAACTCCCTTTGAGATCTAGGACACAAAGTCTTAATAGATCTTCAAGAGTTTGAATAGTCCTCTCTGATTGTCCGTCCGTTTGAGGATGGTATGCCGAACTGAATCGTAAATCTGTGCCCATAGCTTTCTGCAAGCTAACCCAAAATCGTGAAGTGAATCTTGGGTCACGATCCGAAACTATGGATACTGGCATGCCATGCAATCTCACAATCTCATTCACGTACATACTAGCAAGACGTTCAAGGGAATAAGTCTCACGTATCGGCAAGAAATGAGCGGATTTGGTTAATCTATCAACCATAACCCAAATCGCATCTATGCCATGAGAAACCTTGGGAAGACCCGTAACAAAATCCATAGTAATGTGTTCCCACTTGCATTTCGGAATCTGAAGTGGTTGCAATGGACCCTTTGGTACTTGATGCTCCGTTTTTACACGTTGACAAGTTAAACATCTCGAGATAAACTCCGCGATCTCTCTTTTCATATTGCTCCACCAAAATGTATGTCGAAGATCGTGATACATTTTGGTACTCCCAGGATGAATTGCAAATGGTGTGTTGTGTGCCTCCATCATTATTCTATGCTTCAAGTCAAAATCATTAGGAACACAAAGTCTGGAGTTGACTCGAAGTATTCCTTCTTCATCGATTATTGCTTCTAGAATAGCACCTTCTTGCACTTTCTTCTTCATATGTATCAGCTCCATGTCCGTAGCTTGAGCAGCTTTAACTTTATCGATTAAAGTCGGTTCTACTCGTATATTTGATATCATCATGTGGGTACTTGGAGCCTTCATCTCTATCTCCATCATTTGCAAGTCATACAAAATGGGCCTTTGTGTTAACAACATTGCACTCGTACCTGCATATGATCTTCTACTCAATGCGTCAGCTACTACGTTTGCTTTTCCAGGATGGTATTGGATGGTATGATCGTAATCTTTCAACAGCTCGAGCCAACGTCGCTGCCGCATGTTGAGTTCCTTTTGGGTGAAGAAATATTTGAGGCTTTTATGATCTGTATAGATCTCCACTTTCTCCCCATACAGGTAGTGTCTCCAGATCTTCAACGCAAAAACGACTGCTGCCAACTCCAAATCATGAGTAGGATAATTCCTCTCATATTCTTTGAGTTGTCGCGAGGCATAGGCCATGACTTTCCCATGTTGCATGAGAACACATCCTAACCCTTTGCCTGAAGCATCGCTGTAGATAACAAATCCATCCGAATCAGATGGTATTGTCAGAACAGGTGCCGAAATGAGTCTCCTCTTGAGTTCTTGGAAACTCTTCTCGCATTCCTCACTCCATACAAATTTTATATCTTTCTGAGTCAGCTAAGTTAACGGAGTAGCGATTCAAGAAAATCCTTCCACAAATCTCCGATAATAACCAGCTAAGCCCAGAAAGCTACGTACTTCGGTTACCGACTTCGGTTGCTCTCAATTGTGATTCATATCCCAATCTTGGATAGCACGTCACAATGGCACCTATTGTTTAACCACCACACAAATATAGAGTCCCCTACGGAGAGTCTGGCTTTGATGCATTCCACAAAAGAAATCACCAGATAGAGGCTCGGGTACCAACTTCTATAGTTGGGTTTTTAACTCCTGAAGTTCAATAGGAGCTATTCAATATGAGATTTTAGAAATGGATTTTGTATCGGGTTGAAGATCAATACAAAAATTCAATATCACGGTCTGGGTTAGGCCAGGAAATTCTTCAAGAAATACGTCAGAAAATTCACTAACAACAGAAATATCATTCAAATCTGACGTATTTTTGTTCAAGTCCATGACATGGGCTAAGAAAGCTTGACATCCATTTTTCAATAAACGAATGGTTTTATGGCTTGGTATGACAGCGATTGATTTTAGTGGTTTGGTTGCTTGAATTCGCATAACAGGTTGGTTAGGAATTTGAAAACTAACAACCTTACGAAAACAATCAATTTTGGCATGATGAGTGGTTAACCAATCAATTCCTAAAATCACATCAAAAGCAAGTATTTTTAAAGAGATAAGGTCAACAGGTAATGTGATTGTGTCAACTTGGATTAAGCAAGATTTATAAACTGTAGATGTAATGAAAGTTTCTCCTAACGGAGTCTCCACAGATAGGTCAAAGTCTAATTTCTCCGGAGTCAAGTTTAAACGTTGAGCACAAGCAGGAGAGATAAAAGTATGGGTAGAACCGGTATCTAGTAAGGTATAAACTTCGCAAGAATTTATAATTAACTAACCCGTTATACCTTCGTTCGGGTTCCTCACGTTTTGGGCAGTCACGACAAACGCTCTTCCAGGAACTGCTGATTTCGACTTATCTGGGACAACTTTTGGAGTCACCATCCCCGCTGAACTTAGTTTTGCTATAGAACACTCTCGAGTTATATGACCCTCCTTTCCACAGTTATAACATACCTTGGATTGTTGTGGGCAGTTTGGGCTGATATGTCCCTCTTTCCCACATTTGTAACATACGACCGGTGGTCGTTCTCCTCCCCTAGAAACAGTTGATGTTTGTGCTGACGTCTTCACATTATCATTGTTGTACCTTCTCTTCTTGAAATCTCCTCCCGACTCGCTCCTTCTATTATCACGACCACGATTATCACCAGAGTGGTTACCGCTTTTGTCCGAATGTTTTCCTCCCTGATGGTTTTCATTGCTTCGATGACTGCCGCCACCGGTATGACCCTGGTTGTGGTCCCTCGGTTGCACATACTCATTATCTCGCTCTAATAATTGAGCCCTGTTTACAACATCTGAATATAAAGAAAATTTATGAGAGATAAGATATTGTCGAATCTCGGGTTTTAGACCTCTCAGAAACATCCTTGTCATTCGTTCCTCATTTTCGACCAAATGAGGTGCAAACCTGGATAACTCTGCAAACTTCGCCTCGTACTTGGACACCGTCATGTTGTTTTGTTCCAGTCTGATAAAATCCACATCCTTCATATGATGAATACTTTCAGGAAAGTACTTGTCATTGAACAGTTTCTGAAACGTTTCCCAGGACATGTTGAGTGCGTCAGGCTGGGTACGCTTCACAGACTCCCACCAGTAGTCTGTCTCACCGCGGAACATAAAGGTGGCAAATGGAACCTTCTGTTCCTCCGTGCATCCCAAGACATTGAATATATTGGTAATTTTCTTGACCCACGTTTCCGCCATGATCGGATCCGGCTTTCCCTTAAATTCTGGTGGTCCCAATTCTTTGAACTGCTTAGCTGTGACAAACCGCGCGTTGTTATCATTTCCACCCGTATTCTGCACACGAGTCTCCCTCGTTTGATTTTGCATGAACTGCAAAAAGCTCCTAAACATTCCATCATTCATCGTTTGCTCGGTAACGTTATTTACAGGAGGAATATAGCCTTCCTGTTGCACGTTCCCCTGGGTGGTGATCAAAGGTGTCTCCACAGTCTGATTTACTCCATTATTAACGTTCTCAGCTGTCATTCTTAAATACTGCCATAAAACAAGGGTTAATAGTCAAGTCATATATTATCCCTATACTCTGACCGACCAAATAAACACCAAATAAACTTAGTCAGGTCATACTAGCGAAGGAATTCCCTGTCTCTCCCCTCCTAGTTCTTGTCTCACATCTCAGCCAGGGATCATATCTCTAAGCTCTGATACCAACTGTGACGCCCCCAAAATAGGTATACAACACCCATTCTGAGTCGCCAAATACATGGTACAGAAAGCAAACTACAACTTCAATAATACAATTGTCATGCAAAATACGACAACACATACTGTGAGTTTAAATATAAATATTGTCTTCTAGACAATATTCACACTCAAATAAGTCCTCAATACAATTATTCAAACACTATTTTACAGAAATAGTGAGGACTGCTAAAACATCTTTCTAGAACCATCACTCCATACCCCGACTAGATCCTGCTATGTTCTCACCTCCTGAGAAGAAAAATGGAACAAAAAGGAAAAGGGTGAGCTCAACTAGCCCAGTAAAGAATATTATGACTAAGATAATATACAACAAATTATCATTAGTCTTCAACAGGGAAAAATCTGATAGAATATAATCGACAACAAGTTTTAGATCAACAACTGCAGCGGAAACAGCAAACCATTAGAAGAGTGAAGTAGAGAAAGAATTCTACTATCTTCTAAGATTTAAAAGTCCATCATCAATATTTTATCCTTGTAACATCAATTAATAATCATCTTTATCCAAATATTTATCTTTGCACTACAGGCCAAAGATATTCATTTGTATCACCTGTCAGTCATGTTCATCTCAACACCTGTTCATCTTTGCACTACAGGCCAAAGATCAAAACATGGATACAATCAAAGATAGTAACCATAATAGACATCTTGGACAAAAAGAGAAAATTTTATTTTTCGGTGAATAGTGCCGTATTCGTGAATAGTACCGTATACGTGAATAGTGCCGTATACGTGAATAGTAACCCCGACACAAAAAGTTTCAAATTTGATAAAAACTTATATCAATATTTCAGCATAATGATATTGAAGAAAATAATATCATTAAGAAGAAAATAATATCCCTTACCTCGAAATATCAGTACTTCTGGTCGGAATACCAGTATAAGGCTGAAAAAAACTTGCACTGATGAATAGAAACTCTCAAAGTATCTAAATACTCACAAAATACACTCAATAATCTAGAGAGAGAAAGAGAGAAAACTTATTTCTGGTGTGATTTTCAATTTTAACTTAGCCCTCTATTTATAGGAAAATTTTAGTAGGCTTGACCTACAACCTGATGGCTTTACCTGCTACTATTCCCACCCACCACATTTAAAATATAATTCAACATATTTCTTCACCAACCACAAGTGGGGCCCACCAATTCTAGAATTTTCTATCAAAATGATAAACTCCGAAAATTCAACAATTTCTGAACCAGTCATCTTGTAAAATTTATAATAAATCATACGTTCATTTTTAACGGTTCAAAATTTGTGGGCATATACTCAACTTATATATGTATAACATATCCAAAAATTACCACGATCCAACGGTCGGATTAAAAATTATAACCCCCGTAAAATATCTCAAAAATCCTAATTTTTAATACCTCTATTCCGACAAAAATACGGATAAAAACCTCAACATTAACTCCTTCATTTTTAACCACAAAAATATATCCCTCATTTATATCCACATAAAATAAATATTTCCTTATCATATGAATCAATAATTAATTATTCACAAATAATATTACAAAATCACATTTATGACAACCAGGCCGTTCCCAAGAAAGAGGGGGCTTTTCAATAAGGATTTCTCCATACTGGCGCGCAATTAGATGACCATACCACTCTTTAGACAGAACTTTCTAGACATTGCCAATAATGTTATCTAATAATATTATTCAAATAATATGAATTATTGATCTGATAATAGAAAATACTGTACAGCAGTAATTATTGAAACAACAATAATATAAAATATCAACGCAGCAATTATTGAATCAATAAAATAAAATATTGAACAATAACTACTATAACAATTATTGAGTAGTGCCTTCCTTCGTAAGAATCAATAATTGGTGCAATACCGTGTGCTACTATATTTTAACCACCGGGTATTCTAACAGTATTAACGGTAACAACTACGTCGTTATTTATAAACAACTTATACATGTCGTTTTCTTCATCCAATCGCTTTCTGTTATGGGGCCCACACAAGGCTACGCCGTCGTACGAATATTCCCCGACAGCAAGAATATTCCACGACCAAACGAATATTCCTTGATAAAATGAATATTTTATAACCACTTGCTTATTTTATAAAATTTGCACATTTCACCCATAACCAAAGTATTATATCAAATTAACCCCTTATTATTCACAATAATATTTAGAGAAAATTTGATTTTATTCATTAATAAGTTGGGGTCTTACAGAGAAGCCTTGTTATTGATTAACACATTGTTCAGCTAATTCAAAGTTCCCCGAACTTTGGTGTCATTCTATCAAAATAGATAGTCTATTATTCTGATACTTATATATTCATTATATATCTTAACTTACGGGGTAAATTTGTTGCTCATCCTTGCTAAATAAAACTTTTCAGCTAGGGAAGAAGTGGCAGAAGGTGATGTGAAGAACAAGGGCGAAGAAATAGTGATTAATTAGTTATGAATAACATTATTATTATGTTGTATTTGTGAACCCTTTTTGTATAACTAAAGGGTATGTTTGTAATGTTAAGGTTAGAGAACCTGGGGTAATGTATTAACTATATCATTTAATGAAGCTTATGTATTCCTATTTATATATGAACGGGTAGTTAAATGGTATTATATTGTGGATCGTGAACACCAAACTCGGGGGTCAGGTAACTCGAATTTGGGGGTGTCACATTTACCATATGTTCTAAATCTCTGATTTATTACTGTTGAAGGCTATTGATAATTTATTTACCTTTAGTCATGATATTCTTTACTGGGCTAGTTGTGTTCACCCTTCTGTTTCACAATTCCTTTCAGGTAATAAGAGTGTAGCTGGGTCGAGCGGGGGTAACAGGGAAATAGAAAGGTGGTCATCATTTAGTAGTTATATTTGGTGAATCAAATAGGGTGAGGCGAACCAACCGTTGGAAGGGTATTTTGTCACTATCATACAAGATGTCTAATGACATACAACCTCGTGTCATCATAATACACGGTTGTGCACATCCACTTGCTGAGTATATCTACGAGCACTACCTATATAATCTTGGTGTTTGTTTGAAGTATAATTCTCAATTAGAGACAGTGGAGATAATGATATGTCAAGAGAAGACTCACCATTAGGGAAGAATATGATAGTAATCTTCTCATTTTTCTTTGGGGTCTATTGGGTCAACCAAGGATAATTTTGTGGGCATATGATATCTATCATAACCTAGACGCATGGCCTCCCATGTACGAAGGCTTCCTTGAGCACTTTCCAAAGATTTTAATTTCTAAAACAGTTTTTGACTGTACTTTTATGTAAGGTGCCATTGTGACGTGTTATCCAAGGTTGGGATGAGAGTCACAGTTGGTATATATTTGTATCAAAACTCACAGCATATGTGTTGTTGTATTTTGCACGACAATTGTTGTAATAAAGTTGTAGTTATTTTTTGTATCATTTATTTGGCGACTCAGAATGAGTTGGGTGAAATGGACCTATTTTGGGGTTGTGACACTACTTGTTGTGTCTGTGCACCCGTAAGAGCATCCATCTTCTTCGATAACGCTAAAATTTATGCCACTAGTGCTGTCACCCCATCTACTTCTAACACATCAGCTGCCTTAGGATGTGTCATTCTCGTTGTGGGCCATAGGTAATAGTTAGCTGCCATCGTTTCTGTTAATTCATATGCTTCCTCAAAACTCTTGGCCATGAAAGCTCCCCCAGACGCTGCATCAATGCTAGTACGAATATTTCCATTAAGCCCATTGTAAAAAGTATTCATCTGTAGCCACTTGGGTAGTCCATGATGTGGATATTTCCTAAGTAATTCCTTATATCTCTCCCAAGCTTCGTACAGTGTCTCCCCATGCTGCTGCTCAAACATAGTAATCTCATTCCTCATCTTAACAATCTTTGTCGGTGGGAAAAACTTAGCCAAAAATTTATGAGCAAGGTCGTCCCGTGTTGTAATTGATGCTGGCAGTAGTGAGTGTAACCAACTTTTTGCCTTGTCCAGCAATGTGAACAGAAACAAGCGAAGTCTAACTGCATCATCAGTTACCCCATTGTACTTGAATATGTCACAAATTTCCAAAAAGATTATGAGGTACTCATTCGGATCATCGTTGGCTAATCCCCCAAACTGCATTGAATTATATATCATTTGTATCGTCCTAAGCTTGATCTCAAAGTTATTTGCAGCTATCGTAGGCCTGGTGATGCTTGACTGAATCTAAGTGACTCTGGGAGTAGCATAATCCCTCATCGCTTTCTAATCTTCTACATCCATACTCTCTTCCTGTTTATCAAAGTTCTCTTTAGTGTCCTTAATTCACTTACTGAGTCTCTGAAACCTTTTCTCGATATCGTTCTCATAAGGAAGCAAGTCTGGTTTCTTTGACCGAGTTTGCATGCACTAAGTCAGAGAACTTGAAGCAAGAAATATCAAAAACAAAAACAAAATTGTTTAACTAAAACTGAACTAATTAAACTGATATTGAAAGTAATAAAATCAAAACTAGTCCCCGACAACGGCGCTAAAAACTTGCTGGGTATATTTTAAATTAAGATCCACAACAAGTATACGTGATTAACAAGTAATATAGTGATGAATAGAGTATCATTCCCACAAAGACAAGTATGAAATTTAATCAATCAATTACCAAATTATATTATTTTAATTTTATTAAACTATTCGAATTAATGATTGTAATTAATAAAAACTAATAAACTAAAAATTAAAACAAATCAACACAACTAATAACCGTAAATTTCAATAAGATAATGGAGAATTAAGCCTACAATTTCACTTTAAGTTTCACTCTGATTGTCACACTATTTTACAATTTAATTAACTATCTCAATTCATTAATCAAGAACACTAAAGTAATATTAGTTGTGATGCCCCCAAATTCAGGTACTTGAAATTCGAACTCGGTGCTTCACGATACCATTTTTATGAGCAGAATAATACTAATAATAATAACAATAATATAGATACCAAACTTAATTTACATATCAGAGTCTAAATCCCAGGTACGCGACCTTTAAACATTCATTACATCATAGATAATAAATATCATTGTCTTAATAAACTTTAACTATTACACAGGATATTATAAAACTCATTCGAATAGCTTTCCTTTCCTCTTGTTCTTACCTGAACCTTCGGGTTGATCATACTTAGCTAAAAATATTTAAATTTAAAGCAAGAATGAGCATTTGATTGCCCAGTAAGTAATAACAACTATAAACATTAGCTGAAAGGATTCAATGGTTTCTTTGTATAACACTTCTATAACGAATCAACTATTGTGAAGCAAGCTGAACCAATAATAACAACATATCAAATATATATCAAATTTTTGAAACTACGTATTGACTTTAAATGGAGATCAGTTGACAGACTATGATTATTATTTTATATTTTCGAAAAGGTATACAGAAATTCATATGCAGACCGTCATAACTTACAGGCACGGGGGGGTGATCAGCTTGTTATGCCCTGTATTGATCAATACTACATGCAAGAATGATATTATCATTCATCTTATCCACCTTAGGTGAACAGAAGTTTTCCCATGTTCGGGATGTTCATACTTAGTCGAGAATTCGAACCAAAACAATCTGGTTGGATACAAAAAAGTTCTATCTTGTTCAACAATATTTTTAAGTTTATGTCTAGCTGAATCAAATAGCTTAGACGACTTTTAAGTCATCGTATACATACTGGAAATAAATAAGTATGCATCACCATGTGATTAAATACAATGATTATCCAAGTGAGGACACTTATATAACCATATATAGAAATTAACAAATAGAATAAATATCTGGCACAATAATAATAAAATTCTGAAATATTCTTACTCATGTCCATTGTATAAAGTAAATGCAAAGGTAGAATACTTGCCTGAGCTGCTACTTACAATAACGCAACTTAATTTTATCTTTTATATCGAAACCTATCATTAATAAGATCATTCGTTCGATTAGAATAATATCTCATAACACATAGTAATGCTATTTGCAGTACGCACATAACCTAATCACATTGTCACATATGTTTAACAGTCATTGATTAACAAATAAATACTTATCTAGTCAAATTATATAAGTCTATATCAATTTCTGAAATATGTCAGTGTACGAATGACTTTACCGGATAAATATCGAGTCTAAAACTCTATTCTGTAGTTCAATATTCGTTTAGATAATTTAAATATCAGTCATAAAATCTTTCATAGCCTTATAATAATTTTTAAATAATTATTATAATTTATCATGATTTTTCAAACACTAGAATCATTATTAAATGATTTAAATATTAACTAATTCTATTATTATTAATATTTAATTAATATTAAATTATTAATGAACCCATTACAAAAAATATTAAAGTTATTTATAATAACTCAAAATATTTTTAAAATATTTTTATTACCCTTAAATGATTGTTAAAATATTTAAAATCATTTTTAAATAATTACTATTAATATTTAAATATTAATATATTATTTATCAAAATATTAAAAGCCATTAATTATAACTTAAAATATTTTTAAAACATTAACGATTTATTAATAAGACTATTTTTAAACTATTTATTTAATATAAGTATTAAATAACTCTAATATCATTAATAGTAAATAAATAATGAAATTTACCTTTAAATATTGAAAGCTATATTTTATAAATTAAAATATTTTAAAACTCTTTATTTTCATTTAAAATGATTTTTTAATATAAAAATTATTTTTAAACTAATTTATTTAATACATTTATTAAATAACTTAATTATCATTAATGTTAATTTATTAATGAAATTCATCACAAAATATTAAAAGTTATTAAAAATAACTTAAAATATTTTCTTATACCATAATATAATTTTAAATGATTTTTAAGGTATTAAAATTATTTTTAAATAATTTATTTAATATAACAATTAAATAAATTAAATACATTTAATATCCAAAAATATTAATTATTTATGAAATATATTCAAAATTATTAAAAACTAATTTTCAGGCTTTAAAATAATTTTTAGTAATTTATTATGTATTTTTAATAATTTAAAACTAATTTTCTCTAATTACTTAATAAAATAATAATTTTTAGAAATTAAGTGTCGCTAAAGGGCCCTATAGCGATGAAACTGTCGCTATAGGTGTTCTTGAGCCTACCCAGATCTTCATAGTCAGTTAGTAAGGTACCATGTTTGACTAGTTGTAATTCTTTGATCCTTAAGTTTTATGGGCTGCTAAAGTTTCAAGGATGTAGCATTCATGTAATACTACAACCACAAACTTATTTCATGGCCATAATAGATCACAACAAAGAGATATAATCTCTCAAAGTTGTTGTCATAGGTTGTTCTTCATTTCTGGGTTACCCAAAAATGAAGAACAGTTCATGTTCATACTTTTAGGTCCTTATAACTCGCATTCTGTACCTTGTTTGTGTGATATAATGATTCCGAGTTGTAGACAACATGTTAATGAACAAATATATTACATAACATCATCATAACAACAACACCATCGCAAGATTTGAGCCGGTCAAAGTACTGAGCAGAAAATTGCCTTTGAAGATTTCTGGGTTGCCTAGAATCTTCATCTGGCAGTATGGTCAATCCTACTTTGACCATGATTAATTTCGTTTCTGTTTATGATTTTGGTATTATAATAGGATGGATAGATAGTGCGCATATCAGTCTACACAAATCAAACACTAACATGACCAAATACATTAAACACAGCAAGATCTAGGGTCTGCCAAACGTTGTCAAAAATTTCTGGGTTTTCTGGGGATTTTCTGGGTTTTCCAGAAATCAACTTCGTGCTCGAACAGTCTACTTTGACCATCCACTATATTCAATCTATTTGTGATTTAAGGGATATAAAGGCATGTATCCATAGTGCACATAACAGACTACAACTTTGATATAACAACATAGACAAACGACTTAACGTCTGACATATTCATACTTTGCAAAACCTTGTCAGACACTGATAAATACTTTCTGGGTTACCCAGATTTGAAAAGTCATGGTCGGTCAACGACCTTTGACCATTAATAACTTGCAATATATACATGATAAAAATATGATTTCAGTTCTAGATCAAATATATCATAGCATACAACAACTACAAACTTTCAAAACACAAAAATAATTAAAAACCACTGAGATCTGAGGTCTGACATTCATTGTCAGACAACAAAAATAAAATTTTTCATATTTTTAAAAACTTCAAATCCGAGCCTCTAGATGTTATGGATCTAACATCTAGCAACCCAGATCATCAATATATACTACATACAACATGTTTTAACATTAAAACACAACATCTAACATAGGATCAAAGGTCAGATTTTGTTTTAGGTTTATACCTCTTTCGAATAAATTCTTGAATCTAGGGTCCTGATCTATTTATGGAAGTAGTGGGGCTTGTTCTTGGGACTGATCTAGTAATAGAATTTGTGGGTTTTAGAGAGAGATAGTGTCTTGAATGAGTATAAGTGAACAAATGAGGTAAATAATGAACTTTCTCTCTCTTGGTCCTTGTATAAAGCTCATATGCAATGAATTTGAATGTGTAATGGCTGAGAGCTGGAGTTTTCTTAGCTCCTAGCTAGACTAGGGTTGATGACTTGCCAAGATATGGCAAGATTTGCTAGCAATTATTTCAAGAATGAGACAAAAAGGGCATTGTGGTCATTAGCCTTGAAATTTTAATGGCAAGCTTGTCAATTGTCCCAACCCTTAGGGTTTAACCATTAAGGTTTACACAAAAAAATAACTTTTCTAGGATTTTGAAATTAGGTTAAAAAATGAAAATTTTGTTTCTTAATTTCCAAATTAGGATTTCTTAATTAACTTAGGTTTTCTAATTATATTAGACTTGAAATTAAGTTTAATAATTCACTAATTAGCAATTAGTTTTTTCCCATTTAGCAATTAGGATTTTCCATTTGAAAATTAGGGTTTCAAATATAGAAATTAGGGTTTATAAATATTAATTAGGGATTTCAATAATTAGGATTTCCCTAATTAAGGTTAATATCTATAACTCCTGTCGTTAATCACATTATCACGATTACACAACAATCTTGTACTCTAATTTGAGTTTCAAATTAGGGTTTAACACAGTAATACCATGTTTTCTAATGTTTCACTATAATTGACCAATTATCAGTCTACACACATATAGTACACATATATAGCACTGGAATATAATTAATATTATATTATTATTCTCATTTCTTAGTCAAAACCCAGGATTAGGGTTTGGATTCTATATCTGAATTATCTTGCACATATAGCATTATTAATTAAGTTATAATAATTTCTTAATTAGCCTGAAATAAATTCATATAATAAAATAATTATTATAATAAATCTATAATCATCTAATATATTATTTAAATAATGTATAATCATATTTTCATGGAAAATAAATAATAAAAACATTTCTACTACAAAAGTAATTACTATAAGAATATAATTTATAATGATTAGTAATTCTAAAAAAATTATTTATAATTATTCAGGTAATAAATATATTTTTATTTATCACAAATATACATACACTTTACTTGGCACATATTCCAACCTATAAAATAAAAAAAATTATATGCAAAATTTCTTATTTATTTAAATAGAAAATATCGGGTTATTACATTCACCCTCCCTTATAAAGATTTCGTCCTCGGAATCTCCGTTTTAAAACTTATACATACAAAGGTACATAGCATATAGAATCATTGCAAGTAGATCTCGATCATATTTGATCGAACTAAACTTTAACTATTCAGCATAAAGCTTGTTTATCTGATTATACGAAATTTTATTTTCTAAAAGGGCTCAAATTCCTCCTTCAAAATTTCCTTATAAAATAATTTGCTATAAATAGGAAAATCATATATATACGAAAATAAAAGTTATTCTAATAATACCTGGAGTTCCATTCCCAGCTGCCACAGTATCCTGGACCGTCATGTTGAAGACTCTCGCTGTTGCTTTTGTTGGTTTGTTGGTTGAAGTCGGTCCTATGATCGCCAGAGTCCTGCTTCCTTTCCTCGTGGTTACACTCCCTGCCTCCATTCTCCTTTTTGGACAATCCTTCATTTTATGCTCCGTAGACCCATACAGAAAACACCCACTGTTCATCCTTGGATTGGGGCAGTTGGGAGAGATATGACCCTCATGCCCGCACTTGTAACATACAAACTTACCCTTCAGACACTCACTGGAGTGATTCTTCCCACAGTTCCCACACTAAACTACCTGTTTCTTTAGACCTTCCTATTTCACCTGAATATTCCTAAAATTGTTCCCCTTTCTTTTTTCACCCTTATTTCCACTATTGCTTTCCACCTTCATAGCTCCTTCGACCTTGCTCTTATTCCTTTTCTCCTTTTTGTAGAGGCTCATGGCCTCACTCCCTTCTTTGGCTATGATAGCTTTTTCCACGAGTGCTGCAAAAGTGCTTACCTGCAACACTGCCACTTTATTGTAGAGCCAGGGCTTTAATCCCAGCTCGAACCTTCTTGCCTTCCTAGCCTCCGTATCCACTTGGTGTGGAGCGAACCTAGCCAATTCATTAAATTTTGCGGCATATTCTGCAACAGTCATGTTATCCTGCTTTAACTCCAGAAATTTCACCTCCATCCTAGTCTGCATACTAGCTGAGTGATAGTTTTCAAAAATCAAAGTCTTAAACCTAGCCCAAGTTACCACACCTTCTCCTACTCACGCTTGATGTGTTTCCCACCAAAAGTTCGCCTCCCTTTTCATCATATAGGTGGAAAAAGTGGTCTTTTGCCCCTCATCTACCCTAGCAATTACGAACACCTTTTCTATCTCTTTAACCCATGTCTGGGCTTCAATAGGGTCAGCTGTTCCCCTGAATTCTGGTGGTCCTACTACCTTGAAGTCTTTAAAATTTGCCAAGCAATTGCCTGGCTGGTTCCTTGCGGCTGGTATTCCCTGCTGCATAGCCTGAGCTACCATGTTTGCAAAGTTTTGCATCGGGTCTGGTTGTTGTCCCCCAGTGTTGTTGACAGATTCTTCTGCCCTTTGATTTCGTGTTCGACGTCTTGGCGGCATTATCTGATAAAATCATAAATTTAACTTGCATTCTAAACATTATTATATAAGTTTAACATGTAACACGAAGTTTTATATAAAACTTATTCCTTTAATCAAACATAGATTCATATTCATTCAAATAAGTCATAGCACTTTACATAACATATACTAATATCCCTTTATGACCACAAAAGTCGGGATTCGCTACAACAACTTATACAAAATTTTGAGAATATTACATTACACACACTTACTTGTTATGGAATACGCATAATCTAATAGTACTTATACTACTGGTTCACTACGCCTTTTTCTAGATCTTGGACAACCTTTCGCCTGATGACCTTCTATCCCACAAATAAAACAGAGACCTTGCTTCTGATTAAGACAATGAGAAGAGATACGTCCCTCATGTCCGCAATTGTAGCTAACCTTCTCTCCTTTCTGGCACAAGCCTTCAATTTTCTTATCACAGTTTGTACACTTTTCTATACGGTTATGATTCCCTTGGTTATTATCAGGATTTCCTAAGTCACGGTCTTTCATCTTTTGTTTCCCCTTCTTGCTCAGAGCTGCACACGATTTGTTGCTTCTGGCTCTCATTTGATCAATTTGGATTTTAAGCTTATCTTGTTCTTCCATAGTTCTATTAACGCCTTTCGCAATTTGTTATTTAGAATCCTTTCTATTTCCCACAGCTTTTCTAGAGAAGAAACCTTGTTCTTCAGATTCTGCACCTCCGTTGATGCTTGATCAGCTCCAACTTTAATGTCTGGATTGTGACGCCTCCAAAATTAGGTATACATCACCCATTTTGGATCGTCAGATACATGGTACAGAATACAAATACAACTTACTAATACAACTGTCGTGTACAATATGACAAAACATAACTGTGAGTTTGAATACAATTATTGTCTACTAGAGACTATACAAACTCAAAAGGAGTCCTCATTACAATTATTGTCACACTATTTAACAGAATAGTGAGGACTACTAATATATCATCTGGTCCATCACTCCGTTCCCCGACTCGTCCCAGCTATATTCTCATTTCCTGAAGAGAACAATGAAAGAAAGGGTGAGCTCAACTGGCCCAGTAAGAAATATTATGACTAAGATAATGCAGAATAAATTATCATTAGCCTTCAACAATGTTAAACTGATAAAATATAACGAACATCAAGTTTAACTGCAGCGGAACAAGCAATCCATTAAAAGAGTCAAATAAAAAATAACATCTACTATCTTCTATGATTTAAAAGGTTTTTCAACACTGTTATCGCTGTGACTCAGCTTAATAAAATAATTCACATCATCGAATCACCCCTGCACTACGGCCAAGGATATTCGTGTATTCATTAATGGTCATGATCATGCCAACAACTGTCCATCAATGCACTACGGGCCAATGAGGACTTTTACCACATCATTTGTAACATTACGGTCATGATTATACCGAATAATCCCCGGTCATAATCATACCAAGTCCATCTATGAACTACAGGCCACATATGACTTTTAACATTTTATAAACATGAGGATGATGACAATGATATAAGAATTCAATAAAACAAGTTCAAGAATTAATTTATCTAAGAATTAACAACGTCCAAATTGTCAACATGATACTGCTTTGTGGAGTAAAATTCAAGAATGCTTAGAAGAATATTTTCACGAAAAGATACAGAATGAAACGCAATTATCAAGGATATTTCATAAATTTCATGGAGTATAGAAGTCAAAACTTAACCAACTGAGTATAATAAAGAATAGAATAACAAAAGAAATTACCATGCATGCGATAGACCGCACAAACAGGTTATTTTAATAGAATAATAAATAATGGAACCAGGTCTGGCGTAAAACGCACAGACAGGATATTTCAACAGAATAATAACAAAGACGAAACCAGGTCTAGTGTAAAACACACAGACAGGATGTTCCAACAGAATATTAATAAAGACGGAACCAGGTCCGGTATAAAACACACAGACAGGATGTTCCAACAAAATAATAATAAAGACAGTACCAGACTGGATGTTCCAACAGAATAATAATAAAGACGAAACCAGGTTCGATGTAAAATACACAGATAGGATGTTCCAACAGAATAATAGAAGAATGTCACCAAGTATAGGGTAGACCGCGTATACAGATTATTCTAATAGAATAATAAGAAATGGAATAACAACAGTTCTCTTCATGAATAAGAAAGAATAATACCCCTTACCGTTTTAAAGAAGAACTGAAATAAGGAAGTAGTTAAGTTGCAGAATACTTTTCTTCTCTCTCTCTATAGTTTCTCTCTCTATAGTTCAGTGAATTCGTAAGAAATAATGAAGGAATAAGCTGCTATTTATAGAAAAATGAAATGCATAGTAACTAATCCATGAACGGTCCAGATTGATTACTTTAATCTGACGGTCCATATTTAAAGAAAATTCTTTTAAATAAAATATAATATATTCTATTTATAGAATAACTTTAATAAAGTATTCTGTTTTATATAAAAAGATGTTTCTGTTTTATTACGTTAATAATACGAATAAATCAAAACTTCATTATCGCTAAATAATTCATATTATTAACTGACAATAATTGAATCAAACTGAGTGACTTCTCACATAAGTATTAATAATCAATACCGTGTGCTACTATGCAACCACACATATTACTGTACTTTTACTACCGAGTAGTTCAACAATATCAATGGTAAAACTTCCGCCGTTATTTTTAATAAAATATTTTTGTCGTTTTCTCAATCCGAGAATAATTCCGTTGTGGGGTCCACCAATAATTGTGCCGTTGTACGAATATTCCCTGTTAAAACGAATATTCCCCGACCAATCGAATATTATATAACAACTTGCGTACTTTGTAAAATTTATTAATATTACCCACAACTATAACATTATAACAAATTAACTCCATAATATTCAAAAATGTTTTTTTATAGAAAATTCATCTTTATTTATAAAAGTTGGGGTCTTACAACCTCCCCTTCTTATGAAATTTTGCCCTCGAAATTACGGTACGTACCTGGTATGTCGGAGAGGTAGGGATACCTTGACTTCATTTCAGATTCTAACTCCCAAGTCATTTCCTCAACATCGTGATTTCTCCACAAAACTTTGACTTGAGGTATAACCTTGGAGCGTAGAATATGTTCCTTCTTATCCAAAATTTGAACAGGAACTTCTTCATACGTCAAATCCTCCGCTATTTCGTCCGGTTCTAACTCAATAATGTGGTTCGGGTCTTCCACATATTTACGTAACATGGATATGTGAAAAATGTTATGAA
Source organism: Panax notoginseng (assembly GCA_016801055.1). Classification (NCBI taxonomy): domain Eukaryota; kingdom Viridiplantae; phylum Streptophyta; class Magnoliopsida; order Apiales; family Araliaceae; genus Panax; species Panax notoginseng. Next base: position 41,518,636 of record CM029012.1, read on the forward strand.
CACGAGACATACTTGGCGGTAAAGCGAGTCTATAGGCTACAGTTCCTACTCGATCGAGGATTAAAAATGGACCGATGAATCGAGGATTGAGCTTTCCTCTCTTTCCAAATCTCGTAACTCCTTTCCATGGAGCAACACGTAAGAACACATGATCTCCTATATCAAATTCCACGTCCTTTCGATGAAGATCAGCATAACTCTTTTGTCAATCTTGTGAGGTTTTTATACGTTGTTGGATCGTTTAAATCTTTTCTGTAGTCATACGTACCAACTCCGGTCCCAACAACATTGCTTCACCCACCTCATCCCAGCATACTGGAGAACGACACTTTCTTCCATACAACGCTTCGAATGGAGCCATGCCAATACTTGCTTGATAACTGTTGTTGTAGGAAAACTCCACCAATGATAAGAACTTGTCCCAAATTCCCTTGAAGTCAAGGACACAGAGTCTTAATAAATCTTCCAAAGTTTGAATAGTCCTCTCTGATTGTCCGTCCGTCTGAGGATGATATGCCGAACTAAATCGTAAATCCGTGCCCATAGCTTTTTGTAAGCTAACCCAAAATCGTGAAGTGAATCTTGGGTCTCGGTCAGAAACTATGAATATTGGCATACCATACAGTCTTACAATCTCGTTTATGTACATACGAGCAAGATGTTCAAGTGTATAAGTTTCTCGTATCGGTAAAAAATGAGCAGACTTGGTCAATCTATCAACAATGACCCAAATCGCATCAATACCTTGAGAAACCTTAGGAAGACCGGTAACGAAATCCATGGTAATGTGCTCCCACTTCCATTTTGAAATTTCAAGTGGTTGCAACGGACCTTTAGGTACTTGATGCTCTGCCTTGACTCGTTGACAAGTTAGACACCTTGAGATAAACAGCGCTATCTCTCGCTTCATATTGCTCCACCAAAATATATGACGAAGATTATGATACATTTTGATACTCCCAGGATGGATTGCAAATGGTGTGTTGTGCGCCTTCATCATGATTTTATACTTTAAATTAGGGTCGTTAGGAACACAAAGTCTGGAGTTGACTCGAAGTATTCCTTCTTCATCGATTCTTGCTTCCGGCATAGCACCTTCTTACACTTTCTTCCTCATATGCATCAACTCTAGGTCTGTAGCTTGAGCAACTTTAACTTTATCGATTAAAGTCGGTTCTACTCGTATATTCGCCATCATCACATGGGTCCATGGAGTCTTTAACTCTATCTCCATCCTTTGCAAGTCACACAAAATGGGCCTTTGTGTTGACAATATCGCACTCGTACTTGCATATGATATTCTACTCAATGTGTCAGTTACCACGTTCGCTTTTCCAGGATGGTATTGAATGGTATGATCATAATCTTTCAATAGTTCAAGCCAACGTCGTTGTCACATGACGAGTTTCTTTTGAGTGAAAAAATATTTGAGGCTTTTATGATCCGTAAAGATCTCCACCTTCTCCCCATACAAGTAATGCCTCCAAATTTTAAGTACAAAGACAACAGCTGCCAACTCTAGATCATGAGTAGGATAATTCCACTCATATTTCTTTAGTTGTCTTGATGCATAGGCTATGACTTTTCCATGTTGCATGAGAACGCATCCCAACCCTTTGCTCGAAGCATCACTGTAGATGATAAATCCCTCTGAGCCAGATGGTATTGTTAGAACAGGTGCTAAAATGAGTCTCCTCTTGAGTTCTTGAAAACTCTTATCACATTCTTCGCTCCAACCGAACTTTGTATCTTTCCGAGTCAGCTGAGTTAGTGGAGTAGCGATTCAAGAAAATCCCTCCACGAATATCTGATAATAACCAGCTAAACCGAGAAAGCTACGTACTTCAGTTACTGATTGAGGTTGCTCCCAGATATTCCACGACTTGATACTACGTGCCCAAGGAATGCTACCTCCTCCAGCCAGAACTTGCATTTCTTCAACTTGGCATAAAGCTTGTATTCACGAAGCTTTTGGAGTACCAGCCTCAAGTGTTACTCATGATCTTCACGACTTTTGGAATAAATAAGGATGTCATCAATAAAAACGACCACAAAGTGATCCAAATATTCCTTGAATACTCGGTTCATCATATCCACGAAGGCAGCAGGAGCACTAGTCAATCCAAAGGACATGACTAGGAATTCATAATGCCCATACCGAGTTTTGAAAGCCGTCTTTAGAATATCCTCAGTTCTAAGCTTCAGCTGATGATATCCAGAACGAAGATCGATCTTTGAAAAGAATTGTGCTCCTTGCAACTGGTCAAACAGGTCATCAATACGTGGCAATGGGTACCTATTTTTGATGGTGACATGATTCAACTCCCGATAATCAATACAAAGTCGCATACTTCCATCTTTCTTCTTCACGAATAGAACAGGAGCACCCCAAGGAGAAGTACTAGGACGAATAAAGCCAATGTTTAACAATTCCTGCAGTTGGATCTTTAACTCTCGAAGTTCAATAGGAGTCATTCAATATGGGGCATTGGAAATGGATTTTGTACCAGGTTCAAGGTCGATACAAAATTCAATTTCACGCTCTGGGGGTAGGCCAGGAAGTTCTTCAGGGAATACATCAGGGAATTTATTAACAATAGAAATATCATTCAAAACTGACGTATTTTTGTTTAGATCCGTGACATGAGCTAAGAAAGCTTGACATCCGTTTTTCAATAAGCGAATAACTTTATGGCTTGTGATGACAGCGATTGATTTTAATGGTTTGGTTGCTTGAATTCGCATAATAGGTCGATTAGGAATATGAAAGCTAACAACCTTACGAAAATAATCAATTTTTGCATGATGAGTAGTTAACCAATTAATCCCTAGAATCACGTCAAATGTAAGTATTTTTAATGAAATCAGATCGATAGGTAATGTGTGGGTACCAACTTGAACCAAACAGGACTTATAAACCGTGGATGTAATGAAGGTTTCTCCCAATTGAGTTTCAACAGATAAGTCAAAGTCTAATTTCTCCGGAGTCAAATTTAATCGATGAGCGCAAGTAGGAGAAATAAAAGAATGGATAGAACCGGTATCAAATAAAGTATAGACTTCGTTAGAGTTTATGATAAGCTTACCCGTGATGACCTCATTCGGGTTCCTTGCTTTCTGGTAGGTCACAACAAACGCTCTCCCTTGCACTACTGGTTTTGACTTTTCTGGAACGGCCTTTGGTGCCTCCATCCTGGCTGAACTTGTTTTTGGTAAACGATAAAATCGAGCTAAATGACCTTCTCTTCCACAATTATAACATACTTTAGATGGCATCACGCAGTTTGGACTGATGTGCCCCTCCCCTCCGCATTTGAAACATATGATAGGTGGTCGTTCTCCTTCCTTAACAACGAGTGCTGGTGCTGACGTCTTTCCATCATTGTTGAATCTCCTCTTCTTGAAATGACCATTCTTATTATTTTGGCCCTGATTACCACCGAAGTGGTTACCATTTCTGGCATGTTGATTCCCACCACGCTTGTTGTCACCGCTTCGATGACTGCTTTCACTGGTATTATCATTTTGTCAACTGCTCTCTTTTGGTTGTGTTGACTCGTTATCGCGCTCCACTAACTGAGCCCTATTCACAACATCTGAATACAAACACAGTTTATGAAAAATAAGATGTTGACGTATCTCAGGTTTCAAACCTCACAAAAATATTCGCGTCATTAGCTCTTCATTATCCACCAAGTGAGACGCAACCCGGGACAACTCAGTAAATTTAGCCTCATACTGTGACACGGTCATATTATTCTGCTCCAATTTGATGAACTCCACCTCCTTCATGTGTCAAACACTTCCGGGAAAGTATTTGTCATTGAACAGCTCTTAGAACTTCTCCCAAGATATCTTCAATGCGGCAGGCTGAGTACACTTAATCGATTCCCACCAGTAATCTGTCTCTCCTCGCAACATAAAGGCAGCAAAGGGAACCTTTTTCTCCTCGGAGCATCCCAAGACATCAAATATCTTGGTGATCTGCTTTATCCATGTTTCCGCTATAAGTGGTTTTGGCTCTCCCTTAAACTCCGGTGGTCCCAGCTCCTTAAACTGTTTAGCGGTGACCATCCGAGAGTTTTCAGTATTTCCACCTATATTTTGAAAAGGAGCCGCTCTCGCCTGCTGTTGCATGAACTGCATAAAGCTTCTGAACATTCCATCATTCATCATTTGGTCAGTATTGTTATTTTCATGAGGATTATCGCCTTCCTGATGCACATTATCCCGATTATTGATATGTGGTGAATCAACAGTCGCCTGTGCTCCATTGCTATTCTCAACATTCTCGGATGCCATTTTCAGATACTGCCACAAAACAAAATTTAATTGATATGTCATATATTATCCTTATATTCTGACCGATCAATTAAATACCATGCAAATAAACTTAGGTAGGTCATACTAGCAAGGAATTCCCCGTCTCTCCCCTCCTAGTTCTATTCTCACATCTTAGCCAGGGATCATATCCCTAAGCTCTGATACCAACTGTGACGCCCCCAAAATTAGGTATACATCACCCATTTTGGGTCGTCAGATACATGGTACAGAATACAAATACAACTTACTAATACAACTGTCGTGTACAATACGACAAAACATAACTGTGAGTTTGAATACCAGTATTGTCTACTAGAGACTATACAAACTCAAAATGAGTCATCATTACAATTATTGTCACACTATTTAAAAGAATAGTGAGGACAACTAATACTATCATCTGGTCCATCACTCCGTTCCCCGACTCGTCCCAGCTATATTCTCATTTCCTGAAGAGAACAATGAAAGAAAGGGTGAGCTCAACTAGCCCAGTAAGAAATATTATGACTAAGATAACGCAGAATAAATTATCATTAGCCTTCAACAATGTTAAACTGATAAAATATAACGAACATCAAGTTTAACTGCAGCGAAACAAGTAATCCATTAAAAGAGTCAAGTAGAAAATAAAATATACTATCTTCTATGATTTAAAAGGTTTTTCAACACTATTATCGCTGGGATGCAGCTTAATAAAATAATCCACATCATCGAATAACCCCTGCACTATGGCCAAGGATATTCGTGTATTCATTAATGGTCATGATCATGCCAACAACTGTCCATCAATGCACTACGGGCTAATGAGGACTTTTACCACATCATTTGTAACATTACGGTCATGATTATACCGAATAATCCCTGGTCATAATCATACCAAGTCCATCTATGCACTACATGCCACAGATAACTTTCAACATTTTATAAACATGAGGATAATGACAATGATATAAGAATTCAATAAAACAAGTTCAAGAATTAATTTATCCAAGAATTAATAACTTCCAAATTGTCAACATGATACTGCTTTGTGGAGTAAAATTCAAGAATGCTTAGAAGAATATTTTCATGAAAAGATACTGGATGAAATGTAATTATCAAGGATATTCCACAAATTTCATGGAGTATAGAAGTCAAAACTTAACCAACTGAGTATAATAAAGAATGAAATAACAAAAGAAATCACCATGCATGCGATAGACCGCACAGACAGGTTATTCCAATAGAATAATAAATAATGGAACCAGGTCTGGCGTAAAACGCATAGACAGGATATTCCAACAGAATAATAACAAAGATGGAATCAGGTCCGATGTAAAACACACAGACAGGATGTTCCAACAGAATAATAATAAAGATGGTACCAGGTCCGGTATAAAACACACAGACAGGATGTTCCAACAGAATAATAATAAAGACAGAACCAGATGTTCCAACAGAATAATAATAAAGACGGAACCAGGTCCGGTGTAAAACACACAGACAGGATGTTCCAACAGAATAATAGAAGAATGTCACCAAGTATAGGGTAGACCGCGTATACAGGTTATTCCAATAGAATAATAAGAAATAGAATAACAATAATTCTCTTCATGAATAAGAAAGAATAACACCCTTACCGTTTTAAAGAATAACTGAAATAAGGAAGTAGTTAAGTAGCAGAATACTTTTCTTCTCTCTCTCTATAGTTTCTCTCTATAGTTTCTCTCTCTAGAGTTCAGTGAATTCGTAAGAAATAATGAAGGAATGAGCTGCTATTTATAGAAAAATAGAATGCATAGTAACTAATTCATGAACGGTTCAGATTGATTACTTTAATCTGATGGTCCATATTTAAAGAAAAACCTTTTAAATAAAATATAATATATTCTATTTATTGAATAACTTTAATAAAGTATTCTGTTTTATATAAAAAGATGTTTCTGTTTTATTACGCTAATAATACGAATAAAACAAAACTTCATTATCGCTAAATAATTCATATTATTAACTGACAATAATTGAATCAAACTGATTGACTTCTCACATAAGCATTAATAATCAATACTGTGTGCTACTATATATCCACACGTATTATTGTACTTTTACTACCGAGTAGTTCAACAGTATCAATGGTAAAACTTCCGCCGTTATTTTTAATAAAATATTTTTATCATTTTCTCAATCCGACAATAATTCCGTTGTGGGGTCCACCAATGATTGTGCCGTTGTATGAATATTCCCTGTTAAAATGAATATTTCCTGACCAATCGAATATTATATAACAACTTGCGTACTTTGCAAAATTTATAAATATTACCTACAACTATAACATTATATCAAATTAACTCCATAATATTTAAAAATGATATTTATAGAAAATTCATCTTTATTTATAAAAGTTGGGGTCTTAAATGAATCACTATCTGTCAGTTCTATTGTTTCTGGATTTGGTACTACATTTTCCAATACCGCCACCTCATCAAGGTTGCTTGCACTGTGAGTCTCTATTTCAGCTATTGGCTTTGATATTGGTTCCTTCTTTACGATCTGAGGGTATCCTAATTCTTTTCCACCTGATATCTACACACAAATTATCCTGATTAGCATATTGTATATACATATAGCAAACAATAGTTTTATATAAGTTATCTTTTATTTTGTTTAACGATGAATTTATTCAATTCATCTCCTTTTAAACTCTATATGAGTTATTTGTATTCTCAACGTTTCCCTATGTTCTAAGGTTATTGCCTATAGTCTATCCCACCTAAGGTTTCTAACCCCAAGTTCTGATACAAACCTGTGACGCCCCCAAATTCAGGTACTTGAAACCCGAACTCGGTGCTTCACGATACCATTTCTATGAACGGAATAATACTAATAATAATAACAATAATATAGATATCAAACTTAATTTACATATCAGAGTCTAAATCCTAGGTACGCGACCTTTAAACATTCATTACATCATAGATATTAAATATCATTGTCTTAATAAACTTTAACTATTACATAGAATATTATAAAACTCATTCGAACAGCTTTCATTTTCCCTTGTTATTGCCTGATCCTTCGGGTTGATCTTACTTAGCTGAAAATATTTAAATTTAAAGCAAGAATGAGCATTTGATTTCCCAGCAAGTAATAGCAACAATAAACATTACCTGAAAGGATTCAATGTTTTCTTTGTACGATACTTCTATAACGAATCAACTATTGTGAAGCAAGCTGAACCAATAATAACAACATATCAAATCTATATCAAATTTTTGAAACTACGTATTGACTTTAAATGGAGATCAGTCGACAGACTATGAACATTATTTTTTATTTTCAAAAAGGTATACAAAAATTCACCATCATAACTTACAGGCACGGGGGGTGATTAGCCCGTTATGCCCTATATTGATCAATACTACATGCAAGAACGATATTATCGTTCATCTTATCCACCTTAGGTGCACAGAAGTTTTCCCATGTTCGGGATGTTCATACTTAGTCGAGAATTCGAACCAAAACAATCTGGTTGGATACAAAAAAGTTCTATCTTGTTCAACAATATTTTTAAGTTTATGTCTAGCTGAATCAAATAGCTTAGACGACTTTTAAGTCATCGTATACATATTGAAAATAAATAAGTATGTATCAACATGTGATTAAATACAATGATTATCTAAGTGAGGACACTTGTATAACCATATTTAGAAATTAACAAACAGAATATGTAAGACCCCAACTTTTATAAATAAAGATGAATTTTCTATAAATATCATTTTTGAATATTATGAAGTTAATTTGATATAATGTTATAGTTGTGGGTAATATTTATAAATTTTGAAAAGTACGCAAGTTGTTATATAATATTCGATTGGTAGGGGAATATTCGTTTTAACAAAGAATATTCGTACAACGACACAATCATTGGTGAACCCCACAACGGAATTATTGTCGGATTGAGAAAATGACAAAAATATTTTATTAAAAATAACGGCGGAAGTTTTACCATTTTATACTGTTGAACTACTCGGTAGTAAAAGTACAGTAATACGTGTGGTTGCATAGTAGCACACGGTATTGATTATTAATGCTTATGTGAGATGTCACTCAGTTTGATTCAATTATTGTCAGTTAATAATATGAATTATTTAGCGATAATGAAGTTTGTTTTATTCGTATTATTAACGTAATAAAACAGAAACATCTTTTTATAAAAATAGAATACTTTATTAAAGTTATTCTATAAATAGAATATATTATATTTTATTTAAAAGATTTTTCTTTAAATATGGACCGTCAGATTAAAGTAATCAATCTGGACCGTTCATGGATTAGTTACTATGCATTCTATTTTTCTATAAATAGCAGCTCATTCCTTCATTATTTCTTACGAATTCACTGAACTCTAGAGAGAGAAACTATAGAGAGAAACTATAGAGAGAGAGAAGAAAAGTATTCTGCTACTTAACTACTTCCTTATTTCAGTTCTTCTTTAAAACGGTAAGCGGTGTTATTCTTTCTTATTCATGAAGAGAACTGTTGTTATTCCATTTCTTATTATTCTATTGGAATAACCTGTATACGCGGTCTACCCTATACTTGGTGACATTCTTCTATTATTCTGTTGGAACATCCTGTCTGTGTGTTTTACACCGGACCTGGTTCCGTTTTTATTATTATTCTGTTGGAACATCATGTCTGTGTATTTTACATCGGACCTGATTCCGTCTTGTTATTATTCTGTTGGAACATCATGTCTGAGTGTTTTACACCAGACCTGGTTCCATTATTTATTATTCTATCGGAATATTCTGTCTGTGCGTTTACTCCGGACCTGGTTTCATTATTTATTATTCTGTCGAAATATCCTGTTTGTGCGTTTACGCCGGACCTGGTTCCATTATTTATTATTCTGATAGAATAGCATGTCTGTGCGGTCTATCGCATGCCGGGTGATTTCTTTTGTTATTCCATTCTTTATTATACTCAGTTAGTTAAGTTTTAACTTCTATACTCCATGAAATTAGTGGAATATCCTTGATAATTGCTTTTTATCCAGTATCTTTTCATGAAAATATTATTCTAAGCATTCTTGAATTTTACTCCACAAAGTAATATCATGTTGACAATTTGGACGTTGTTAATTCTTGGATAAATTAATTCTTGAACTTGTTTTATTGAAGTCTTATATCATTGTCATCATCCTCATGTTTATAAAATGTTGAAAGTCATCTGTGACCTGTAGTGCATAGATGGACTTGGTATGATTATGACCAAGGATTATTCGGTATAATCATGACCGTAATGTTACAAATAATGTGGTAAAAGTCCTCATTGGCCCGTAGTGCATTTATGGACAGTTGTTGGCATGATCATGACCATTAATGAATACACAAATATTCTTAGCCCGTAGTGCATGGATAATTGTGGTCGTGATACTAAAGAATATACTTGGCCGTAGTGCAAGGGTGATTCGATGATGTGGATTATTTTGTTAAGCTGAGTCCCAGCGATAACAGTGTTGAAAAACCTTTTAAATCATAGAAGATAGTAGATTTTATTCTCTACTTGACTCTTTTAATGGATTGCTTGTTCCGCTGCAGTTAAACTTGATGTTCGTTATATTTTATCAGTTTAACACTGTTGAAGGCTAATGATAATTTATTCTGCATTATCTTAGTCATAATATTTCTTACTAGGCTAGTTGAGCTCACCCTTTCTTTCACTGTTCTCTTCAGGAAATGAGAATATAGCTGGGACGAGTCAGGGAACGGAGTGATGGACCAGATGATAGTATTAGTAGTCCTCACTATTCTGTTAAATAGTGTGACAATAATTGTAATGAGGACTCCTTTTGAGTTTGTATAGTCTCCAGTAGACAATAATTGTATTCAAACTCACAGTTATGTTTTGTCGTATTGTACACGACAGTTGTATTAGTAAGTTGTATTTGTATTCTGTACCATGTATCTGACGACCCAAGATGGGTGATGTATACCTAATTTTAGAGGCGTCACAGAATAAATATCTGGCACAATAATAATAAAATTTTAAAATATTCTTACTCATGTCAATTGCATAAAGTAATGCAAAGGTAGGATACTTGCCTGAGCTGCTGCTTACAATAACGCAACTTAGTTTTATCTTTTATATTGAAACCTATCATTAATAAGATCATTCGTTCGATTAGAATAATATATCATAACACATAGTTGTAACGACCCCAAAATAGGTCCATTCAACCCAACCCATTCTGGGTCGCCAATTACATGGTGCAGAAAATAACTACAACTTTATTATTACAATTGTCGTGCAAAATACGACAACACATATACTGTGAGTTTAAATACAACTATATACCAACTGTAACTTTTATCCCAACCTTGGATAGCACGTCACAATGGCACCTTACATAAAGGTATAGTCAATAACTGTTTTAAAATTTTAAAATCTTTAGAAAATGCTCAAGAAAACCTTCGTACATGGGAGGCCATGCATCTAAGTTACAATAGATATCATATGACTGAAGAATTATACTGGGTTGACCCAATAGACCCCAAAGAAAAATGAGAAGATTACTATCATGTTCTTTCCAATGGTGAGTCTTCTCTTGACATATAATTATCTCTATTTTCTCCAATTAAGAATTATATTTCAACCAAACTCCAAGATTATATAGGTAGTGCTCGTAGATATACTCAGCAAGTGGATGTGCACAACCCTGTCTTATGATAACACGAGGTTGTATGTCATTAGACATCTTATATGACAGTGGCAAAGCACCCTTTCAAAGTTGGGTTCGCCTCACCCTATTTGATTCACCAAATATAACTATTAAATGACGTATAAAATACGACACATTTATCCAAAATTCTCAATAAAATTATTTTCAAACTGTTTTAGAGGAAACCTCAACAGCTATTGACCACCGTTCTATTCCCTTGTTACCCCCGCTTGACCCAACTATACTTTTATCACCTGAAAAGAATTATGAATTACTGAGCACAAATAGCCCAGTAAATAATATCATGACTAGAGATAATTAAATTATCAATAGCTTCCGTTATTAATAAATCAGAGATTTAAAACATATGGTAGATGGTAAAACTTTTCAACCATAGTTGCAGCGGAACGAGCAATCCATTAGAAGAGTCAAATAGACCATAAAGTCTATTATCTTCTCCATGTTAAAAGTCCACCAATAATGTTTTATCCCTGTAATATCAATCAGCAGTTCCTGACCAAAATCATGTGATTAACTCATAATCAAAATTATGGTTCTAAATTCCTCTTCGCATCCAGGACTAAAATAATTTTCATCACCTGTCTTTACCTGAAACATCAAAGATCATGGTTATACTAAATCACAGTTCCTGCTCATAATCATACTAATAAGTTCATCTTTGCACTACGGGCCAAAGATATTCATCAACAGTTCATCTTTGCACTACAGGCCAAAGATATTCAACAACATGTCATCTTTGCACTACGGGCCAAAGATATTAATATCTCAAAGAAATATATAATCATTTCAGAATTTATATAAACAATAATTATAACCATGTTGATCAATTCACCTTTGCACTTAAGCTAAAGATATTCAATTATAAATTCAATGGCCATGATCATACCAGGCAACAATTCATCATTGCACTACTGGCCAAAGAGAACTCATAGTTACGATCATACCAATAATCTTCCCATCTTTACACTCAAGTGAAAGAGAAATTTTATCACCATTATTATAAAAATATTATAAAAATAATATAATCAAAACTTGGATTTAATTTCAAGAGCAAGATTTATAAATCAACGATAATTTGGTCAGAAAAAGAAACCAATTTTATCATGACTAGTAACCCGTGAATAGTAACTGATGAATAGTAACTCATGAATAGTAACTCGTAAATAGTAACTCGTATTCGTACATAGTACCGTATACGTAAATATTACCGTATACGTGAATAGTGTCATATACATGAATAGTGCCGTATACGTGAATAGTAACCCCGACACAAAAAGGCAAAAGTTTCACAAAAAAATCTTACCAATATTCCAGCATAATGATATTAAAATAAATAATATCATTTATATAAAAAAATAATATCTCTTACCATCCCTTACTATCCCTTACAATCCCTTACCTCAAAAGAGCAGTAATTCTGATTGGAATAACGCTGAAGGGAACTTGCACCGTATAGCAACACTCAAGATATCTAAATACTTACAAAAATGCGCTCGATAATATATAGAGAGAAAACTTCAGTTTTTGGTGTGATTTTCAATTCTAACCTAAGCACTCTATTTATAGGAAAATACTTAGAACACCAAAGTAGAAAATTTAATAAAATAATATATTTATATAACAAAAATCATACGCCTCTTTTGAATTCAGATTCTTGCATTTCCTACCTTCTAGAAAAACATGTTTTAAATATTTTTGTAACAAAATCAATTTAGACCCAATATTTCGGAACTTCAATAATTCATAATAAATAGCCCTTTTATCAAAAAAAATACGAATTTTATGTCCATTCCATAGGAAATCGAATTCTCTACAACTTTGTAGAAGAAAGTTTTTCCAAATTCCAAATAAAAAATGACCGAAATCCACATATGGGGGATTTTGCAGGCTATACTCAAATTTCAGTCAGAAATAGGGTTCACCAACACACAAAACATGTTCTAAATATTTATTATAATAAAAATACTCTTCCTCCTTATTTATTCATATATCACATATTCATTGTAAAAATATCATCATTATTATATTATTGTAATATAATAATATATTTTATCAGAAAAGATAAAATATCAATTTTTAACAATTATCACTTTTTTAAAATTCCTCCATTTATATCCACATAAATAAATATTTTTCTTATCATATAAATCAATAATTAATTATTCACAAATAATATTATAGAATCACAATAATGACAACCAGGTCGTTCCTAGGAAAGAGGGGGCTTTCCGATAAGGATTTCTCCTTACTGGCGCGCAATTAGGTGACCAGACCTCTCCTTAGACAGAACTTTCTAGACATTATCAATAATGCTATCTAATAATATTATTAAAATAATATAAATTATTGATCTGATAATTTAAAATACTATGCCATGACAATTATTGAAACAACAATAATATAAAATAATGTATAATACCGTGTGCTATTGTGAAACAACACGTATTACTTTACTTTAACCACCGGGTATTTCAACAGTGTTAACGGTAACAACTACGCCATTATTTTTTTAAAAAAAAACTCATTCTTGTCGTTTTCTTCATTCGACAATTTTCGTTACGGGGCCCACAAATGGCTGCGTCGTCGTATGAATATTCCACGACCAAATGAATATTCCCTGACAACAATGAGTATTTAATAACCACTTGCTTATTTTGAAAAATTTATATATACCACCCTTAACTTTAAACTTTTATCAATTTAACTATTTACTAAATAGAAAAATTGAATACTTTTATTTCATAAAATTCGGGGTCTTAAAATCTCCCCTCCTTATGAAATTTCGTCCACAAAATTTACGTACCTAGTATTTCGAAGAGTTGAGAATATCTTGCTTTCATTTCAAATTTCATCTTCCCTATACTAATGATTTCTCCATTGCTCATCTCCTGTATTTCAGATATCATTCTAGAATACAGCTTCAAAATAAAGGTTAATTGACATATCAAAATTTGTCAACTTAAGTAATAAAATTCAGCTTAGGAAGGACACACACTAGCGAAGGATATTACTCGTCTCTCCCCTCCTAGTTCTAATCCCGAATCTCCGCCAGAGATTATATCCCTAAGCTCTGATATCAAATGTAACGACCCCAAAATAGGTCCATTCCACCCAACCCATTCTGGGTCGCCAATTACATGGTACAGAAAATAACTACAACTTTATTATTATAATTGTCGTGCAAAATATGACAACACATATACTGTGAGTTTAAATAAAAATATATACCAACTGTGACTCTTATCCCAACCTTAGATAACATGTCACAATGGCACCTTACATAAAGGTATAGTCAATAACTGTTTTAAAAATTTTAAATATTTGGAAAATGCTCAAGAAAACCTTCGTACATGGGAGGCCATACATCTAAGTTATAATAGATATCATATGACTGAAGAATTATAATGGGTTGACCCAATAGACCCCAACAAAAATGAGAAGATTGCTATCATGTTCTTTCCAATGATGAGTCTTCTCTTGACATATAATTATCTCCATTTTCTCTAATTGAGAATTATATTTCAACCAAACTCCAAGATTATATAGGTAGTGCTCGTAGATATACTCAGCAAGTGGATGTGCACAACCCTGTCTTATGATAACACGAGGTTGTATGTCATTAGACATCTTGTATGACAGTGACAAAACACCCTTCCAAAGTTGGGTTCGCCTCACCCTATTTGATTCACCAAATATAACTATTAAATGACGTATAAAATACGACACATTTATCCAAAATTCTCAATAAAATTATTTCTATACTATTTTAGAGAAAACCTCAACAGCTATCGACCACCGTTCTATTCCCTTGTTACCCCCGCTTGACCCAGCTATACTCTTATCACCTGAAAAGAATTGTGAAGTAAAAGGGTGAGCACAAATAGCCCAGTAAATAATATCATGACTAGAGATAATTAAATTATCAATAGCCTCCTTCAAAAATAAATCAGAAATTTAGAACATATGGTAGATGGTAAAACTTTTTAACCATAATTGCAGCGGAACGAGTAATCCATTAGAAGAGTCAAATAGACCATAAAGTCTATTATCTTCTCCATGTTAAAAGTTCACCAATAATGTTTTATCCCTGTAATATCAATCAACAGTTCTTGACCAAAATCATGTGAATAACTCTTAATTATAATTATGGTTCTAAATTCCTCTTCGCATCCAGGACGAAAATAATTTTTATCACATGTCTTTACCTAAAACATCAAAGATCATGGTTATACCAAATAATAGTTCCGGCTCATAATCATACTAATAAGTTCATCTTTGCACTACGGGCTAAAGATATTCATCAACAGTTCATTTTTACTCTACAGGCCAAAGATATTCAACAACATGTCATATTTGCACTACGGGCCAAAGATATTAATATCTCAAAGAAATATATAATTATTTCAGAATTTATATAAACAAAATTTATAACCATGTTGATCAATTCACATTTGCACTTAAACTAAAGATATTCAATTATAAATTCAATGGTCATGATCATACCAGTCAACAATTTATCTCTGCACTACTGGCCAAAAAGAACCCATAGTCACGATCATACCAATAATTAACCCATCTTTACACTCAAGTGAAAGAGAAATTTCATCACCATTATTATAAAAATGTTATAAAAATAATATAATCAAAACATGGATTTAATTTTAAGAGTAAGATTCATAAATCAACGATAATTTGGTCGGAAAAAGAAACTAATTTTGTCATAAATAGTAACCCGTGAATAGTAACGCGTGAATAGTAACTCATGAATAGTAACTCGTGAATAGTAACTCGTATTCGTACATAGTACCGCATACATAAATATTACAGTATACGTAAATAGTGCCATATACATGAATAGTGTCGTATACGTGAATAGTAACCCCGACACAAAAAGACAAAAGTTTCACAAAAAAATCTTACTAATATTCCGGCATAATGATATTGAAAGAAATAATATCATTTATATAAAAAAAAATAACATCTCTTGCCATCTCTTACCATCTCTTACTATCCCTTACAAACCCTTACCTCAAAAGAGCAGTACTTCTGATTAGAAAAATACTAAAGGGAACTTGCACCGTATAACAACACTCAAGATATCTAAATACTCACAAAAATACGCTCGATAATATAAAGAGAGAAAACTTTAGTTTTTGGTGTAATTTTCAATTTTAACCTAAGCACTCTATTTATAGAAAAATGCTTAGAACACCAAAGTAGAAAATTTAATAAAAGAATATATTTATATAACAAAATTCATATGTCTCTTTTGAATTCAGATTCTAGCATTTTCCACATGTAAAAGTACAATTGTGGGGCCCACCATCTAGAAAAACATGTTTTAAATATTTTTGTAACGAAATCAATTCATACCCAATATTTCGGAACTTCAATAATTCATAATAAATAGCCCTTTTATCAAAAAAATACGAATTTTATGTCTATTCCATAGGAAATCGAATTCTCTACAACTTTGTAGAAGAAAGTTTTTCCAAATTCCAAACGAAAAATGACCGAAATCCACATATGGGGGATTTTGCAGACTATACTCAAATTTCAGTCAAAAATAGGGTTCACCAACACACAAAACATGTTTTAAATATTTATTATAATAAAAATACTCTTCCTCCTAATTTATTCATATATCACACATTCATTATAAAAATATCATCATTATTATATTATTGTAATATAATAATATATTTTATCAGAAAAGATAAAATATCAATTTTTAACAATTATCACTTTTCTAAAAATTTCTCCATTTATATCCACATAAATAAATATTTTTTTATCATATAAATCAATAATTAATTATTCACAAATAATATTATAGAATCGCAATAATGACAACCAGGTCGTTCCTAGGAAAGAGGGGGCTTTCTGATAAAGATTTCTCCTTACTGGCACGCAATTAGGTGACCAAACCTCTCCTTAGACAGAACTTTCTAGATATTATCAATAATGCTATCTAATAATATTATTAAAATAATATAAATTATTGATCTGATAATTTAAAATACTATGTCTTGACAATTATTGAAACAATAATAATATAAAATAATGTGCAATACCGTGTGCTACTGTGTAACAACGCATATTACTTTACTTTAACCACGAGGTATTTCAACAGTGTTAACGGTAACAACTACGCCATTATTTTTTTTTAAAAAAAAACTCACTCTTGTCATTTTTTTCATTCGACAATTTTTAGTTACGGGGCCCACAAATGGTTGCGCTGTCGTATGAATATTCCCCAACAACAAGAATATTCCACGACCAAATGAATATTCCCTAACAACAATGAGTATTTTATAATCACTTACTTATTTTGAAAAATTTACATATATCACCCTTAACTTTAAACTTTTATCAATTTAACTATTTACTAAATAGAAAAATTGAATACTTTTATTTCATAAAATTCGGGGTCTTACAATAGTACTGCTATTTGCAGTCAGCACATAACATAATCACATTGTCACATATGTTTAACAGTCATTGATTCACAAATAAATACTTATCTAGTCAAATTATATAAGTCTAGATCAATTTTTGAAACATGTCAGTGTACGGATGACTTTATCGGGTAAATATCGAGTCTAAAACTCTATTCTGTAGTTCAATATTCGTTTAGATAATTTAAATATCAGTCACATTATCTTTCATAGCCTTATAATATTTTTTAAATAATTAATATAATTTATCATAATTTTTCAAACACTGGAATCCTTATTAAATGATTTAAATATTAACTAATTCTATTATCATTAATATTTAATTAATATTAAATTATTAATGAACCCATTACAAAAAAATTAAACTTATTTATAATAACTCAAAATATTTTTAAAATATTTTTATTACCCTTAAATGATTTTTAAAAATATTTAAAATCATTTTTAAATAATTAATATTAATATTTAATTATTAATGTATTATTTATCAAAATATTAAAATTCATTAATTATAACTTAAAATATTTTTAAATTATTTATATCCTCTTTAAATAATTTATTAATAAAATCATTTTTAAACTATTTATTTAATATAATTATTAATAAATAACTCTAATATCATTAATAGTAAATATATAATAAAATTTACCTTTAAATATTGAAAGCTATATTTTATAACTTAAAATATTTTTAAACTCTTTATTTTTATTTAAAATAATTTTTCTAATATAAAATTTATTTAAAATATTATTCACAAATAATATTATAGAATCGCAATAATGACAACCAGGCCGTTCCTAGGAAAGAGGGGGCTTTCTGATAAAGATTTCTCCATACTGGCACGTAATTAGGTGACCAAACCTCTCCTTAGACAGAACTTTCTAGATATTATCAATAATGCTATCTAATAATATTATTAAAATAATATAAATTATTGATCTGATAATTTAAAATACTATGTCTTGACAATTATTGAAACAATAATAATATAAAATAATGTGCAATACCGTGTGCTACTGTGTAACAACGCATATTACTTTACTTTAACCACGAGGTATTTCAACAGTGTTAACGGTAACAACTACGCCATTATTTTTTTTAAAAGAAAAACTCACTCTTGTCGTTTTTTTCATTCGACAATTTTTAGTTACGGGGCCCACAAATGGTTGCGCTGCCGTATGAATATTCCCCAACAACAAGAATATTCCACGACCAAATGAATATTCCCTAACAACAATGAGTATTTTATAATCACTTACTTATTTTGAAAAATTTACATATATCACCCTTAACTTTAAACTTTTATCAATTTAACTATTTACTAAATAGAAAAATTGAATACTTTTATTTCATAAAATTCGGGGTCTTACAATAGTACTGCTATTTGCAGTCAGCACATAACATAATCACATTGTCACATATGTTTAACAGTCATTGATTCACAAATAAATACTTATCTAGTCAAATTATATAAGTCTAGATCAATTTTTGAAACATGTCAGTGTACGGATGACTTTATCGGGTAAATATCGAGTCTAAAACTCTATTCTGTAGTTCAATATTCGTTTAGATAATTTAAATATCAGTCACATTATCTTTCATAGCCTTATAATATTTTTTAAATAATTATTATAATTTATCATAATTTTTCAAACTGGATCCTTATTAAATGATTTAAATATTAACTAATTCTATTATCATTAATATTTAATTAATAATAAATTATTAATGAACCCATTACAAAAAAATTAAACTTATTTATAATAACTCAAAATATTTTTAAAATATTTTTATTACCCTTAAATGATTTTTAAAATATTTAAAATCATTTTTAAATAATTAATATTAATATTTAATTATTAATGTATTATTTATCAAAATATTAAAATTCATTAATTATAACTTAAAATATTTTTAAATTATTTATATCCTCTTTAAATAATTTATTAATAAAATCATTTTTAAACTATTTATTTAATATAATTATTAAATAACTCTAATATCATTAATAGTAAATATATAATAAAATTTACCTTTAAATATTGAAAGCTATATTTTATAACTTAAAATATTTTTAAACTCTTTATTTTTATTTAAAATAATTTTTCTAATATAAAATTTATTTTTAAACTAATTTATTTAATACATTTATTAAATAACTTAATTATCATTAATGTTAATTTATTAATGAATTAATCGTAAAATATTAAAAGTTATTAAAAATAACTTAAAATATTTTCTTATACCATAATATAATTTTAAATAATTTTTCAGGTATTAAAATTATTTTTAAATAATTTATTTAATATAAACAATTAAATAAATAAAATACCTTTAATATCCAAAAATATTAATTATTTATGAAATATATTCAAAATTATTAAAAACTAATTTTTAGGCTTTAAAATAATTTTTAGTAATTTATTATGTATTTTTAATAATGTAAAACTAATTTTCTCTAATTATTTAATAAAATAATAATTTTTGGAAATTAATTATGGCTAAAGGTCCCTATAGCGACGAAACTGTCGCTATAGGTGTTCTTGAGCCTGCCCAGATCTTCATAGTCAGTTAATAAGGTACCATATTTGACCATTTGTAATTCTTTTATCCTTAAGTTTTATGGGCTGCTAAAGTTTCAAGGATGTAGTATTCATGTAATACTACAACCACAAACTGATTTCATGGCCATAATAGATCACAACAAAGAGATATAATCTCTCAAAGTTGTTGTCAAAGGCTGCTCTTCATTTCTAGGTTATCCAAAAATGAAGAACAATTCATGTTCATACTTTTAGGTCCTTATAACTCGTATTCTGTACCTTGTTTGTGTGATATAATGATCCCGGGTTGTAGACAACATGTCAATGAACAAATATATTACATAACATCATCATAACAACAACACCATCGCAAGATTTGAGCCGGTTAAAGTACTTAGCAGAAAACTGCCTTTGAAGATTTCTTGGTTGCCCAGAATCTTCATCCGACAGTATTGTCAACCCTACTTTGACCATGATTAATTTCGTTTTTGTGTATGATTTTGGTGCTATAATAACAAGGATAGATAGTCCACACATCAGTCTACACAAATCAAACACTAACATGACCAAATACATTAAACACAACAAGATCTAGGGTCTACCAAACGTTGTCAATTTTTTTTGGGTTTTCTGGGGATTTTCCAGAAATCAACTTCGTGCTCAAACAGTCTACTTTGACCATCCACTATATTCAATGTATTTGTGATTTAAGGAATATAAAGGCATGTATCCATAATGCACATAACAGACTGCAACTTAGATATAACAACATAGACAAACGACTTAACATCTGACATATTCATACTTTGCAAAACCTTGTTAGACACTGATAAATACTTTCTGGGTTACCCAGATTTGAAAAGTCATGGTCAGCCAACGACCTTTGACCATTAATAACTTGCAATATATACATGATAAAAACATGATTTCAGTTCCAGATCAAAGATATCATAGCACACAACAACTACAAACTTTCAAAACACAAAAATAATTAAAAATCACTGAGATTTGAGGTCTGACATTCATGGTCAGACAACAAAAATAAAATTTTCTAAATTTTTAAAAACTTCAAATCCGAGCCTCTAGATGTTATGGATCTAACATCTAGCAACCCAGATCATCAATATATACTACATACAACATGTTTTAACATTAAAACACAACATCTAACATAGGATCAAAGGTCAGATTTTGTTTAGGGTTTATACCTCTTTCGAATAAATTCTTGAATCTAGGGTCCTTTTCTGTTTATGGAAGTAGTGGGGCTTGTTCTTGTGACTGGTCTAGCAATAGAATTCGTGGGTTTTAGAGAGAGTGTGTCTTGGATGAGTATAAGTGAATAAATGAGGTAAATAATGAACTTTCTCTCTCTTGGTCCTTATATAAAACTCATATGCAATGAATTTGGATGTGTAATGGCTAAGAGCTGGAGTTTTCTTAGCTCCTAGCTAGACTAGGGTTGATGACTTACCAAGATATGGGCAAGAATTGCTAGCAATTATTTCAAAAGTGAGACAAAAATGGCATTGTGGTCATTAGCCTTGAAATTTTAATGGCATGCTTGTCAATTGTCCCAACCCTTAGGGTTTAACCCTTAGGGTTTACACAAAAAAATAACTTTTTTAGGATTTTAAAATTAGGTTTAAAAATGAAAATTTAGTTTCTTAATTTCCAAATTAGGATTCCTTAATTAACTTAGGGTTTTCTAATTATATTAGACTTGAAATTAAGTTTAATAATTCACTAATTAGCAATTAGTTTTTTCCCATTTAGTAATTAGGATTTTTCATTTGAAAATTAGGGTTTCAAATATAGAAATTAGGGTTTATAAATATTAATTAGGGTTTTTAAAAATTAGGGTTTTCCTAATTAAGGTTAATATCTATAACTCCGGTCGTTAATCACATTATCAGGATTACACAACAATCTTGTACTCTAATTTGAGTTTCAAATTAGGGTTTAGCACAGTAATACCAGGTTTTCTAGTGTTTCACTATAATTGACCAATTATCAGTCTACACACATACAGTACACATTTATAGCACTAAAATATAATTAATATTATATTATTATTCTCATTCCTTAGTCAAAACCCATAATTAGGGTTTAGATTTTATATCTAAATTATCTTCCACATATAACATTATTAATTAAGTTACAATAATTACTTAATTAGTCTGAAATAAATTCATATAATAAAATAATTATTATAATAATCTATAATCATCTCATATATTATTAAATAATATATTGTAAGACCCCAACTTATTAATGAATAAAATCAAATTTTCTCTAAATATTATTATGAATAATAAGGGGTTAATTTGATATAATACTTTGGTTATGGGTGAAATGTGCAAATTTTGCAAAATAAGCAAGTGGTTATAAAATATTTATTTTGTCATGGAATATTCGTTTGGTCGTGGAATATTCTTGTTGTCGGGAAATATTCGTACGATGACGCAGCCTTGTGTGGGCCCCATAACGGAAAGCGATTGGATGAAGAAAACGACATGTATAAGTTGTTTATAAATAACGGCGTAGTTGTTACCGTTAATACTGTTGGAATACCCGGTGGTTAAAATACAGTAGCACACGGTATTGCACCAATTATTGATTCTTACGAAGGAAGGCACTACTCAATAATTGTTATAGTAGTTATTGTTTAATATTTTATTTTATTGATTCAATAATTGCTGCGTTGATATTTTATATTATTGTTGTTTCAATAATTGCTGCTGCACAGTATTTTCTATTATCAGATCAATAATTCATATTATTTGAATAATATTATTAGATAACATTATTGGCAATGTCTAGAAAGTTCTGTCTAAGGAGAGGTTTGGTCATCTAATTGCGCGCCAGTAAGGAGAAATCCTTATTGAAAAGCCCCCTCTTTCTTGAGAACGGCCTGGTTGTCATAAATGTGTTTCTGTAATATTATTTGTGAATAATTAATTATTGATTCATATGATAAGGAAATATTTATTTTATGTGGATATAAATGAGAGATATATTTTTGTGGTTAAAAATGAAGGAGTTAATGTTGAGGTTTTTATCAGTATTTTTGTCGGAATGGAGGTATTAAAAATTAAGGTTTTTGAGATATTTTGCGGGGGTTATAATTTTTAATCCGACCGTTGGATCGTGGTAATTTTTGGATATGTTATACATATATAAGTTGAGTATTTGTCCACAAATTTTGAACCGTTAAAAATGAACGTATGATTTATTATGAATTTTACGAGATGACTGGTTCAGAAATTGTTGAATTTTCGGAGTTTATCATTTTGATGGAAAATTCTAGAATTGGTGGGCCCCACTCTTGGTTGGTGAAGAAATGTGCTGAATTATATTTCAAATGTGGTGGGTGGGAATAGTAGAAGGTCAAGCCTACTACAATTTTTCTAAAAATAGAGGGCTAAGTTAGAATTGAAAATCACACCTGAAACAAGTTTTCTCTCTTTCTCTCTCTAGATTATTGAGTATATTTTGTGAGTATTTAGATACTTTGAGAGTTTCTATTCATCAGTGCAAGTTTCTTTCAGCCTTATACCGGTATTCCGACCAGAAGTACTGATATTTTGAGGTAAGGGATATTATTTTCTTCTTAAATGATATTATTTTCTTCAATATCATTATGCTGAAATATTGATATGAGTTTTTATCAAATTTGGAACTTTTTGTGTCGGGGTTACTATTCATGTATACGGCACTATTCACGTATACGGTACTATTCACGAATACGACACTATTCACCGAAAAATAAAATTTTCTCTTTTTGTCCAAGATGTCTATTATGGTTACTATCTTTGATTGTATCCATGTTTTGATCTTTATTTTTGAATTCTGCTTCACAATTGATTATTATGAAGTATTATTGATCTTGGATAAACTGTTATACGAATCCTTAATATTTGTCCTTCTGTCTCACTGGATTCGTTCTCTTTAAGATATTTTTCATCATCCTCAGTCCTAAATGATGATATTACTGAATATCTTTGGCATGTAGTGCAAAGATGTATGATTACTTGATGAATATCTTTGGCCTGTAGTGCAAAGATGAACAGGTGTTGAGATGAACATGACTGACAGGTGATACAAATGAATATCTTTGGCATGTTGTGCAAAGATGAATATTTGGATAAAGATGATTATTAATTGATGTTACAGGGATAAAATATTGATGATGGACTTTTAAATCTTAAAAGATAGTAGAATTCTTTCTCTACTTGACTCTTCTAATGGTTTGCTGTTTCCGCTGCAGTTGTTGATCTAAAACTTGTTGTCGATTATATTCTATCAGATTTTTCCCTGTTGAAGACTAACGATAATTTGTTGTATATTAACTTAGTCATAATATTCTTTACTGGGCTAGTTGAGCTCACCCTTTTCCTTTTTGTTCTATTTTTCTTCTCAGGAGGTGAGAACATAACAGGATCTAGTCGGGGTTGGAGTGATGGTTCTAGAAAGATATTTTAACAGTCCTCACTATTTCTGTAAAATAGTGTTTGAATAATTGTAATGAGGACTTATTTGAGTGTGGATATTGTCTAGAAGACAATATTTGTATTTAAACTCACAGTATGTGTTGTCGTATTTTGTACGACAATTGTATTATTAAAGTTGTAGTTTGCTTTCTGTACCATGTATTTGGCGACTCGGAATGGGTGTTGTATACCTATTTTGGGGGCGTCACAGTTGGTATCAGAGCTTAGGGATATGATCCCTGGCTGAGATGTGAGACAAGAGCTAGGAGGGGAGAGACGGGGAATTCCTTCGCTAGTATGACCTAACTAAGTTTATTTGGTGTTTATTTGGTCGGTCAGAGTATAGGGATAATATATGACATGACTATTAACCCTTATTTTATGGCAGTATTTAAGAATGGCAACTGAGAACGTTAATAATGGAGTAAATCAGACCGTGGAAACACCTTTGATCACCACCCAGTGGAACGTGCAACAGGAAGGCAATATTCCTCCTGTAAACAACGTTACCGAGCAAACGATGAATGATGGAATGTTTAGGAGCTTTTTGCAGTTCATGTAAAATCAGACGAGGGAGACTCGTGTGCCGAATACGGGTGGAAATGATAACAACGCGCGGTTTGTCACAACTAAGCAGTTCAAAGAATTGGGACCACCAGAATTTAAGGGAAAGCCGGATCCGATCATGGCGGAAACGTGGGTCAAGCAAATTACCAAGATATTCGATGTCTTGGGATGCACGGAGGAACAGAAGGTTCCATTCGCCACTTTTATGTTCCGCGGTGAGGCAGACTACTGGTGGGAGTCTGTGAAGCGTACCCAGCCTGACGCACTCAACATGTCCTGGGAAACATTTCAAAAAATGTTCAATGACAAGTACTTTCCTGAAAGTATTCGTCATATGAAGGAGGTGGAGTTTATCAGACTGGAACAAAACAACATGACGGTGTCCCAGTACGAGGCGAAGTTTACAGAGTTATCCAGGTTTGCACCTCATTTGGTCGAGAATGAGGAACGAATGACAAGGATATTTCTGAGAGGTTTAAAACCCGAGATTCGGCAATATCTTATCTCTCATAAATTTTCTTTATATTCAGATGTTGTAAACAGGACTCAATTATTAGAGCGAGATAATGAGTATGTGCAACCGAGGGACCACAACCAGGGTCATACCGGTGGCGGCAGTCATCGAAGCAATGAAAACCAGCAGGGAGGAAAACATTCGGACAAAAGCGATAACCACTCTGGTGGTAATCGTGGTCGTGATAATAGAAGGAGCGAGTCGGGAGGAGATTTCAAGAAGAGAAGGTACAACAATGATAACGTGAAGACGTCAGCACAAACATCAACTGTTTCTAGGGGAGGAGAACGACCGCCGGTCGTATGTTACAAATGTGGAAAAGAGGGACATATCAGCCCAAACTGCCCACAACAATCCAAGGTATGTTATAACTGTAGAAAGGAGGGTCATATAGCTCGAGAGTGTTCTGTAACAAAACCAAGTTTAGCGGGGATGGTGACTCCAAAAGTTGTCCCGGATAAATCGAAATCAGCGGTTCTTGGAAGGGCGTTTGTCGTGACTGGCCAAAATGTGAGAAACCCGAACGAGGTGATCACGGGTAAGCTAATCTTGAATTCTTACGAAGTTTATACTTTACTAGATACCGGTACGTTCTACCTTCTTTTATCTTTTCTCTCCTGCTTGTGTTCAACGTTTAAACTTGACTCCGGAGAAATTGGACTTTAACTTATCTGTTGAAACTCCGTTGGGTGAAACCTTCGTTACATCTACAGTTTATAAATCTTGCATGATCCAAGTTGGCACTATCACATTACCTGTTGATCTTATCTCTTTAAAGATACTTGCTTTTCATGTGATTTTAAGAATTGATTGGTTAACCACTCATCATGCTAAAATTGATTATTTTCGTAAGGTTGTTAGTTTTCATATTCCTAACCAACCTGTCATACGAATTCAAACTACTAAACCACTAAAATCAGTCACTGTCATATCAAGCCACAAAGCTATTCGTTTATTGAAAAATGGATGTCAAGCTTTCTTAGCCCATGTTATGGATTTGAACAAAGACAACTCAGATTTGAATAATATTTCTATTGTTAGAGAATTTCCTGATGTATTTCCTGAAGAACTTCCTGGTCTACCCCCAGAACGTGAAGTTGAATTCTTTATTGACCTTGAACCCGGTACAAAGCCCATTTCTAAAACTCCATATCGAATGGCTCCTATTGAACTTCAGGAGTTAAAAGTCCAACTACAGGAGTTGTTGGACATCGGTTTTATTCGTCCTAGTAAGTCTCCTTGGGGTGCTCCTATTTTATTCGTAAAGAAGAAAGACGGGAGTATGCGACTTTGTATTGACTATCGAGAATTGAACCATGTCACCATCAAGAATAGGTATCCGCTACCTCGCATTGATGACCTGTTCGACCAGTTACAAGGAACACAATTCTTTTCAAAGGTCGACCTTCGTTCTGGATATCATCAGCTGAAGATTAAAACTGAGGATATTCCAAAGACTGCCTTCAGAACTCGGTACGGGCATTATGAATTCTTAGTCATGTCTTTTGGATTGACTAATGCTCCTGCTGCCTTCATGGATATGATGAACCGTGTATTCAAAGAATATTTGGACCAGTTCGTTGATGACACCCTCATCTATTCCAAAAGCCGTGAAGATCATGAGCGCCATTTGAAGCTGGTATTGCAAAGGCTTCGTGAAAACAAGCTATATGCCAAACTGAAGAAATGCGAGTTCTGGCTTGAGGAAGTAGCATTCCTTGGGCACGGGTGTCAAAACATGGAGTATCTGTCGACCCGGCGAAGATTGAAGCCATACAAAGTTGGGAGCAACCGAAGTCGGTAACCGAAGTACGTAGCTTTCTGGGCTTAGCTGGTTATTATCGGAGATTTGTGGAAGGATTTTCTCGAATCGCTACTCCGTTAACTCAACTGACTCGGAAAGATACAAAATTCGTATGGAGTGAGGAATGCGAGAAGAGTTTACAAGAACTCAAGAGGAGACTCATTTCGGCACCTGTTCTGACAATACCATCTGGTTCGAATGGATTTGTTATCTACAGCGATGCTTCAGGCAAAGGGTTAGGATGTGTTTTCATGCAACATGGGAAAGTCATAGCCTATGCCTCATGACAACTCAAAGAATATGAGAGGAATTATCCTACTCATGATTTGGAGTTGGCAGCAGTCGTTTTTGCGTTGAAGATTTGGAGACACTACCTGTATGGGGAGAAAGTGGAGATCTATACGGATCATAAAAGCCTCAAATATTTCTTCACCCAAAAGGAACTCAACATGCGGCAACGACGTTGGCTTGAGCTGTTGAAAGATTACGATCATACCATCCAATATCATCCTGGAAAAGCGAACGTAGTAGCTGACGCATTGAGTAGAAGATCATACGCGGGTACGAGTGCAATGTTGTTAACACAAAGGCCCATTTTGTATGACTTGTAAAGGATGGAGATAGAGATGAAGGCTCCAAGTACCCACATGATGATATCAAATATACGAGTAGAACCGACTTTAATCGATAAAGTTAAAGCTGCTCAAGCTACGGACATAGAGCTGATGCGTATGAAGAAGAAAGTGCAAGAAGGTGCTATTCCAGAAGCAAGAATCGATGAAGAAGGAATACTTCGAGTCAACTCCAGACTTTGTGTTCCTAACGATTTTGACTTGAAGCATAGAATAATGATGGAGGCACACAACACATCGTTTGCAATCCATCTTGGGAGTACCAAAATGTATCACGATCTTCGACATACATTTTGGTGGAGCAATATGAAAAGAGAGATCGCGGAGTTTATCTCGAGATGTTTAACTTGTCGACGTGTAAAAGCAGAGCATCAAGTACCAAAGGGTCCATTGCAACCACTTAAGATTCCAAAATGGAAGTGGAAACACATTACTATGGATTTTGTTACGGGTCTTCCCAAGGTTTCTCAAGGTATAGATGCGATTTGGGTTGTTATTGATAGATTAACCAAGTCCGCTCATTTCTTGCCGATACGTGAGACTTATTCCCTTGAACGTCTTGCTAGTATGTACGTGAACGAGATTGTGAGATTGCATGGCATGCCAGTATCCATAGTTTCGGATCGTGACCCAAGATTCACTTCACAATTTTGGGTTAGCTTGCAGAAAGCTATGGGCACGGATTTACGATTCAGTTCGGCATACCATCCTCAAACGGACGGACAATCAGAGAGGACTATTCAAACTCTTGAAGATCTATTAAGACTTTGTGTCCTAGATCTCAAAGGGAGTTGGGATAAGTACCTACCATTGGTGGAATTCTCCTACAATAACAGTTATCAAGCGAGCATATGTGTGGCTCCATTCGAGGCGTTGCATGGAAGAAAATGTCATTCTCCAGTATGCTGGGACGAAGTGGGTGAAGCAACATTATTGGGACCAGAATTGGTACGCATTACTACAGAGAAGATCCAAACGATTCGACAACGTATACAAACGGCACAGGATCGACAAAAGAGTTATGCGGATCTTCATCGGAAGGACGTGGAATTTAATATTGGGGATCATGTATTGTTACGTGTTGCACCATGGAAGGGAGTTACAAGATTTGGGAAGAGAGGAAAGCTCAATCCAAGATTTGTTGGTCCATTTGAGATTCTTGAGCGAATAGGAAATGTGGCATATAGACTCGCATTACCTCCAAGCATGTCTCGTGTTCATAATGTTTTTCACATATCTATGCTTCGTAAATATGTTAAAGACCCGAACCACATTATTGAGTTAGAACCAGACAAGATAGCTGAAGATTTAACGTACGAGGAGGTACCTGTTAAGATCTTGGATAGGAAAGAGCATGTCCTACGCACGAAGGTTATACCACAAGTTAAGGTTTTGTGGAGAAACCATGCTATTAAAGAAATGACCTGGGAGTTAGAATCAGAAATGAAAGCGAGGTATCCTCACCTTTTCGAAATATCAAGTACGTACGTCAATTTCGAGGACGAAATTTCATAAGGAGGGGAGGTTGTAAGACCCCAACTTATTAATGAATAAAATCAAATTTTCTCTAAATATTATTATGAATAATAAGGGGTTAATTTGATATAATACTTTGGTTATGGGTGAAATGTGCAAATTTTGCAAAATAAGCAAGTGGTTATAAAATATTTATTTTGTCATGGAATATTCGTTTGGTCGTGGAATATTCTTGTTGTCGGGAAATATTCGTACGATGGCGCAGCCTTGTGTGGGCCCCATAACGGAAAGCGATTGGATGAAGAAAACGACATGTATAAGTTGTTTATAAATAACGGCGTAGTTGTTACCGTTAATACTGTTGGAATACCCGGTGGTTAAAATACAGTAGCACACGGTATTGCACCAATTATTGATTCTTACGAAGAAGGCACTACTCAATAATTGTTACAGTAGTTATTGTTCAATATTTTATTTTATTGATTCAATAATTGCTGCGTTGATATTTTATATTATTGTTGTTTCAATAATTGTTGCTGCACAGTATTTTCTATTATCAGATCAATAATTCATATTATTTGAATAATATTATTAGATAACATTATTGGCAATGTCTAGAAAGTTCTGTCTAAGAAGAGGTTTGGTCATCTAATTGCGCGCCAGTAAGGAGAAATCCTTATTGGAAAGCCCCCTCTTTCCTGGGAACGGCCTGGTTGTCATAAATGTGATTCTGTAATATTATTTGTGAATAATTAATTATTGATTCATATGATAAGGAAATATTTATTTTATGTGGATATAAATGAGAGATATGTTTTTGTGGTTAAAAATGAAGGAGTTAATGTTGAGGTTTTTATCAGTATTTTTGTCGGAATGAAGGTATTAAAAATCAGGGTTTTTGAGATATTTTGCGGGGGTTATAATTTTTAATCCGACCGTTGGATCGTGGTAATTTTTTGATATGTTATACATATATAAGTTGAGTATATGTCCACAAATTGTGAACCGTTAAAAATGAACGTATGATTTATTATGAATTTTACGTGATGACTGGTTCAGAAATTGTTGAATTTTCGAAGTTTATCATTTTGATGGAAAATTCTAGAATTGGTGGGCCACACTCTTGGTTGGTGAAGAAATGTGCTGAATTATATTTCAAATGTGGTGGGTGGGAATAGTAGCAGGTAAAGCCATCAGGTTGCAGGTCAAGCCTACTAAAATTTTCCTATAAATAGAGGGCTAAGTTAGAATTGAAAATCACACCTGAAACAAGTTTTCTCTCTTTCTCTCTCTAGATTATTGAGTGCATTTTGTGAGTATTTAGATACTTTGAGTGTTTCTATTCATCAGTGCAAGTTTCTTTCAGCCTTATACCGGTATTCCGACCAGAAGTACTGATATTTTGAGGTAAGGGATATTATTTTCTTCTTAAATGATATTATTTTCTTCAATATCATTATGCTGAAATATTGATATGAGTTTTTATCAAATTTGAAACTTTTTGTGTCGGGGTTACTATTTACATATACGGCACTATTCACGTATACGGTACTATTCACGAATACGACACTATTCACCGAAAAATAAAATTTTCTCTTTTTGTCCAAGATGTCTATTATGGTTACTATCTTTGATTGTATCCATGTTTTGATCTTTATTTTTGAATTCTGCTTCACAATTGATTATTATGAAGTATTATTGATCTTGGATAAACTGTTATACGAATCCTTAATATTTGTCCTTCTGTCTCACTGGATTCGTTCTCTTTAAGATATTTTTCATCATCCTCAGTCCTAAATGATGATATTACTGAATATCTTTGGCATGTAGTGCAAAGATGTATGATTACTTGATGAATATCTTTGGCCTGTAGTGCAAAGATGAACAGGTGTTGAGATGAACATGACTGACAGGTGATACAAATGAATATCTTTGGCATGTTGTGCAAAGATGAATATTTGGATAAAGATGATTATTAATTGATGTTACAGGGATAAAATATTGATGATGGACTTTTAAATCTTAGAAGATAGTAGAATTCTTTCTCTACTTGACTCTTCTAATGGTTTGTTGTTTCTACTGCAGTTGTTGATCTAAAACTTGTTGTCGATTATATTCTATCAGATTTTTTCCTGTTGAAGACTAACGATAATTTGTTGTATATTATCTTAGTCATAATATTCTTTACTGGGCTAGTTGAACTCACCCTTTTCCTTTTTGTTCCATTTTTCTTCTCAGGAGGTGAGAACATAACAGGATCTAGTCGGGGTATGGAGTGATGGTTCTAGAAAGATGTTTTAACAGTCCTCACTATTTCTATAAAATAGTGTTTGAATAATTATAATGAGGACTTATTTGAGTGTGGATATTGTCTAGAAGACAATATTTGTATTTAAACTCACAGTATGTGTTGTCGTATTTTGCACGACAATTGTATTATTAAAGTTGTAGTTTGCTTTCTGTACCATGTATTTGGCGACTCAGAATGGGTGTTGTATACCTATTTTGGGGGCGTCACATATATAATCATATTTTCATGGAAAATAAATAATAAAAACATTTCTACTACAAAATTAATTACTATAAGAATATAATTTATAATGATTAGTAATTCTAAAAAAATTATTTATAATTATTCAGGTAATAAATATATTTTTATTTATCACAAATATACATACACTTTACTTGGCACATATTGTGACACCCTTAAAATAGGTATACATCACCTATTCTGAGTCGCCAAATACATGGTACAAAAATAAATACAACTTTATTAATATAATTTTCGTACAAAATACGACAATACAACACTGTGAGTTTAAATACAAATATTGTCTAATAGACAGTATTCAAACTCAAAAGGAGTCCTCATTACAATTATTGATACACTATTTTACAGAATAGTGAGGACAACTAAAATAACTATCTTGAACCATCACTCCATACCCCGGCTAGTTCCTGCTATGTCCTCACCTCTTGAGAAGAAAATTGGAACAAAAAGGAAAACTGGTGAGCTCAACTAGCCCAGTAAAGAATATTATGACTAAGATAATATAAAACAAATTATCATTAGTCTTCAACATGGAAAAATCTGATAAAATATAATAGACGAAATGTTTTAGATCAACAACTGCAGCGGAAACAATAATCTATTAGGAGAGTTAAGTAGAGAATGAATTCTACTATCTTCTAAGATTTAAAAGTCCATCATCAATATTTTATCCCTGTAACACCAATCAATATACATCTTGAATCTAATATGCATCTTTGCACTACAGGCCAAAGATATTCATTTGTATCACCAGTTGGTCATGTTCATCTCAGCACCTGTTCATCTTTGCCCTACGGGCCAAAGATATTCATCAGTTAATCATTCATCTTTGCACTACAGGCCAAAGATATTCAGTAATATCATCATTTAGGACTGAGGATGATGAAAAATATCTTAAAGAAAATGAATCCAGTGAGATAAAAGAACAAATATTAAGTATTCGTATTACAGTTTATCCAAGTTCAATAATACTTCATAATAACCAATTATGAAGCAGAATTCAAAAATAAAAATCAAAACACGGATATAATCAAAGATAGTAACCATAATAGACATCTTGGATAAAAAGGAAAAAATTAATTTTTCAGTGAATAGTGCCGTATTCGTGAATAGTGTCGTATACGTGAATAGTAACCCTGACACAAAAAGTTCCAAATTTGATAAAAAGTTCAAACCAATATTTCGGCATAATGATATTGAAGAAAATAATATCATTTAAGAAGAAAATAATATCCCTTACCTCAAAATAACAGTACCTCTGATCGGAATATCAAATGTAAAGCCGAAGGAAGCTTGCACTGAATAACAACTCTCAAAGTATCTAAATACTCACTAAAATACGCTCGACAATATATAGAGAAAGAAAACTTGTTTCTGGTGTGATTTGCAATTCTAACCTAAGCGCCTATTTATAGGAAAATGCTAGAACGCCAAAGGAGGCTAAAATAATAAAATATAATATATATTTCTTCCTTCAACGCCACCTACCAAGACCAGCCATCAAGCATGCCAAATCTAAAAATTTTTGGCAGCCCACATGTTTAAAACAAAAGTGGGTCTCATAAAATTTTAATAAAAATTATTTTATTTTCTGAAACTTCAGTAATTCATAATAAATAGCCCGTTTATCAGAAAAATATGAATTTTATATTCATTCCATACGAAATCAAATTCTCTACAACTTTGTAGCTTTAAGTTTTTCTAAATTCTAGACAGAAAATATCCGAAACCCACAAACGGATGATTTTCAACACTTCTTAAAATTCATAGCAAATCATGCGTTAATTTTTAACTGTTCAAAATTTGTGGACATATACTCAACTTATATATGTATAACATATCCAAAAATCACAACGATCTAATGGTCGGATTAAAATTATAACTCACGCAATAGAGCTTTAAGAACACTTATTTGATTTTTATTACCTCCATTTCGAGAAAATACTGATAAAATCCCTCAACACTAATTCCTTCATTTATAACCACATAAATAAATCCATCATTTATATCCACATCAACTAAATATTTCCTTATCATATAAATCAATAAATAATTATTCACAAATAATATTATAGAATCACAATTATGACAACCAGGCCTGTCCCAGGAAAGAGGGGGCTTTCCAATAAGGATTTCTCCTTACTGGCGCGTAATTAGATGACCAAACCTCTCCTTAGACAGAACTTTCTAGACATTGCTAATAATGTTATCTAATAATATTATTCAAATAATATGAATTATTGATCTGATAATGGAAAATACTGTGTAGTGGCAATTATTGAAACAACAATAATATTAAATATCAATGTAGCAATTATTGAATCAATAAAATAAAATATTGAACAGTAATTACTGTAACAATTATTTAGTAGTGCCTTCTTACGTAAGAATCAATAATTGGTGCAATACCGTGTGCTACTATGTTTTAACCACCGGGTATTCCAATAGTATTAACGGTAACAACTACGTTGTTATTTATAAACAACTTATACTTGTCATTTTCTTCATCCAATCACTTTTCGTTATGGGGCCCACACAAGACTGCGCCGTCGTACAAATATTTCCCGACAGCAAGAATATTCTACGACCAAACGAATATTCACCGACAAAAATGAATATTTTATAACCACTTGCTTACTTAAAATATTTGCGCATTTTACCCATAACTAACCACATTAATTAAATCAACCCTTACTCTTTCAAAATAATAAATAGAAGAAATTTAATTTCATTTAATAATAAGTTGGGGTCTTACAACCTCTCCTCCTTATGAAATTTTGTCCTCGAAATTGACGTACGTACCTAGTGTTTCAAAAAGTTAAGGATATCTCGCCTTCATTTCCATTTCCAACTCCCAGGTCATTTCCTCAATAGCATGGTTCTTCCACAAAACTTTGACTTATGATATAACCTTTGTGCGTAGGACATGCTCTTTCCTATCCAAGATCTTGACTGGTACCTCCTCGTACGTTAAGTCTTCAGCTATCTTGTCTGGTTCTAACTCAATAATGTGGTTTGGGTCCTTCACATATTTACGAAGCATATATATGTGAAAAACATTATGAACACGAGACATGCTTGTAGGTAATGCGAGTCTATAGGCCACATTTTTTATTCGGTCAATAATTTCAAATGGACCAACAAATCTTGAATTGAGCTTTCCTCTCTTCCCAAATCTTGTAACTCCCTTCCATGGAGAAATACGTAGCAATACATGATCCCCAATATTAAATTTCACGTCCTTTCGATGAAGATCCGCATAACTCTTTTGTCGATCCTGTGTCGTTTGTATACGTTGTCGAATTATTTAGATCTTTTCTGTAGTTATACATACCAATTCTGGTCCCAACAATGTTGCTTCTCCTACCTCATCTCAGCATACTAGAGAGCGACACTTTCGTCCATACAATGCTTCAAATGGAGCCACACCTATACTTGCCTGATAACTATTGTTGTAGGAGAATTCCACCAATGGTAGGTACATATCCCAACTCTCTTTGAAATATAGGATACAGAGTCTTAATAGATCTTCAAGAGTTTGAATAGTCCTTTCTGATTGCCCGTCCGTTTGAAGATGGTATGCTGAACTGAATCGTAAATCTGTGCCCATAGCTTTCTGCAAGCTAACCAAAAATTATGAAGTAAATCTTGGGTCACGATCCGAAACTATGGATACTGGCATGCCATGCAATCTCACAATCTCATTCACGTACATACGAGAAAGACGTTCAAGGGAATAAGTCTCACGTATAGGCAAGAAATGAGCAGACTTGGTTAATCTATCAATAAAAACCCAAATCGAATCTATACCTTGAGAAACCTTGGGAAGACCTGTAACGAAATCCATGGTAATGTGTTCCCACTTTCATTTCAGAATCTCAAGTGGTTGCAATGGACCATTTGGCACTTGATGCTCGGCCTTTACTCGTTGACAAGTTAAACACCTCGAGATAAACTCCGCGATCTCTCTCTTCAAATTGTTCCACAAAAATGTATGTCGAAGATCATGATACATTTTGGTACTCCCTGGATGGATTGTAAATGGTGTGTTGTGTGCCTCCAACATGATCTTGTACTTCAAATCAAAGTCATTAGGAACATAAAGTCTGAAGTTGACTCTAAGTATTCCTTCTTCATCGATTCTTGCTTCTAGAATAGCACCTTTTTGCACTTTTCTTCATACGCATCAGCTCCAGGTCCGTAGATTGAGCAGCTTTAACTTTATCGATTAAAGTCGGTTCTACTCATATGTTTGATATCATCACATGGGTACTTGGAGCCTTTAACTCTATCTCCATCCTTTGCAAGTCATACAAAATGGGTCTTTGCGTTAATAACATCGCACTTGTACCTGTATACGATCTTCTACTCAATGCGTCAGCTACCACGTTTGCTTTTCCAGGATGATATTAGATGGTATAATCGTAATCTTTCAACAGCTCGAGCCAATATCGTTGCCGCATGCTGAGTTCCTTTTGGGTGAAGAAATATTTTAGCTTTTATGATCCGTATAGATCTCCACTTTCTCCCCATATAGATAGTGCCTCCAGATCTTTTGCACGAAAACGACTGCTGCCAACTCTAGATCATGAGTAGGATAATTCCTCTCATATTCTTTAAGTTGTCGCGAGGCATGGGCTATGACTTTCCCATGTTGCATGTGAACACATCCTAACCCTTTGCCTAAAGCATCGCTATAGATAACAAATCCATCCGAACTAGATGGTATTGTCAGAACAGGTGCCGAAATGAGTCTCCTCTTGAGCTCTTGGAAACTCTTCTCGCATTCCTCGCTCCATACGAATTTTGTATCTTTTCGAGTTAGCTGAGTTAACGGAGTAGCGATTCGAGAAAATCCTTCCATAAATCTCTGATAATAACCAGCTAAGCCCAGAAAACTACATACTTCGGTCACCGACTTCAGTTGCTCCCAATTTTGGATTGCTTCAATCTTCGCTGGGTCAACAGATACTCCATGTTTTGACACCACGTGCCCAAGGAATGCTACTTCCTCAAGCCAAAACTCGCATTTCTTCATCTTGGCATATAGCTTGTTATCGCAAAGCCTTTGGAGTACTAGCTTCAAATGGTGCTCATGATCTTCACGACTTTTGGAATAGATGAGGATGTTGTAGACACTCAAAATTTACTTTTCCTGTTACTAACTATGTAGGAGGGCAAAAGTGTCTTTTTCACACTCCAGAGATAACCCTGGAGATAACCCCGGGAGTTCAGGCCAACCTCAGAGATGACCCTGAGGACATTCAGAGTAAACAACATGAAAACCTCAGAGATAACCCTGAGAAAAGACTGCTACAACTGTGCGAAAATCGGAGATAACCCCGGAAGGGGCAAAATGGTCATTTTGCTAACTCAACTTCAACTCACATCAAATACACTCATGTCAACTCAAATTACTTCAATAGAAGTCCCCCAAGAACCATATTTTAACTTTCGAGCGCAAACTACACAAAATGACTCAACGGACTGCCTGACGGAAAGCTAGAAATATCATTTCGGTCATGGACCCAGCTTCCTAGAATCAAAAAGGACAAATCATATGTCATTTCGTAGCTCTCAGAAAGAGCTTTTTGGAATGATATGGCACGCTTCTATCGGACTCCCGGATTGAAAGTTATGAGCGACCGAGCGAACAACGCGTTGTCCGAGTGTACGTACTTCGACACGGCGGGACCCACACTGCCCGGGGCACCCCGGGCAGCAGCAGGTACACCTGCGGCCTAGCAGCAGGTACACCTGCGGCTCCATCCTCTATAAATAGAGGGCTTGGGGTGGCCATTTTGCAAGAGAAAAAGGAGAGGAAGCCCTGCCCAATTTGCTCTGCACTCACCCCATGCAGTGTACTTTCCCCTTTTAAACACCCGTGAGCTCATATATAACATCTTGTGTACCCACAAAAGCCAGTGTTTACCCACTCTAAAGATATAAAAGCCTTTTTTAGCAATCAGCTGTAAGCCTTCTCACACAATTTAGAGTCTTTCTCTTCATCTTTGCACACACCCTTCTACACGTTGAGAGTCGTGTTGCTTGCTTTTGCCCGGACTTCGGTCCGTGGTTTCATTCCAGACTCTATATATATATATATATATATATATATATATAATATATATATATATATATATATATATATATATATATATTAAAGCGGTAAACGCTCCAGACCGAAGTCTAGGCTCATCGAACAAAGATCGACATACAGTTCATATATATATATATATATATATATATATATATATATATATATAATATATTAACTGTGTGTCGAACTTTGTTCGATGAGCCTAAACTTCGGTTTGGTGCGTTTACTTGCTTTCCTATATATATGTACTTATATATATGAACTATGGTCGAACTTTGTTCGATGAGCCTAGACTTATGTCTGGTGCTTTTAATGGCTTTCTTATATATATAATTATATATATGAACTGCTATCGAACTCTGTTCGGTGAACCAGGATTTCACATCCGGTGCGTTTACTACTTTAATAGATATATACTTATATATATTAACTGTTGTTGGACTCCGTCCAATGAGCCTGGATTTTATATCCAGTGCATTTATATGCTTATATATATAATATATATATATATATATATATTATATATATAATATATATATATATATATATTATATATATATATATTTCGTCCCACCTGGAGTTTACTTCGTGGTGGTTGACCGTTTTTACAGCTTTCTGTACATTTCGTCCCGCCTGGAGTTTCCTCCGTGGCGGTTGATAGCTTTTACATCTTTATTTATATTTCTGATCTCCCATGGAGGTGCTTCGTGGTTGGTGATCATGTCTATATATATATATTTACAACTTATATATATATATATATACCTGCTTACTGCGTTTATATCAATTGCGGCATCATGTGAGCCTAGGAATCATGTGATCACAGATTCAGTCCCCTGAATCTAGATTCGGTTCCCGTGATGGACCTTTTCAGCTGTAAGCAGCCTGTAAATTTATCTGTTATATTTGGATTTCCTCAGATGGTTTTCATACCCACGAGGAATTCAGCACCTTTTTGTACATTATTTTCGTACGGATGCTTCACGTCTGTAAAATAAAATCAATCTAGCCGAATACGGAATAAAATGGGAGTGTAAAAGGTCTCAATTACTATTGAGCATCGGGGTTTGAAAAACCTCTTTTATAAAACATCACTGCCATATGTTGCTTAAAATTGAATTTTTACATAAAATTCAAACCCTATGTATATAGGTGCGTACGAAGCCTCGCACTACTTCCAAATAACAGCACATTGACCCCCACACACACATTCAGATAACAGTTTCTTGAAAAGAGGCGGTCACCGTGGTAACACGAATGTCGGGGGGTGCCTAACACCTTCCCTCCGCATAACCAAGTCCCCGGACCCTAATGAATCTCGATTTCACTGACCCGTTTAGCAGTGTCACATCATTGGGTCAATGTGCAAACCTTTTCTCGGTTGTGTTGGTACAACTAGTTAAAAAACCAACTGGCGACTCTTATAGTCCAATCGTCGACATTATACATGTCGGACCTTTTTTACTTGTTTTTTCAAACAAATCTCACCTAAAATGAGAACACCAAAGAACAAGTAACGGAAAGGGACAGTTAAAAATCCCGACGTCGACATGTGGCGACTCTGCTGGGGACACCAGTAAGCGAACTTATGCCGCTATTACAATCTTTTCAAAACTGTTATCTGCTTGTGTGTGGATGTTACATTTACATTTGATGAATGTGTACGAATGCATTTCCTGATTGCACTTATTGCTTCGCACCATATCTGCTTGTGATATTAGTGCTTCGCACTATAAACTGCTTGTGATATTAGTGCTTCGCACCATATCTTCTTGTGATATTAGTGCTCCGCACATATCATTATTTTTATGCGGTAAGACGCGATGTATGTGAATGTATGTTGTGTGGTCCCTCCACCAGGAGGCTATCCCGTCAGTGTTTGATTACTGGACTCATGAGAAGACTAATTCTCCGAGGCTCAGGAAAGGCACCACCCAAATTCGCTCTAGTTGAAAGACCGGATTAACTTCCCGTCAAGTAGATTGCGATGATTTGGGAACCTTCATGCCAAAAAGCCGCGAGAGTAGCCTAAGATAGGTCAGCCTCTGATAAACCCAAAACAGTGGAAAGTCTCTTCATGCTCTCTCATTTTAAATTACTTGTAAACACAATTACATGTAATTGCATTCCATATATATCTCCATGTAATGAGAAATATGAAGAAATGTGTACACATACATATTTTAAACATGCTACAAACAACTGACATCCGTTTTGTAGGATAAAATTCTTAAAATGGACACATCACATAGTATGTTATTATACACATTCCCTAAAGACTAAACTATGAAAGTCTTTCGTAGGGAAGCAATCGGTCCTGTTACCCGTTTAAAGTCCAAGAAGGCATTGATCCCACCATCAGGCATGGCTACACTGGGCCAGCCTGATCCTACTCCTGTTTCCCGAGAGGAGTTTGAAGGATTAAGGAATCAGATAGCAGAATTGGTTGTATTTATAAAAGATCAAAGTAAAAATACGCAGGGCCAGACAATGCCTACTCAACCAGGGTCCTTCACACTAGGGGGCAGTCAGGGCATTAGTAAAAAGATGGAAACCCAGACACCTAAACCTCATTCCAATAAAGAAATCACAAATCTCAGGGATGATCGAGAAACTGGGGATATAAGAAAGAAAGTCCAACAAATGGAGGATACCATCCGGTCAATTAAAGGGACTGGAAATTATGGGAGTGTCACCTATTCAGATCTCTGTATATTCCTAGGGGCTCAATATCCTACCGAATTCAAAGTCCCAGAGTTTGAAAAGTACAATGGGGCAGGCGATCCTTATACGCACCTAAAAGTGTACATTGGCGAACTGGGGTCATATGCTGAAAATGAAAGCCTCAGAATGCAACTTTTTCAAAAGAGTCTCACTGGAGAAGCTAAAGCCTGGTATGCCCGACTTGACAATGCCAAAATACACAACTTGGAAGAATTGTCCCACGCCTTTCTAAATCAGTACAGTTTTCAGTCACAAATGGCACCGGATCGATATCAAGTGACTAAAGTGAAAAAGAAAAGTACTGAATCTTTCCGAGAATATGCCCAAAGGTGGAGACATCTAGCAGCGCAAGTCATTCCATCAATGACAGAAACTGAGATGGTAATGA
The DNA here is from genome assembly GCA_016801055.1 of Panax notoginseng. Lineage (NCBI taxonomy): Eukaryota > Viridiplantae > Streptophyta > Magnoliopsida > Apiales > Araliaceae > Panax > Panax notoginseng. The sequence continues at coordinate 41,559,930 of CM029012.1, forward strand.
CATTTATTGATATCCAAGAGGCTCCTTACTATGAGGGGATCCTAGCAGGCATAGGAAATCCATTTGCGAAAATGATCAAACACGGCGAAATGGCAGAGATGGGCCTGAAGGCAGGCAAGATTAAAGACTTCACTGCCTTGGAAGCAGTCGCCAAACATATACAGACTGGAAAGTATACGAGCGATCCCAAGGGGGTACCCGATAAAGGCAATGAAGATGTATCCCTTGTTGTATAGGGGCAATCTAGGAGACCAAACTACAGTCCCCCCATTTGGAAAATGCAAGATAATCTGCCATCTCAACAACAGACTGCATTCAACCAATACCCAAACAGGAAAAGAAAATTTGAAAGAACGAAAAATTGGGTATTCACTCCATTGGGCGATTCACTTGAGCATGTATTAGCGATATTAATGGATCACAAGAAAATTACCGAATTGATCCACCTCTGGAACCAGGGAGCAAAAGATACAATCCAAGCTAAAGATGTGCTTACCACTCAGGATCTCCAGGACACGATACACAAGATTGTTGGTCCTTAAAGCATAAAATTCAAAATCTGATCGAACGTGGCAGTATTGTGGTCCAACAATCTGACCAACAAAATGTCAATACCACCCTTCCATTACAGCATGATACGGAAGAAGTAAACATGATCGGGTCAGGAAGCGCTGAAATATATCCAATTCGTAAGTACGTACGAAGGATGGAGGAATACCCCCAAAGGCACAAAACAAATGTCCTAGAGTGGGAAAACGCGGAGGAGGGTATGCCAGTAATGCAAAAATTAGAGACGATCCAGAACCAAGTAAATCTACTGGCTAAGCTGATAGTGCGCCAACATCAGGAAACAAGGCATTTTTTCACTCAACTATCAGAAAGCTAAGGGAAAAAGGAGGTTAACCACAATGCAAGCCCATATCTCTCCATGATGAGCCAACTAAATGAAGAAGATTAAAGCATGCTGAAAGTACAAGAAAAGGGGGATGATAAATATGCTAGAAGATCTCGTCAGCGGAAAAATCGCTCGAGGGAATGCGAATTCTCAAAGATAAAAGATCAAACAACCTCCAAAGGAGTCCGAAAATTCACCCCTCTGAGCAAATCAAATGAAGAAATGCTACACTTTCTAATAAGGGAAGGAAGGATTACTGAGTTGCTGCCTCCTATAAATCCCAAGATAAAGAGTTATGATTCCACCAAGATATGTCTCTACCATTCCAACTCACTTGGGAATACGACTGAAGAATGATGTCTTTACGACATAAAATCCAGTATCTCATTGAAAATGGAGAGCTGGAGATAGAATTTCCCATGACCAAATAAGGCGAAAAGGAAATAAAAAGCTTAAGATGTTCATTCGAGGTAGGCAGTTCAAATAAGGTGAAGGTTATGAGCGACAGTTCTGCCAGAACACAAGATGGCCTGATCCTAATGCAAGGAATGACAAAGGAGACAAAGACACCACCAAAGGAGATTCCTCTGCCAACATCAAACGTCTTGTGGTCCAAAGATATCAACCACGTTCCTGATTTCATCACCTTGGATGATGAGGAGGAAATACTAATCCTTTCCAAAGAAGAAAAAGCCAAAAAGGAAAGTTCTTTGCAAGAAATGCAACAACAATTCGAGGGAGATTTCATGGTTAAATCCTTTGAAACCCATGAAGAAGGCGAAGGAATATATGAAGGAAAAGGTGGTGAGATTGTCAGGGAATCCAACCCATTAAAGAATCCAGAGTTCATCCCTTTTTACAATGCATCCATTTCAAGCGTCCCTGAGGAATGTACTGAATCAGGAAGCGACCAAGTTATGGCCACAAGCGAAGACATTCAGAATCAAGGGGTAACCTCTATCAAGAGCCTTGAAGGCAACATAACCACTGACAACTGGACTATCAGGCCTCAACTAGCCGAGAAGGTGTAGATCCAGGAAATAAAGTTGCGAGTTCCAGAAAATGTTAGAACGGTATCACTTTCTTCGTAGTATGCCTTTTATTTGTCATGCATGTAAATAAATAAAAAAGAAAAAAAAACATCTCTCCACTCTTCTCACCACTTGCCCCTTTGAACCTTTTAAAACCAACGACTAAACTACGAAAGACCTGATCTCCTCTTCAATAGGAGCACGTAGGCAGCCATCAATGGTGCGGTCAAACTAAACAAACACTTCTCAAATTGATACACCTTAGACGATGATGGCTCAGACGTAATGGTCATCATTCGGGAGAAGGAGGTTGATGATAGCCCCTCCATCACTACAGACCACCAAGACTTTGCCCTCGACAATTGGAGTACCACTCCTTGTATTTGTCGACGAGGGTAAAAAGGGAAGAAACTCTCTCTACCTTGTAGATAACAATAACTGCTTACTTTTTATGTACAGTATAAGCATTTACTTTTATCATTATAGGCTAACACTTTGTGTGATTGGACAGTGTTATATACTAAGTGAAAGCATATTTTGTTTCAGGACTCTGAATTTTGATGTGCATATACTTGCTGATGAGGTGCCTATTCTCCACAAGGACTGTAACTTTGATGTAAAGTGGGGACTTAGACTTGATGGAAATATAAGAGGACTATGAGATACCTCAGGAGATCAAAGAATGGGTCGAAGACAAACCGAAGGCAAACCTTGATCAAACCACCTCTTTTGAATCGCGAAAAACCCCAAACAAATCCAGATGGGTACGGACCTCACTCTTAACCAAAGGAATGACATGGTTACTCTATTGACTCTATTCCAGGATGTGTTTGCATGGTCTCACGAAGACATGGTCGATTTATACACGGACATTATCATTCATCGCCTTCCCATCAAAGGGGGGTTCAAGCCACTCAGGCAGAAGCTCAGGCGATTAAAACCTGAGTGGAAGTTAAAAATTAAAGAAGAAATTGTGAAACAATTTCAAGCCGGCATCATCACGGTGTCAACATACCCTGAATGGCTATCCAATATAGTCCCTGTTCCGAAACCTGGAAGGAATGTGCGAGTTTGTGTGGATTATAGAGATTTGAATAAAGCTTGCCTTAAATACAGCTTTCCCGTGCCATTCATCCACATACTTGTTGACAATACAACTCGATACGACATGTACTCCTTTGCTGATTGCTTTGCAAGGTACCATCAAATCGTGGTTGCTAAGGAAGATCGTGAGAAAATTGTTTTCATCACTCCTTGGGGAACCTTTTGCTACGGACGATTGTCATTTGGCCTCATCAATGCCGGAGTTACCTATCAGTGAGCCATAGGACTCTTTTCCACAATCTAATGTAAAAAAAAAGAAAAAGGAAAAAGGAAAAAAAAGAAAAAGGAAAAAAAAAGAAAAAGAAAAAAGAAGAAAGCTCTTCAACAAGTTCTATAGTTGCTGCTTTACTATCGGCAGGTTTTACAGATGGCTTCGGAGTTTGAAGAAGAATCCTTCCTCCACATTCCTTAGAATATGAATGATTTTACGAGTGTGCTAGCAACTTTGGCCTCCGTGATCAACATACATGACAAGGATGACATGCCAACCCACACATTTTTCCAACAAAAAGCTCTAGCCTATAGGAGTTACATTGAAAAGTATCGGATGACCTACCTCCCATCCAGCATCCTTGGTATCAACACATCAAGAAGTACTTACGAGATGGATTTACACCCGCTGAGGCGAGCCCGACTGAGAAAAGGCAGATCCATCAATTTACTATAAAATTCTACCTGAGCGAACATACACTCTACAAAAGAGATGCAATACTAGGTATCCTCAGATGTTTGGACGAGGACCAAGCTCAGAGGCTATGGATGAAATCTATGGGAAAGTATGTGGCCCACACATGAGCGACCCTCTACTTGTAAAGAAGATCCTACAACAGAAAAGTCCGACTACGGCAGTTCAAACAACACGACTTGATTTCGAAAAAAGATCGTTGACAACCAAGCTCAGTCAAAAGGAAAATTCTCCCAGAATTGGGAAGGCCCATTTATTGTCAAGGAGGTATTGACAGGAGGCGCTTTCAGATTACAGGAAATGGGCGGCGATGAATTTTCGTAACTCATCAATTCAGACATCGTGAAACAATACTATGTCTGAGGTTACCATCAAGCGAACATCCTGGTTTTGGATCATCAGATCACCAGTCATTTCAGGTTCTTTAACCCTCACTACATACCGCCTTTCCTTTTTACCCATCTGCCCCTTAGGGAAAAACACAGTTTTCAAACCAGCAGCCTGGTTTCACTTCATTTCACACTTTCAGTTTATCCCACCAAGGATTAAACCTTTCACACCTTTAATTTATCCCGTACATGAGATTAAAACTTTTCATCTGCAATCTGCCCTGTACATGGGCGAACTACGTCGACCTGATCTCCCAAATAAATGGGAGTACATAGGCAGCCATCTTATATGGTCCGGTCTCACCACAGAAAAAATAAAAACCAATCTTATCCATAGCCACATACAAAAATCAGTCCCAAGACACCAAAGATGGTAGGGAATACACACAGATCGAGGATACGTTCTGAAAATCTTGAGACATCTCACTGTCCATCCATTAAGGAGGAGTTCAGAATACATCCAGATCACAAAGTCCTGGAGAAACAAGCAAACATCAAGCAAGTAGCAAGGCACAACTAAAGGGGAAGTGAATCAACATATATTTCCCTGCCATATATAATATTGTTTGATATATACAATGTGTACTGTCCATGACAAAATGGCTAAGCTAGTATGTGCAGGAAAATATTAGCCCATCTACAATCAGTGTATATGCGGGCTATCAAGTCAAACATGGATTCCCTCTCAGAAGAAGGAGGTACCGCTGTGATTTCCTGCCAAAGGGTCTCTACACGAGCCAACAAATCCACCGCCAACTACATGCTATATTTCGGGCAGATATAGCAATATCCCACTCAACAATCACTACATCTATGGATGATCTGGCCTCATCCCGCTCAACAACATCGGTATCCCTATGAGTTAGAGCATCATCTCTCTCAACCAAAACAACATTTCTACTAGAAAAAGCTGTCAACATTAAAGTCGACATCCACTACCTGTTCACCATATGGTACAGAGATAAAAGCTTCTCGCGATCTCGACGTCTAATCAGCCCATCTGTCCAAGCAACTACCCCAGGCAACAAGCAAGGCTGGGGCAATTTCAAAATTGGAGACAACCGGATATTGGATCCCTTACGACAAGATTGGGGGCAATCTCGGAAGCAGCGACAACTCGACACTGGGGCATTTATCAACCATCCTAAAGTGGAAAATGCACCAGTCAGTGCCATCATCATGGTTTATCATCATCTCAATGGTGATTCAGATATTATTCAATAGCGACTTGGTCAACAAAGAGAGTTTCTCATATAAATCCCCGACAAGAACATGTGAAAGGACTGGGGCATTTTGCGATTCTAAGGAATGAAAGGAGTTTAAGGCGGGATAAGCCTCTCATCAAAAAAAGGGGGAGAACTCCTAAAAGAAATCATGGAGATATAAACATGCCCCTACGAAAGAAGGGAAAAATTCTCAAAAATCGAGACCTCTACAATAAAATTCAAATCTGGGTAGCAAAATAGCGAGCTACGCTTTCCAAGGATATTAGCGGCATTCAGCTCATCTGTTCAGCCGAGTTGCCAATCAAAAGCTCAAGGAAATGGGGTACCTGCCCCCAAAAGCGAAAGGAACTCCAAATCACCGCAAAAAGGGTGAGACATCTGGTGGTTGTCATCAATCTAGCATAACATCAGGCAAAATCTAGTGAAGTAATCCGTGGAATATTACTTCAGCGAAGGTATCGAAAGATCCGGTATTCTAAGACCATTGGCATCAATTCAGCGACATCAAAACAGTTCAGCGATGAAAGCTTCGTATACCACCGTTCGAGTGGGAACCGAAAATGTTTGGCGATCAGCAGGGTAGGCACCGTTGCAAACTACCAGCGAATACATCAAGAGGGTCTGGTGATTTCAGAACGTCATCCCCATCAGAGATATGGAAAACATCTCAACTTATCTTCATCAAACAAGCATCAGCGATTAAATGCCAAACCATTGGAGTCAACGCCAACATAGGCATCAGCAATTATCGGTAAAGGTAAAGCGATTTGCAAAAACATTTTAAACATTCATCATAACATTGCGATTTGCAAAATGCGATATGTGAAATGCGATATGCGAAATACGATGTGCGAGTTGTGATGTGCGATGTGCGATGTGCGATGTGATTTGGCCAAATGCGAAATGCGTAAATCGATGTGCGAAATGCAATGTGCGATTTACGAATTGCGATTTGCGAAAACATTTTCACATTCATCATAAACATTCACTACATTACGATTTGCATCATTATAAATACTTTATCATGTTTCAAGTGTCTACTAAGTTTATCATGTACATTCCATTGCATTGCATGAACATGATAAAGAGGGGCATCTGTAGACACTCAAAATTTTCTTTTCTTGTTACTAACTATGCAGGAGGGCAAAAACGTCTTTTCACACTCTAGAGATAACCCTAGAGATAACCCCGGGAGGTCAAGCCAATCTCAAAGATGACCCTGAGGACATTCAGAGTCAACAACATGACAACCTCAGAGATAACCCTGAGAAAAGACTGTTACAACTGTGTGAAAACCGGAGATAACCCCAGGAGGGGCAAAATGGTCATTTTGCTAACTCAACTTCAACTCACATCAAATACACTCATGTCAACTCAAATTACTTCAATAGAAGTCCCACAAGAACCATATCTTAACTTTCGAGCGCAAACTACGCAAAACGACTTAACGGACTGCCTGACGGAAACTCGGAAATGCCATTTCGATCATGGACCCATCTTCCAGGAATCAAAAAAGGGCAAATCATATGTCATTGTGTAGCTCTAGGAAAGAGCTTTCTGGAATGATATGGCACGCTTCCATCGGACTCCCGGATTGAAAGTTATGAGCGACCGAGCGAACAACGCGTTGTCCGAGTGTACGTACTTCGACACGACGGGACCCACACTGCCCGGGGCACCTCGAGCAGCAGCACGTACACCTGCGGCTCCATCCTCTATAAATAGAGGGCTTGGGGTGGCCATTTTGCAAGAGAAAAAGGCGAGGAAGCCCTGCCCAATTTGCTCTGCACTCACCCTATGCAGTGTACTTTCTCCTTTTAAACACATGTGAGCTCATATATAGCCTCTTTTGTACCCACAAAAGCCAGTGTTTACCCACTCTAAAGATATAGAAGCCTTTTTTAGCAATCAGCTGTAAGCCTTCTAACACAATTTAGAGTCTTTCTCTTCATCTTTGCACACACCCTTCTACACGTTGAGAGTCGTGTTGCTTACTTTTGCCCGAACTTCGATCTGTGGTTTCATTCCAGACTGTATATGTATATTATATATATATATATATATATATATATATATATATATATATATATATATATATTGACTAACATTATCGAGTTATGCCTCGATTGAACCTAGACTTCGGTCTGGAGCGTTTATTTGCTTTTCTATATATATATTTATATATATGAACTGTATGTCGAACTTTGTTCGATGAGCCTAGACTTCAGTCTGGAGCGTTTACTACTTAAATATATATATATATATATATATATATATATATATATATATATATATATATATATATTATATTAACTGTGTGTCGAACTTTGTTCGATGAGCCTAAACTTCGGTTTGGTGCGTTTACTTGCTTTCCTATATATATGTACTTATATATATAAACTGTGGTCGAACTTTGTTCGATGAGCCTAGACTTATATCTGGTGCGTTTAATGGCTTTCTTATATATATAATTATATATATGAACTGCTATCGAACTCTGTTCGGTGAACCAGGATTTCACATCCGGTGCGTTTACAGCTTTAATAGATATATACTTATATATATTAACTGTTGTTGGACTCCGTCCGATGAGCCTGGGTTTTATATTCGGTGCATTTATATGCTTATATATATATATATATATATATATATATATATATATATATATATATATATATATATATATATATATATATATATATATTTGTATTTCGTCCCACCTAGAGTTTACTTCGTAGTGGTTAACCGTTTTTACAGCTTTCTGTACATTTCGTCCCACCTGGAGTTTCCTCCGTGGCAGTTGATAGCTTTTACAGCTTTATTTATATTTCTGATCCCCCATGGAGGTGCTTCGTGGTTGGTGATCATGTCTATATATATATATATTTACAACTTTTATATATATACCAGCTTACTGCGTTTATATCAATTACGGCATCATGTGAGCCTAGGAATCATGTGATCACAGATTCAGTCCCCTGAATCTAGATTCGGTTCCCGTGATGGACCTTTTCAGCTGTAAGCAGCTTGTAAATTTATCTGTAATGTTTGAATTTCCTCAGATGGTTTTCATACCCACGAGGAATTCAGAACCTTTTTGTACATTATTTTCGTACGGATGCTTCACGTCTGTCAAATAAAATCAATCCAGCCGAATACGGAATAAAATGGGAGTGTAAAAGGTCTCAATTACTATTGAGCATCAGGGTTTGAAAAAACCTCTTTTATAAAACATCACTGCCATATGTTGCTTAAAATTGATTTTTTACATAAAATTCAAACCCTGTGTATATAGGTGCGAACGAGGCCTCGCACTACTTCCAAATAACAGCACATTGACCCACCCACACACACATTTAGATAACAGTTTCTTGAAAAGAGGCGGTCACCGTGGTAACACGGATGTCGGGGGGTGCCTAACACCTTCCCTCTGCATAACTAAGTCCCCGGACCCTAATGAATCTCGGTTTCACCGACCCATTTAGCAGTATCACATCACTAGGTCAATGTACAAACCTTTTCTCGGTTGTGTTGGTACAACAAGTTAAAAAATCAACTGGCGACTCTTATAGTCCAATCGTCGACATTATACATGTCGGACCTTTTTCACTTATTTTTTTAAATAAATCTCACCTAAAATGAGAACACCAAAGAACAAGTAACGGAAAGGGACAGTTAAAAATCCCGATGTCGATAGATGTCATCAATAAAGACAACAACGAACTGATTCAAATATTCCTTAAATACTCGGTTCATCATATCCATGAAAGTAGCAGGAGCATTAGTCAATCCAAAAGACATGACTAAGAATTCATAATGCCCGTACGGAGTTCTAAAGGCAGTCTTCTGAATATCCTCAGTTTTAATCTTCAGCTGATGATATCCCGAACGAAGATCGATCTTTGAAAAAATTGTGCTCCTTGCAACTGGTCGAACAGGTCATCAATACGAGGTAGCGGATACCTATTCTTGATGGTGACATGGTTCAATTCTGGATAGTCAATACAAATTTGCATACTCCCGTCTTTCTTCTTTACGAATAAAATAGGAGCACCCCAAGAAGATGTACTAGGACGAATGAAACTGATGTCCAACAACTACTGTAGTTGGACCTTTAACTCCTGAAGTTCAATAGGAGCCATTCGATATGGAGTTTTAGAAATGGGCTTTGTATTAGGTTCAAGGTCAATAAAGAAATCAACTTCATGTTCTGGGGGTAGACCAGGAAGTTCTTTAGGAAATATGTCAGAAAATTCACTAACAACAGAAATATTATTCAAATCTGACGTGTTTTTGTTCAAGTCCATAACATGGGCTAAGAAAGCTTGACATCCGTTTTTCAATAAATGAATGGCTTTATGGCTTGATATGAAATTAATTGATTTTAGTGGTTTGGTTGCTTGAATTCGCATAACAGGTTGGTTATGAATATGAAAACTAACAACCTTACGAAAACAATCAATTTTGGCATAATGAGTAGTTAACAAATCAATCCTTAAAATCACGTCAAATGCAAGTACCTTTAAAGACATAAGGTCAACAGGTAATATGATGGTGCTAACTTGGATCAAATAAGATTTATAAACAGTAGATGTAATGAAGGTTTCTCCTAACAGCGTCTCCACAGATAAGTCAAAGTCTAATTTCTCTGGAGTCAAGTTTAAATGTTGAGCACAAGCAGGAGAAATAAATGAATGGGTAGAACCAGTATCTAGTAAGGTATAAACTTTACAAGAATTTATGATTAGCTTACCCGTGATCATCTCGTTTGGGTTCCTCACATTTTGGCCAGTCACGACAAACGCTCTACCAGAAATCGCTGACTTTGACTTTTTCAGAACAGCTGATAAGTAGGTTTTATACCTACTTATCCGGTATTTATTACTTGAATTATTTTCTTAATCTCATGTTTCTTAGTTACTTTTCATACATTTTATGTTATTTTGTAGGTGATGACACGACATTGACATGAAGAAGCAAGGGAAAGAAATTCGGACATCTTTTGGACCAAAATAGGCAAGCGAATGCAAGAAGGGAAGATTGAAGGATTTTTAACACCAAGTTGGATGCATGTTCTTAGCTTGGAACATGGAAATTATGGCAGCTCTTCTTCTTAGCTTTCCGTAACATCTTGAATCATCCCAATCGGAGCTTGGATGCGAGAGTTATGGCCTTTTTATCAACGCAGATCAAAGTTAAGAGTTGTCATGCTTGCCATTTACACATCATCTATTTTAAGCTCGATTTCCACCTTGCTCCAGCCTGAATCTGTCAATTGTTAAAGAATAAATGTTGTAGAGCTCGTCGATATCTCCGATTTGATAGGTGGCAGGCCCCGTAAATCCTAGCGGATCAAAAGTTATGTCTGTTTTACCAACGAATATCGCAACAGAAAACAGAGTAGCGCGGACCGCGCTAGGGGCGCGCTAGTCCATTAGTTCCTCTGCTACAGTAGCGCGGGCCGTGCCCAGAATGGCTTGGGGATAGCGCGGGGCGCGCCAGGCGATGGGGAACAACTGAAGTGGGTTATTTGATGTCCAAATTGAGCTAGAATAGGATTCTTAATTGCCTAACTTGTTTTGGTATCCATTAGAACTAAACAGAGTAGCGTGGACCGCGCTAGGGGCGCGCTAGTCCATCAGTTCCTCTGCTACAGTAGCGTGGGCCGCGCCCAGAATGGCTTGGGGATAGCGCGGGGCGCGCCAGGCAATGGGGAATAACTGAATTGGGTTATTTGATGTCCAATTTGAGCTATAATAGGATTCTTAGTTGCCTAACTTTTTTGGGTATCCATTAGAACAATAAATACATGATGAGAGGCATAAAAGAGAGAATTAGAGGGAGTTTTTGGAAGAATTCCATTTGATTAGATTAGAGTAAATTAGATCAAAACCCTAGTTCTAATGAGTTTTGGAGATTGAAGCAACTTGGAGACCATTGAAGATTCAAAGTAGGAGCAAAGATAAAGCATCAAATCTGCAGACAATAGATTCTATCTTCTTATCTTCTTCTGTCTTTGTCTTTTAATGTGTATTCAATTGTGGATTCTTAGTTTTAATTCAATAATCTTGAACTAATTCTTTGTTTGAGATTACAATGGATCTTATTTTGTAGTTTATTTTAATATACTTCGCTATCAATTATTATGTTCTATTGTGAGGATTGTCTATTATGATTTGGACTTAATTGTTTAATTCATTGGCCATCAATTACCGTGATAATCTATATGAACTCGAGAGATGAAGTACTGATTTAGATCTTATCATGATAGCATGTGTTCATGATTTTGTGAATAGCTTAATCTTGATGAATGTTAAGGTAGTGATATGCTTGACATCGCATGCAATCGGATAGAGAACTTATTCTTAAACTTTCTTCAATTGTAATTCACATAGAGATATAGTGGGTTAGTTGATTAAGGTGTTTAACGGATTTCTATCTTAATTGTGAATTGACGTTAATACAGTATTAGTGCATCGAGAGGTGGATAATAATACTTTCGTGCTCTTGATTAACAATTCGGGATAGAGAATAATTGATGAGAAGTGTGTTAACCTAAATGCAGCAATAAGTGAAGTTGTGATCTTAAATCTCCATAATCTTAATTTAACTAGTGGTAATTAGAATTAGTTTACTTATAAATTGAAACTCATTCGTTTAAATAAGATTGAGTTGGTTATATGTTAGCACTTGGTAATTCTTGTTAACTAATTCTCTGTGGGAACGATACTCAACTTATCACTTTATTACTTGTTGACCACGTATACTTACGTGTTGTGCATAATTAGATTTTACCCAACAAGTTTTTGGCGCCGTTGCAGGGGAATTAGTTAATATATTTTTGCCAATATTAGCTTCAATCAAATTAGTCTTACTTTAAAGAGCTTTTCTTTCTTTCTTTTTATTTGTTATTTAATTCTCTTTCTATTTTTTTTCTTCCTTTTCAAATACCATGGTGGAATTTAATTATCAATGGCCGTATACGAGAATGACTCAGCCAAGGGGAGCGGAGATTGATGGACTCGCGACACTTTCTGCATTATCAGCACAGATTGAAACATTTTCGAGGAGGTTTGACACTTTTGCAGCACAACGTTGTCAAAGTGTGGCGGTTACTTGTGATTATTGTGCTGGAAATCATCCGAGTCATCAATGAACCACCAGTTTCGAGTCGGTACCGTATGGCGGTGATTACACCAACAATTATGCGTATCTCACCAATTATCATCAAGTTTGGTGGTATCACCCGGATTCATCATGGAGCTACAATTATGAAGGCCAATACTACGCTCCAAATCCAACATACACACCAAAATTCTCATATCCACCTCCAATGTGACAAGAAGATAATTTAGAGTTGAAGGAATTCATGTTAAGGATTATAGCAAACCAAGAGGAGAGGATGATGAGTCAAGAAATATCGAGCCACAATTTTCAGCACCAGATGGAACAACTCATCACCACTTCAACTCATGGTCCTCAATACATGGATTCCAAAATTGAGACAGATAATTCAAGTTTGGAGGATTTGTGATTCAAATTTGTAGCATCAACTGAGGAAAGGATGATTAATCAAGAGCGGTCAACTCAGAATCAAGAGATAGCAATTCAAAATCTTCAAAAATAAGATAGATCAATTAACCAAAGCCGTAAGCAACCTTCCTCGAAACAATTGGTGTTATGATGAGGATTCCGAGATTGATGAAGTGCCCGAACCAAATCTGCGACTGGATAAGCCACGAGATATAGGAAATGTGGAGACAATTGGGGATAATGAAATAGAGGTCCACAAAGATCTAAATGGGTCTCCACCAAAGATCAAAGAGTCGGTCAGATTTGTAAAATCATGCCCACTTGGTAGTTATGTAGTCAGCGAGCTCTTGTTGACATAAGAGTGAGTACAATTTTTAATCCATTGGGGGAAGAGAAAGAGAAGATAGACGAAGAGCCCATTGTGTGTGACAAGCTTCCATGCCCCAAAGTGATCACATACACAATGGAGAAAAATCCTAGCTGTGGGACATTCTTAATTGAGATCATACCAAATCAGAGCATGCTAGGTGACTTTGATGCATTGGCCATCGTAAATGGGAACCTACCAAAAGCTATATTATTTCCGATAGATGGAGGGTTCCTCAACTTTCGAAGAGGAATTGGATAGCATTGACCAGACAAAGTCAGGCTGAAAGACTATAAATCAAGCGTTGACTGGGAGGCAACCCAGGAATTTTTATATTTATATGTTTTACTAGTTTATTTAGTAGATAGGAATTAATTTGCTTATTAAGCTCTCTTATAATCTAATCCATGTTGTCTATCTTTATTACATGTATTGGACATTCAATGGATAGGAAAATGATCGTTGCCGCCATCGCCACCATCACTTCACGCTTAGCTGATTACAGGAAGTTCAAGAACAAACAGCCACTGCTAGCCCAACGCTGACCGCGCTACGCAAAGAATAAACTAAGCGCAGTCCGCGCTAGCACTCCAGCATCATCTGCCATCCCAGCGCTGACCTCGCCGAAGACGCCGATCCCCTAGCGCGGAACGCGCTGAACCAACCCTCGCCTTCTGGATACACAGTGCGGACAGCGCTACATCAAGCCTACGTCCAGTACGGACCGTGCCATCATTCCAGAAACTTCTATATACCAAGCGCGGGGCGCACTATGCCTTGTTCATAACCAGCGCTGACCGCGCTACACGGGACTAGCAGATTCTGAATAGTTGGAGCTACGTGTTATAAACTGAATCAAGACATCTCTCCTCATTACATGCAAACTCTCCACATCTCCCAATTCTATTGCACTTCCTATTCCCCATAACTCCCGTTTACACCATCTTTACCTCTCCTTCTCCTTTTCAACTTCCATTCCCATTAAACCAATCCATCCCCATCTTCCTAACCACGTTGGTTTTCCATCCCTTATATGAACTCCAACCATCCAAGAAGTCAATTTCCTATCAGTCATAAACACAACAATCCAATCCTAAATCTAATCCATTCCATGCACAAATTCATTCAAATTGGGACATCTTTACAAAGAGGGAACCCCAAAATCATTTAAGGCATACATACGGCGCGGGCTACGCAGCTCGAACATCCCAGGTGTTAAAAGTGATTTAACTGCAATGTTAGTCAAGTCCAACTCAAGTGTAGTTCCCGATTTATTCCAATGTGTCTGGCCTATTCTTCAGACTTAGCAGACAAGGAGAACGTGTTGTATTTTCAGGGAAGTCCTCTCTTTTAATTTTTCCCATCTTAGCCATTGAGGACAATGTCTAGTTTAAGTTTGGGGGGCATTTTAGTGCCGTATTGCATATAGTTAGTTATTTACAGTGTAGTTCATATAGTTACATTTAGTTTTTGCATTCACTTTCCTAAAAAAAATCAAAAATCAAAAATAAAAAATAAAAAATAATAGTTAGTTACTATGTTCATCTTGCATGAGTCCAGCTGTTTGATAGTTAAGTTTATTTTGGCCAATGATGAGATTGGAATTGGGTAGACAAGTATAATACTAATTATTAGAGTGCTGATATAATTTCTTGTTATGAATCGAGCCTTTTTCTGTTTGAAACTGGTATAGTCAAGGTTAGCACGTTAGAAAAAAAAACTAGCCTTAGAGAAATCAAGTAAACATGATAATACCTCATATCAAAATAAATCATTAACTTCCCAATCAATCATCAAATCTTAGACTGTTATCACTAATATTGTGCGTGTGTGCTCCACAATAATGTTAACTGATATAAAATCAAATTTAACACATAACAAGTCTCTTCGAAGGTATCATACAGTGTAAACTCAAGAAATCTAAAAATAAGCTCGATCCAACTAAAATTAAACAATTACCAATATCGAGGGTCAACAAGGGATACTTATGCTTTATTTTTCATCTACGGGGGCTTTTTGCTCTTATTTCTCGTTTTATTCATTTCTTTTTTCAATAGATGATTGGTGAGTGCGTGGTTTCGTTACAAGACAATCTCTAGCTATATGACCTTCTTTTCCATAGTTATAACACACCATGGATTGTTGTGGGCAGTTTGGACTGATATGTCCCTCTTTCCCGTATTTGTAACAAACGACTGGTGCTCGTTCTCCTCCCCTAGTTGATGTTTGTGCGGTTCACATTATCATTGTTGTACCTTCTCTTTTTGAAATCTCCTCCTGACTCACTCCTTCTATTGTCACGGCCACGATTACCACCAGAGTGGTTACCGCTTTTGTCCGAATGTTTTCCTCCCTGCTGGTTGTCATTGCTCCGATGACTGCTGCCACTGGTATGACCCTAGTTGTGGTCCCTTGGTTGAACATACTCATTATCTTGATCTAATAATTGAGCCCTGTTTACAATATCTGAATATAAAAAAAATTATGAGAGATAAGATATTGTTGAATCTCGGGTTTTAGACCTCTCAGAAACATCATCGTCGTACGTTCCTTATTTTCCACCAAATGAGGTGTAAACCTGGATAACTCCGCGAACTTCACCTCGTACTGAGACACATACATGCTGTTTTGTTCTAGCCTGATAAACTCTACCTCCATTATATGATGAATACTTTCAAGAAAGCACTTATCATTGAACAGCTTCTGAAACATTTCCCAAGACATGCTGAATGCGGCAGGCTGGATACGCTTCACAGATTCCCACCAGTAATCTGCCTCACCACGAAATATAAAGGTAGCGAATGGAACCTTCTATTCTTCCGTGCATCCCAAGACATCGAATATCTTGGTAATTTGATTGACCCACGTTTCTGCCTTAATCGAATCCGACTTTCCCCAGAATTCTGGTGGTCTTAACTCTTTAAACTGCTTGTCTGTGACAAACCGCGCGTTGCTATCATTTCCACTCGTATTTTGTACACGAGTCTCCCTCGTCTGATTTTGCATGAATTGCAAAAAATCTCTAAACATCCCATCATTCATCATTTGGTTGGTAGTGTTGTTTACAGGAGAAATATTTCCTTCCTGTTGTACGTTCCCCTAGGTGGTGATCAAAGGTGTCTCCACGGTCTCATTTACTCCATTGTTAACGTTCTCAGCTGCCATTCTTAAATACTGCCATAAAACAAGGGTTAATTAAATAAATTAACATATCATATAATATCCCTATATTATGACCGACCAACAAATAAGCTTAGGTAGGACATACTAGCGAAGGATTTACTCGTCTCTCCCCTCCTAGTTCTATTCCCTGATCTCCGCCAGAGACCATATCCCTAAGATCTGATACCAACTGTGACGCCCCCAAAATAGGTATACATCACCTATTCTGAGTTGCCAAATACATGGTACAAAAATAAATGCAACTTTATTAATACAATTATCGTGCAAAATACGACAACACAACATTGTGAGTTTAAATACAAATATTGTCTAATAGACAGTATTCAAACTCAAAAGGAGACCTCATTACAATTATTGATACACTATTTTATAAAATAGTGAGGACTACTAAAACAACTATCCTGAACCATCACTCCATACCCCGGCTAGTTCCTGCAATATTCTCACCTCCTGAGAAGAAAAATAGAACAAAAAGGAAAAAGAGTGAGCTCAACTAGCCCAGTAAAGAATATTATGACTAAGATAATATACAACAAATTATCATTAGTCTTCAACAGGGAAAAATCTGATAAAATATAATAGACAAAAAGTTTTAGATCAACAACTGCAGCGGAAACAACAATCCATTAGAATAATTAAGTAGAGAATGAATTCTACTATCTTCTAAGATTTAAAAGTCCACCATCAATATTTTATCCCTGTAACATCAATCAATATACATCTTGAATCAAATATTCATCTTTGCACTACAGGCCAAAGATATTCATTTGTATCACCAGTTGGTCATGTTCATCTCAACACCTGTTCATCTTTGCACTACGGACCAAAGATATTCATCAGTTAATCATTCATCTTTGCACTACAGGCCAAAGATATTTAGTAATATCATCATTTAGGATTGAAGATGATGAAAAATATCTTAAAAAAAACGAATCCAGTGAGATAAAAGAATAAATATTAGGGATTCGTATTACAGTTTATCCAAGTTCAATAATACTCCATAATAACTAATTATGAAGCAGAATTCAAAAATAAAGATCAAAACATGGATACAATCAAAGATAGTAACCATAATAGACATCTTAGATAAAAAGAAAAAATTTTATTTTTCGATGAATAGTGCCATATTCGTGAATAGTGCCGTATACGTGAATAGTAACCCCGACACAAAAAGTTTTAAATTTGATAAAAAGTTCAAATCAATATTTCGGCATAATGATATTGAAGAAAATAATATCATTTAAGAGGAAAATAACATCCCTTACTTAAAAATAACAGTACTTCTAACCGAAATATAGGATGCAAAGCCGAAGGAAGCTTGCACTGAATAACAACTCTCAAAGTATCTAAATACTCACTAAAATACGTTCGACAATATAGAGAGAAAGAAAACTTGTTTCTGGTGTGATTTTCAATTCTAACCTAAGCGCCTATTTATAGAAAAATGCTAGAACGCCAAAGGAGACTAAAATAATAAAATATAATGTATATTTCTTCCTTCCACGCCACCTACCAAGACCAGCCATCAAGCATGCCAAATCTAAAAATTTTTTGCAGCCCACATGTTTAAAACAAAAGTGGGTCCCACCCAAGTTTAATAAAAATTATTTTATTTTTTGAAACTTCAGGAATTCATAATAAATAGCCCGTTTATCAGAAAAATATAAATTTTATGTCCATTCCACACGAAATCAAATTCTCTACAACTTTGTAGCTTTATGTTTTTCCAAATTCCAGACAAACAATATCTGAAACCCACAAACAGATGATTTTCAACACTTCTTAAAATTCATAACAAATCATACGTTAAGTTTTAACGGTTCAAAATTTGTCTACATATACTAAACTTATATATGTATAGCATATCCAAAAATTATAACGATCCAACGGTCGGATTAAAATTATAACTCACGCAATAGAGCTTTAAGAACACTGATTTGATTTTTAATACCTCCATTCTGACAAAATACTGATAAAACCCCTCAACACTAATTTCTTCATTTATAACCACATAAATAAATCCATCATTTATATCCATATCAACTAAATATTTCCTTATCATATAAATTAATAATTAATTATTCACAAATAATATTACAGAATCACAATTATGACAACCAGGCCGTTCCAAGAAAACAGGGGGCTTTCCAATAAGGATTTCTCCTTATTCGCGCGTAATTAGATGACCAAACCTCTCTTTAGACAAAACTTTCTAGACATTGTCAATAATGCTATCTAATAATATTATTCAAATAATATGAATTATTGATATGATAATGGAAAATACTGTGTAGTGACAATTATTGAAACAACAATAATATAAAATATCAATGTAGTAATTATTGAATCAATAAAATAAAATATTGAACAGTAATTATTGTAACAAATATTGAGCGGTGCCTTCTTAAGTAAGAATTAATAATTTGTGCAATACTATGTGCTATTGTGTTTTAACCACCGGGTATTCTAATAGTATTAACAGTAACAACTACGTCGTTATTTATAAATAACTTATACTTGTTATTTTTTTCATCCAATCGCTTTCCGTTATGGGGCCCACACAAGGCTGCACCGTCATACGAATATTTCCCGACAGCAAGAATATTCTACGACCAAACGAATATTCACTGACAAAAATAAATATTTTATAACCACTTGCTTATTTGAAATATTTGCGCATTTTACCCATAACTAACCACATTAATCAAATCAACCCTTACTATTTCAAAATAATAAATAGAGGAAATTTAATTTTATTTAATAATAAGTTGGGGTCTTACACATATTCTTACCTTTAAAATAAAAAAAAAATTATATACAAAATTTCTTATTTATTTATATAGAAAATATCGGGTTATTACATTCACCCTCCCTTATAAAGATTCCGTTGCCGGAATCACTGTTTTAAAACTTATACATACAAAGGTACATAGCATACAAAATTATTGCAAGTAGATCTCGATCATATTTGATCGAACTAAACTTTAACTATTCAGCATAAAGCTTATCTATCTGATTATACGAAATTTTGTTTTCTAAAAGAGCTCAAATTCCTTCTCAAAATTTCCTTATAAAATAATTTGCTATATATAGGAAAATTATATATATATACGAAAATAAAAGTTATTCAAATAATACCTAGAGTCCCATTCCCAGCTGCCATAGTATCCTGGACCGTCATGTTGAAGACTCTCGCGATTACTTTTGTTGGTTTGTTGGTTAAAGTCGGTATTGTGATCGCCAGAGTCCCGCTTCCTTTCCCAGTGGTTACACTCCCTGCCTCCATTCTCCTTTTTGGACAATCCTTCACTTTATGCTCTATAGACCCATACAGAAAACACCCACTGTTCATCATTGGGTTGGGGCAGTTGGGAGAGATATGGCCCTCCTGCCCACACTTGTAACATACAAACTTACCCTTTAGACACTCACTGGAGTGATTCTTCCCACAGTTCCCACACTGAACTACCTACTTCTTTAGACCTTCCTGTTTCACTCCCTTCTTTGGCTGTGATAGCCTTTTCCATAAGTGTTGTAAAAGTGCTTATCTGTAACACTGCCACTTTGTTGTAGAGCTAGGATTTTAATCCCAGCTTGAACGTTCTTACCTTTCTAGCCTCTGTATCCACTTGGTGTGGAGCGAATCTAGCCAATTCATTGAATTTTGTGACATATTCCGCAACAGTCATGTTGTCCTGCTTTAACTCTAGAAATTTCACCTCCATCCTAGCCTGCATACTAGCTGAGTGATAGTTTTCAAAAAATAAAGTCTTAAACCTAGCCCAAGTTACCATACCTTCTCCTACCCTCACTTGATTTGTTTCCCACCAAAAGTTCACCTCCCCTTTCATCATATAGGTGGCAAAAAGCGGTATTTTGCCCCTCATCAACCCTAGAAATTACGAATGCCTTTTCCATCTCTTTAACCCATGTCTGGGCTTCTATAGGGTCAGCTGTTCCCCTGAATTCTAGTGGTCCTACTACCTTAAAGTCTTTAAAATTTGCCAAGTAATTTCCTGGTTGGTTCCCTGCGGCTGGTATTCCCTGTTGCATAGCCTGAGCTACCATGTTTGTAAACTTTTACATCGGGTCTGGTTGTTGTCCCCCAGCGTTCTTGGCAGATTCTTCTACCCTTTGATTTCGTGTTCGACGTCTTGGCGGCATTATCTGATAAAATCATATATTTAACTTGCATTCTAAACCTTATTATATAAGTTTAACATGTAACACGAAGTTTTATACAAAACTTATTCCTTTAATCAAACATAGATTCATATTCATTCAACTAAGTCATAACACTTTACATAACACATACTGCTATCCCTTTATGACCACAAAAGTCGGGATTCGCTACAACAACTTGTACAAAAGTTTGAGAATATTACATTACACACTTACTTATTATGGAATACGTATAATCTAACAGTACTTATACTACTAGTTCACTACGCCTTTTTTTGGATCTTGGACAACCTTTCACCTGATGACCTTCTATCCCACAATTAAAATAGACACCTCGCTTTTGATTAGGACAATGAGGAGAGATATGTCCCTCATGTTCGCAATTGTAGCAAACCTACTCTCCTTTCCGGCACAAGCCTTCATGTTTCTTATCACAGTTTGTACACTTTTCTATACGGTTAAGATTCCCTTGGTTATTATCAGGATTTCTTAAGTTACGGTCTTTCATCTTTTTTTCCCCTTCTTGCTCAGAGCTGCACACGATTTGTTACTTCTGACTCCCATTTGATCAATTTAGATTTTAAGCTTATCTTGTTCTTCCATAGTTTCTACTAACGCCTTTCGCAATTGGTTATTTAGCAGCCTTTCTATTTCCCACAGCTTTTCTAGAGAAGAAACCTTGTTCTTCAGATTTTGTACCTCCGTTGATGCTTGATCAGCTCCAACTTTAATGTCTAAATCACTATCTGTCAGTTCTATTGTTTCTAGATCTGGTACTACACTTTCCAATACCGCCACCTCATCAAGATTTCTTGCACTGTGAGTCTCTATTTCAGCTATTGACTTTGATATTGCCTCCTTCTTTACGATCTGAGGGTATCCTAATTCTTTTCCACCTGACATCTACACACAAATTATCCTGATTAGCATATATTACATACACATAGCAACTAATAGTTTTATATAAGTTATCTTTTATTTTGTTTAACGATGAATTTATTCAATTCATCTCCTTTTAAACTCTATATGAGTTATTTGTATTCTCAACGTTTCCCTCTATTCTAAGGTTATTGCCTATGGTCTATCTCACTTAAGGTTTTTAACCCTAAGCCCTAATACCAACATGTGACGGCCCCAAATTCAGGTACTTAAAACCCGAAGTCGGTGATTCACGATACCATTTCTATGAACGGAATAATACTAATAATAATAACAATAATATAGATACCAAACTTAATTTACATATCAGAGTCTAAATCCCAGGTACGCGACCTTTAAACATTCATTACATCATAGATAATAAATATCATTGTCTTAATAAACTTTAACTATTACACAGAATATTATAAAACTCATTCGAACAGCTTTCATTTCCCTTTGTTCTTTCCTGAACCTTCTGGTTGATCATACTTAGCTGAAAATATTTAAATTTAAAGCAAGAATGAGCATTTGATTGTCCAACAAGTAATAACAACAATAAACATTAGCTGAAAGGATTCAATATTTTCTTTGTACGATACTTTTATAACGAATCAACTGTTGTGAAGCAAGCTGAACCAATAATAACAACATATCAAATTTTTGAAACTACGTATTGACTTTAAATGGAGATCAGTCGACAGACTATGAACATTATTTTATATTTTTAAAAAGGTATACAGAAATTCATCTGCAGACCGTCATAACTTACAGGCACGGGAGGTGATCAGCCTGTTATGCCCTGCATTGATCAATACTACATGCAAGAACAATATTATCGTTCATCTTATCCACCTTAGGTGCACATAAGTTTTCCCATGTTCGGGATGTTCATACTTAGTCAGGAATCCGAACCAAAACAATCTGGTTGGATACAATAAAGTTCTATCTTGTTCAACAATATTTTTAAGTTTATGTCTAGTTGAATCAAATAGCTTAGACGACTTTTAAGTCATCATATACATACTGGAAATAAATAAGTACGTATCAACCTGTGATTAAATACAATGATTATCCAAGTGAGGACACTTGTATAACCATATTTAGAAATTAACAAACAGAATAAATATTTGGCACAATAATAATAAAATTCTGAAATATTCTTACTCATGTCCATTGCATAAAGTAAATGCAAAGGTAGGATACTTGCCTGAGCTACTACTTACAATAATGCAACTTAGTTTTATCTTATATATCGAAACCTATCATTAATAAGATCATTCGTTCGATTAGAATAATATATCATAACACATAGTACTACTATTTGTAGTCAGCACATAACCTAATCACATTGTTACATATGTTTAACAGTCATTGATTCACAAATAAATACTTATCTAGTCAAATTATATAAGTCTAGATCAATTTCTGAAACATGTCGGTGTATGGATGACTTTATCGGGTAAATATCGAGTCTAAAACTCTATTCTGTAGTTCAATATTCGTTTATATAATTTAAATATCAGTCATATTATCTTTCATAGCCTTATAATATTTTTTAAATAATTATTATAATTTATCATGATTTTTCAAACACTAGAATCATTATTAAATGATTTAAATATTAACTAATTCTATTATCATTAATATTTAATTAATATTAAATTATTAATAAACCCATTGGAAAAAATATTAAAGTTATTTATAATAACTCAAAATATTTTTAAAATATTTTTATTACCCTTAAATGATTTTTAAAATATTTAAAATCATTTTTAAATAATTACTACTAATATTTAAATATTAATGTATTATTTATCAAAATATTAAAAGTCATTAATTATAACTTAAAATATTTTTAAAACATTTATATCCTCTTTAAATGATTTATTAATAAAACTATTTTTAAACTATTTATTTAATATAATTATTAAACAACTCTAATATCATTAATAGTAAATAAATAATAAAATTTACCTTTAAATATTGAAATCTATATTTTATAACTTAAAATATTTTTAAACTCTTTATTTTCATTTAAAATGATTTTTCTAATATAAAAATTATTTTTAAACTAATTTATTTAATACATTTATTAAATAACTTAATTATAATTAATATTAATTTATTAATAAAATTCATCACAAAATATTAAAAGTTATTAAAAATAACTTAAAATATTTTCTTATACCATAATATAATTTTAAATGATTTTTCAGGTATTAAAATTATTTTTAAATAATTTATTTAATATAACAATTAAATAAATTAAATACCTTTAATATTCAAAAATATTAATTATTTATGAAATATATTCAAAATTATTAAAAACTAATTTTTAGGCTTTAAAATAATTTTTAGTAATTTATTTTGTATTTTTAATAATTTAAAACTATTTTTCTATAATTATTTAATAAAATAATAATTTTCAGAAATTAAGTGTCGCTAAAGGGCCCTATAGCGATGAAATTGTCGCTATAGGTGTTCTGGAGCCTGCCCAGATCTTCATAGTTAGTTAATAAGGTACCATGTTTGACCAGTTGTAATTCTTTGATCCTTAAGTTTTATGGGCTGCTAAAGTTTCAAGGATGTAGTATTCATGTAATACTACAACCACAAACTGATTTTATGGCCGTAATAGATCACAACAAAGAGATATAATCTCTCAAAGTTGTTGTCAGAGGCTGTTCTTCATTTCTGGGTTACCCAAAAATGAAGAACAGTTCATGTTCATACTTTTAGGTCCTTATAACTAGCATTATGTACCTTGTTTGTGTGATATAATGATTCCGGGTTGTAGACAACATGTCAATGAACAAATATATTACATAACATCATCATAACAACAATACCATCGCAAGATTTGAACCGGTCAAAGTACTGAGCAGAAAATTGCCTTTGAAGATTTCTAGGTTGCCCAGAATCTTCATCCGGCAGTATGGTCAACCCTATTTGACCATGATTAATTTCGTTTCTGTTTATGATTTTGGTGTTATAATAGTATGGATAGATAGTCCACATATCAGTCTACACAAATCAAACACTAACATGACCAAATACATTAAACACAGCAAGATCTAGGGTCTGCCAAACGTTGTCAAAAATTTCTAGGTTTTCTGGGGATTTTCTGGTTTTTCCAGAAATCAACTTCGTGTTCGAGCAGTCTACTTTGACCATCCACTATATTCAATCTATTTGTGATTTAAGGGATATAAAGGCATGTATCCATAGAGCACATAACAGACTACAACTTAAATATAACAACATAGACAAACGACTTAACATCTGACATATTCATACTTTGCAAAACCTTGTCAGACACTGATAAATAGTTTCTGGGTTACCCAGATTTGAAAAGTCATGGTCGGTCAACGACCTTTGACCATTAATAACTTGCAATATATACATGATAAAAACATGATTTCAGTTCCAGATCAAAGATATCATAGCATACAACAACTACAAACTTTCAAAACACAAAAAATATTAAAAATCACTGAGATCTGAGGTCTGACATTCATTGTCAGACAACAAAAATAAAATTTTCCAAATTTTTAAAAACATCAAATCCGAGCCTTTAGATGTTATGGATCTAACATCTAGCAACACAGATCATCAATATATACTACATACAACATGTTTTAACATTAAAACACAACATCTAACATAAGATCAAAGGTCAGATTTCGTTTAGGGTTAATACCTCTTTCGAATAAATTCTTGAATCTAGGGTCCTGATTTGTTTATGGAAGTAATGGCGCTTGTTCTTGGGACTGATCTAGCAATAGAATTAGTGGGTTTTAGAGAGAGAGAGAGTGTCTTGGATGAGTATAAGTGAACAAATGAGATAAATAATGAACTTTCTCTCTCTTGATCCTCATATAAAACTCATATACAAAGAATTTGGATGTGTAATGGCTGAGAGCTGTATTTTCTTAGCTCTTAGCTAGACTAGGGTTGATGACTTGCCAAGATATGACAAGATTTGCTACCAATTATTTCAAGAATGAAACAAAAAGGGCATTGCGGTCATTAGCCTTGAAATTTTAATGGCAAGCTTGTCAATTGTCCCAACCCTTAGGGTTTGACCCTTAGGGTTTACACAAAAAAAAAACTTTTTTGGGATTTTGAAATTTGGTTTAAAAATGAAAATTTAGTTTCATAATTTCCAAATTAGGATTCCTTAATTAACTTAGGTTTTCTAATTATATTAGACTTGAAATTAAGTTTAATAATTCACTAATTAGCAATTAGTTTTTTCCCATTTAGCAATTAGGATTTTCCATTTGAAAATTAGGGTTTCAAATATAGAAATTAGGGTTTATAAATATTAATTGGGGTTTTCAAAAATAAGGGTTTCCCTAATTAAGGTTAATATCTATAACTCTAGTCCTTAATCACATTATCACGATTACACAACAATCTTGTACTCTAATTTGAGTTTCAAATGAGGATTTAGCACAGTAATACCTGGTTTTCTAGTGTTTCACTATAATTGACCAATTATCAGTCTACACACATACAGTACACATTATTAGCACTGAAATATAATTAATAGTATATTATTATTCTCATTCCTTAGTCAAAACCCAGAATTAGGGTTTGGATTCCATATCTGAATTATCTTGCACATATAACATTATTAATTAAGTTATAATAATTACTTAATTAGTCTGAAATAAATTTATATAATAAAATAATTATTATAATAAATCTATAATCATCTCATATATTATTTAAATAATATATAATCATATTTTCATGAAAAATAAATAATAAAAATATTTCTACTAAAAAATTAATTACTATA
Source organism: Panax notoginseng (assembly GCA_016801055.1). NCBI lineage: Eukaryota > Viridiplantae > Streptophyta > Magnoliopsida > Apiales > Araliaceae > Panax > Panax notoginseng. The sequence goes on from CM029012.1 coordinate 41,586,253, forward strand.
AGAATATAATTTATAATGATTAGTAATTTTAAAAAAATTATTTATAATTATTCAGGTAATAAATATATTTTCATTTATCACAAATATACATACACTTTACTTGGCACATATTCCCACCTTTAAAATAAAAAAAAATTTATATGCAAAATTTCTTATTTATTTATATAAAAAATATCGGGTTATTACATTAGCCATCTCTCAATGCACTAAAACCATATTAACTTAAATCCATAATTTGATAGAATTAAGCCAAACACCCTAATTAACTAATTCACTATATCTATATATGAATTAAAATCAAATAAGATTTAAAGTCCAAGTTCTTTATTGATTACATGCAATGTTAGGTATATCTCTATGGTAAACATTCATCAAGAAATCCATTTAAACGCAGAATTCATGAACACGTGCTATTATGATTAAGTCTAGATTCATATATCATCTCTCGAGTTCATACAAATCCACAAAGAATTGGTGATCAAGCAATCCATAAATTAAGTCTAAATCATAATAGATGAACTGAATAGATAGTATTATTAAACTTAAATTAAAGCATGACAATCATCGTTCAACATTAAAGATCCATTGCAAGCCTAATAAAGAATGTAATTCATAATGAATGAATTAAAAACTAAAAAGATAAAGAAATTCATCATCCCAATTTATAGAAACTGGATTGAAAGACTAAGAATAGTAAAACACCACCCTTATCCTCACTCAAATCTGCAATTTTCGTGAATCTTGATTCCTTGCTCTGCTCCTCCAAATCTTCAGTGAAATTAGGGCTCAAAGATGTGATTAATTTGTGTATGATTCAAGTCTGTGTTCTCTATCCTTAAGTCACGTAATAGCTGATAAAAGACTACCATACATAGTCCAAATCCAAGCCAAAGTTCTCCACCCCCAGCAGCTACAGAGTTAGAATCAAAGCCAAACTCCTTCTTCCTGTCCGCGTAGCCCCGCCCCGGCTGGGGTTTTATTCTTTATAGGGCCCGCCCCGGCGGGGATCAAGACTGCAAAAATTGTTTTCTTTGCTTTTGAATATTGTTTTCCACTTCAACGCCACCAATGTACTACAACTTACACATAATGCAACCTAAACATAAAATAAATAAAACTGTATAGAAATAACTTGATTACACACCGTTTGAGTCCAAATGGGAACCCGATTCGAAGGTATAAAATCCACTCATTGATGGAGGGAGATCATAGCAGTCATATCCTTTGAGGAAGACCTGGCTGCCACACCCCTTATAAATCAACCAATCAAGCTCAAAGGAGTTGAAAACCCTTTAAAGGTGGCTGCACCAAAGCCAATCATATTGCCATTCAGACTGCAATATCCTACCACCAGCCTTAAAAAGTCCCATGAAACTACAGGGAGGTTGAAGGATCAACGTCTAACATAACTACTCGGTATCCAAGGAAAACCCGATATATCTCCCTCAACGAGTGATGAAGTCAGTCATAAGATCTAAGGGGAAAGTACCCAAGGAGAAAATCGAAGAATTCCTCTACAAGATGGGACATAATGAAGCCAAGGTGGTGCGATGCTTGGAAGAAGCACCTCAACAGATATCTATTCTGGACTTTATATTCTCTTCAGAAGATCATCGAAAGGTCTTAATGAAGATATTAGAAGAAGCCCACTTGCCAAAAACGGTGGATGTTGAAAAGTTTCATCATCTGGTAGATCACATCTTCAATAGCAATGTTATATCCTTCACTGATGATGACATACCTCCCGAAGGGACGGGTCACTGTAAGCCACTGCACATCATAGTGATGTCATCCAGATATGTGGTCGGAGGTGTGCTAATAGATGGAAGATCATCCTTAAGCATCTGCCCCTATGCCACATTGGAAAGGATGAAGATTAATCCTAACCGAATCTGACGCAGTCACACAATCATCAAAGCTTTTGATGGATCTCGACAAAATGCTGTGGGAGAAGTTGAATTACCAATGGAAATCGGTCCACATACCTTTTACATATCCTTTTAAGTGCTCAAAATCACTATAGGATATAATTTATTACTGGGAAGACCTTGGATACATATGGTGGAGGCCGTCCCATCCACTCTTTATCAACAGCTCAATTATATCATCAACAGTAATCTGGTCACTGTTAATGCTGAACCAGAGTATCATGTCCAAAGTTATATGCCTCTAATCGATTTTAATAAAGAAGTTGAGCCTGTCAGTTTCCAAGCCCTTAAGGTGAACAACACTTACTATCAACCTATCGGGGCTCCAGCTCTAAAACCCAGAGTTTTTTCCGTTGTAATGTCGGCCAATCAAGAAATGATATCCTTGGGGTTCCAACCAGGACAAGGGTTAGGAAAGAATCAGCAAAGAATCAAATATCCAATTCAAATTCCCAGCCAGACAGGGAAGGCCGGACTAGGTTACTCCTCTGGGTCCAGTCACAGGAACCTGCACAAGCATACACCGGTTCCTTCATCTATAATGTTATTGCCTAAACCTACAGATGAAGATTTTGTATGGCCTCTAAGGAAAATTCCTTTCTCTGTAGCCAGTATGCTATTTCTTAAGCCCATACTAGCTAGAAGGAAAGAAGTCCTAATTCTATACCCAGATATGGAGGAAAGGAATCAAAGGTGCAAGCAAGACATAAAGAGAGGATTATCAAAGATGCGCGTCCTGATACATACAGAGGGTATGAACAAGGACATCCCAGATGATGACTGTCCAGACGTCATAGTCATCATTCAAGAGGAGGAGGAAGATAACTGCCCCTTCATCGCAGCTGTCCACCAGAACTTGACCCTCGACAATTGGAGCAACATTTCTTGCATTTGCCAAAAAGGGTAAAAAGGATAGAAAATCCCTCTGCCTTGTAGATAACAACAACTGCTTACTTTTGTTACATAATATTAGCAGTTGTTTTTGTCATGCCATGATAACACTCTATATGATCAAAAAGTTTCATAAATTAAGTGGAAGCATTTTGTTTCAAGACTCTAGAGTTAGATTTGTCTAAACTTGCCGATGGAGTGCCAATTCTTCACAATGACTACAACTTTGATGTAAAGTTGAACTCTAACTTGATGGAGATTGAGCAAAAGGATTATGAGGTGCCTGAGGAGATCAAAGAATGGGTCGAAGATAAACCCAAGCCAAACCTTGATCAAACCACCTCTTTTAACCTTGGAACCTTAGAAAACCCCAAACAAATCCAGATTGGCACGGACCTTACCCCAAGCCAAAGGAATGAAATTGTTGCTTTCTTGACCCAATTCTAGGATGTGTTTGCATGGTCTCATGATATGATCGGTTTGTTAACTGACATCGTCATTCATCGCCTACCCATTAAAGAGGGATTCAAACCAGTCAAACAAAAGCTCAGGCGATTGAAGCTTGAGTGGAGTTTGAAAGTCAAGGAAGACATTGTCAAATAATTTCAAGCCGACATCAGTATTGTATCAACATACCCTGAGTGGCTATCAAACATAGTTCCCATACCTAAACCTAGAGGGAAGGTGCGAGTGTGCATGTATTACAAGGATTTGAACAAAGATTGTCTCAAAGACAACTTCCCGGTACTATTTATCCACATACTCATAGACAATACATCTCAGTATGGCATGTAGTCCTTTGTTGACTGCTTTACTGGGTATCACCAAATTATGGTTCCTGAAGTGGACCGGGAGAAGACAACATTCATCACTCTTTGGGGAACCTTTCGCTATAGAAGGTCGTCATTCGGCCTCATCAATGTCAGAGCTACCTATCAGTGTGTCATGATGGCTCTTTTCCATGATTTAATGCACAAAGAGATAAAAATATATGTGGATGACATCATTGTCAAATCCCGAAGGGAAGAAGACCACATAGACCATCTCAAAAAGCTCTTCAATTGGTTGTGTAAGCAAAACTTGAAGCTAACTCTGGCCAAGTGCGCCTTCGTCGTGAAGTCAGGCATGTTACTGGGATTCCTAGTGAGCCACAAAGGCATCGAGCTGGATCTTGCCAAAATTCAAGCCATTACTGAGATGCCCGTGCCCCAGACAAAAAGGGAAATACAGGGATTTATAGGAAGAATCAACTTCATTAGCCGAGTCATCTCCCAACTCATAGCAACCTGTGAGCCCATCTTCAAGTTGCTAAGGAAGAACTCCTCTAAGAAATGGAACGAAGAGTGTCAAAAAGCCTTCCTTTCCATCAAAGAGCAATTAGTCAAGGTTCCTGTCTTGGTACCTCCAAGGGATGACGTTTCCCTATTTATGTACCTGTCAATCAATGACAATGTCATGGGCTGCATGCTGGGACAAAAAAATGATAGAGGCTAAGAAAGAGCTATCTATTACCTCAACAAAAGATTTAACATCAGTTAGTACAAGTATAGCTTGATTGAAAAGACTTGTTACACATTGGCATGGGCCTCCATGAGATTACATCATTATCTCCATGGTCACACTACCTGTGAGACCCCAAATTTTATGAATAAAGATTTAAATTTCATAAAATATTTTGTTTAATATCGTGGTGTGGATTTGATATAATGTTATAGTTGTGGGTAATATTTACAAATTTTACAAAGTATGCAAGTTGTTATAAAATATTTGTTTGGTCGGGGAATATTTTTTTTGTCGGGAAATATCCGTACGACGGCACAATCATTGGTTGACCCCACAACAGAAGTATTGTCGTAGTAAGAAAACGACAGAATTATCTTTTTATAAAAATAACGGCAAAAGGGTTACCGTTAAAACTGTTTGTAACGCCCCGAAATTCGGTCTATCTTCACACCCGGACTCTGTACGTCACAGTCTCACTTCTTACCAATCATACATCATTATATATTGAAATATAACAACATACATTCTCAATTCCCAGGTTCTCGAAACCTTATAACCCTTCTCATTACAAATAATGATAATTACATTATTCCTTTCATCTTACAAGTGTGACTTTTATCCGCCACCAAGGATACATACAGTTCATTACACTAGTCTATAGTTTAATTCATCTTTCTACATTACAAGTCTTCACTTGATCTTCACACACATTCACATACTGAATGGCACTTCGTCTGGATACCGCTTAGCTTGATCTTTACGGGATCCTTAAGTTCTTTCTAACATCGTTCGCTGAAAATGTTTTTCATTTAAAGCAAGTGTGAGCATTCAATTGCCCAGCAAGTCATCACAGTTTTAACAAACAAGTTCAGAATTTAAACATTTCTTTAGAACTTCAATAACCGAGCAAAGGTTATGAAGCAGCTTGAATAATAGGAATAATCTTGATTCCTATCATCTTAAAACCATACTCACTTTCACTTTGAAATACTTTCATTCTTCTACCTTTTTCATATACATTTTTTCTGGCTAGAATCATCAGCACAGACTTAACAATAACGGTTCATGAATAAACCGAGCATACTTGAATTGAACAGTTTGATCACAAAACAGTTCATTTCATAGAAACACCGAAGTGTTCACATTGTGGCACAAGGCCTTATACATTCTACCACCTTGTACAAATATCGCACATTTGGACATAGACAGAACTTTTCAAGTTCAACATCTGAGAAGTTTTAGAAACTAGCATTAATTTAAAATATGAATGAAGTTAGGAAACTTGCCTTACGCACAGCTACAGCTTACGCTGAACTACTCATTCCCATTCTTATGTAGCACATAAGAAAATAACACGTACACCAATTAGTCATATACTTGACTTACGCATTGGTTTACTTAACTTTACTTCTTAAGGTTCGCGTTCTTGTAATTTAAGCTTACGCGACTAACTTTCATTACCAGATTACGGCTTTATGACATACTGAGATGTCTTATTCATACATTTATCATCTTTCATGATTTACATTCTTATCTTCTTCTTATACTTCTCTTAGGACTCAGTACACATCGCTTCTCTATTAGTAGTCCATATGGTACTCTGAGTGGTTTCCCACAAACAACCAACAAACAAGTTCCCGTCTCATCTACACTGCCATCACAGTGAGTTAGATCGGTTGCCAGTTTTGCATATACCTTTGCTCTCTGAAGGAATTATTTAGCCCAGCTCCCATATGTCAACTATCAAAGTTACGTTTGTACCACAACCTAACTTCTCTTAACTTAGACGTACCATTAAACCATAATGTTCGTTGAGTCAACTTCTTCTTCCCTACGGCTTTCTGGCAACTAAATGTCATACCTCAGGAATCATTCTTTATCGTCTAAGTTATATAATCTTTTGTACACTCGGAACGATCATTCGATGTCAATACTATGAGAACATAGCGTTAAATAATTCATATGAACTTATTCATACCTTACAACGTCCGGTTCATTCAACTCGAAACGTTGTCCAAGTTATACTTATTAACTCGGCTTCTTAACGTTACACGTTATTATCTTTAACTTAATTTCTTCATCGTTCATGGCTTAACTTAGTCTTCATTACATTACGGTTAAACCATACACGGAGTGTAGGTTCTTCCTGTTTAACACTCGCTTACACTCAACCCTTACGCTGGTTAAAGTGTTCAGCGCTTACTTTTCATTCTATCATTCTCATCCGACTTATATTCGACTTTCAGTAATCTTATTACCGTTCATTATGGCTCTCTTGATACCATTCGTATCTTACTTACTACCTTCATCAACGTCTATGTCATACAACCAGGGTATACTTAGAACGTTCGTCCAACGCGAATACAATCCACAAGGATCATCTACGTATTTAACGTTCACGTTGCTCGTCTCTTAATCTCTCATTCAACCTTTATTCAAGGTTTTAATCGCTTTCAATTGTTATCCATCCCATGAACCCCATGTTCATTATCCTGTCTTAATGTCAAAGCCATACTGTTCGTTTTATGCTAAGACCGATCGTTCTTCGCAACAACGTTGCGTTCACAGCTTCTATACGCTTTACGTTCATCTTACCATGCCATTCCATAACATTAGAATGTTATTCATTACCTTCATCACTCAACGTCTAAGGAATCACAATTATAGCATTCCCTCACATTCGTTCATTACGACTACGGTCCCCGGATATCGGTTACGTAATCTATTGCTTACGTTCTCTATCTTTTAATCTCGTTTAATCTTTCTGTTCAACCTTCATTAAAGGTTTAATACACTTACTGAAGTGTTACATTACGTGAAATATATGTTCATACTTCTTTCTTGCACATCCCCCAGTATCTGAGAACTAAAAATCTCATTTCTGGGCATTGACTTGCACCGGCGCTGCGGCGCCGTGCCCTTCCTTTCCTGTCGCGCTGCGGCGCGACCTATTTCTCTCTCCTTTCTTCCCAGACTGGTGCTGTGGTGCCACTCTCCAGAAGGTTATGATCGATCTCGCGCTGCGACGCCCGCCTCTAAGGCACGACTCGCGCTGCGGCGCCGAGCATGAAACCTAGAAAAATTTTCTATGTCTTTTACAAGCTTGAGACGTCGATTTCGAAATGTCATAACTTCTTCGTTATAACTCTGAACGAGATCGTTCCAATGCCATTCTCTTCCTTATCTTATGTACTTTAATATGCTTTAGACAGAACTTCATTCCGAATCCGATAACATGCCATTCAATTGATTTAATCTTCACTCTTCGTTCCATTTTAACATTTTTAACGTTCTTCGTTCGTTCGTCCGTAATTCGGTCATCTGAACTCGGAAGTCGTTCGTTCTTGAGTCCACGACTCACATTTTATATGTTCTCTTACATTCTTACGAAACCCTATATATTCGGGTTCATTTACTAACTTTCTAATTCTCATTTGTCTTTTACGAAATTTCGTCATAACTTCGTTATAGCTCCATTTTAATCCGTTACTCTTGAACGTTTCTAACGTTCCTAACCAAGCAATAAGCATCTAAATTATACGTGATGGTTTTAAACTTGTCCATCAACAACATTTACACTACGATGGTTTTAAATTTGTCCATCAACAACGTTCTTCGTGTTCTTCGCGTTCTTCGTTCGTTCTTCATTTTAATCGATATTTTGGATTACGATTCTACTTTTTCTTGGAATTTGATGTTATAGAACACCATTCCTTACTTATTTGACCTACTCACTCATAAAATTCATTCGGATCGCTCAAAATCCTCATGAATCTTATACTTCCTTAAGAAATTTATAAAATAAATTTTTAATTCTTATTTCTTCATTTTCTTACGATTTCAACCATATGAAATCTTTCTCAATATCTTTTACTTCTTATTCTCATTAAGTTATGTCTTTAAATATAAAAACTTAAAGAAAATAAATAGAAGAACTAGGGTTCGGATTACCGTTCTTCTTTAATCCTCTTCCGTTAGACAAAGCCGACGATTTGCGAGCTTTTCTATTTCTCGATCACTTTTGATCCGAGCATTCATGCTCAATCTCTTCCTTCTCCTCTCCCAACCGAGCTCTCTCTCTCTCTCTCTCTCTCAAGTTCTAGGATTTCCAAAATCCTAGAAAATGAAAGTTAAGCTTTCTATTTATAGAAAACCAAAGCAAGGGCAAAATAGTCATTTCGCCCCCACCTCCTTACTATTCCCACCTCCTCCATCCCTTAGCCACCAAGTTAACTTGGCCACCACCCTTAATTGGTGGCCAAGTGGCCGGCCCACATGCCCATGGGTCATCTCATGGGTTGCCACAATGGTTTTTACCCATCGATTCGATTCGCGGTTTCTTTTCTTGGTTTGGGCCTTAACCCTAGTTCTTATTGGGCTTAACTTGGGTTTAATTTCATAAATCATTGGGCTTGACATAATCCAAGTCCAATTGGATTCTACAAAGTCCATGAACTCAAAGTCCATTAAGACTAATCGTATTCTACGCATTCCATTCTCGTATTCTCGTATTCTCTTCATATATCACTCGTACGATATTCGTATTATACGTCGTACTAATCTTCGTACTATACTCGTATAATAACTAGTATTATACTCGTATCTCTCACGCATAATAACTCTAATTATTATACGCGATCATAACATTTTTGGAACTCACTTTTCTAAACCCTTAGATTTTGAGTCCGCAGGCAAAAACTTTGTTTTTGCCATAACTGAAATATTATTGAATATTCCATCACGTCTCAGGATTAAACGTAATCTATAACTTCTCGGAATTTCAAAATAAATCTCCGAGCAAAACCGGATGAATAGTGCCTATTTCGTCTTTTTTCCCGAAAAATATTTTGTTCCCGGAAAAATTTCATTTTCATCTTGAAAATTCTTACTCGTTCAATCTAGCTCATAGCCAGAATCCTCCCGATTAATAATCATTCTAGGTTATAGAATGATTAATAAACACATAGCACAGAATAGTATTAATAAAAATTCATTTTATTAATAACTAATTCTTTAAACTTAAATTCTGGACAATCCGAATTTCCGGATTGTCACATTTTTCCCTCCGTATAAAAATTCCGTCCTCGAAATTTCTTAAAACCAAACCCATACCTGGGTCATCACATTCACCCCTTCTTCACAGAATTTCGTCCTCAAAATTTTAACTTACTCTTCTTCTCAACTTCTCTTCAAAGAAGTTCTTACCTTTTTTACATTCCCAACCCTTCATAACGTATCAAGAATCATGAAGCGAAAGGGATAACTAGGAATATAAGGATTCCTTTAAATCATTTCATTCTTTTGCTGAGGGGTCAAATTAACCATGAACGCTTACTAGGTTGAATAGCCTTTAGCCGTAAACCTTTCTTTCCACGGTCAGTTTACAATCACAAAGAAGGTAAACTACCTCTTCCATGTTCTCCTCAGACTTAGATTCCGCACCAAAACAATTTGGTTCGGCATAGCTCTTCAAAGAAAGCTCGATTTTCTTTTAATCATGACATACCATTCGTCTTAGCCAAATCAAGTAGCTTAGACCATATCAATAAATTGAATATCAACTTGAAACATTCGTCTAGTCAACTCGCTTGACATCGACTACTTCTTTAAATTCTTTTGCAATACATCAAAAAGTTTCATGACGTCATGATAGCACACTCTTCACAGTACGTTGAGGACTTCGTCAGTTTATGACTTCGTCATTATACATCATACCGTAGCGGTTTGTTGATCCTAAGATCACATCCCACCATGTTCAATTGCATTAACAACTCCATCTTTCTACCATCCTTGCATCAAATGCAGGGACGGTATAAAATTCCTTTTGATATTTAAAAATCAACTTCTGTCTAGCCGAAGCAATTGGCATAGACATACCAAGAATAGTTCTTTTAAAATCCATTGGTTCCAAAAGTCGAACCAATTCTTTCATTTTCCAAAACACGCACATTAGCACGATTTCAAGAAATTTCAAAATCTAGCATAACTAGATGACTTGGAATATCTTATTCTCCATCTTCCTTCATTGTCTTTCTGCGACAATACTTAATCTTCTCTAGCACCTTTAATGCTATGTTTACTGAAAATACTTACTTTCAGTCTAAACATCTCAATACTTTAGTACAGTCCATCAACTTACCACACATGGGTTCAGGAACTCTCCACAATAATATGAGTTTAAGAACATCCAGACAGACCTTAGGCGTCCATTCGCTGAAACATTCAAACACATACCATATTATTATGAGTTACGAACTTACCATAAGTATGAGTTTAAGAACTCGCACCTACCTTATCGTTCTCTACCTATCAAGTATATACATGAGAAAAGATTCACCTTCTCGTCATATACATCTTAATAGCGCGGCCAATTCCAATGATTATCACTGTAATAAACTGAGAAGTTGGTACACCAAAGCATAAACCTCTTCCCGTAACAAAGGTTCACACAACTCAGGTATCACATGAGTTCTCAATTGAAATTTTACAACTTCTAACTTTCTCTTTACTTAATACGAATTTTCTTTAATTCGTATGTTATCCTTCTCAACTCAATCTGAGTTCTTCTTCCTGTACTACTTCGTAGTATCATTCATTCATAGCATTAGCTATAAATCATTCATCGTTTCACAGCTCATCTGTTACTACGATTTACTATGATCACGTGGTGATTTTCTTATCCTTCTCTTTACGATTATAGTCTTAGGTACTCTTACCTAAGATTTATAACCTATCAACTTTGATACCAACCTGTAACGCCCCGAAATCTGGTCTATCTTCACACCCGGACTCCGTACGTCACGGTCTCACTTCTTACCAATCATACATCATTATATATTGAAATATAACAACATACATTCTCAATTCCCAGGTTCTCGAAACCTTATAACCCTTCTCATTACAAATAATGATAATTACATTGTTCCTTTCATCTTACAAGTGTGACTTTTATCCGCCACCAAGGATACATACAGTTCATTAAACTAGTCTATAGTTTAATTCATCTTTCTACATTACAAGTCTTCACTTGATCTTCACATACATTCACATACTGAATGGCACTTCGTCTGGATACCGCTTAGCTTGATCTTTACAGGATCCTTAAGTTCTTTCTAACATCGTTCGCTGAAAATATTTTTTATTTAAAGCAAGTGTGAGCATTCAATTGCCCAGCAAGTCATCACAGTTTTAACAAACAAGTTTAGAATTTAAACATTTCTTTAGAACTTCAATAACCGAACAAAGGTTATGAAGCAGCTTGAATAATAAGAATAATCTCGATTCCTATCATCTTAAAACCATACTCACTTTCACTTTGAAATACTTTCATTCTTCTACCTTTTTCATATACATTCTGTCTGGCTAGAATCATCAGCACAGACTTAACAATAACGGTTCATGAATAAATCGAGCATACTTGAATTGAACAGTTTGATCACGAAATAGTTCATTTCATAGAAACACCAAAGTGTTCACATTGTGGCACAAGGCCTTATACATTCTACCACCTTGTACAAATATCGCACATTTGCACATAGACAGAACTTCTCAAGTTCAACATCTGAGAAGTTTTAGAAACTAGCTTTCATTTAAAATATGAATGAAGTTAGGAAACTTGCCTTACGCACAGCTACAACTTACGCTGAACTGCTCATTCCCATTCCTATGTAGCACATAAGAAAATAACACGTACACCAATTAGTCATATACTTGACTTACGCATTGGTTTACTTAACTTTACTTCTTAAGGTTTACGTTCTTGTAATTTAAGCTTACGCGACTAACTTTCATTACCAGATTACGGCTTTATGACATACTGAGATGTCTTATTCATACATTTATCATCTTTTATGATTTACATTCTTATCTTCTTCTTATACTTCTCTTAGGACTCAGTACACATCGCTTCTCTGCTAGTAGTCCATATGGTACTCTAAGTGGTTTCCCACAAATAACCAACAAACAAGTTCCCGTCTCATCTACACTGCCATCACAGTGAGTTAGATCGGTTGCCAGTTTTATATATACCTTCCCTCTCTGAAGGAATTGTTTAGCCCAGCTCCCATATGTCAACTATCAAAGTTACGTTTGTACCACAACCTAACTTCTCTTAACTTAGACGAACCATTAAACCATAATGTTCGTTGAGTCAACTTCTTCTCCCTTACGGCTTTCTGGTAACTAAATGTCATACCTCAGGAATCATTCTTTATCGTCTAAGTTATACAATCTTTTATACACTCGAAATGATCATTCGATGTCAATACTATGAGAACATAGCGTTAAACATTTCATATAAACTTATTCATACCTTACAACGTCCGGTTCATTCAACTCGGAACGTTGTCCAACTTATACTTATTAACTCGACTTCTTAACGTTACACGTTATTATCTTTAACCTAATTTCTTCACCGTTCACGGCTAAACTTAGTCTTCATTACATTACGGTTAAACCATACACGGAGTGTAGGTTCTGCCCGTTTAACTCTCGCTTACACTCAACCCTTACGCTGGTTAAAGTGTTCAGCGCTTACTTTTCATTCTATCATTCTTATCCGACTTATATTCGACTTTCAGTAATCTTATTACCGTTCGTTACGGCTCTCTTGATACAATTCGTATCTTACTTACTACCTTCATCAACGTCTATGTCATACAACCAGGGTATACTTAGAACGTTCATCCAACGCGAATACAATTCACAAGGATCATCTACGTATTTAACGTTCACTTTGCTCGTCTCTTAATCTCTCATTCAACTTTTATTCAAGGTTTTAATCGCTTTCAATTGTTATCCATCCCATGAACCCCATGTTCATTATTCTATCTTAATGTCAAAGCCATACTGTTCGTTGTATGCTAAGACCGATCGTTCTTCGCAACAACGTTGCGTTCACAGCGTCTATACGCTTTACGTTCATCTTACCATGCCATGCCATAACATCGGAATGTTATTCATTACCTTCATCACTCAACGTCTAAGGAATCACAATCATAGCAATCCCTCACGTTCGTTCATTACGACTACGGTCCCCGAATATCGGTTACGTAATCTATTGCTTACGTTCTCTATCTTTTAATCTCGTTTAATCTTTCTATTCAACCTTCATTAAAGGTTTAATACACTTACTTAAGTGTTACATTACGTGAAATATATGTTCATACTTCTTTCTTGCACATCCCCCAGTATCTAAGAACTAAAAATCTCATTTCTGGGCAATGACTTGCACCGGCGCTGCGGCGCCGTGCCCTTCCTTTTGTCTTGAAAATTCTTACTCGTTCAATCTAGCTCATAGCCAGAATCCTCCCGATTAATAATCATTCTAGGTTATAGAAATATTAATAAACACATAGCACAAAATAGTATTAATAAAAATTCATTTTATTAATAACTAATTCTTTAAACTTAAATTCTGGACAATCCGAATTTCCGGGTTGTCACACTGTTGAACTACCCGGTAGTAAAAGTACATTAATACACATGGTTGTATAGTAGCACACGATATTGATTATTAATACTTACGTAAGAAGTCACTCGGTTATATTCAATTATTGCTACAGTAATTGCTGCATCATATTTCTCATATTATTAATTTAATTGTTGTCACAATATCATCTGCATAATATGTTATATTATTAAATCAATAATTGAGACGATAAAGTTATTCATATTATTATTTGCAATATTGACAATGTCTAGAAGTTCTGTCAAGGAGAGGTTAGATAATCTAATTGCGCGGCAATAGGGAGAAATCCTTATCGGAAAGCCCCCTCTTTCCTGGGAATGATCTGGTTGTTAAATATTGTGAATTATAATATTAATGATGAATAAGTTCATGCTGATTAAATATAAAATTGATAGTTTTATTGTGTTAAAATTATTAGTGTTAGTGAAAATCGACATTTATTTCGATAGTAATTGATGTCTGGAGGTTATATTGATCAATTGGGTAATTAACCGGATAATTGAGCAATTAATTGCTATTAATTCACATGCTTATAGCTATGTATTCACATGTGTGTACTATTGATTCACTTTCTTGTACAATTAAGGGAGTTGATGCAAGATTGATAATACTTGCATGACTAAATTAAAATTGGAGGTATAGTTGAAGGTACTATACTGTAATTAGTTTTTTCATATGAGTATACTATTGAGTCACATGAATGAACTATTGATTCACATGATTTACTATTAGGGGAGGTGGTGCAAGTTTGATAATACTTGTAGGACAAAATTAAAAATAAAGGAAAAGAGGAAGGTATTATACTGTAATATTTTGAGCTCCAAAACGTGCAATTATCGAAACTATATTTTCCTATAAATAGAAGCTCATTCTTCTTTCATTTCTCACCAATTCACTAAAGCTATAGATCAATTATTATAGAGAGAAATTGTAGAGAGAAAGAAGAAGAGAAGTCTGCTACCTCACTATTCCAATTTTCTTCTAAGGCAAGGGGTATTGTCTGCTACCTGTCTATGTGAAGTACCGCATACATGGTGAAATTCTTCTGTTATTCCATTATTTATTATTCTGTTAGAATATCCTGTCTGTGCGGATTACGCATGACCTGGTTCCATTCTTTATTATTTTGTTGGAATATCCTATCTGTGCGTATTACGCATGACCTGGTTCTATTATTTATTATTCTATTGGAATAACCTGTCTGTGCGGTCTATCGCATACCTGGTGAATTCTTATGTTATTCCATTCTTTATTATTCTGTTAGAATAACCTGTCTATGTGGATTGCCGCATGCATGGTAAATGACCTTTCGTATTAATTATTTATTAAATTGTGGAAATGATCTGTCTACGTGGGTTACCGCATGGCGGATGAAAATTCATTTGCAGTTTCGTACATTCTATTATACTCGTAGGAGATATCATTTCTTTTGTACTCGTCATGAAATATCATTTTATTTGGTATTTTATTTATGTGTTACTATTCACGAGATACTATTTACCCGGTTACTATTCACTCTAGTATTATTCACTCGGGTATTCGGGGCACTTTTCGTGCCGGAGTACTATTCACGAGTTATTATTCACGGATTACTATTCACCCGAATATTATTCACTCGGGTATTTGGGGTACTTTTTATGTCGGGATACTATTCACGAGGTACTATTCCTGAAGTACTATTAATGGGGTACTATTCACGGGATACTATTTACCCGAAAAATATATTTCTTTTCTGTCCAAATTATTTTTGGTACATTAATATTATTCTTAAATTTTACTCTACAAAGCAGTATCATGTCGACAATTTGGACGTTATTGATTTCTGAATAAATTAAATTATAAATCTTTACAATTTATCCTTGAACTTGTTTTATTGAATTATTATGTCATTGTCATCATCATCATGCTTATATTGTGATTAAAGTCATCTTTGGCTTACGTGCATAGATGGACTTGGTATGATTATGACCAGGGATTATTCGGTATAATCATGACTGTAATGTAACGAAGGATGTGGTAAAAGTCCTCATTGGCATGTAGTTCATTGTTGGACAGTTATTGGTATGATTATGACCAGGGATTATTCAGTATAATCATGACCATTGATGATTACATTAATATCCTTGGCCATGGTACAGGGATGATTCGATTTTATTTATTAAGCTGAGTCTCAGTGATAAAGTTGATGAAAAACTTTTTAGATCATAGAAGATAGTAGATTTTATGCTCTACTTGACTCTTCTAATGGATTGCTTATTCCGCTGCAGTTGTTGATCTAAAACTTATTGTCTATTGTATTCTATCAGTTGTTATACTGTTGAAGGCTAAGGATAATTTATTCTGCATTATCTTAGTCATAATATTTCTTACTAGGCTAGTTGAGCTCACCCTTTCTTTCACTGTTCTCTTCAGGAAATGAGAATATAGCTGGGACGAGTCGGGGAATGGAGTGATGGTCCAGGATAAATGGCTTTAGTAGTCCTCACTATTCTGTGAAATAGTGTGATAATAATTGTAATGAGAACACCATTGAGTGTGGATATTGTCTAGATGACAATATTCTTATTTAAACTCTCAGCTATGTTTTGTCGTATTTTACACGACTGTTGTATAATTGAGTTGTATTTGAATTTATCTAGTGTGATATCTGGCGACCCAAGATGGGTGATGTATACCTGTTTTGGGGGTGTCATAGTTGGTATCAAAGCTTAGGGATATTATCCCTGGCTGAGATGTAAGACAAGAACTAGGAGGGGAGAGACAGGAAATTCTTTCGCTAGTATGACCTACCTAAGTTTATTTGGTATTTAATTGGTCAGACAGAGTATAGGGATAATAGGTGATATGTCAATTAACCCTTGTTTTATGACAGTGTTTGAAAATGGCATCTAAAAATGTTGAGATCAGCAATGAAGCACATAAGGCCGTTGAGTCACCAGCGATCAATACCCAGGATAATGTGCAACAGGAAGACAATAATCCTCAGGTAAATAACAACACCGATCAGATGATGAACGGTGGGATGTTCAGAGGCTTTATGCAATTCATGCAACATCAGACGAGAGAAACTCCTGTTCAAAATGCAGGTGGAAACACTGGCAACCCACGGCTGGTCACTGCTAAGCAGTTCAAGGAGCTGGGACCGCCGTAGTTTTTTGGAAAAGCCAGAACCACTTAAGGCGGAGACATGGTTAAAGTAGATCACCAAGATATTAGATGTCTTGGGATGCTCCGAGGAATAAAAGGTTCCCTTCACCACCTTTATGTTGCGTGAAGAGGCAGATTATTGGTGGGAATCTGTAAAGCGTACCCAGCCTGACGCACTCAAGATGTCTTGGGAGAAGTTCCAAGAGTTATTCAACGACAAGTACTTTTCTAAAAGTATTCGTCACATGAAGGAGGTGGAGTTTATCAAGTTGGAGCAAAATAATATGACCGTATCTCAATACGAGGCTAAATTTGCGGAGTTATCCCGGTTTGCATCCCATTTGGTCTATAATGAGGAGCGAATGACGCAAATATTTCTAAGAGGTTTAAAACCCGATATACGTCAATACCTCATTTCTCACAAACTTTGTTTATATTCAGATGTTGTGAATAGGGCTCAGTTAATGGAGCGTGGTAATGAGTCAGCACAACCAAAAGGTAACGAGCAACAACACGATAATAATCATACCAGTGGCAACGGCCATCGGAATAATGATAACCATCGTGGGGGAAATTATCATGTCAAGAATGATAACCACTTCGGTGGTAACCATGACCAAGATAATAGAAGTGAAAATTTCAAGAAGAGAAGGTTCAATAATGATGGAAAGACGTCAGCACCAGCACCAGTTTTTAAGGAAAGAGAACGACCACCAGTTGTATGCTTCAAATGCGGTGGGGAGGGACATATCAGTCCAAACTGCACGATGCAGTCCAATGCATGTTACAATTATGGAAAAGAAGGTCACCTAGCCCGATTTTGTCATGCACCAAAGTCAAGTCCAGCTGGGACGGTGGAACCAAAGGCGGATATGGAAAAAATAAAGTCGGTGGTTTCAAGGAGAGCGTTTTTCGTGACTTCTCAAAAAGCGAGTGACCCGAACGAAGTTAGCACGGGTTAGTTAATTATAAATTCTTGTGAAGTCTATACCTTATTAGATATTAGTTCTACCCATTCTTTTATCTCTCTTATTTGCGCTCAACATTTAAATTTGACTCCGGAGAAATTGGACTTTGACTTATCGGTTGAAACTCTGTTAGGAGAAACCTTCATTACGTGTGCTATCCAAGTCTTGGATGAGAGTCACAGTTTTGAATGATATTTCTATTGTTAATAAATTTCCTGACGTATTTTTGAAGACTTCCTAGCCTACCCCTAGAGCTGAAATCGAATTTTGTATTGACCCCAGTACAAAACCCATTCTAAAACCCTCAAATATTTTTCTTCACCCAAAACGAACGTATAATGCGCCAAAGACGTTGGCTCGAGCTATTGAAGATTACGATCTTACCATTTAATATCATCGTGGAAGAGCGAGCGTGGTAGCTGATGCATTGAGTAGAAGATCGTATACATTTACGAGTGCGATGTTGTTAACACAAAAACCCATTTCGTATAACTTACAAATGATGAAGATAGAGTTAAAGACTCCAGGGATCCACGTGAAGATAACGAATATATGATTAGAACCGACTTTAATAGATAAAGTTAAAGCCGCTCAAGCTACACACCCGAATCTGATGAATGTGAAGAAGAAGGCTCAAGAGGGCGTTATTCTAGAAGCAAGAATCGACGAAGAAAGGAAATCTCAACCCTCGATTTAATTGGCCCATTTGAAATCCTCGATCGAGTAGGAACTATGGCCTATAGACTCGCTTTACCGCCAAGTATGTCGTGTGTTCATAATATTTTTCACGTATCGATGTTACGTAATTATGTGGACGACCCGAACCATATTATTAAATTAGAACTAGACGAGATAATAAAAGATTTAACGTATGATGAGATACGTGTTAAAATCTTGGATAAGAAGGATCATATTCGACACTCAAAGACCTCAAGAGTTATAATCTGAAATGGAAGCAAGGTATCCTCACCTCTTCGGCATACCAGGTACGTACATAAATTTCGAGGGCAAAATTTCATAAGGAGGGGAGATTGTGAGACCCCAAATTTTATGAATAAAGATTTAAATTTCTTAAAATATTTTTTTTTGAATATTATGGTGTGGATTTGATATAATGTTATAGTTGTGGGTAATATTTACAAAATTTACAAAGTATGCAAGTTGTTATAAAATATTCGTTTGGTCGGAGAATATTCTTTTTATCGGAGAATATCCGTACGACGGCACAATCATTGGTGGACCCCACAACGGAAGTATTGTCGTAGTAAGAAAACGACAAAATTATCTTTTTATAAAAATAAAGGCGAAAGGGTTACCGTTAAAACTGTTGAACTACGCGATAATAAAAGTACAGTAATACGTGTGGTTGTATAGTAGCACACGGTATTGATTATTAATGCTTACGTAAGAAGTCACTCGATTATACTCAATTATTGCTACAGTAATTGCTGCATCATATTTCTCATATTATTGATTCAATTTTTGTCACAGTATCATCTACATAATATGTTATATTAATAAATCAATAATTGAGACGATAAAGTTATTCATATTGTTACTTGCAATATTGACAATGTCTAGAAGTTCTGTCAAGGAGAGGTTAGATAATCTAATTGCGCGTCAATAGGGAGAAATCCTTATCGAAAAGCGCCCTCTTTCCTGAGAATGATCTGGTTGTTAAATATTGTGAATTATAATATTAATGATGAATAAGTTTGTGTTGATTAAAGATAAAATTGATAGTTCCATTGTGTTGAAATTATTAGTGTTAGTGAAAATTGACATTTATTTCGATAGTAATTGATGTCTGGAGGTTATATTGATAAATTGAGTAATTAACCGGATAATTGAGCAATTAATTGCTATTAATTCACATGCTTATAACTATGTGTACACATGTGTGTACTATTGATTTACATTCTTGTACTATTAGGGGAGTTGATGCAAGATTGATAATACTTACATGATTAAATTAAAAATGGAGGTATAGTTCAAGGTACTATACTGTAATTAGTTTTTTCATATGATTACACTATTGAGTCACATGAATGAACTATTGATTCACATGATTTACTATTAGGGGAGGTGGTACAAGTTTGATAATACTTGCAGGACTAAATTAAAAATGATGGAAAAGAGGAAGGTATTATACTGTAATATTTCGAACCCCAAAACGTGCAATTATAGAAACTATATTTTCCTATAAATAGAAGCTCATTCTTCTTTCATTTCTCGCCAATTCACTAAAGCTATAAAGCAATTATTATAGAGAGAAATTATAGAGAGAAAGGAGAAGAGAAGTCTGCTAACTCACTATTCCAGTTTTCTTCTAAGGTAAGGGATACTATTTCTTTCGTATTCATGAAGAGAGCTTCTGTTATTCTATTCTTTATTATTATGTTGGAATAACCTGTCTATACGAAGTACCGCATACATTGTGAAATTCTTCTGTTATTCCATTCTTTATTA
This sequence comes from Panax notoginseng, assembly GCA_016801055.1. Classification (NCBI taxonomy): domain Eukaryota; kingdom Viridiplantae; phylum Streptophyta; class Magnoliopsida; order Apiales; family Araliaceae; genus Panax; species Panax notoginseng. Next base: position 41,606,628 of record CM029012.1, read on the forward strand.
TTCTGTTGGAATATCCTGTCTGTGCGGATTACGCATGACCTGGTTCCATTCTTTATTATTTTTTTGGAATATCCTGTCTGTGCGTATTACGCATGACCTGGTTCCATTCTTTATTATTCTATTGGAATAACCTGTTTGTGCAGTCTATCGCATGCCTGGTGAATTCTTATGTTATTCCATTCTTTATTATTCTGTTGAAATAACCTGTCTATGTGGATTGCCGCATGCATGGTGAATGACCTTTCGTATTCATTCTTTATTAAATTATGGAAATGATCTGTCTACGTGGATTACCGCATGGCGGATGAAAATCTATTTGCAGTTTCGTACATTCTATTATACTCGTAGGAGATATAATTTCTTTTGTACTCGTCATGAAATATCATTTTATTTGGTATTTTATTTACGAGTTACTATTCACGGGTTAGTATTCACCCAGTTACTATTCATTCTGGTATTATTCACTCGGGTATTTGGGGCACTTTTCGTGTCAAAGTACTACTCACGAGTTAATATTCACCCAAATTATTATTCACCCGAATATTATTCACTCGGGTATTTGGGGTACTTTTCATGTCGGGGTACTATTCACGAGGTACTATTCTCGAAGTACTATTCACGGGGTACTATTTACCCGAAAAATATATTTCTTTTCTGTCCAAATTATTTTTGGTACATGAATATTATTCTTGAATTTTACTCTACAAAGCAGTATCATGTTGACAATTTGGACGTTATTGATTTCTGGATAAATTAAATTATAAATATTTAAAATTTATCCTTGAACTTGTTTTGTTGAATTATTATGTCATTGTCATCATCCTCATGCTTATATTGTGATTAAAGTCATCTTTGGCTTACGTGCATAGATGGACTTGGTATGATTATGACCAGGAATTATTCGGTATAGTCACGACCATAATGTAACGAAGGATGTGGTAAAAGTCCTCATTGGCGTGTAGTTCATTGATGGACAGTTATTGGTATGATTATGACCAGGGATTATTCGTTATAATCATGACCATTGATGATTACATGAATATCCTTGGTCGTGGTGCAGGGATGATTCGATTTTATTTATTAAGCTGAGTCTCAATGATAATATGGATGAAAAACTTTTTAAATCATAGAAGATAGTAGATTTTATGCTCTACTTGACTCTTCTAATGGATTGCTTATTCCGCTGGAGTTGTTGATCTAAAACTTGTTGTCTATTGTATTCTATCAGTTGTTATGTTGTTGCAAGGATAATTTATTCTGCATTATCTTAGTCATAATATTTCTTACTGGGCTAGTTAAGCTCACCCTTTCTTTCACTGTTCTCTTCAGGAAATGAGAATATAGCTAAGACGAGTAGGGGAATGGAGTGATGGTCCAAGATAAATGGCATTAGTAGTCCTCACTATTCTGTGAAATAGTGTGATAATAATTGTAATGAGGACACCATTGAGTGTGGATATTGTCTAGATGACAATATTCTTGTTTAAACTCTCAGCTATGTTTTTACATGACTGTTGTATAATTGAGTTGTATTTGAATTTATGTAGTGTAATATCTAGCGACCCAAGATGGGTGGTGTATACCTGTTTTGGGGCGTCACACAACCCATCTCATATCTCGCATGGATCCTCTCAAATATGTATTCAGGAAACCCATGTTGAATTGTCGACTATCCAAATGTAAGTTGATCCTCCATCAATTTGACATCATCTACGTGACTTAAAAGTCTATCAAAGTTCAAGTAATTACTGATCAACTGGCTGCTACACCATCAGGGGATTTCAAACCTTTGGAAACATATTTCCCCGATGAAGGGGTAATGACAATTCAGCAACACCATCATGAAGATACAATCCAGTCATGGAGGATGTATTTTGATGGAGCTGTAAACATGGAAGGTGTCGTAGCAGGAGCAGTTCTGGGATCTATTTCGGGAGAGCATTATCCCGCTGCCATTAAATTGTAGTTTGTCAGCACCAATAACACAGCAGAGTATAAAGGTTGTATAATGTGGTTGATGTAACGACCCCAAAATAGGTCCATTCCATCCAACCCATTCTGAGTCTCCAAATACATGGTACAGAAAACAACTACAACTTTATTACAACAATTGTCATATAAAATACGACAACACATACGCTGTGAGTTTGGATACAAATATATACCAAATGTGACACATGTCCCAACCATGGACACCACCTCACAGTGGCACCTTACATAAAGGTATAGTCAAAAACTGTTTTACAAATTAGCATCTTTGGGAAGTGCTCAAGGAAACCTTCGTACATGGGAGGCCATGCGTCTAGGTTGTGATAGATATCATATGGCCACAAAATTATCCTTAGTTGACCCAATAGACCCCAAAGAAAAACGAGAAGATTACTATCATATTCTTCCCAATGGTGAGTCTTCTCTTGACATATCATTATCTCTACTGTCTCTAATTGAGAATTATACTTCAAGCAAACACCAAGATTATATAGGTAGTGCTCGTATATATACTCAGCAAGTGGATGAGCACATCCCTGTCTTATGATGACACGAGGTTGTATGTCGTTAGACATCTTGTATGATAGTGGCAAAACACCCTTCCAACGTTGGGTACACCTTACCCCATTGGATTCACCAAATAAAACTACTAAATGAACTTTTCTATACTGCTTCGGGAGAACCTCCACAGCTAGAGACCACCGTTCTATTTCCCCGTTACCCTCGCTCGACTCAGCTACACTCTTATTACCTGAAAGGAATTGTGAAGCAAAAGGGTGAGCACAACTAGCTCAGTAAAGAATTTCATGACTACAGATAAATAAATTATCAATAGTCTTCATCAGTAATAAATCAGAGATTTAGAACATATGATAGATGATAAAAATTTCAACCATAGTTGCAGCGGAACGAGCAATCCATTAGAAGAGTCAAATAGACTATATAGTCTATTATCTTCTCCATGTTAAAAATCCACCAAAAATGTTTTATCCGTGTAACATCACTCAACAGTTCCTGTCCACATTCATGTGAATAACTCATAATCATATTTATGGTTTTAAATTCCTCTTCTCATCCAGGACAAAGATAATTTTCATCACTTGTCTTTACCTGAAACATCAAAGATCATGGTTATACCAAATCACAATTCATGTTCATAATCATACTAATAATTTCATCTTTGTACTACGGGAAAAAGATATTCGTCAACAGTTCATCTTTACACTACTGGGCAAAGATATTCAACAACAGTTCACCTTTGCACTACAGGCCAAAGATATTCAACAACATATCATCTTTGCACTACAGGCCAAAGATATTCATCAACAGTTCATATTTGCACTACAGGCCAAATATATTCATCAACAGTTCATATTTGCACTACAGGCCAAATATATTAATATCTCAAGAAATATATAATCATTTCAGATTTTATATAAACAATAATTATAACCATGTTGATCATTTCACATTTGCACTTAAGCTAAAGATATTCAATTATAAATTCAATGGTCATGATCATACCAGTCAACAATTCAACTTTACACTACTGGCCAAAGAGAACCCATAGTCATGATCATACCAATAATTTACCCATTTTTACACTCAAGCGAAAGACAATTTCAACATCAAGGTTATAAAAATGTTATCTATGATAATAAAAACAATATGATCAAAATATGGATTTAATTTCAAGAGCAATATTCATAAATCAACTATAATTTGGTTAGAAAAAGAAATCAATTTTGTCGTGAATAGTAACTTGTGAATAGTAACTCATGAATAGTAACTCATAATTCGTGAATAGTAACTCATGAATAGTAACTCATGAATAGTAACCCCGACATGAAAAAGGTAAAATTCTACAATAATATACATACCAATATTTTGGTATAATGATATTGAAAGAATAATATTTCTTAAGCTTATAAATAATTTATTTAAATTGTTTACACTTTACTAATTAATGCATTTAATCATCATAAAATGTCAACTCTTAAGATTTCATCATCAATAACCAAAACCCTCATCAAAAATCTGCATATACCACATATAGGATTCTCAAGCCATAAAATTCTATTTTCCAATTTTCTTACTTCACATAACATATTTAATTCATTTTCTCATAACTAGTCTATTTTCATGAAAAATACCAAATTAGTTCCAAAAATATTTCTTTTTTGGAATTTAGCATAATATAGTCTCATAGTGAACATATATTTTTCTCAGAATTTTTAAAAGTCATTTACTATTTTTCATATGGCCAAAACAGCCGAATATTTAGACATTTATCAAAAATTGTACTTTTGTCCAAAAATTCTGAAATTTACAGAGTATACTCCTATCATATACATGTACTCCCAATAAAAATTTCATCAATTTTGGAGTTAACCACAAGGAGTTATAAGCGGTTACTTTTAAAATAGTCTTTTCCCGTAAAATTCATAACTCCTAATCTATACATCCAAAAATCACCATTTTTGGACACAATCAATAAAACTCATCAAAATATCATTTCAAATTTTTTCAGAATTTTCTGAAGGTCAACAAAATTACGAACTAAAAAATATAATAACCCTTAAAATCCCTTACTATCCCTTACCTCAAAAGTGCAGTATTTCTGACTGGAATGCAAAGCCGAAGGAAACTTGCACTGAATAGCAACTCTCAAAGTATCTAAATACTCACAAAATATGCTTCATAATATAGAGAGAGAAAGAGAGAAAGCTTATGTTTCTGGTGTGATTTTCAATTCTAACTTACCCTTTATTTATAGAAAAATGTTAGCACGCCGAAGCAGACTTAACCTGCAACCTGATGGCTTTACCTGCTACTATTCCCACCCACCACATTTGAATAAAAATCTCAGCATATTTTTTTACCAACCAAGAGTGGGGCCCACCAATTCTAGAATTTTCCACCAAAATGATTAACTACGAAAATTCAACAATTTCTGAACCAGACATCTCGTAAAATTCATAACAAATCATACGTTCATTTTTAACGGTTCAAAATTTGTGGACATATACTCAACTTATATATTTATAACATATTCAAAAATTACCACGATCCAACGGTCAGATTAAAAATTATAACCCCCGCAAAATATCTCAAAAACCCTAATTTGATTTTCAATACCTCCGTTCCGACAAAAATATAGATAAAATACCTCAACATTAACTCCTTCATTTTTAACCACAAAAATATATCCCTCATTTATATACACATAAAATAAATATTTCCTTATCATATGAATCAATAATTAATTATTCACAAATAATATTACAGAATCACATTTATGACAACCAGACCGTTCCCAGGAAAGAGGGGGCTTTCCAATAAGGATTTCTCCTTACTGGTGCACAATTAGATGACCAAACCTCTCCTTAGACAGAACTTTCTAGACATTGCCAATGATGTTATCTAATAATATTATTCAAATAATATGAATTATTGATCTGATAATGGGAAATACTGTGCAGCAGCAATTATTGAAATAACAATAATATAAAATATCAACGTAACAATTATTGAATCAATAAAATAAAATATTGAACAGTAATTACTGTGACAATTATTGAGTAGTGCCTTCTTACGTAAGGATCAATAATTCAAAAATACTATGTAAAACCGTGTGCTACTGTGCAAACACGCGTATTACTGTATTTTAACCACCGGGTATTCCAACAGTGTTAACGGTAACAACTATGCCGTTAATTATAAAAACTCAATTTTTGTCGTTATCTTCATCCGACAGTTATTCTGTTATGGGGCCCACAAATGTCTGCGCCGTCGTACGAATATTCCCCGACAGAAAGAATATTCCACGACCAAACGAATATTCCCCGATAACAATGAATATTTTATAACCTCTTGCGTATTTTGAAAAGTTTTCACATTTCACCCATAACTTTAACTTTTTATCAATTTAACCATTTACTGAATTGTAATTATAAGAAAAATTGAATACTTTTATTTCATAAAATTCGGGGTCTTACAATCTTCCCTACTTATGAAATTTCGTCCCCGAAATTTACGTACCTGGTATTTCAAAGAGTTGAGAATACCTTCCTTTCATTTCAGATTCCATCTTCCCTGTCATCATAATTTCTCCATTGCTCATCTCCTGTATTTCAAATATCATTCTAGAATACAGCTTCAAAACAAGGGTTAATTTAACAAATTAACATATCACATAATATCCCGATATTATGACTGACCAACAAATAAGATTAGGTAGGACACACTAGCGAAGGATTTACTCATCTCTCCCCTCCTAGTTATATTCCCCGATCTCCGCCAGAGACCATATCCCTAAGCTCTGATACCAAAATTTAACTCTGGACACCAACTTGTGTCAGCACCTTACATTGATACCTATCAGCTTGCCACCGCAGAACGGCGTCCCCTACGGAGAGTCTGGCTTCGGTGCATCCCCCATCAACTGGAAGTCACCAGCGAGAGGCTCGGGGCTCTTTACTTATAGCTCTGATACCAACATTGTAACGACCCCAAAATAGGTCCATTCCATCCAACCCATTCTGAGTCGCCAAATACATGGTACAGAAAACAACTACAACTTTATTACAACAATTGTCGTATAAAATACAACAACACATATGCTGTGAGTTTGGATACAAATATATACCAAATGTGACACATGTCCCAACCGTGGACACCACCTCACAGTGGCACCTTACATAAAGGTATAGTCAAAAATTGTTTTAGAAATTAGCATCTTTGGAAAGTGCTCAAGGAAAACTTCGTACATGGGAGGTCATGCGTCTAGGTTATGATAGATATCATATGGCCACAAAATTATCCTTGGTTGACCCAATAGACCCCAAAGAAAAACGAGAAGATTACTATCATATTCTTCCCAATGGTGAGTCTTCTCTTGACATATCATTATCTCTACTGTCTCTAATTGAGAATTATACTTCAAACAAATACCAAGATTATATAGGTAGTGCTCGTATATATACTCAGCAAGTGGATAAGCACATCCCTGTCTTATGATGACATGAGGTTGTATGTCGTTAGACATCTTGTATGATAGTGGCAAAACACCCTTCCAACGTTGGGTACACCTTACCCCATTGGATTCACCAAATAAAACTACTAAATGAACTTTTCTATACTGCTTCGGGAGAACCTCCACAGCTAGAGACCACCGTTCTATTTCTCCGTTACCCTCGCTCGACTCAGCTACACTCTTATTACCTGAAAGGAATTGTGAAGCAAAAGGGTGAGCACAACTAGCTCAGTAAAGAATATCATGACTAAAGATAAATAAATTATCAATAGTCTTCATCAGTAATAAATCAGAGATTTAGAACATATGATAGATGATAAAAATTTCAACCATAGTTGCAGTGGAACGAGCAATCCATTAGAAGAGTCAAATAGACTATATAGTCTATTATCTTCTCCATGTTAAAAATCCACCAAAAATATTTTATCCGTGTAACATCACTCAACAGTTTCTGTCCACAGTCATGTGAATAACTCATAATCATATTTATGGTTCTAAATTCCTCTTCTCATCCAGGACAAAGATAATTTTCATCACTTGTCTTTACCTGAAACATCAAAGATCATGGTTATACCAAATCACAATTCCTGTTCATAATCATACTAATAATTTCATCTTTTTACTACGGGAAAAAGATATTCGTCAACAGTTCATCTTTGCACTACTGGGCAAAGATATTCAACAACAGTTCACCTTTGCACTACAGGCCAAAGATATTCAACAACATATCATCTTTGCACTACAGGCCAAAGATATTCATCAACAGTTCATATTTGCACTACAGGCCAAATATATTCATCAACAGTTCATATTTGCACTACAGGCCAAATATATTAATATCTCAAGAAATATATAATCATTTCAGAATTTATATAAACAATAATTATAACCATGTTGATCATTTCACATTTGCACTTAAGCTAAAGATATTCAATTATAAATTCAATGGTCATGATCATACCAGTCAACAATTCAACTTTGCACTACTGGCCAAAGAGAACCCATAGTCATGATCATACCAATAATTTACCCATCTTTACACTCAAGCGAAAGACAATTTTAACATCAAGGTTATAAAAATGTTATCTATGATAATAAAAACAATGTGATCAAAATATGGATTTAATTTCAAGAGCAATATTCATAAATCAACTATAATTTGGTTAGAAAAAGAAACCAATTTTGTCGTGAATAGTAGTAACTTGTGAATAGTAACTCATGAATAGTAACTCATAACTCGTGAATAGTAACTCATGAATAGTAACCCCGACATAAAAAAGGTAAAAATTCCACAATAATATACATACCAATATTTTGGTATAATGATATTGAAAGAATAATATTTCTTAAGCTTATAAATAATTTATTTAAATTGTTTACACTTTACTAATTAATGCATTTAATCATCATAAAATGTCAACTCTTAAGATTTTATCATCAATAACCAAAACCCTCATCAAAAATCTGCATATACCTCATATAGGATTCTCAAGCCATAAAATCCTATTTTCCAATTTTCTTACTTCACATAACATATTTAATTCATTTTTTCATAACTAGTCTATTTTCATGAAAAATACCAAATTAGTTCCAAAAATATTTCTTTTTTTGGGATTTAGCATAATATAGTCCCATAGTGAACATATATTTTTCTCAGAATTTTTAAAAGTCATTTACTATTTTTCATATGGCCAAAACAGCCGAATATTTAGACATTTATCAAAAATTGTACTTTTGTCCAAAAATTCTGAAATTTACAGAGTATACTTCTATCATATACATGTACTCCCAATAAAAATTTCATCAATTTTGGAGTTAACCGCAAGGAGTTATAAGCGGTTACTTTTAAAATAGTCTTTTCCCGTAAAATTCATAACTCCTAATCTATACATCCAAAAATCACCATTTTTGGACACAATCAATAAAACTCATCAAAATATCATTTCAAATTTTTCCAGAATTTTCTGAAGGTCAACAAAATTACGAACTAAAAAACATAATAACCCTTAAAATCCCTTACTATATCCCTTACCTCAAAAGTGCAGTATTTCTGACTGGAATGCAAAGTCGAAGGAAACTTGCACTGAATAGCAACTCTCAAAGTATCTAAATACTCACAAAATATGCTTCATAATATAAAGAGAGAAAGAGAGAAAGCTTATGTTTCTGGTGTGATTTTCAATTCTAACTTACCCTTTATTTATAGAAAAATGTTAGCACGCCGAAGCAGACTTAACCTGCAACCTGATGGCTTTACCTGCTACTATTCCCACCCACCATATTTGAATAAAAATCTCAGCACATTTCTTCACCAACCAAGAGTGGGGCCCACCAATTCTAGAATTTTTCACCAAAATGATTAACTCCGAAAATTCAACAATTTCTGAACCAGACATCTCGTAAAATTCATAACAAATCATACATTCATTTTTAACGGTTTAAAATTTGTGGACATATACTCAACTTATATATGTATAACATATTCAAAAATTACCACGATCCAACGGTCAGATTAAAAATTATAACTCCCGTAAAATATCTCAAAAACCCTAATTTGATTTTCAATACCTCCGTTCCGACAAAAATACAGATAAAATACCTCAACATTAACTCCTTCATTTTTAACCACAAAAATATATCCCTCATTTATATCCACATAAAATAAATATTTCCTTATCATATGAATCAATAATTAATTATTCACAAATAATATTACAGAATCACATTTCTGACAACCAGGCCGTTCCCAAGAAAGATGGGGCTTTTCAATAAGGATTTCTTCTTACTGGCGCGCAATTAGATGACCAAACCTCTCCTTAGACAGAACTTTCTAGACATTGCCAATAATGTTATCTAATAATATTATTCAAATAATATGAATTATTGATCTGATAATGGGAAATACTATGCAGCAACAATTATTGAAATAACAATAATATAAAATATCAACGCAACAATTATTGAATCAATAAAATAAAATATTGAACAGTAATTACTGTGACAATTATTGAGTAGTGACTTCTTACGTAAGGATCAATAATTCAAAAATACTATGTAAAACCGTGTGCTACTGTGCAAACACGTGTATTACTGTATTTTAACCACCGGGTATTCCAACAGTGTTAACGGTAACAACTACGCCGTTAATTATAAAAACTCAATTTTTGTCGTTATCTTCATCCGACAGTTATTCTGTTATGGGGCACACAAATGTCTGCGCCGTCGTACGAATATTCCCCGACAGAAAGAATATTCCACGACCAAACGAATATTCCCCGATAACAATGAATATTTTATAACCACTTGCGTATTTTGAAAAGTTTTCACATTTCACCCTTAACTTTAACTTTTTATCAATTTAACCATTTACTGAATTGTAATTATAAGAAAAATTGAATACTTTTATTTCATAAAATTCGGGGTCTTACAGTTGAAGTTAGCCCAATCCATGCGCGTCAAATGGTTAACTGTCTTTGAAGATTCCGAGCTGGTAATCAAACAAACCACTTGGATCTATCACACCAAGGAATTACATTTGCTGCCTTACCATCGGCAAGTTATTCAGATGGCTTCAGAGTTTGAAGAAATATCCTTCCTTCATATTCCTCGGAACAAGAATGATTTTGCTGATGCACTAGCAACTTTGGCCTCCTTGATCAAAATAAATGAGAAGGGAAGCATTTCAAATATCACTTTTGCTAGCCAAAAGGCACCAGCCTATGGGAATTACATCAGAGAAGTTTCGGATGAGCTGCCTCTCATCCAACACCCTTGGTACCAGGACAACAAGGAGTATCTACGAGATGGATCTACGCCCACTGGGGCAAGTCAAGATGAAAAAAAGAGAATCCATAGAATGGCTATGAAATTCTATCTGAATGGAGACACACTCTACAAAATAGATGATGGACTAGGCCTTCTAAGATGACTAGATAGATACCAAGCTCAAAGACTCATAGATGAAATCCATGGTGGAGTATGTGGCCTACACATGAGCGGTCCTCTACTTGTTAAGAAAATCTTAAGAATAGGGCATTACTGGCTCTCTCTCAATACTGACTGTGATGACCACGTCAAGAGATGTTATCAATGCCAAATTCATAGGAATGCTATCCACGCCCTTCCAAGGGAGGTCCACAATATGAGTTCACCCTGGCCCTTCTCAATGTGAGTAATGAACGTGATCAGGCCAATCGAGCCCAATGCCAGCAACGACCATCGGTTTATCTTCACCATGATCGACTACTCATAAAGTGGGTGGAAGCAGCCTCTTCCCCCAGAGTTACCAAAGAGGTAATAATTGGTTTCATTAGAAATAATGTCATTTGTCGATATGGACAAACAGACATGATTGTATCAGACAATGCCAAAAACCTCAACAACCAAATGATGGAGGAATTATGCAGTAAATTCCACATCAAGCATCTCAACTCCGCCATCTATTGTCCAAAGATGAATGGTGCTATTGAAGCGGCTAATAAGAATATCAAAAAGATCATACAAAAGATGTCTGTCAATCATAAAGGGTGGCATGACTTGTTGCCTCTGACTCTATTAGCCTACAGAACATCAATGCGCACTTCCACTAGGGCAACCCCCTACTCATTAACCTATGACATGGAAGCGATGCTCCCCATAGAGGTAGAAATGGAATCCTTGATAGTGTTGATAGATGCTCAGATGGATGAAGACCAATGGTTACAAGATTGATACCACCAATTATCTCTAATAGATGAAGGGCAGGTTGTAACGCCCCAGAAAAAAATCAGATTTTATGAGAATTAAATTTTTATTTGATTATGTGGATTAAATGAATTTAATTGATTATTTATGGGAGTAAGCTATTTGAAGGTAGTTCTATGACCTAGACATATCAGAACGTCAGAGTATTTTTGCTACATGGTAGAATTAAAGTGTTTGAATTTCCAAGACGAAAATAAAAGCTTTTCGAGAAAGTTTCTGAAAAACACTATTCACGCATTTCTGCTCGAGAATTATTTTTGAACTTCCGAGAAATACGTAACGATAAAATATCGAAGTGAGATAGAATATCCAATAATATTTCATTTATGGCAAACGCAGTTTTTCGCCTGCGGACTTAAAATCTAACAGTTAGGGAAAGTGATTTTCGAGAAGGAATTTCAATGTGTATAATGAATTAAGCGATGAGCGTATAATACGTAGGTATTATGTGACGCCCCCAAATCCGGGTACTTGAAACCCGAACTCGGTGCTTCACTATACCATTTCTATGCGCGAAAAATACTAATCATAATATTAATAACAATAATATTGATACCAATTTTAATTTACATATGCATCAAAGTTTAAATCCTAGGTACGAGACCTTTAAACATTCATTACATCATAGATAATAAGTATCATTATCTTAATAAACTATAACTATTACACAAAATATTATAAATCTCATTCGAACAGCTTTCCCTTCCCCTTGTTCTTGCCTGAGCCTTCGGGTTGATCATACTTAACTGAAAACATTAAATTTAAGCAAGAGTGAGCATTTGAGTGCCCAGCAAGTACTAATAATTATAAACATTAGCTGAAAGGGTTAAATGTTTTCTTTGTACTACCCTTCTACAACAAGTCAATAGTTGTGAAGTAATCTGAACCGATAATAATAACATAACAACTCTCTATCAAATTTTTGAAACTATGTAATGACTATAATTAGGGTTAAGGTGACATACTATGAACATTGTTTTCAATTTTCGAATAGGTTTAGCAAAACTTCATCTATAAACCGTCATAACTTACGGGCACGGGGGGTGATCAGCCCGTTATGCCCTGTATTGATCAATACTACATGCAAGAACGATGTTATCGTTCACTCTATCCACCTTGGGTGCATAAAAAGTTTTTCCGTGTACGGGATGTTCATACTTGTCGGGGTTCCAAACTAAAGGTTTTATCTTGTTCAACAATAATCTATAATTCAACATATATATATACATAGGTAATTAACAAAGGTGTATCAACATGTGATTAAATACAATAATTATCCAAGTGGGGACACTTGTATAACCATTTATAGAAATTAACGAACATAATATATATCTGCATTACCATATACTAGCATGTTGATAATTAATGAGAGTATATAATATATATAACAATAGGGTTAATAATCTGTACATTAATAATATAATTCTGAAACATTCTTTCTCATGTCCATTGCATAAAGAAAATGCAAAGGTAAGATACTTGCCTGATACGTTGCTTACAGTTCGTAACTTAGTTTTATCTTTTATATAACCACCTATCAGTAATAAGATCATTTTACTGATTAGAACAACATATTATAACACAAAGCATTGCTTATTGCGGTCAACACATTACCTAATCACATTGTCACACATATTTAACAACCATTGAATCACAAATAAACACTTATCAAGTCAAATTATCTAAGTCCAGATCAATTTCTGAAATATATCGGTGTACCGACTACTTTATCGGGTAATTATCGAGTCTAAAACTCTATCCTGTAGCTCAATAAATGTAATTATCAGTCATATTATTTTTAAATGACTTATAATAACTTTTAAAACATTTATTATTATTTATCATGAATTTTCAAACATCGGAATCATTATTAAATGATTTAAAGATTAAACAATTCTATTATCATTAATATTTAATTAATATTAAACTATTAATGAAACAATTGCTAAAATATTAAAATTATTTATAATAACTCAAAATACTTTTAAATTATTAATATTACCCTTAAATGATTTTTTTAAATAATTAAAATTATTTTTAAATAATTACCATTAATATTTAAATATTAATGTACTATTTATCAAAATATTAAAAGTCATTAATTATAACTTAAAATATTTTTAATTCATTTATATCCTTTTTAAATAATTTTTAAATTAATAAAATAATTTTTAAACAATTTATTTAATATAATTGTTAAATAAATTTAATATCATTAATAATAAATTAATAATCATTAATATTAACTTATTAATGAAATTATCCTTTAAATATTAAAAATTATATTTTATAACTTAAAATATCATTAAACAGTTTATTTTTATTTAAAATGATTTTTATAATAATTAAATTATTTTTAAACTAAATTATTTAATATAATTATTAAATAACTTTAATATCATTAATTAATGAAATTTTTCCTTTAAATATTGAAAGTTATATTTTATAACTTAAAATATTTTTAAATACCTTATTATTATTTAAAATGATTTTTAATATAATAAAATCATTTTTAATTAATTTATTTAATTCATTTAGTAAATAAGTTAAATATCATTAATAATGAATTTCATCACAAAATATTAAAAGTCATTAAAAATAACTTAAATATTTTTTTATACCATAATATAATTTTAAATAATTTTTTATGCATTAAAATCATTTTAAAATAATGTATTTAATATTATAATTAAATTGTAAGACCCCGAATTTTATGAAATAAAAGTATTCAATTTTTCTTATAATTACTATTCAGTAAATGGTTAAATTGATAAAAGTTTAAAGTTATGGGTGAAATATGAAATTTTTTTTCAAAATAAGCAAGTGGTTATAAAATAATCATTGTTGTCGGGGAATATTCGTTTGGTCGTGGAATATTCTTTCTGTCGGAGAATATTCGTACGACGGCGCAGCTATTTGTGGGCCCCATAACGAATAACTGTCGTGTGAAGAAAAACGACAAATTTGAGTTTTTACAAATAACGGCGTAGTTGTTATCGTTAATACTGTTGAAATACCGGTGGTTAAAATACAGTAATACGCGTTATTGCACAGTAGCACACGGTATTGCACAGTATTTTTGAAATTATTGATTCTTACGTAAGAAGGCACTACTCAATAATTGTTACAGTAATTACTGTTCAATATTTTATTTTATTGATTCAATAATTGCTACGTTGAAATTTTATATTATTGTTGCTGCACAGTATTTTCCATTATCAGATCAATAATTCATATTATTTGAATAGTATTATTAGATAGCATTATTGGCAATGTCTAGAAAGTTCTGTCTAAGGAGAGGTTTGGTCATCTAATTACGCGCTAGTAAGGAGAAATCCTTATTGGAAAGCCCCCTCTTTCCTGGGAACGGCCTGGTTGTCATAAATGTGATTCTGTAATATTATTTGTGAATAATTAATTATTGATTTATATGATAAGAAAATATTTATTTTATGTGGATATAAATGAGGGATATATTTTTGTGGTTAAAATTAAGGAGTTAATGTTGAGGTTTTTATCAGTATTTTTGTGGGAATGGAGGTATTAAAAATCAGGGTTTTTGAGATATTTTGCGGGGGTTATAATTTTTAATCCGACCGTTGGATCGTAGTAATATTTGGATATGTTATACATATATAAGTTGAGTATATGTCCACAAATTTTGAACCGTTAAAAATGAATGTATGATTTGTTATGAATTTTACGAGATGACTGGTTCAGAAATTGTTGAATTTTCGGAGTTTATCATTTTGGTAGAAAATTCTAGAATTGGTGGGCCCCACCTGTGGTTGGTGAAGAAATGTGCTGAATTATATTTCAAATGTGGTGGGTGGGAATAGTAGCAGGTAAAGCCATCAGGTTGCAGGTCAAACCTACCAAAATTTTCCTATAAATAGAGGGCTAAGTTAGAATTGAAAATCACACCAGAAACATAAGCTTTCTCTCTTTCTCTCTCTAGATTATTGAGTGTATTTTGTGAGTATTTAGATACTTGGTGAGTTGCTATTCATCAGTGCAAGTTCTTTCAGCCTTATACCGATTAGAAGTACTGCTCTTTTGAGGTAAGGGATAGTAAGGGATATTAAGGGATTTTAAGGGTTGTTATGATTTTCAGTTTCGTAATTTTTCTGATCTTCAAAAATTCTGGAAAAATTTGAAATGATATTTTGATGAGTTTTCTTGATTGTGTCCAAAAATGGTGATTTTTGGATGTATAGATTGAGAGTTATGAATTTTATGAGAAAAGACTATTTTAAAAGTAACAGCTTATAATTCCTTGTGGTTAACTCCAAAATTGATGAAATTTTTATTGGGAGTACATGTATATGATAGAAGTATACTCTGTAAATTTCAGAATTTTTAGACAAAAGTACAATTTTTGATAAATGTCTAAATATTCGGCTATTTTGGCCATATGAAAAATAGTAAACGACTTTTAAAAATTTTGAGAAAAATATATGTTCACTATGGGACTATATTATGCTAAATCCCAGAAAAGAAATATTTTTGGAACTGATTTGGTATTTTTTATGAAAATGGTCTAGTTATGAGTAAATGAATTAAATATGTTTTGTGAGGAAAGAAAATTGGAAAATAGGATTTTATGGCTTGAGAATCCTATATGAGGTATATGCAGATTTTTGATGAGGGTTTTGGCTATTGATGATGAAATCTTAAGAGTTGACATTTTATGATGATTAAATGCATTAATTAGTAAAGTGTAAACAATTTAAATAAATTGTTTATAAGCTTAAGAAATGTTATTCTTTCAATATCATTATACCGAAATATTGGTATAGATTTTATTGTTGAATTTCTACCTTTTTGAGTCGAGGTTACTATTCATGAGTTACTATTCACGACAAAATTGGTTTCTTTTTCTAACCAAATTATAGTTGATTTATGAATATTGCTCTTGAAATTAAATCCATGTTTTGACCATATTATTTTTATAATCATATATAACATTTTTATAACCTTGATGTTAAAATTCTCTTTCGCTTGAGTGTAAAGATGGGTAAATTATTGGTATGATCATGACTATGGGTTCTCTTTGGCCAGTAGTGCAAAGTTGAATTGTTGACTGGTATGATCATGACCATTGAATTTGTAATTGAATATCTTTAGCTTAAGTGCAAAGGTGAAAGGATCAACATGGTTATAATTATTGTTTATATAAATTCTTAAATGATTATATATTCTTTGAGGTATTAATATATTTGGCATGTAGTGCAAATATGAATTGTTGAGGAATATCTTTGGCCTGTAGTGCAAAGATGAATTGTAGATGATTATCTTTGGCCCGTAGTGCAAAGATGACCTGTTGTTGAATATCTTTGGCCAGTAATGCAAAGATGAACGGTTGAGGAATATCTTTGGCCTGTAGTGCAAAGATGAATTGTAGATGAATATCTTTGGCCTGTAGTGCAAAGATGGTCTGTTGATGAATATCTTTGGCCCGTAGTGCAAAGATAAACTGTTGTTGAATATCTTTGGTCGTAGTGCACAGATGGATTTATTAGTATGATTATGAACAGGAACTGTGATTTGGTATAACCATGATCTTTGATGTTTCAGGTAAAGACATGTGATGAAAATATTCTTCGTCCTGGGTGCGAAGAAAAATTTAGAATCACAATTATGATTATGAGTTATTCATATGATTGTGGAAAGGAACTGTTGATTGATGTTACAGGGATAAAACATTGTTGATGGATTTTTAACATGGAGAAGATAATAGACTTTATAGTCTATTTGACTCTTCTAATGGATTGCTCGTTCCGCTGCAACTATGGTTGAAATTTTTATCATTTACCATATGTTCTAAATCTCTGATTTATTATTGATGAAGGCTACTGATAATTTAATTATCTTTAGTCATGATATTCTTTACTGGGCTAGTTGTGCTCACCCTTTTGCTTCACAATTCCTTTCAGGTAATAAGAGTGTAGCTGGGTCGAGCGAGGGTAACGGGAAATAGAACAGTGGTCTCTAGCTGTGGATGTTCTCCCGAAGCAGTATAGAAAAGTTCATTTAGTAGTTATATTTGGTGAATCCAATAGGGTAAGGTGTACCCAACGTTGGAAGGGTGGTTTGCCACTATCATACAAGATGTCTAACGACATACAACCTCGTGTCATCATAAGACAGGGATGTGCTCATCCACTTGCTGAGTATATATACGAACACTACCTATATAATCTTGGTGTTTGTTTAAAGTATAATTCTCAATTAGAGACAGTAGAGATAATGATATGTCAAGAGAAGACTCACCATTGGGAAGAATATGATAGTAATCTTCTCGTTTTTCTTTGGGGTCTATTGGGTCAACCAAGGATAATTCTTGTGGCCATATGATATCTATCATAACCTAGACGCGTGGCCTCCCATGTACGAAGGTTTCCTTGAGCACTTCCCAAAGATTCTAATTTCTAAAACAGTTTTTGACTATACCTTTATGTAAGGTGTTATTGTGAGGTGATGTCCACGGTTGGAACATGAGTCACATTTGGTATATATTTGTATCCAAACTCACAGCATATGTGTTGTTGTATTTTGCACGACAATTGTTGTAATAAAGTTGTAGTTGTTTTCTGTACCATGTATTTGACGACTCAGAATGGGTTGGGTGGAATGAACCTATTTTGGGGTCGTTACAGTTGGTATCAGAGCTTAGGGATATGATCTCTGGTGGAGATCGGGGAATATAACTAGGAGGGGAGAGATGCGTAAATCCTTCGCTAGTGTGTCCTACCTAAGCTTATTTGTTGGTTAGTCATAATATTGGGATATTATGTGATATGTTAATTTGTTTAATTAACCCTTATTTTATGGCAGTATTTGAGAATGGCAGCTGAGAATGCTAACAATGGAGTGAATGAGACTGTGGGGATACCTCTAATCACTAACCATGATAATGTGATGTCAGACGAAGAAGGAATTAGAGATATCTATGTGGTGAGTGAAGAATTGATAGTTGCACCCGAGATAGTCGCAGAGGTAACAGCTGAGACTGAGGAAGAAGAGGAAGAAGAAGTACCAGAGGAGAGTTTATTAGAGGTATTATATGATCAAAATGTAGAATTTCAAAATCGTATTCATGAGTTAGAAGAGCAGGCAGAAAAACGACAGGCGGTCGTTGAACAAAAGGATGCAACAATTCAAGCTTGTGTTACCCGATATGTGATGCTTGAACAGAAGCATTCTTTGGCAGAGTATAAGATGATAAAAATGGAATCTGAGCTGAAAGAAGAAAAAATTGAACGAGTGAGAATAAGTGATGCATGGGCAAAAGCCGCACGACACGTGGATATTGTGGAAAGAGATGTTCGATCTAAGAAGGCTAAAATAGATGATATGAATTTCTCTTTTTGGAAAGCAATTGGGAGAACCCAACATCGAGTTTTGAATTACCCTGTACATAGCGGTCAACCTGAATCCGATATGGATCGAAGATTGATGATTCAGATCATGAATGAGGAGTACGAAGAGGCAGTTGAGGGAGGAATATGTCCTATAGAAAGGTATATTCCAACCGTAATGATGACGCCAAATGCTGCTCCAGACAAGTCAAAGCCGAGTAGTACGAGGGATGGCGGTTGTCATGACTTCCCAACAAATGAGGAACCCAAATGAAGTTATCATGGGAGATGAGCAATGGAGAAATCATGATGATCTGAGAGATAGAATCTGAAATGGAAGCAAGGTATTCTCAACTCTTCGAAATACCAGGTACGTAAATTTCGGGGACGAAATTTCATAAGGAGGGGAGATTGTAAGACCCCGAATTTTATGAAATAAAAGTATTCAATTTTTCTTATAATTACTATTCAGTAAATGGTTAAATTGATAAAAGTTTAAAGTTATGGGTGAAATATGAATTTTTTTTCAAAATAAGCAAGTGGTTATAAAATAATCATTGTTGTCGGGGAATATTCGTTTGGTCGTGGAATATTCTTTCTGTCGGAGAATATTCGTACGACGGCGCAGCTATTTGTGGGCCCCATAACGAATAACTGTCGGGTGAAGAAAAACGACAAATTTGAGTTTTTACAAATAACGGCGTAGTTGTTATCGTTAATACTGTTGAAATACCCGGTGGTTAAAATACAGTAATACGCGTTATTGCACAGTAGCACACGGTATTGCACAGTATTTTTGAAATTATTGATTCTTACGTAAGAAGGCACTACTCAATAATTGTTACAGTAATTACTGTTCAATATTTTATTTTATTGATTCAATAATTGCTACGTTGAAATTTTATATTATTGTTGCTGCACAGTATTTTCCATTATCAGATCAATAATTCATATTATTTGAATAGTATTATTAGATAACATTATTGGCAATGTCTAGAAAGTTCTGTCTAAGGAGAGGTTTGGTCATCTAATTGCGCGCTAGTAAGGAGAAATCCTTATTGGAAAGCCCCCTCTTTCCTGGGAACGGCCTGGTTGTCATAAATGTGATTCTGTAATATTATTTGTGAATAATTAATTATTGATTTATATGATAAGAAAATATTTATTTTATGTGGATATAAATGAGGGATATATTTTTGTGGTTAAAATGAAGGAGTTAATGTTGAGGTTTTTATCAGTATTTTTGTCGGAATGGAGGTATTAAAAATCAGGGTTTTTGAGATATTTTGCGGGGGTTATAATTTTTAATCCGACCGTTGGATCGTAGTAATATTTGGATA
The DNA here is from genome assembly GCA_016801055.1 of Panax notoginseng. Taxonomy (NCBI): domain Eukaryota; kingdom Viridiplantae; phylum Streptophyta; class Magnoliopsida; order Apiales; family Araliaceae; genus Panax; species Panax notoginseng. The sequence goes on from CM029012.1 coordinate 41,627,096, forward strand.
TGTTATACATATATAAGTTGAGTATATGTCCACAAATTTTGAACCGTTAAAAATGAATGTATGATTTGTTATGAATTTTACGAGATGACTGGTTCAGAAATTGTTGAATTTTCGGAGTTTATCATTTTGGTAGAAAATTCTAGAATTGGTGGGCCCCACTTGTGGTTGGTGAAGAAATGTGCTGAATTATATTTCAAATGTGGTGGGTGGGAATGGTAGCAGGTAAAGCCATCAGGTTGCAGGTCAAACCTACCAAAATTTTCCTATAAATAGAGGGCTAAGTTAGAATTGAAAATCACACCAGAAACATAAGCTTTCTCTCTTTCTCTCTCTAGATTATTGAGTGTATTTTGTGAGTATTTAGATACTTGGTGAGTTGCTATTCATCAGTGCAAGTTTCTTTCAGCCTTATACCGATTAGAAGTACTGCTCTTTTGAGGTAAGGGATAGTAAGGGATATTAAGGGATTTTAAGGGTTGTTATGATTTTCAGTTTCGTAATTTTTCTGATCTTCAAAAATTCTGGAAAAATTTGAAATGATATTTTGATGAGTTTTCTTGATTGTGTCCAAAAATGGTGATTTTTGGATGTATAGATTGAGAGTTATGAATTTTATGAGAAAAGACTATTTTAAAAGTAACAGCTTATAATTCCTTGTGGTTAACTCCAAAATTGATGAAATTTTTATTGGGAGTACATGTATATGATAGAAGTATACTCTGTAAATTTCAGAATTTTTAGACAAAAGTACAATTTTTGATAAATGTCTAAATATTCGGCTATTTTGGCCATATGAAAAATAGTAAATGACTTTTAAAAATTTTGAGAAAAATATATGTTCACTATGGGACTATATTATGCTAAATCCCAGAAAAGAAATATTTTTGGAACTGATTTGGTATTTTTTATGAAAATGGTCTAGTTATGAGTAAATGAATTAAATATGTTTTGTGAGGAAAGAAAATTGGAAAATAGGATTTTATGGCTTGAGAATCCTATATGAGGTATATGCAGATTTTTGATGAGGGTTTTGGCTATTGATGATGAAATCTTAAGAGTTGACATTTTATGATGATTAAATGCATTAATTAGTAAAGTGTAAACAATTTAAATAAATTGTTTATAAGCTTAAGAAATGTTATTCTTTCAATATCATTATACCGAAATATTGGTATAGATTTTATTGTTGAATTTCTACTTTTTGAGTCGAGGTTACTATTCATGAGTTACTATTCACGACAAAATTGGTTTCTTTTTCTAACCAAATTATAGTTGATTTATGAATATTGCTCTTGAAATTAAATCCATGTTTTGACCATATTATTTTTATAATCATATATAACATTTTTATAACCTTGATGTTGAAATTCTCTTTCGCTTGAGTGTAAAGATGGGTAAATTATTGGTATGATCATGACTATGGGTTCCCTTTGGCCAGTAGTGCAAAGTTGAATTGTTGACTGGTATGATCATGACCATTGAATTTGTAATTGAATATCTTTAGCTTAAGTGCAAAGGTGAAAGGATCAACATGGTTATAATTATTGTTTATATAAATTCTTAAATGATTATATATTCTTTGAGGTATTAATATATTTGGCATGTAGTGCAAATATGAATTGTTGAGGAATATCTTTGGCCTGTAGTGCAAAGATGAATTGTAGATGATTATCTTTGGCCCGTAGTGCAAAGATGACCTGTTGTTGAATATCTTTGGCCAGTAATGCAAAGATGAACGGTTGAGGAATATCTTTGGCCTGTAGTGCAAAGATGAATTGTAGATGAATATCTTTGGCCTGTAGTGCAAAGATGGTCTGTTGATGAATATCTTTGGCCCGTAGTGCAAAGATAAACTGTTGTTGAATATCTTTGGTCGTAGTGCAAAGATGGATTTATTAGTATGATTATGAACAGGAACTGTGATTTGGTATAACCATGATCTTTGATGTTTCAGGTAAAGACATGTGATGAAAATATTCTTCGTCCTGGGTGCGAAGAAAAATTTAGAATCACAATTATGATTATGAGTTATTCATATGATTGTGGAAAGGAACTGTTGATTGATGTTACAGGGATAAAACATTGTTGATGGATTTTTAACATGGAGAAGATAATAGACTTTATAGTCTATTTGACTCTTCTAATGGATTGCTCGTTCCGCTGCAACTATGGTTGAAATTTTTATCATTTACCATATGTTCTAAATCTCTGATTTATTATTGATGAAGGCTACTGATAATTTAATTATCTTTAGTCATGATATTCTTTACTGGGCTAGTTGTGCTCACCCTTTTGCTTCACAATTCCTTTCAGGTAATAAGAGTGTAGCTGGGTCGAGCGAGGGTAACGGGAAAATAGAACAGTGGTCTCTAGCTGTGGATGTTCTCCCGAAGCAGTATAGAAAAGTTCATTTAGTAGTTATATTTGGTGAATCCAATAGGGTAAGGTGTACCCAACGTTGGAAGGGTGGTTTGCCACTATCATACAAGATGTCTAACGACATACAACCTCGTGTCATCATAAGACAGGGATGTGCTCATCCACTTGCTGAGTATATATACGAACACTACCTATATAATCTTGGTGTTTGTTTAAAGTATAATTCTCAATTAGAGACAGTAGAGATAATGATATGTCAAGAGAAGACTCACCATTGGGAAGAATATGATAGTAATCTTCTCGTTTTTCTTTGGGGTCTATTGGGTCAACCAAGGATAATTCTGTGGCCATATGATATCTATCATAACCTAGACGCGTGGCCTCCCATGTACGAAGGTTTCCTTGAGCACTTCCCAAAGATTCTAATTTCTAAAACAGTTTTTGACTATACCTTTATGTAAGGTGTTATTGTGAGGTGATGTCCACGGTTGGAACATGAGTCACATTTGGTATATATTTGTATCCAAACTCACAGCATATGTGTTGTTGTATTTTGCACGACAATTGTTGTAATAAAGTTGTAGTTGTTTTCTGTACCATGTATTTGACGACTCAGAATGGGTTGGGTGGAATGAACCTATTTTGGGGTCGTTACATAAATAAATTAAATACTTTTAATATTCCAAAAATATTAAATATTAATGAAATATATTCAAAATAATTAAAAATTAATTTTTAGACTTCAAAATAATTTTTAATAATTTATTTTGTATTTTTAATAATTTAAACCTATTTTTTTCTACTTATTTAATTAAAATAATTAATTTCCAAAATTAAGTGTCGCTAAAGTTACTTTAGGCGACAAAACTTTTGCTGAAGGTGATCTTCAGCAAACCCAGATCTTCAAAGTCAGTCACGAGGGTACTAGGTTTGACCAAGTTTAATTCGTAATATGTAATGTTTCTTGGCATGTTGTTAGTCAAATTGTGCAGTACTCGTGCAAGACTACACGATCCAGCCATCAACATGTTCATAACATAACACAAATGCAAGATCTAGGGTCATGAACAAGCTGTCAGAGCTGTTCTTTATTTTCTGGGTTACCCAGAAATGAAGAACAGTTCGGATGGTCATATTTGGGCTTCCACTACTTGTTGTACAGGTGAGGTTTTAGTGATCTAAGACCTCCAGATTGTAGCCCACATGTAGAACTATAGATCTATTACAAAATATAACCATAACATCAAAATAATAGCAAGATATGGATTGGTCAAAGGCTGTCAGAATATGTGTTCTTCACGTTTCTGGAAATTCCAGAAAAATGCAATTGTGACCGAGTGGCCTGATTTGACCACTCTCTACGTTCGATCACTTGAGTTTTTAAGGGATCTAAAGGTCAGGATTCAAAGCCCAGATTACAGTCTACAATCTAGTTATAACAACAACATCAAAAAGTCAATAATCTGACAGATCTTGGCCTTCAAACATCCTGTCAGACGCTGAAAACCCATTTTTGGGTTACCCGGAAATGGTCTGGTCATGGTCGGTCAACGACCTTTGACCAACAATATCATGCAATATAACACAGATCTAAGTCTGATTTCTAGCCCAGATCCAAAAGCACATATCAGACTACAACTACCAACTTTCAAAACACAATACATTAAAGATCACAGAGATATAAGGTATGACATTTGGTTATCAGACATCAAAAACAAAATTTTTAGATTTTATAAATCTTCAAATTCGAGCCTCTAGATGTTATGGATCTAACATCTAGCAACCCAGATCACTTAAATAGACTACAAATAACATGTTTTAACATTAAATCATAACATTTAACACAAGATCAAAAGTCAAATTTCTAGATTAGGGTTTACCTCTTTATGATCCAATTTTGATTTCTATGCTTCTGATTTGATATTGGTGTTAGTGGGGCTTGATTTGTGACTGATCTAACACTAAAATTTCGTGGGTTTGGTCTTGAGAGAGTATGGCTAAGTATAAATGATCAAATGGCTTTGTTTTGTGGTTCTCTCTATTAAATTCTCATTTCTATTGATGCAATGTATTTGATTGCTTGCAATGGCTGATGTGCTGGTATTCCTAGCTCATAGCTAGGTAGTGTAGGGTGGGTGGCTTGCAAGATTTTGCTAAGATCTCCCAACAATAATACACCAAATGGGCTAAAAAGGGCACTTTGGTAATTTTATTTTAATTTTAAGGGCATTCTTATCCAAGGTGCTTGAATCAAGGATTTATTCACTAGATTTTACATCTTAAAGTTTCCCAAATAATTTCTAGGGTTTGAACAATTAAAATTAAAGTGTAATAAAATTTTAATTACAACACACTAATTTAAAATAAGGGTTTTTAATAGAAAATTAGGGTTTTTAAATTAGGGTTCCTTAACATTATTAGGGTTCCCAAATTAGCAATTAGGGTTTCCTAATTATCATTATAATTTACAAAAATAATAATTAGGGTTTTCAAATAATAATTAGGGTTTCTCCTAATTACAGAAATTCTATAATACATAGTAAAATTCATATAACACAATTACTACACAGTCTCGAACTCATAACTAAGTTTAACAATTAGGGTTTAATAACATGATATAAGGGTCATGATATAATTTACCATAATTGACCAACCATTATCAGTCTACACATTTACAGTACATATTTATAGCACTGAAAAATCAAAATATAATTAATATTATATTATTATTCTCATCCTTTGATCAAAATCCAAATTTAAGGTTTGGATTCCATATCTGATTTATCCTTCATATGCAACTTCAATAATTAAGCTAAAATAATTAGCTTAAATATTCTGAACAAATTCATATAATAAAATATTTATTATTATAATTCTAATAATCATTTCAAATATTATTTAAATAATGTAAAATCATGTTTTTATGGAAAATAATTAATAAAACATTTCTGCTTACAAAAATTAATTACTACAAGAATATAATTTGTAATGATCAAAAATTCTAAAATTATTTATAATTTTTCAGGTACTAAATATATTTGTATTTATCATACACATTACTAGACACTTATTCTCATCATTAAGATAAAAAAATTATATGCAAAAATTTCTTATTTAATTTATATTGAAAATATCGGGTTATTACATTCACCCTCCCTTATAAGGATTCCGTCCCTGGAATCACTGTATTAAAACCCATACATACAAAGGTACATAGCATACGTAATCATTGCAAATAGATCTCGATCATAATTGATCGAACAAATCTTTAACCATTCAACATAAAGCTTGTCTGTCTAATTAAACAGAAACTTTGATTTCCAGAAGAACTCAAATTCCTCCCTCAAAATTTCTTCATAACATAATTTGATATATATAGGAAAATCATATATATACGAAAATAAAAGTTATTCGAATAATACCTGGAGTTCCATTCCCAGTTGCCACTGTATCCTGGACCGTCACGTTGAAGACTCTCGCGGTTGGTTTGTTGCTTGAAGTTGGTCCCGTGATTGCCATAGATCCGCTGCTTTTTCCCGTGGTTACACTCCCTGCCTCCATTTTCCTCTTTAGACAATCCTTCATCTTATGTTCAGTCGATCCACATAGAAAACACCCACTGTTCATCCTTTGGTTGGGACAGTTGGGAGAGATATGGCCCTCCTGCCCACACTTGTAACATACAAACTTACCCTTCAGACACTCACCAGAGTGATTCTTCCCGCAATTCTTACACTGCACAGTCTGTTTCTTCACACCTTCCTGCTTCACCTGAACATTCCCAAAAAAATTCCCCTTTCTTTTCTCACCCCTATTTCTACTATTACCTCCCACCTTCACAGCTCCTCCAATCTTGCTTTTGTTCCTCTTCTCCTTGTTGTAGAGGCTTATGGCCTCACTCCCCTCCTCGGTTATTATAGCCTTTTCTATGAGTGCTGCAAAAGTATTGATTTGCAACACTGCCACCTTGTTGTAGAGCCAGGGTTTTAAGCCCAGCTCAAACCTCCTTGCCTTTCTAGCCTTCGTATCAACTTGATGTGGAGCGAACCTAGCCAATTCATTGAATTTTGCGGCATATTCCGCAACAGTCATGTTCTCCTACTTTAACTCCAGAAATTTCACCTCCATCCTAGCCTACATGCTAGCTGAGAGGTAGTTTTCAAAAAATAAAGTCTTAAACCTAGCTCAAGTAACTACTCCTTCTCATGCCTTTGCTTGATTTGCCTCCCACCAAAAGTTAGCCTCCCCCTTCATCATATAAGTGGCAAAAGAGGTCTTTTGTCCCTCATCTACCCTAGAAATTATGAATGCCTTTTCTATCTCGTTAATCCATGTCTGGGCTTCTATAGGGTCAGCTGATCCCCTGAATTCTGGTGGTCCTACTGCCTTGAAGTCTTTAAATTTTGCCAAGCAATTGTCTGGCTAGTTCCCTGCTGCTGGTATTCCCTGTTGCATAGCCTGAGCTACCATGTTCGCAAAGTTTTGCATCAGATCTTGTTGTTGTCCTTCAGCGTTGTTGAAAGATTCTTCTTGTGAGACCCCGAATTTTATGAAATAAAAGTATTCAATTTTTCTATTTTGGTAAATGGTTAAATTGATAAAAGGTTAAAGTTAAGGGTGATATGTGAATTTTTTTTTAAAGTAAACAAGTTGTCATAAAATACATGGTCACTATTCATGAGTTACTATTCACGAGTTACTATTTACCTAAATTACTATTCACTCTAGTATCGTTCACTCGAGTATTTGGGACACTTTTTGTGTCAGAGTACTATTCATGAGTTACTATTCACGAATTACTATTCACAGGTTACTATTCACCCAAATTACTATTCACTCTAGTATTGTTCACTCGAGTATTTAGGACACTTTTTGTGTCGGAGTTACTATTCACGAGTTACTATTCACGGGTTACTATTTATCTAAATTATTATTCACTCTAGTATTATTCACTCGAGTATTTGAGATACTTCTTGTGTCGGAGTTACTATTCAGGAGTTACTATTCACGAGTTACTATTCACGGGTTACTATTCACCCAAATTACTATTCACTCTAGTATTGTTCACTTGAGTATTTGGGACACTTTTTTGTGTCGAAGTACTATTCACGAGTTACTATTTACGGGGAATATTCGTACGTCGGTACAATCATTGGTGGGCCCCACAACGGAATTATTGTCAGATTGAGAAAACGACAAAAATATTTTATTAAAAATAACGGCGAAAGTTTTACCGTTGATACTGTTGAACTACTCGGTAGTAAAAGTACAGTAATACGTGTGGTTGCATAGTAACACAAGGTATTGATGCTTATGTGAGAAGTCACTCAGTTTGATTCAATTATTGTCAATTAATAATATGAATTATTTAGCGATAATGAAGTTTTGTTTTATTCGTATTATTAACGTAATAAAACAGAAACATCTTTTTATATAAAACAGAATACTTTATTAAAGTTATTCTATAAATAGAATATATTATATTCTATTGTGAATAGTGTTTTGCATAGTAAAATCTTTTTATATAAAACAGAATACTTTATTAAAGTTATTCTATAAATAGAATATATTATATTTTATTTAAAAGATTTTTCTTTAAATATGGACCGTCAGATTAAAGTAAATCAATCTGGACCGTTCATGAATTAGTTACTATGCATTCCATTTTCCTATAAATAGAAGCTCATTCCTTCATTATTTTCTTACGAATTCACTGAACTCTAGAGAGAGAAACTATAGAAAGAAACTATAGAGAGAGAGAAGAAGAGTATTCTGCTACTTAACTACTTCCTTATTTCGGCTCTTCTTTAAAACGGTAAGGGGTGTTATTCTTTCTTATTCATGAAGAGAACTTCTGTTATTCTATTCTTTATTATTCTGTTGGAATAACCTGTAAAAGTGGCATACCCTATACATGACTTGTATACGCGGCATACCCTATACTTGGTGAAATCCTTATGTTATTCCATTCTTAATTATTCTGTTGGAATAACCTGTATGCGTGGTTTACCCTATACTTGGTGGAATGACCTGTATATGCGGTTTACCCAATACTTGGTGATTTTCTTCTGTTATTCTATTCTTTATTATTATGTTGGAATAACCTGTTTATGCGAAGTACCGCATACTTGGTAAAATTCTTTTATTATTCCGTTCTTTACGATTCTGTCAGAATATCCTGTCGGTGTGAATTTCACCTGACCTGGTTCCATCATTTATTATTCCGCATTTATTATTCTGTCAGAATATCCTGTCGGTGTGAATTTTACCTGACCTGGTTTCATATTTATTATTTCGCATTTATTATTCTGTTGGGAATAACCTGTCTGTGCGGTCTCTATCGCATGCATGGTGAATCCTTCTGTTATTTCATTCATTATTATTCTGTTGGAACATCCTGTCGGTGTAAATTTCACCTGACCTGGTTCTGTTATTATTATTCTGTTGGAATAACCTGTCTATGTGGAGTACCACATGCATGGTGAATGATCCTTTATATTCATTCTTTATTAAATTGTAGAAATAATCTGTATAAGTGGATTACCGCATGGCGGTGAAAATCCATTTGCAGTTTCATATATTCTTTATTATATTATTGGTTATTGGTCTTACCGTTGTATGTCTTTGACTTATACTGAAAAGATGACATGTTGTTGAATATCTTTGGCTTACGTGCAAAGATGAATTGTTGTTTGATAGCCTTGACCCGTAGTGCGAATATGGACAGATGTATGACATGATCATGACCACTGGTGATACTAACGAATGTCCTTGGCACGTAGTGCAGGGGTGATTCGATGATGTGGATTGTTTTATTAAGCTGAGTCTCAGCGATAACAGTGTTGAAAAACCTTTTAAATTATAAAAGATAGTAGATTTTATTCTCTACTTGACTCTTTTAATGGATTGCTTGTTCCGCTGCAGTTAAACTTGATGCTCGTTATATTTTATCAGTTTAACATTGTTGAAGACTAATGATAATTTATTCTGCATTATCTTAGTCATAATATTTCTTACTGGGCTAGTTGAGCTCACCCTTTCTTTCAATGTTCTCTTCAGGAAATGAGAATATAGCTGGGACGAGTCAAGGAAAGGAGTGATGGTCCAGAAGATAGCATTAGTAGTCCTCACCATTCTGTTAAATAGTGTGACAATAAATGTAATGAGGACTCCTTGAGAATGGATATTGTCTAGATGACAATATTCCTATTAGAACTCTCAGTTTATGTATTGTCGTATTGTACACGACAGATGTATTAGTAAGTTATATTTGTATTCTGTACGTTGTATCTGACGACCCAAGATGGGTGATGTATACCTAATTTTGGGGGCGTCACAGTTGGTATCAAAGCTTAGGGATATGATCCCTGGCTGAGATGTAAGATAAGAACTAGGAGGGGAGAGACGGGAATTCCTTCGCTAGTATGACCTACCTAAGTTTATTTGGTATTTAATTGGTCGGTCAGAGTATAGGGATAATATGTGATATGTTAATTAACCCTTGTTTTGTGGCAGTGTTTGAAAATGGCATCTAACAATGTTGAGATAAGCATTGGAGCAAAATAATATGACCATATCGCAGTACGAGGTTGAGTTTGCGGAGTTATCCCGGTTTGCATCCAATTTGGTCGATAATGAGGAGCGAATGACGCGAATGTTTCTAAGAGGTTTGAAACCCTATATACGTCAATACCTTATCCTCATGTTTATGTTGAAAGTCATATGTGGCCTGTAGTGCATAGATGGACTTAGTATGATTATGACCAGGGATTATTCGGTATAATCATGACTGTAATATTACAAATGATGTGAAAAAAAAAAGTCCTCATTGGCCCGTAGTGCATTGATGGACAGTTTTTGGTATGATTATGGCTATGGATTATCTTTGGCCGTAGTGCAAAGACGAATTGTTTTATGGCATGATCAGGACCGTTGATGAAAACACGATTATCTTTAGCCGTAGTGCATGGATAATTCGTGGTCGTGATACTAAAGAATATCCTTAGCCGGAGTGCAAGGGTGATTCGATGATGTGGATTAATTATTGAGCTGAGTCTCAGCAGTGAAATATTAATTCATAGATGTGGTAAAAGTCATCTGTGGCTTACGTGCATAGATGGACTTGGTATGATTATGACCAGGGATTGTTCGGTATAATCATTATCGTAATTGAAAACACGATTATCTTTGGCATGTAGTGCATGGATAATTCGTGGTCGTGATACTAAAGAATATCATTGGCCTGTAGTGCAGGGATGATTCGATGATGTAAATTAATTATTGAGCTGAGTCTCAGCAATGAAATATTAATTCATAGATGTGGTAAAAGTCATCTGTGGCTGATGTGCATAGATGGACTTGGTATGATTATGACCAGGGATTGTTCGGTATAATCATGATCGTAATTGAAAACACGATTATCTTTGGCACGTAGTGCATGGATAATTCGTGGTCGTGATACTATTAAGCTGAGTCTCAGCATTATTGATTTTACAGTTGTATATCCTTGGCCTGTAGTACGAAGATTAACTGTTGATTATTGGTTATACAGTTGTAAATCTTTAGCCGTAGTGCAAAGATGAATTTATTAGTATGATTATGAGCAGGAATTGTGATTTGGTATAACCATGATTTTTGATGTTTCAGATGAAGATAGGTGATGTAAATTTTCTTCTTCCTGGGTGCGAAAAGGAATTCAGAATCACAATTATGATTATGAGTTATTCATATGATTGTGGACAGAAATTGTTGATTGATGTTACAGGGATATGGTCACTGACGGAGATATTAGTCTAGAAGACGAGTAATATACTTCGCTAGGGTGTGACTTACCTAAGCTGAAATTGTTTACTTAATAAGTGGATAAATTGTGGTATGTCGATTAACCTTTGTTTTAAAGGTATATATTCTAGAATGATATTCGAAATACAAGAGATGAGAAATGGAAAAATCATGATAGACGAAATTATCCGGAAAGGTACAATCCAAAAAGAAAGCAAGGTATTCTCATCTCTTCGAATATCAGGTACGTACGTTAATTTCGAGGGAGAAATTTCATAAGGAGGGGAGATTGTGAGACCCCGAATTTTATGAAATAAAAGTATTCAATTTTTCTATTTTGATAAATGGTTAAATTGATAAAAGGTTAAAGTTAAGGGTGATATGTGAATTTTTTTTAAAGTAAACAAGTTGTCATAAAATACATGGTCACTATTCACGAGTTACTATTCACGGGTTACTATTTACCCAAATTACTATTCACTCTAGTATCGTTCACTCGAGTATTTGGGACACTTTTTGTGTCAGAGTACTATTCATGAGTTACTATTCACGAATTACTATTCACAGGTTACTATTCACTCAAATTACTATTCACTCTAGTATTGTTCACTCGAGTATTTAGGACACTTTTTGTGTCGGAGTTACTATTCACGAGTTACTATTTACGAGGAATATTCGTACGACGGTACAATTATTGGTGGACCCCACAACGGAATTATTGCCAGATTGAGAAAACGATAAAAATATTTTATTAAAAATAACGGCAGAAGTTTTACCGTTGATACTGTTGAACTACTCGGTAGTAAAAGTACAGTAATACGTGTGGTTGCATAGTAACACACGGTATTGATGCTTATGTGAGAAGTCACTCAGTTTGATTCAATTATTGTCAATTAATAATATGAATTATTTAGCGATAATGAAGTTTTGTTTTATTCGTATTATTAACGTAATAAAACAGAAACATCTTTTTATATAAAACAGAATACTTTATTAAAGTTATTCTATAAATAGAATATATTATATTCTATTGTGCATAGTGTTTTGCATAGTAAAATCTTTTTATATAAAACAGAATACTTTATTAAAGTTATTCTATAAATAGAATATATTATATTTTATTTAAAAGATTTTTCTTTAAATATGGACCGTCAGATTAAAGTAAATCAATCTGGACCGTTCATGAATTAGTTACTATGCATTCCATTTTCCTATAAATAGAAGCTCATTCCTTCATTATTTTCTTACGAATTCACTGAACTCTAGAGAGAGAAACTATAGAAAGAAACTATAGAGAGAGAGAAGAAGAGTATTCTGCTACTTAACTACTTCCTTATTTCGGCTCTTCTTTAAAACGGTAAGGGGTGTTATTCTTTCTTATTCATGAAGAGAACTTCTGTTATTCTATTCTTTATTATTCTGTTGGAATAACCTGTAAAAGTGGCATACCCTATACATGACTTGTATACGCGGCATACCCTATACTTGGTGAAATCCTTATGTTATTCCATTCTTAATTATTCTGTTGGAATAACATGTATGCGTGGTTTACCCTATACTTGGTGGAATGACCTGTATATGCGGTTTACCCAATACTTGGTGATCTTCTTCTGTTATTCTATTCTTTATTATTATGTTGGAATAACCTGTTTATGCGAAGTACCGCATACTTGGTGAAATTCTTTTATTATTCCGTTCTTTACGATTCTGTCGGAATATCCTGTCGGTGTGAATTTCACCTGACCTGGTTCCATCATTTATTATTCCGCATTTATTATTCTGTCAGAATATCCTGTCGGTGTGAATTTCACCTGACCTGGTTTCATATTTATTATTCCGCATTTATTATTCTGTTGGGAATAACCTGTCTGTGCGGTCTCTATCGCATGCATGGTGAATCCTTCTGTTATTTCATTCATTATTATTCTGTTGGAACATCCTGTCGGTGTAAATTTCACCTGACCTGGTTCCGTTATTATTATTCTATTGGAATAACCTGTCTATGTGGAGTACCACATGCATGGTGAATGATCCTTTATATTCATTCCTTATTAAATTGTGGAAATAATCTGTATAAGTGGATTACCGCATGGCGGTGAAAATCCATTTGCAGTTTCATATATTCTTTATTATATTATTGGTTATTGGTCTTACCGTTGTATGTCTTTGACCTATAGTGAAAAGATGACATGTTGTTGAATATCTTTGGCTTACGTGCAAAGATGAATTGTTGTTTGATAGCCTTGACCCGTAGTGCGAATATGGACAGATGTATGACATAATCATGACCACTGGTGATACTAACGAATGTCCTTGGCACGTAGTGCATGGGTGATTCGATGATGTGGATTGTTTTATTAAGCTGAGTCTCAGCGATAACAGTGTTGAAAAACCTTTTAAATCATAAAAGATAGTAGATTTTATTCTCTACTTGACTCTTTTAATGGATTGCTTGTTCCGCTGCAGTTAAACTTGATGTTCGTTATATTTTATCAGTTTAACATTGTTGAAGACTAATGATAATTTATTCTGCATTATCTTAGTCATAATATTTCTTACTGGGCTAGTTGAGCTCACCCTTTCTTTCAATGTTCTCTTCAGGAAATGAGAATATAGCTGGGACGAGTCAGGGAAAGGAGTGATGGTCCAGAAGATAGCATTAGTAGTCCTCACCATTCTGTTAAATAGTGTGACAATAAATGTAATGAGGACTCCTTGAGAATGGATATTGTCTAGATGACAATATTCCTATTAGAACTCTCAGTTTATGTATTGTCGTATTGTACACGACAGATGTATTAGTAAGTTATATTTGTATTCTGTACGTTGTATTTGACAACCCAAGATGGGTGATGTATACCTAATTTTGGGGGCGTCACACTTCTACCCTTTAATTTCGTGTTTGACGTCTTGGCGGCATTATCTAATTAAATAAAATCATAAATTTAACTCACATTCTAAACCTTATCATATAAGTTTAATATATTAAACTTGGTTCATTACTCAAACATAGATTCATATTTATTAATTCCAAGTACTTTACATAACGCAGCACATACTGCTATCCCTTTGTGACCACAAAAGTCGGAATTTACAACCTTGACTAATACAAAAGTTGGGAACATTACATTGCACATGTACATTATCAAACATACATAATCAACTACTAATCCTACTTATTTTCTAAGTCACGATCTTTTCTCTTTCTTTTCCCCTTCTTGCTCGGTGCTGCGCATGATATGTTGCTTGTGGCTCCCATATGATCAATTTGGATTTTAAGCTTATCTTGTTCTTCCATTGTTTCTATTAACGCCTGACGCAATTGACTATTTAGTAGCTTTTCTATTTCCCACAGCTTTTTCAGAGAAGAAACCTTGTTCCTTAGATCCTGCACCTCCGTTGATGCTTGATCAGCTTTAACTTTAGTGTTCGAATCACTATCTGTCAGCTCCACCATCTCTGGATTTGGTACTACGTTTTCCAATACCACCACCTCATCCGAGTTAGTTTTATTGTGAGCCTCTATTTCAGCTATTGGCTTCGATATTAGCTCGGGTGTATGGATTTGATCCTCCTTCATGCTATAAGCATATAATAAGCCTTTTCCACCAGACATCCACACACATAAATTATCCTGATTAGCATATAATATATACACATAACAAACAATAGTTTTATAAAAGTTATCTTTTATTTTATTTAACGATGAATTTATTCCAATTCATCTCCTTTTAAATTCTATATGAGTTTTTTATATTTTCAATGTTTCCCTCTGTCCTAAGGTTATAGCCTAAGGTCGATCCCACCTAAGGTTTCTAACCCTAAAGCTTTGATACCAACCTGTGACGCCCCCAAATCCGGGTACTTGAAACCCGAACTCGGTGCTTCACGATACCATTTCTAACACGAAAAATACTAATCATATTATTAATAATAATAATATTGATACCAATTTTAATTTACATATGCATCAAAGTTTAAATCACAGGTACGAGACCTTTAAACATTCATTACATCATAGATAATAAGTATCATTATCTTAATAAATTATAACTATTACACATAATATTATAAATCCCATTCGAACAGCTTTCCTTTCCCCTTGTTCTTGCCTGAGCCTTCGGGTTTATCATACTCAACTGAAAATATTTAATTTAAGCAAGAGTGAACATTTGAGTGCCCAGCAAGTAATAACAATTATAAACATTAGCTGAAAGGGTTAAATATTTTCTTTGTACTACCCTTCTACAACAAGTCAATAGTTGTGAAGTAATCTGAACCGATAATAATAACATAACAACTCTCTATCAAATTTTTGAAACTACGTAATGACTATAATTAGGGTTAAGGTGACATACTATGAACATTGTTTTCAATTTTTCAATAGGTTTAGCATAACTTCATCTGCAAACCGTCATAACTTACGGGCACGGGGGGTGATCAGCCCGTTATACCCTGTATTGATCAATACTACATGCAAGAATGATGTTAGCGTTCACTTTGTCCACCTTGGGTGCATAAAAAGTTTTCCCGTGTACGGGATGTTCATACTTGTCGGGGTTCCAAACCAAAGGTTTTATCTTGTTTAACAATAATCTATAATTTAACATATATATATATATATATATAGGTAATTAACAAAGGTGTATCAACATGTGATTAAATACAATGATTATCCGAGTGGGAACACTTGTATAACCATTTATAGAAATTAACGAACATAATATATATCTGCATTACCATTTACTAACATGTTGATAATCAATGAGAGTATATAATATATATAACAATAGGGTTAATAATCTGTACATTAATAATATAATTCTGAAACATTCTTACTCATGTCCATTGCATAAAGAAAATGCAAAGGTAAGATACTTGCCTGATACGCTGCTTACAGTTTGTAACTTAGTTTTATCTTTTATATAACCACCTATCAGTAATAAGATCATTTTTACTGATTAGAACAACATATTATAACACATATCATTGCTTATTGCGGTCAGCACATTACCTAATCACATTGTCACACATGTTTAACAACCATTGAATCACAAATAAACACTTATCAAGTCAAAATATCTAAGTCCATATCAATTTCAGAAACATGTCGGTGTACCGACTGCTTTATCGGGTAATTATCGAGTCTAAAACTCTATCCTGTAGCTCAATAACTGTAATTATCAATCATATTATTTTTAAATGACTTATAATAATTTTTAAAACATTTATTATTATTTATCATGAATTTTCAAACATCGGAATCATTATTAAATGATTTAAAGATTAAACAATTCTATTATCATTAATATTTAATTAATATTAAACTATTAATGAAACCATTGCTAAAATATTAAAGTTATTTATAATAACTCAAAATACTTTTAAAGTATTAATATTACCCTTAAATAATTCTTAAAACAATTAAAATCATTTTAAAATAATTATCATTAATATTTAAATATTAATGTACTATTTATCAAAATATTAGAAGTCATTAATTATAACTTAAAATATTTTTAATTCATTTATATCCTTTTTAAATAATTTTTAAATTAATAAAACTATTTTTAAACTATTTATTTAATATAATTATTAAATAAATTTAATAATAAATTAATAATCATTACTATTAACTTATTAATGAAATTATCCTTTAAATATTAAAAGTTATATTTTATAACTTAAAATATCATTAAACAGTTTATTTTCATTTAAAATGATTTTTACAATAATAAAATTATTTTTAAACTAAATTATTTAATATAATTATTAAATAACTTTAATATCATTAATTAATGAAATTTTTCCTTTAAATATTGAAAGTTATATTTTATAACTTAAAATATTTTTAAATACCTTATTATTATTTAAAATAATTTTTAATATAATAAAATCATTTTTAATTAATTTATTTAATTCATTTAGTAAATAAGTTAAATATCATTAATAATGAATTTCATCACAAAATATTAAAAGTCATTAAAAATAACTTAAAATATTTTCTTATACCATAATATAATTTTAAATAATTTTTCATGCATTAAAATCATTTTTAAATAATTTATTTAATATTATAATTTAATAGATTAAATACCTTTAATATTCCAAAAATATTAAATATTAATTAAATATATTCAAAATAATTAAAAATTAATTTTTAGACTTTAAAATAATTTTTAATAATTTATTTTATATTTTTAATAATTTAAACTATTATTTTCTATTTATTTAATTAAAACAATTAATTTCCAAAATTAAGTGTCGCTAAAGTAACTTTAGGCGACAAAACTGTCGCTGAAGGTGTTCTTCAGCAAACCAAGATTTTCAAAGTCAGTCACGAGGGTACTAGGTTTGACCAAGTTTAATTCGTAATATGTAATGTTTCTTGGCAGTTGTTAGTCAGATCGTGCAGTACTCGTGCAAGACTACACGATCCAGCCATCAACAGGTTCATAACATAACACAAATGCAAGATCTAAGGTCATGAACAAGCTGTCAGAGTTGTTCTTTATTTTATGGGTTACCCAGAAATGAAGAACAGTTTGGATGGTCATATTTGGGCTTCCACTACTTGTTGTACAGGTGAGGTTTTAGTGATCTAAGACCTCCAGATTGTAGCCCACATGTAGAACTATAGATCTATTACAAAGTATAACCATAACATCAAAATAATAGCAAGATATGGATTGGTCAAAGGCTGTCAGAATATGTGTTCTTCACGTTTCTGGAAATTCCAGAAAAATGTAATTGTGACCGAGTGGCCTGATTTGACCGCTCTCTACGTTCGATCACTTGAGTCTTTAAGGGATCTAAAGGTCAGGATTCAAAGCTCAGATTACAGTCTACAATCTAGTTATAACAACAACTTCAAAAAGTCAATAATCTGACAGATCTTGGCCTTCAAATATCCTGTCAGACGCTGAAAACCCATTTCTGGGTTACCCAGAAATGGTCTGGTCATGGTCGGTCAACGACCTTTGACCAACAATATCATGCAATCTAACACAGATCTAAGTCTGATTTCAAGCCCAGATCCAAAAGCACATATCAGACTACAACCACGAACTTTCAAAACACAAAACACATTAAAGATCACAGAGATATAAGGTCTGACATTTGGTTGTCAGACATCAAAAACAAAATTTTTAGATTTTACAAATCTTCAAATTCGAGCCTCTAGATGTTATGGATCAAACATCTAGCAACCCAGATCATTTAAATAGACTACAAATAACATGTTTTAACATTAAATCATAACATCTAACACAAGATCAAAAGTTAAATTTCTAGATTAGGGTTTACCTCTTTATGATCCAATTCTGATTTCTATGCTTCTGATTTGATATAGTGTTAGTGGGGCTTGATTTGTGACTGACCTAACACTAAAATTTCGTGGGTTTTGTCTTGAGAGAGTATGGCTAAGTATAAGTGATCAAATGGCTTTGTTTTGTGGTTTTCTCTCTCTTAAATTCTCATTTCTATTGATGCAATGTATTTGAGTGCTTGCAATGGCTAATGTGCTGGTATTCCTAGCTCATAGCTAGGTAGTGTAGGGTGGCTTGCAAGATTTTGCTAAGATCTCCCAACAATAATACACCAAATGGGATAAAAAGGGCACTTTGGTAATTTTATTTTTATTGTAAGGGCATTCTTATCCAAGGTGCTTGAATCAAGGATTTATTCACTAGATTTTACATCTTAAAGTTTCCTAAATAATTTCTAGGGCTTGAACAATTAAAATTAAAGTGTAATAAAATTTTAATTACAACACACTAATTTAAAATTGGGGTTTTTAATAGAAAATTAGGGTATTTAATTGAAAATTAGGGTTTTTAAATTAGGGTTCCTTAATATTATTAGGGTTCCCAAATTAACAATTAGGGTTTCCTAATTATCATTATAATTTACAGAAATAATAATTAGGGTTTCTAATTTTAGCAAATTAGGGTTTTTAAATAATAATTAAGGTTTCTCCTAATTATAGAAATTATATAATACACAGTAAAATTCATATAACACAATTACTACACAGTCTCGAACTCATAACTGAGTTTAACAATTAGGGTTTAATAACATGATATAAGGGTCATGACATAATTTACCATAATTAACCAACCATTATCAGTCTACACATTTACAGTACATATTTATAGCACTAAAAAATCAAAATATAATTAATATTATATTATTATTCTCATCCTTTGATCAAAATCCAAATTTAGGATTTTGATTCCATATCTGATTTATCCTTCATATACAACATCAATAATTAAGCTAAAATAATTAACTTAAATATTCTGAACAAATTCATATAATAAAATATTTATTATTATATTTCTAATAATTATTTTATATATTATTTAAATAATATAAAATCTTATTTTTATGGAAAATAATTAATAAAATATTTATGCTTACAAAAATTAATTACTATAAGAATATAATTTGTAATGATCAAAAATTCTAAAATTATTTATAATTTTTCAGGTACTAAATATATTTGTATTTATCATACACATTACTAGACACTTATTCTCATCATTAAGATAAAAAAAAAATTATATGCAAAAATTTCTTATTTATTTTATATTGAAAATATCGGGTTATTACATATTGTACGAGATAATGAATACGAGAACGATACGATGTATTATACGAGTATGTATGGATGATGGTATGTCGTATATGTTGGATAAGTATACGAGTTAGAATACAAGATTAATACGTATATAATACGTTATAAGGCTTTAAGCCAAATGGATTTGATTTGTAGGATTGTGTAGGAAATTGTAAAGTCCAATGGAATTTGATAGGACCCAAATGTAGGAATGGATAAATCCAATTGGAATTAAAGATTAAGGTCTAATAAGAATTAATGATCAAGCCCAAAGTATGAGATAAGTTAATTAAGCTAATTAAATGTAAAGCCCAAAGTAAGTATCCAATGGATAAGCATGAACCATGGGGCAACCCATTGGTGATCTAAAGTGATGAGCAAGTAAAGGAAACTTAATGACTAAGTGTTGTGGTGAGCAAGTAAAAGTTGTGATGAGCAAGTAATGGATATGCTAGGTGATTAGCAAGCAAACTTAATGACCAAGTATATGTGGTTAGCAAGTTAACTTAATGTTTAAGTAATGAATAGTAAGGAGGTGGGGTTAGATTAATGACCCTTTTGCCTTAACTTTGAGATTTCTATAAATAGGAAGCTTGCCAGCTCATTTTTTAGTTGTTAGATTTTCCACCAATAACTTATAGCTTATTGGCTTGAGAGAAAAAACTAGAAAAGCTAGCTTTCATAGTTCAAGAATCAAGAAGGAGATTAAGGCTTAAACAAGTGAACTTCAAGGGTAAGCAATCTTAAACCATGAATCTCTTTCTCTTCATTTGTTAGAGAAGTGAGTAGTGGTAGGATTTGTATGCTAAGAAGGAGTAGGAATGAATAAATTAATGGATTTAAGCCGTATAAGTCATGAATAAGTAATTCAAAACTAAATAAGTTATGAACTCATGAGGAACCTATATGAACTTCTCATATGTTTACCTTAATAAGATGGTATGCTAAAGAGATGTGATAACGATGGTTAAATGATTAAAGCCATGATAAATCATGAGAAATGGAATCATAAGTAGTTTATACTTTTATAAGTCCTAAACTTATGAAGAACAAGTAATAACTTATCATGTAAATAAGTTAATGTAATATGTATGTTAAGATGTTAGTATGAGGGATTGAATCCATTTGAAACGAAGAACAAATCATAAGAAACGAAGTTAAGGCGGAATTCACAAGTTTGGACGATAATCGTCGAATTTCAAAAATTCTTGGAATGGAAGTCAAATTTTGATATTGACCTTGGAAACATTGGTTTTCAATGGAGTTAAGTCTTATTTGGCATTACAGAGTTGCAGACTCGAGAATGACCGAATTTCGACTTAGAACGAAGAAACGAGCGTTGAACGTTCACGAACGTTTATCGTTTTCGTTAAAATGAACTAAAAAGTGAATTTTGAGTTAACGGAATCAAAATTGTAAAATTCTTACATGAACACGTAGAGTATGTGATTTATGAGCTAACGACTTTTGAACGAACCAATTCGGACTTATAACGAAGAAGTTATGAGCCCGGGAATCTCACCTAAAAGAAAATCTGTCAAATTTTTCTGAGGCACAGAGTCCGTGCCACAGCAAGACTCAAGGCATAAAGGCCCGCGTCGCAGTGCGAGGCCAAGATAATAGTGCACTGTTAGTTGGCACCACAGCGTGACACAGTGAAGAGGGAATGGCGTCGTAGCTCCAAGGCCGGATCTTGTGCACCGCAAACCCGCGCTGCAGCGCGAGTCCAAGAAGGAAAGCTAGCGCCGCAGCACCAGCCTTGAAGTTTACATAGAGATGAATGGTTATGAAGATAAAAAGAAAGATAATGAGATAACATAACTTAATGAACATGAAGTAACAGTGTTAAGACATGGTTTGACCTTAAGTATAATCACTTAGGGTTAAAGTAAGTCAATTGCATATGAACGTAAGAACGTTAGTAAGCCGTGAGGAAGGATGATTAACTCGAATCGAGTTGTATTAATGAAATAATTTCAATTAAGAAAGAAGTTGGAAAGAACAATGTAAAAGAACGATGGCAAGCCGGAACCAATAATAACAAATCTAATACATGATTGGATTGAGAAGAAGGGTAAGATTCATTAGGAACCATGTATGTTCATTCATGACCTAATGTGGTATGTTATGTGGTTATGTGTTGTAGAGACCGTAAAGACTCAAAGGAAAAGTAATTTTACTGTAGCAGACGCTAAAAGCAAGTTTTTCTTAACGCTTGTCTAACCTTCGTGTTAGCCAAGTTTTCAGTGATTCATGTTATAAGATACATGAATTATTTTACGAAAGGGTCGATGCTTGTTTACCTAGGCTAGACTATTCATGAAAGATTGATTGATTTCTTTACAAGTATTTCCATATAGAATTGATAACGCTATCCTACGCCAATTGTTTGGTACAGATTCAAGGTAAGCCTGAGTATGAATAAACAAATGTATTTTCATCGAGTATTCGATGGGCACGTGAGGTTGCCAAAACTTAAGCGTACATACGTTTAGTGGATGTAGTGTTGATCAACATAGAGTACTATAGGCTGATCACTTAGAAGTGCTCGTAAGCTATACCGGACTTACGGACTTCGTGCCGGGTTGTCCTTTTCATAGAAATTATGAAATGTTCATGATCTTGGACCAGAATTGATGTTTTACTGAATATTTTCATTGTAAAATGTTTTGAAGGAAAAGAAATGTTATTTTGAATTATTGATAGTACTTCATAACTATTATCTAGTTATTGAAGATATACGATTCCTATGTCGTTTAAATGAAATTGTTGTACTTGCTGAGCTTGTTATGCTAACTCTTTATTGAACCATATGAATGCAGCTAAGACTGAACGGACCGAAGGATCCGACAAGGATAAAGGGAAAGCTAAGGCGAACCTGTAGATTTCCTATGTAATAGTATGAGTTTGTAATGATAATATTTGATATTATGATAAGAACAAAGGTAACGGTTATAAAGAACCTGGGGAATGGTAGTATTATTTTGGAATATTTATAAGACATATTCGTTCTTTTGAGGCATTTCAATTGAATGTTTGTGTGAACTGTAGCACCGTGTAGCACTATATGTCGGGTTGGAAGAGACCCGGATTTGGGGGTGTCACAGGATGGTATCAAAGCATTAGGTTATAAAACTTAAGGAGGGAAGAACCTTAGGCTAATAACCTCGTTAAGGAAGGAAAAGTCCGAAGGAAGTAAACTCGAGCTTTACTTAAGTTGAATGAGTTAATACGGTATTGAAGAATCTCAGTATCGAAAGATTTAAAAGATGGAAAGTAACCCTAAATAAATTAAATGTGATTTATGCTTATACTATTGTATGTTATGTACTAATCAACATGTTATGTGTTATTGTAGGATGTCGATCGATAGCTTGATGTATAGAGATATACTCGCGGTGAGCGAAAAAATTATAAACAGAGTAGAGCCTGTACCCATGCCAGTGGCGGAGGTACCAATAGTGATTCTAGAGGAGTCGGAGACAGATGAGTATTTTTCTGAGGAAGACTACTCCGAGGGAGATGTAGCTTTGACATCATACCTCGATATGATGGTGGATGGGAAGGAAGAAATAGAGGTAACATCGGTTCATACGGTGGTACCTACACAAGAGTCATCACCTCCAGATGCAATGAGAGCATTGTATCTGGCAGTGCTTGGCAGGAACGTGCAACTGAGTACAGTTGTGCAGAATCAGAGTGAAGAGATTAGTTATCTCCATGAAGCTAAGATGTCTGCAGAAGTAGATTTTGAATCAGAGCACGATAAACTGGTGCTTATGACAGAGCAGGCTAGGGACTATAAGGAAGAGGTCGATGAGCTTCGTAGGAAATTGGTTGAGAAAGACCAGAAGATAACACGGATGTCTTACATCCATAAGAGTACTCATGAAAATTTCAAGATGAAAGTTGCTTGTTATTCCATTGAGTCGGGACAGACTCGACATATAATTAGTAGGGATACTGTAGTGATGATTGCGAATAAGAAGCAAGATGATGCTGTTATGCATTATTAGAAGTCTAGAGTGATAATGGGTAGCGACATATAACCCTATTTTGTAAAAAAAAGGGTAGTCTTTTTGTAAATCCCAACTTTTGTGAAGTTCAATTGCGGGATAGAAATGTAATAGCTTTTGGCTATGGAAACAAATTGTAAATAGTTTCAAACTATGCAAAAGCATATGAATATACTGAAGTTTTCATTTAATATGCTTTGCTATGGTATGAGTATGTATGTGGAAATAATAACGAAATAAGTAAATAGATAATAATGAAATTTTATTTGTTTCATTAGAAAATGCCGCCAAGGAGAAGACAACGTAATCAGGAAGCGAAATCACATAACAATAATCAAGGGGTCAAAACAACCCTATGCAAGAGTTCGTTAATTTATTAACGGCTGTATTTAACCAAACCGGGGGTAGAGTAACCGCGGGACCTAGGGTAGCCAGAACGACTACCTTTAAAGAGTGTAAAAGCGTAGGTCCGCCGGAGTTCAAAGGAACGACGGACTCATTAGAGGCCCAGACATGGGTAAAAGAAATAGAGAAGGCGTTTGTTATTACAAACGTAGGTGAGGCGCAAAAGACTTCTTTTGTGACGTACATGAAAAAAGGGGAAGCCAACTTTTGGTGGGAGGCTCACCAGAGTGGGGCTAGAACAAATGCGGTAACGTGGGAACAATTCAAGAAGGTTTTCTTCGAGAATTATTTCCCTACAAGTATACATGGGAGAATGGAGATTAAGTTCTTAGAACTTAAGTAAGGGGACATGACGGTTCTCAAGTACACGGCCAAATTCAATGAATTGGTAAGGTTTTCTCCACACCAAGTGGACACTGAGGAGAGGAAGGCTCGTAGGTTTGAGCAGGGCCTGAAACTCTGGCTCTATAGTAGGATTTCTGTGTTCCAGAATGTTTCTTATGGGACCATTCTGGAGAAGGTGATTATAGCAGAGAGTGGTAGTGAGGCGTTGACCCAATACCACAAAGAAAGAAAGAATAAGAGCAGGGGAGAGGGAGGAACTAAGGCAGGGAATGCCAGTGGTAGTGGCATTATGCCAAAAAGGAAGAATTTTAAGTCCGAGAATACTGGAGTGGGACAAGGGGATCCTAAGCTTAGGATCGGAGCATGTAAGACATGTGGAAAGACTCATCTAGGAGTCTATCTGAAAAGGGAATCGATTTGTTATAAATGTGGACATGAGGGTCATATATCACCCAATTGTTCTAATTCTAGGAAAAAACTATGGCTGTTTTGTATGTGGGTCGTTGAACCACATGGCAAAAAAGCCAAAGAAGGGGTCGGAGGAGAGTAAGGGTGCTAGTAATGGTATGTTAGTCTTTACTGGACCACCATCTGTTGGGTTAGTAAATACAATGAATTTTTATGTGTTGTTTGATAGGAGTGCTATTTTATTTTGTAGCATGTGAATTTGCTAAGTGATTAAGTTCATTCCCGAAAGTGATTATAAATACCTTTACAAGTTAAGGTAGAGAATGAGGAAATAACTTTCGTTGATTATATTTGTGGAAATTGTTTCATGGATAATAGAGGTAAGGAAGTATCGGTAGATAAGTACCGATAAAGTTGAGAGAATTTGAAGAAATTCTCGGTAGGAATGAGCTAAGTAACCATAGAACTTTAATAAATTGTTAGAACAAAAGTATGAATAGTCTATTTTCTAAGAAAACCCAAGGTAGTATTTTACGATAATAAATCACCAGAACATTCTTGTTGTCTAACCTTGACGCAAGTTAAGAGTATGTTAAGGAAGAGGATAAGTTGTTACATTTGCGTATCGACTATCGTAAGAGGAGTAAGTTAGCGGTTAAGAATTAATACCCATTGCCCAGGATCGATGATCTATTTGATCAGTTGAAAGGGGCAAAGTATTTTCTAAGATATATTTGTGTACGGGCTATCGTCGGTAGAAAATAAGGAACAAGGTGGCAAATTGATAGGTACTCTTGCGAGATGCTATGGTTGAAAGTACCATTAGCGTCACAGAGTGTTCGAATAATATTTGGACGAGTGTGTCATAATGATCATTGGTGATATTCTAGTCTATTTTAAGATGCCAGAAGATCACGTTGAACCTTTGAAGATAGTGTGAGAAACACTACGGAGGGAGAAGTTGGATATGGAATTCACTAAGTGTGAATTTTAGCTTAAAAGATATACAGGTTTGTTATTGATAAAGTATGTTGGGAATGAAAAGTGAGAAAATAGTTTTTAGGAACTAAAGGAAGGTTAAATGAGGCACCTGCATTGTCTTTATTAGATGATATGAGAAATTTTGTAGTGTATCTCGATGCTTCGCTTAGATGACGAGATTGCGTGCTCATGTAGTATGACAAGGTCATTATGTATGCATCACGCCAGTTAAAGGATTATGAGAAGGTCTATACTACTTATGATCTATAATTGGCAGCTGTAGTTTTGAATTAAAAATCTAAAGATAGTATTTATACAAGGAGAAATGTGAGATATACACGAACTCTAAGAGTCTGAAATATACCTACACATAGAAAGAGTTGAATATAAGGTAGAGAAGGTAATTAGAATGGATAAGAGATTACGACGGTGATATGTTATATCATTCAAGGGAAGTTAACGTAGAAGTTGACGTATTAAGTAGGAAGGGTAGGGAAAAGCTATCAATGTTAGTGACTCAGAATGAGTTAATAACGGAGATGGCAAGAACGAAGTTAGAAGTTAAATTATGGAATGAAGTAGTAGAAATATTATTCACAATGTAAACTCAATCCACGAAAATGGAACGAGTTAAGCAAGTACAAATAGGTAACGATAAATGCAATCGAATGAAGAATAGGATGCAAGATAAAGAGAAGACTAAGTGTAATTTTATTTTGAAGGAGGAATTTGAGTTCCAAATAATTTTAAAGTTAAAAGAAGAACTAATATGAAAGAGAGATAGCGTAATGTGTTAGTAAGTGCTTAAACTTCCAATTCAGATTCTTGATAGGAAGGAAGAAGTTCTGTGAAATAAGATAATACCTTAGGTGAAGGTGAAATAAAAGAACCACAATATCAAAGAAGCATTGTGGGAACTCGAGATTAAAATGAAGAAAACTTTTTCTCATTTGTTTATATAATTATAGCGAGATTCTAGGGATAGAATACTTATAAGGGGGGAAGAGTGTAACACCCTAGAAAAAAAATTAGATTTTATGAGAATTAAATTTTTATTTGATTATGTGGATTAAATGAATTTAATTGCTTATTTATAGAAGTATGCTATTTGAAGGTCGTTCTATAACCTAGACATATTGGAACGTCGTAATATTTTGGCTACGTGGTAGAATTAAAGTGTTTGAATTTCCAAGATGAAAATAAAAGCTTTCCGAAAAACTTTCTAAAAAATACTATTCACAGATTTCTGCTCGGGAATTATTTTTGAACTTTCGAGAAATATGTAATGATAGAATAGCGAGGTGAGATAGAATATCCAATAATATTTCAGTTATGGAAAACGCAGTTTTTCGCCTACGAACATAAAATCTGACTGTTAGGGAAAGTGATTTCCGAGAAGGAATTTAAATTCGTATAATGAATTAAGTGATGAGCGTATAATACATAGGTATTGTACGAGATAATGAATATGAGTACGATACGATGTATTATACGAGTATGTATGGATGATGGTATGTCGTATATGTTAGATAAGTATACGAGATTAATACGTATATAATACATTATAAGGCTTTAAGCCGAATGGATTTGATTTGTAAGATTGTGTAGGAAATTGTAAAGTTCAATGGGAATTGATAAGGCCCAAATGTAGGAATGGATAAATTCAATTGGAATTAAAGGTTAAGGTCTAATAAGAATTAATGATCAAGCCCAAAGTATGAGATAAGTTAATTAAGCTAATTAAATGTAAAGCCCAAAGTAAGTATCCAATGGGTAAGCATGAACCATGGGGCAACCCATTGGTGATCTAAAGTGATGAGCAAGTAAAGGAAAGTTAATGGCTAAGTGTTGTGGCGAGCAAGTAAAAGTTGTGATGAACAAGTAATGGATAAGCTAGATGATTAGCGAGCAAACTTAATGACCAAGTATATGTGGTTAGCAAGTTAACTTAATGTTTAAGTAATGAATAGTAATGAGGTGGGGTTGGATTAATGACCCTTTTGCCCTAACTTTGAGATTTCTATAAATAGGAAGCTTGCTAGCTTATTTGTTAGTTGTTAGATTTTCCACCAATAACTTATAGCTTATTGGCTTGAGAGAAAAAGCTAGAAAATCTAGATTTCATAGTTCAAGAATCAAGAAGGAGATTAAGGCTTAATCAAGTGAACTTCAAGGGTAAGCAATCTTAAACCATTAATCTCTTTCTCTTCATTTGTTAGATAAGTGAGTAGTGGTAGGATTTGTATGCTAAGAAGGATTAGGAATGAATAAATCAATGGGCTTAA
Source organism: Panax notoginseng (assembly GCA_016801055.1). Taxonomy (NCBI): domain Eukaryota; kingdom Viridiplantae; phylum Streptophyta; class Magnoliopsida; order Apiales; family Araliaceae; genus Panax; species Panax notoginseng. The sequence goes on from CM029012.1 coordinate 41,655,316, forward strand.
GCCGTATAAGTCATGAATAAGTAATTCAAAACTAAATAAGTTATGAACTCATGAGGAACCTATATGAACTTCTCATATGTTTACCTTAATAAGATGGTATGATAAGGAGATGTGAGAATGATGGTTAAAATATTAAAGCCATGATAAATCATGAGAAATGGAATCATAAGTAGTTTATACTTTTATAAGTCCTAAACTTATGAAGAACAAGTAATAACTTATCATGTAAATAAGTTAATGTAATATGTATGTTAAGATGTTAGTTTGAGGGATTGAATTCATTTGAAACGAAGAACAAATCATAAGAAACGAAGTTAAGGCGGAATTCATAAGTTTGGACGATAATCGTTGAATTCTTGAAATTCTTGGAATGGAAGTCAAATTTTGATATTGAGCTTGGAAACATTGGTTTTCAATAGAGTCAAGTCTTATTTGGCATTATAGAGTTGCAGACTCGAGAATGATCGAATTTCGACTTAGAAGGAAGAAACGTGCGTTGAACGTTCACGAACGTTTATTATTTTTGTTAAAATGAACTAAAAAGTAAAATTTAAGTTAACAAATTCGAAATTGTAAAATTCTTGCATGAACACGTAGAGTATGTGATTTGTGAGCTAACAGCTTTTGAACGAGCCAATTCGGACTTATAACGAAGAAGTTACGAGCCCGAGAATCTCACCTAAAAGAAAATTTGTCAAATTTTTCTGAGGCACAGAGTCCGCGCCGCAGCGCAACTCAAGGCATAAAGTCCCGTGCCGCAGCGCGAGCCCAAGATAATTATGCACTATTAGTTGGCACCGCATCGCGACACAGTGAAGAGGGAATGGCGCTGTAGCGCCAAGGCCGGGTCTTGTGCACAGTAAACCCGTGCCGCAGCGCGAGTCCAAGAAGGAAAGCTGGCGCCGCAGCGCCAGCCTTGAAGTTTACATAGAGATGAATGGTTATGAAGATAAAAAGAAAGATAATGAGATAATACAACTTAATGAACATGATGTAACATTGTTAAGACATGTTTAGACCTTAAGTATAATCACTTAGGGTTAAAGTAAGTCAATTGCATATGAACGTAAGAACGTTAGTAAGCCGTGAGGAAGGATGATTAACTCGAATCGAGTTGTATTAATGAAATAATTTTAATTAAGAAAGAAGTTGGTAAGAACAATGTAAAAGAACGATGGCAAGTCGGAACCAATAATAACAAATCTAATACATGATTAGATTGAGAAGAATGGTAAGATTCATTAGGAACCATGTATATTCATTCATGACCTAATGTGGTATGTTACGTCACTAGTACAAAACCATAAAAAACAACACTTAAAAGATGATATTTTTATAAAAAATGTTGTGATATTTTTTTTACAACGTTTTTTAACAAAATATTGTAGATACATATGAAAAAACGTTATGTATTTATAAAGGTAATTTTTGGTTTCAAATAGATAACGTTTTAAAAAAAAAAACGTTATCAATCTAAAAAATACGGAGCAAAAATAAAAATGCGGAACTTAAATTTTGAAATTAAAAGAAGGATAATAGTTTAGTTCTACTTTTTTCTCTCTTGCAGCAGCTCAAATTCACGCTCTTGGAGCAAACCCTATCTCTTCTCGCTCAAACAATCCAACCCAAAAGCACTTAAAAACTGTGTTCTTCGGACAGAGGATGAACAACACTGTCTCCTTCATAAACCCTAAGTCCTCTTTCGTGAAACCCTAGTGGAAAGAATTCTCCCTTCAGAGTTGTGGCGGAGAAAGTGGTGGGAATTGACCTCGATACCACTAACTCCACCATGGGAGCTATGGAAGGGGGTAAGCCGGAGATTGTGACTAACTCGGAGGGGCAGAGAACAACTCCGTCGGTGGTGGCTTACACGAAGAATGGGGATAGATTGGTGGGTCAGATTACGAAGAGGCAGGCTGTGGTGAATCCGAAAAATACCTTCTTTTCGGTGAAGAGGTTCATAGGGAGGAAGATGTCGGAGGTTGATGAGGAGTCGAAGCTGGTGTATTATACTGTGGTTAGGGACGACAATGGTAATGTTAAGCTTGATTGCCCTACTATTGGGAAGCAATTTGCAGCTGAAGAAATTTCAGCTCAGGTATATAAAGCTTTTCTTTTTATGTTTGTAACTTTGTATATGTTTTGTTAATAACTTAGAAGCCAAACCAATTTTAGGCCAAATGCTTCTTTTTGTTATTTATTGACAAATTGCCAAACCAAAGTTCTTGATGGGTAGCTTCAACTTCTCAGCAATGGTGATAATTCGAGGGTGTTTACTGATTTTTATTTTGAGTATTGTTTTGCACGCAGTGGAATCCAAGTATATGGTTTACAATAATACGCAGAGCATTGCTCATGGGAAGCTTAATGTTCATTTGGTACCTCACACGCACGATGATGTTAGTTGGTTGAAGATTATTGATCAGTACTATGTCGGCTCCAATAATTCCTTTCAGGTCCCTTATATATATTTAAATATTTATGTATGTGTATAAATTAACTTATATTACTTGAATTCTAAACTCTATTGATTTGATTATATGATATGAAGGGAGCGTGTGTTCAGAATGAACTTGATTCATTGGTCTCAGCGTTGCTTGCTGATAAAAATCGAAGATTTATTTATGTCGAGCAGGTGATAAAGTTTCATATTTTACAGTATATATTGCAACATTGTATTCATTTATGTTAAATTTATATTGATACAGATGCTTTTGCTTAATTATTGTTCAGACATTTTTCCAGCGCTGGTGGAGGGACCAGAGTGAGACAACCCATCATTGAGACTAGTTTTCATCATTGAGGTTAGTAATATAGGTTAAGGTTTATTGCTCCTCTGGTGCAGAAATGGGGGTTGTTTTACAAAGCACTACTGCTGTACATCTGAATATACATTTGCATTTGCATTTGCATATGAAATTTTCCTTCCAAGTGGGATGATGCAGAAAAATGGCTCATCAATGGCTTTGATTCCCCTACTCACCATCAGGGCTTAAACTTATCTGACCCCTCAAAACTGTCCAAACCATGCAATGGATATAAGCCAACACAAGTCTTTGCAGGAAAATCTAGGGTTACTAAAGAAAAAAAGGTCTCCAAAGTGATTTCAAGCTTCCAGGTCCATCATGATTCAGTCAGAGCCTTTAATGCAAGTCCAGCCTCAGCAGATGTGCACTAAATAAGAGCCTTTTCTTCATTCTTCCGTCTTGGTTTAATTTTGTATCAGGCAATGTGCAGACAATCAGATATTACCTAGAGCTGCAACCACAGAAATTGAGTTAGCAAGAAGACTGAAGGAATTTTCTTTTAAAGAGACTGGGTATTTTTTCTTTAAATTTATTTTCATGTACTAGTTGTGGCTTTATGGCACTGTAGTCATTCTTGAAATTCGAACCCCTTTTTCATTCTATTGAATGTATCCACTCTTCTATCCTATATAGGTTTTTCATTTGGTTCACCAATTATATATATATATATATATATATATATATATATATATATATATATATAGTATTTTGTTATTTGCTAAAATTTAGTCCATTCTAAGTGTGTAACTAGCTGTCTATCCTTGGAAGTACCATAAGACACATGAGGCTTATAAATTTGGAACTATGTTTGTACCTTGTGCACTAATAGTGTTGTTTTTGTGTGTTATCTTTTATTCTTTTCTGGATGTAGTTTCGGGTAATTGTTGTTGCTGAGTTTGTGAAGGACAATTCGTGGCCTGAACTTATTCCTGAACTGCAATCAGTTATTAACATTAGTAATCTGATTAATGGAAGTGGAAATGGTGAATGGAAAACTGTTAATGCCCTTACTATTCTTCACTCGCTCATTAGACCATTCTAGGTACTTGTTATGTGCAAATGCTTAACTTGTCAACTATCAAGATAATTTATACTTCTTGTATCAATTAATTTTCACATAAATAAATTTAAAGCACTTCCCTTGTGAGAAAGGGTAATAATCATATATAAATTATGTGTTGAAAATGAAAGATGTGATAAACAAATTTGGTTAATGCTTGTAAAGTGACAGTTAAAATGCCCCAAATATGTGGGCAACATAAGAAACTAAACTTTCAAGGGACTGACTGATTGTTTTTCAACTTGTAAAATGGAGGGGACCTCGGATTAGTGGGTTGTATTTGCTATTCCTTTATTTCCTTTCTCTAGCAGTACTTTTTGAATCCAAAAGTTGCAAGTGAACCAGTTCCGCCGCAGCTTGAGCTAATTGCAAAAAAAATTCTTGTGCCTTTACTGGTCGTGTTTCAGCACTGCTTAGAAAAGGTGATTTCTTCTTCCTAATTTATGAACGTTCAGCTATTTCAGTGTGTTATTTTTTGGTTCAAGTGCATGGCTGAGAAATGCTCTACCATTTGTGATGAAGCTGTCATCAGAAACCTAGTTAGTAAAAGGCACCCTGATTTAGAAGAGAAATTTGAGCGATTTCTTCTAGAGTCTTATATTGAGGACAATAAATTGGTGAAATGGGTGCCAAAGTATCCCACATTGTGGGAATGCTATACGTGTTGAGGATGATGAATTTTGTGAGGTAAAATGTTCATGTGTCTTACAGTTCTGCTTCAGTTGCCTATCTGAAGCACACTCCCCGTGTTCATGTTGTGTCTAGGGCCTTTGGACCAAGAAATGTCGAGACGAATCAGAAACAGTTAATTGGATTACGGTTCATACAAAGCCTTGTCCAAAGTGTCACAAACCTGTTGAGAAAAATGGAGGTTGCAACCTTATGAGCTGCATGTGTGGGCAAGCATTTTGGTATGATTTCTTTCTCCTGCCTTTGTTACTTTATTGCAGTTGCACATGCATACGTGTGATGTATTGCTGATAGACGTGATTATTTTTATAGATATCAATTTGTTGAAGGAACAAATTTGTTTTAGATTTTAATACTTCCACTATTTCCTTTATTAGCTATACTTTAGTTCGGATTTAGTTTTCAGGTTTCTTCCATCTTCCTTTTTTCTTCTCTTCTGTTTTTGTTCTTTCTTCCTTTGTTTTCTTGACTGCTTTACTATTATTATTTTATTCCCTACAAGTTGTGGCCTTTTGTATGTCAATCTTCTACTTCTTACTTTGGTTGTCCTTGATTAGTTGGTTGTGTGGTGGTGCAACTGGCCGGGAAAATACACGGTCGCAAATTACTGGTCACAGTTGTGGACGGCTCAAGTGTGACGACCCAAGAATTTAGAAAATTATTTATATCTTAAATTATTAAATAAAGGTTAAACAATAAACCTATACAGAAAATTAGTGTATGGATTTGGCATTTCTGAAAAGAAATTTTTGGATTTAAAAATTTTTGTGTTGAATTATTCAGGATTAAGTATATAAGTGTATATGTTCTGTGTATATGGTTGTATATGAGTACAGTATGTGGTTAAGGGTCAAGGGTTGACCAGATAAACTATATCAGTGGCAAACCCTAATATTATATTAAGAACGTTATTGTTCAGTTAAAAAATCCTAACGTCTGATAAGAAACCCTAGAAATCGGTTTTGAAAACCCTAATTTCAGTCCAAAAATTTAAAACCCTAATTCGGATATTAAAATCCTAATTTGGGAATTTAAATGCTATGTATAAGGTTTAGGTATTTTAATTACAAATCTAATTAGGGATAACCCTAATGATTAATTAGAATTCTAATAGTTATAAACCCTAATTATTAGAAAGCTTAATTTGTACATTTGAAACCCTAATTGGTAATTAGGTAATTTTAAATTTTATTAGGAAATATTAATCCTAATTAGCAAGCTTGAATAATGATTAGTAAATATTAATATAATTAGAAAATTCTAATTATAATTTTGAAATATTAATTTTCTATTTCGAAAACTCAAATTTAGAAATCCTATAAATTAAATTTCAAATAGTTTAGGGTTAAACCCTAAATTCTAGGGGCCAAACCCTAAACCCTAAGGATTTGGACAATTTACTAGTATGCCATTAAAACTAAAATCAAAATGTCCAATTTGCCCTTTTGTGCATTATTGGAGGAGACACGAGAATCTTGCCAATATATTGGGTGATTGACCAAATCTAGCTACCCTATATGGCTGAGTTCAGCAACTATTAGCCCCTATACCAGCCATTTCATTTGCATTCAAGTTATAAAATAATTGAAGAGAGAGAAAGTTATTGTCTAACCTCATATTTGTGACAAACTCTCAACCCACACTTTCTCTCTCTAGACCCGCGAAAATATGGAGTATATCAGTCCCTTATATGATCCATAGCAAGCTAAGAATAGATCATGATGATCAGAATCAAAATCCAAGCTAGAAATGTATAAAAAAACCCTAATCTTGAAAATCTTTGATTTGATGTTAAATGTTGCTAATGATTAGCTAGATATGTGTTATAGGGTGTCTTTTAATGATCTAGGTTGTTGGATCATGGATCCATAACATCTAGATGTACGAAATCATGTTTTAAACAAATCTGGAAAATTGGAAAATTGGAAAATTATGACCTGACAAGCGAATGTCAGAGGCTTTAAATTTTTATGTGTTAGATGTTTTATGTGTTTTATGTTTTGAAGTTGTTCTATGACATGAGTACTGTGATTTGAAACTGGAAGCAGGGTCGGATCAAGTCTAGATCTTCAGTTATACTCGGTCAAACCTCATTGATCGATCACGAAAAACGTTTCTGGGTAACCCAGAATTTTTTCAGAATTCCTGACAAGCTTTTGCATGCGCTAGATCTTGCTAGGTTTAAGTTGTTATGTGATGTTGTTGGTGGTATCTTGTAGACTGATATTCCGGCTATACATCTATACCTATAGATCACTCAGATCCGTAACAGAATTGTAGCTAATCGTGGTCAAAACCACGTTGACCAACTGGTCGGAAGGAGATTCTGGGTAACCCAAAATCTTCAAGAACAAGATTTCTGTCAGAGTTTGATCAGCCTTGATCTTACATTTGTGTTGATGTTATTATGATATGATGTAATAGAAACGTACACTCGCATGTGTTTTATAAAATTGAACCATTATATTATACAAACAAAACCTAGAACTCAAGTTATAAGGATCGAGATATAGTACCATCGTATGTTCTTCATTTTCTTGAAAACCCAGAAATGAAGAACAGCGTTGTCAAACATTTTGGTGGCTCTGTGATTATATGTATTGGTCATGAACTTTGCATAGATTTGTAGTATTACATTCAGTCTACAACATCAAAGTAACTACCAGTCCAGAAACTTTCGGATCAAAGAATTAAAAACGGTCAAAGTAGGCACTGTGTAAACTGACATGCATACTTGGATTTCACTCAAGAACACTCAAAAACACAATCAGCGACGGTTTTGTCACCCAATGCCCCTATAGCGACAATTAATTTCGAAAATTAATTATTTTAATTAAGAAATAGATAAAAATGGTTTTAAATTATTAAAAATACAAAATAAATTCTTAAAAATTATTTTAAAGTCCGAAAATTAGTTTTTAATTATTTTGAGTATATTTCACATATATTTAATATTTTTGAAATATAAATAGTATTTAATTTATTTAATTATAATATTAAATAAATTATTTAAAAATAATTTTAATTCACTAAAAATCACGTAAAATTATATTATGGTAAAGAAAATATTTTAAGTTATTTTCAGTGACTTTTAATATTGTGAGAAATTTCATTACATAATTAATATTAATGATAATTAATTTATTTAATAAAAATATTAAATAAAATATGAAAAAATAGAATTAATGATTTAAAAATCATATCAAAATGATTTAAGTATTATAAAAATATTTTAAGTTATAAAATATAACTTTTGATATTTTGTCACAAAATATTAATATTTTAATATTAATAGCAATTATCGTATATTGAGTTTAATTGTTTAAAAATCATTTAAAGGTGATTTTAAAGTATTAAAAATACTTTTAGATATTATAAATATATTATAATATTATGACATGTATTTCATTAATATTTGATAATAAATAAATATTAATGATAATAGAATATTGTGGTATTTAAATCATTTAAATACGAGTTTAATGATTGAAAAATCTTGATAAATAGTAATAATTATCTGAAAATTATTACGAACTTATGAAAAAGATTTTGACTGATATTAAAATTATCTGAGATAATGGTTAAGTGTTTAGACAGAGTTTAATTGAACTTAAACTCGTGAATAGTCCGACTAGACCGTCGGGATGTCAGATTTGTGTCGGGTTCAACTCAGACTGCAATAGTTTGACTTGATACCAAGTCTTATGTGTGTTGTAGACTGATAGGGTTATGTGTTATGTGTTTAGGTTGTTTTAATTACTATGATGATATTATTCTAATTTGTATATCGATATTATGTATATATTAGGTTCAGACAAAGCTTATTAAATTGCGTAACGGTAATCAACGGTTCAGGCAAGTTTTAATTAATTCTACTAAGAGTTGTTTCATTCAGATATGCTTATGGTTAATCATTGCTGATTGCCATTGTAGAATTATACTCTGTACATATTGCATGTATAAGTCAGATATGAAAGACTGATCATCTTCATTACTAGTTGGTCCAGATATATTTGTTCATGTTCAATACTTGTTCAGTCAAAATTTTGTTTGTGCTAATTCACAACTATATTGATGAATTATAGCCAGCTTATTATTCAGACTCTTTCAATCATGATATGTCTTAATAAATTTAAACTTGCTGGACAACTTTCATGCTCACCTTTGCTATATCATGATAAATATTGCAGATAAGGCGAATGCGTTCGGATTCAGGAAAAGGTTAAAGCCAAGTTCAGCTTGGGATAAAATGTGCAGCTAATTTATAATAATATTGTTTGATATATATGTTTTATGTTAGATAGTTTATGAATTGTGTATAAGTTAAGGTTACTCGAACTTGAGAAAAAGTGTGTAAGTTTATTGTAAAAATAATTTATGTTTATATCTTCCGCAATAGTTATAGAATGATTGTAATAGTGATAGAATGATTGTACCGAATTTGCGGTGATTTGGGACCCGGGTTCGAGGCTTTCACAGTTAGTATCAAAGCTGATGGTTATAAACCTTAGGTAGGGTTACCTGAGACTAATAACCGCAGTGATTAGGATAAGTACTAACTCAAATAGAGTTAGTGTGTCCGTAAGATTCAAAGACGAATCTCGACGAGTTATAAGATACAGAGTTTTCTAACTCTGATAATAAAAGTGAACAGTAGTAATGCATAGATCGAGTCTAAAAGACTAAAAGTACAAGGATAGGAGATTATAAAACAAAACGATCATGGAATAGAAATGAATCGTATTATATATAATGAAATCACCACGTGATCTGATATAGATTGAACGAATAATTGACAAGTTTACAACAAGATTGTTGTGTGTATATGAATTGGTACAGATTTAGGAAAGGATTATGAATACGAATTTAATGGAATTCGTATTGAGAAGGGAGTTAAGATTAGGTGGGGATTTCAATTGAGGACTCATGTCAGCAGCTAGGTCGTATGATTCTTCGTATGGGAGTTGAATTGTACTTGGTGTAACAACCACTTAGTTTCTAACACTGATACTTATTGAAATGTTTGTGTCGCGCTATTTGCTATATGCATGTTAAGAGGGTGATTCCTTTCTCGTGTGTATAACAGATAGATAGGTTATAGGTAGAGAATATCAGGTTAAGTACGAGTTCTTAAAACTCATACTTATGGTACGTTCGTGACTCATAATTATATGAAATGTTTATGAACCCCTTAGCGAATGGACGCCAAAGGTCTGAATAGGATAAGTTCTTAAACTCATATGATTGTGGCAAGTTCATGAACTCATAAGTGTCGTTTGACGAACTGGGTATAGTTGTGTGTAAATAGAGTATTGAGGATTATAGGAACAGATAGATTGTTAAGGAAATGATTATTAGTGGAGACATAAGTTTTCCAAAAGTCCTGGCTATGCTAGACTTCAAAATTTTGACATCAAGCTAAATACGCACTATGTGCTTTTAAAAAAAATGTAGACTCGTAATCATTTTTGAAACGGTTTAAAGTACAGTCTATGTTACTTATTTCGGCTAGACGCAAATGATTTGTAATATCAAAATATATTTTATTTATCACTTATGTACCATGTAACCTGGTGCAGAAATGATAAAAAGTTGATGGAGTTGTAAATGCAGGAATACTTAGTGTTGAATTGATCTAAAATTGTTGTTCCACTATTATATGATGTGTTATGACAAAGTCATATCATGACGGCATCGTCAAACGGACTGTTAATATAGTACGACATCATGACGTCATTCTCAAAAAATTTTTCAAAATTTTTAATTTGCCAACGGGGTTTGGCTACAACTAAATAATTCGATTGAATTGAATTATTGATATGAGTCTACGCTATTCGATTCAGCTGGACTAAAGTTTATGAAAACTCTAAGTGTTCATTGAAAGAAATTTTCCGAACTAAATTGTTTTGGTGCGAAATCCAATAAGACTGAGGTAGAATTTTGTGCCTATGGTAGTGACGAGAAACAGATTCGACCAGAAGTACTTATTAAGTACAGGGCATACTGGATTAATTACCCACTATGTCCGTAAGTTATGATGGTTTGCGGATAGATTTCCATATGACCTTTGCGAAAATGACAGACAATAGTCTGTATAAACCCTCAGTACAATTTCAAAATTTTAACTCATGTGAGTGGTGTATTGGATATCATGTGATGATGAGAATGAATGGTGTATGGTGTATGGGGTAAGGTGTAAGGTAAATTTCGGGGATAAAATTTTTAGAAGAAGGGGTGAATGTGATGATCCAAGAATTTAGAAAATTATTTACATATTAAATTATTGAATCAAGGTTAAATAATAAACCTAGACAGAAAATAAGTGTATGGATTTGACATTTCTGAAAAGAAATTTTTGGATTTAAAAATTTTTGTGGTGAATTATTCAGGATTAAGTATATAAGTGTATATGTTCTGTGTATATGGTTGTATATGAGTATAGTATGTGGTTAAGGGTCAATGGTTGACCAGATAAACTATATCAGTGGCAAACCCTAATATTATATTAAGAACATCATTGTTCAGTTAAAAAACCCTAACGTCTGATAAGAAACCCTAGAAACCAGTTCTGAAAATCCTAATTTTAATCCAAAAATTTAAAACCCTAATTCGGATATTAAAATCCTAATTTGGGAATTTAAATGATATGTATAAGGTTTAGGTATTTTAATTACAAATATAAATAGGGATAACCCTAATGATTAATTAGAATTCTAATAGTTATAAACCCTAATTATTAGAAAGCGTAATTTGTACATTTGAAACCCTAATTGGTAATTAGGTAATTTTAAATTTTATTAGGAAATATTAATCCTAATTAGCAAGCTTGAATAATGATTAGTAAATATTAATATAATTAGAAAATTCTAATTATAATTTTGAAATATTAATTTTCTATTTCGAAAACTCAAATTTAGAAATCCTATAAATTAAATTTCAAATAGTTTAGGGTTAAACCCTAAATTCTAGGGGCCAAACCCTAAACCCTAAGGATTTGGACAATTTACTAGTATGCCATTAAAACTAAAATCAAAATGTCCAATTTGCCCTTTTGTGCATTATTGGAGGAGACATGAGAATCTTTCCAAGATATTGGGTGATTGACCAAATCTAGCTACCCTATATGGCTGAGTTCAGCAACTATTAGCCCCCATACCAGCCATTTCATTTGCATTCAAGTTATAAAATAATTGAAGAGAGAGAAAGTTATTATCTAACCTCATTTTTGTAACAAACTCTCAACCCACACTTTCTCTTTATAGACCCACAAAAATATGGAGTATATCAGTCCCTTATATGATCCATAGCAAGCTAAGAACAGATCATGATGATCAGAATCAAAATCCAAGCTAGAAAGGTATAAAAAACCCTAATCTTGAAAATCTTTGATTTGATGTTAAATGTTGTTAATGATTAGCTAGATATGTGTTATAGGGTATCTTTTAATGATCTGGGTTGTTGGATCATGGATCCATAACATCTAGATGTACGAAATCATGTTTTAAACAAATCTGGAAAATTTGAAAATTATGACCTGACAAGCGAATGTCAGAGGCTTTAAATCTTTATGTGTTAGATGTTTTATGTGTTTTAAGTTTTGAAGCTGTTCTATGACATGAGTACTGTGATTTGAAACTGGAAGCAGGGTCGGATCAAGTCTAGATCTTCAATTATACTCGGTCAAACCTCGTTGACCGATCACGAAAAACATTTCTGGGTAACCCAGAATTTTCCCAGAATTCCTGACAAGCTTTTGTAGGCGCTAGATCTTGCTAGGTTTAAGTTGTTATGTGATGTTGTTGGTGGTATCTTGTAGACTGACATTCCGGCTATACATCTATGCCTATAGATCACTTAGATCCGTAACAAAATTGTAGCTAATCGTGGTCAAAACCACGTTGACCAACTGGCCGGAAAGAGATTCTAGGTAACCCAGAATCTTCAAGAACATAATTTCTGTCAGAGTTTGACCGGCCTTGATCTTACCTTTGTGTTGATGTTATTATGATATGATGTAATAGAAATGTACCCTAGCATGTGTGTTATAAGATTGAACCATATATTATACAAACAAAACCCATAACTCAAGTTGTAAGGATCGAGATATAGTACCATCGTCTGTTCTTCATTTTCTGAAAAACCCAGAAATGAAGAACAGCGTTGTTAGACATTTTGGTGGCTTAGATCTATCTGTGATTATATGTTTTGGTCATGAACTTTGCGTAGATTTGTAGTATTACATTCAGTCTACAACATCAAAGTAACTATCAGCCTAGAAACTTTCGAATCAAACAATTAAAAACGGTCAAAGAAGGCACTGTGTAAACTGACATGCATACCTGGGTTTCACTCAAGAACACTCAAGAACACAATCAGTGACGGTTTTGTCGCCCAATGCCCCTATAGCGACAGTTAATTTCAAAAATTAATTATTTTAATTAATAAATAGATAAAAATAGTTTTTAATTATTAAAAATACATAATAAATTCCTAAAAATTATTTTAAAGTCCGAAAATTAGTTTTTAATTATTTTGAGTATATTTCACAAATATTTAATATTTTTGGAATATAAATGGTATTTAATTTATTTAATTATAATATTAAATAAATTATTTAAAAATAATTTTAATTCATGAAAAATTATATTATGGTAAAAGAAAATATTTTAGGTTATTTTCAGTGACTTTTAATATTTTGTGAGAAATTTGATTACTTAATTAATATTAATGATAATTAATTTATTTAATAAAAATATTAAATTAATTATGGAAAAATAGAATTAATGATTTAAAAATCATATCAAAATGATTTAAGTATTATAAAAATATTTTAAGTTATAAAATATAACTTTTGATATTTTGTCATGAAAATATTAATATTTTAATATTAATAGCAATTATCGGATAATGAATTTAATTATTTAAAAATCATATAAAGGTGATTTTAAAGTATTAAAAATACTTTATGATATTATAAATATATTATAATATTATGACATGTATCTCATTAATATTTGATAATAAATAAATATTAATGATAATAGAATATTGTGGTATTTAATTAATTTAAATACGAGTTTAATGATTGAAAAATCTTGTTAAATAGTAATAATTATCTGAAAATTATTACGAACTTATGAAAATTATTTTGACTGATATTAAAATTATCTAAGATAATGGTTAAGCGTTTAGACAGAGTTTAATTGAACTTAAACTTGTGAATAGTCCGACTAGACCGTCGGGATGTCAGATTTGTGTCGGGTTCAACTCAGACTGCAATAGTTTGACTTGATACCAAGTCTTATGAAAGGCTGATCACCTTCATTACCAGTTGGTCCAGATATATTTGTTCATGTTCAATACTTGTTCAGTCAAAATTTTGTTCGTGCTAATTCATAACTATATTGATGAATTATAGCCAGTTTATTATTCAGACTCTTTCAGTCATGATATGTCTTAATAAATTTAAACTTGTTGGGAAACTTTCATGCTCACCCTTGCTATATCATGATAAATATTGCAGATAAGGCGAATGCGTTCGGATTCAGGAAAAGGTTAAAGCCAGTTCAGTTTGGCATAAAATGTGCAGCTAATTTGTAATAGTATAGTTTGATATATATGTTATATGTTAGATAGTTTATGAATTGTGTATAAGTTAAGGTTACTCAAATTTGGGAAAAAGTGTGTAAGTTTATTATAAAAATAATTTATGTTTATATCTTCCGTAATAGTTATAGAATGATTGTAATAGTGATAGAATGATTGTACCAAATCCGCGGTGATTTGGGACCCGAGTTCTGGGCTTTCACATCAAGGAAGACCGAGAAAAAAAATTTAAACGCGCAAAGTGGGACCTCTATACCAGTCAAAAGGCATCGAGAAGGCTACTGAATTTACCGTCTGTCGGAGTGCTAAATCCAGTAGATTGTTATTACATTTAAATACGTAGATTCTTCTAATTTGTTTGTAGCACTATAAGGATTCATTATATACTGCTCACATAATTTTGGTATTTCATATTTCAGGTCATTACTGGTTTATGGTTCTTTTCAATTATCGGTAGTTGCTGGAATTTCCTTACCTTGTTCTACATATGTAAGAAAATTATTCAAAATGTTTAACTTTTTAGTACAACAATACATGCATAAAGGGTTGCAATATTTGCACTTCATAAATTGTTATTACCTATTCAATCTTTATAACTAAATTGACAGTTTTCCTTTGTTCTTTGAACCAGCTTTTGTGTTGCTGCATACAGTTCCCGTGTTTTATGAGAAGTACGAGGACAAGGTTGATCCTGCACCTACAATTCTGGAGATCATTAATACAATTGAAGGAGGTCCACCAACTGATGTTTCATCAGTACGTTCCATGTAAGTTGGAAAGCAAGTTTCGTTAAGTATAATTTTATTTGTATCTCTACAAGATATTTCATTTGGCTTGCTCACCTAGAGATGGATATATAGTGTTCAAAGGGAGTCACATGTTGTAGTTCTTTACTATAAATGAATTTTTAGATTTTGCTTCTAGGAGAAACTAATATTGTCTAATTCTGTTTTAGGTTTAAGGAAAAGTACGAGTCTGCCATTCTTCGTGGAAATGAGAAAAATGCGTCTGATAGGGATAAGCGTATTGGCTCAGCTGTTGCAAAGGTGATGATTTGGTGGAGACATATTTAGTTTATTTATTATATTTTGAAAATATGAAAAAATATGGTTGCACCATTGCTCCTAATTTCTATTTGACGTGTAGTTTGAACTATGTTGAAGATCACAAGACAATCCTTATGTTGACTTATTATATCTTCCCTGTTCTGATTCTTGGAATTGAAAGAACATGTTTTTTAGAACTTAGTTTTTATAAACGCGCAAATTATGTAATATTTACATAGTTGGCTGCTAAGATTTGACTTACTCATTTTTCTCAAAGCTAAGACCAAATAATTTATTTTTCTGCATCATACCTTTTCTTCACATTACCTTTATGCACATTCCAGTTATATTTTATTACTGGACAGTTAAATTGTATTCATACCTGCTGATGCACAATTTGGTAACTGTTTCCAATTAATGCTTCCCATGCCTAACAACAATTTAACTTTATAATTAAGAGTGCAATTGATAATTTTCTTTTTATATAATCATAAAGTTCACAGGATTAGGGTAGTTAAATATTCAGTTTCTGATTATAACTTAACATGATATTCATCATGAATTATAAGTTTTGTTAGTGGGCAAACATATTGGCTATGCGTAGTTACTTCATCATCTTCCCCTCAGAGACCTAATCCTTTGGCTATTATGAAATTGGTGTTTGCATTTTTTTAACCACATGTGTTTCTTAAAGCTATGGCAGAGACTGGGCAAATAAAGCTTTATGGTGAACATCCAACGACTGAGTGGGCAGCGTATGTGAGCTATATGTAGAGCCTCGAGCACAAGGCTGGCGTATTTTGGGAGAACCTAGGCTTTTTGCACATGCTTGGGTAGTAGCTTAATTTTATGGATAGTTTGGTTTATTTTATGGTTTATTTTGTAGATTGAAAAGTGAATTTGAGATGTATATATGGATAGTTTGTTATATATTTTGTGAATATAATAATTTAAAACTGTAAACGAATGGTATTATTGGGTTGTATTTTGAATGGTTAATACATTTTGGCTTTAAATTTAAATGAGAATTTAAACCTTTTAGCTATATATCATGGCATTAGCATATTGCAGGTGCATTGGTAATATAGGTGAACCACAACTTTTTTTTTCTTTTTTTTATCTACAACATTTAAAAAATGTTGTATATTTGTATAAATAAATGACACCTTCTAAATAGATGACACATTATAAACGTTGTGCAAATGTGCCTAAACGTTTTTTGATATATTAAACTATAACATTTTTATCCAGAAAACGTTGTGGAATCATGCCTTCTACAACGTTTTCAAGCATATGCTAATTTATGAAAAATAAATCTACAACGTTTTTTTCTTAAAAAATGTTGTCTAATGTGCTTGACTACAACGTTTTAAAAATATTGTGTATGGGTGTCAAATAGATGACACCCTTAACCACGACGTTTTGCTGAATGAAATCACAACGTTTTTTCTGCGTTGTCTATTTACTGTTTTGTAGTAGTGTGTGGTTATGTGTTGTAGAGACCGAAAAGACTCAAAGGAAAAGTAATTTTACGATAGCAGACGCTGAAGGAAAGTTTTTCTTAACACTTGTCTAACCTTCATGTTAGCCAAGTTTTCAGTGATTCATATTATAAGACACATGAATTGTTTTACGAAAGGGTCGATTCCAGTTTACCTCGGCTAGACTATTTTTCAAAGATTGATTGATTTCTTTACAAGTATTTCCACACAGAATTAATAACGCTATCCTACGCCAATTGTTTGGTATGGATTCAAGGTAAGCCTAAGTATAAATAAACAAATGTATTTTTCATCGAGTATTTGATGGGCACGTGAGGTTGCCAAAACTTAAACGTACATACGTTTAATGGATGTAGTGTTTATCAACATAGAGTACTATAGGCTGATCACCTAGAAGTGCTCGTAAGCTATGCCGGACTTACGGACTTCGTGTCGGGTTGTCCTTTTCAAAGAAATTATGAAATGCTCATGGTCGTGGACCAGAATTGATGTTTTACAGAATATTGTCATTATAAAACGTTTTAAAGAAAAAGAAATGTTATTTTGAATTATTGATAGTACTTCGTAACTATTATCCAATTATTGAAGATATACGATTCCTATGTTTTAAGCATGTTGTTTAAATGAAATTGTTGTACTTGCTGAGCTTGTTATGCTTACTCTTGCTTGAAACATATGAATGCAGCTAAGACCGAATGGATCGAAGGATTCGACAAAGATAAAGGGAAGGCTAAGGCGAACCTGTAGATTTCCTATGTAATAGTATAGGTTTGTAATGATAATATTAGATATTATGACAAGAACAAAGGTAACATTTATAAAGAATTTGGGGAATTGTGATAACCCGAGATTTTGAATAATCCAAATTTCACGAATAAATATTTTTATATTATTATTTAATATTGACATTGACTGTTAATATTGTACTGTGTATCTGTGATACGGGTATTGAGAATTAGTAAATTTATGTGTTGACTGAGAAATTAGAGTCGAATTGTGCTTCACAACTTTAGAAACCCTAAACCTAATTTCTGGATAGGGATTCGGTAGAAAATTCAATTAAAATAATTGTATTGATGCTTACGTATTGGTACCGTACAGAGATTTTGACGAAATGATTGATCGGATAAGGTTTAAAACTAATAAACCCTAATAAGAGATTAGAAATCCTGATCTTAGGATTAGAAACCCTAACGCGCAGTTAGAAACCCTAATCGAAAGTCGAGAAACCCTAATTTCATATTCGGGGTTCCTAAACCCTAATCCTAATTGGCAAACCTAAGGTGTTTATTAAACTTAAATATGATTAGAAAATCTTAATTATATTTTAGTTATTTTAATTTCTATTTTGCAAACCCTAATTATAATTTAGAAATTTTATTTTCCTAGTTAAAACTCTAATTTGGAACTTTAGAAACTAAGATTATAAAACCTAAGGGTTAGAACCTTAGGGTTAAACCCTAAGGGTTTGGATAATGTCTAGTTTGCTATTAAAATTGCATGTACATTGACCAAAATGCCCTTTTAGTATATTTTATTACGTAACTTGTAATTTTTCCAAGAGCTTTAGTTGGTAACCTAAACACTTGACTTTGTGACATTAAAATATTAGCAATTAACCTCCAATTGACAGCTAACATGTGAGACCCCGAATTTTATGAAATAAAAGTATTCAATTTTCTTATAATTATTCTGTTTAATAAATGGTTAAATTTATAAAATGTTAAAGTTAAGGGTGATCATAACCATTGGTTTTATAACCATTGGTATGATCATAACCATTAGTTTTATAGTTGAATATCTTTGGCCCGTAGTGCAAAGGTAGACAACTGATTGGTATAATCATTGTTATTACATTTGAATATCTTTAGCCTTTGGGGTAAGGATATTGAGTAAACGTTCTATTAAGCCTTTGTGGCAAGGAGAAACTGTTGATTTACATGATTATAAATGTGAATTGTGGATTTAACTATAATCTTTGGTGGCTTAGGTGAAGACAGGTGATGATAGTTCTTTTTGTCTTGGGTATAACAAAGAACTGTTGTTGAGTATTACAGGAATGAAATATTAACGATGGACTTTTAATCTAGAAGAGATAGTAGATATTATGTTCTACTTGACTCTTCTAATGGATTGCTTATTCCGTTGCAGCTAAACTTGATGTTTATTGTATTTTATCAGTTTAACACTATTGAAGGCTAAGGATAATTTATTCTGCATTATCTTAGTCATAATATTTCTTACTGGGCTAGTTGTGCTCACCCTTTTCTTTCATTGTCCTCTTCAGGAAATGAGAATATAGCTAGGACGAGTCGGAGAATGGAGTGATGGTCCAGGATAAATGGCTTTAGTAGTCCTCACTATTCTACGGAATTATGTGATAATAATTATAATGAGGACTCCATTGAGTATGGATATTGTCTAGATGACAATATTCGTATTAAAACTCTCAGTTTATATTTTGTCGTATTTTACACGACTGTTGTATAATTAAGTTGTATTTGAATTTATGTACCATGTATCTGGCGACTCAAGATGGGTGATGTATACTTGTTTTGGGGGCATCTCAGTTGGTGTCAAAGCTTAGGGATATGATCCTGGCTGAGGTGTGAGACAAGAACTAGGAGGAGAGAGACGAGAAATTCCTTCGCTAGTATGACCTACCTAAGTTTATTTGGTATTTAATTGGTCGGTTAGAGTATAGGGATAATATGTGGCAAGTCAATTAACTCTTATTTTGAAACTATATTCTAGAAAGGTATCTGAAATACAAGAGATAAGAAATGAAAAAATCATGATAGAGAAGAAATAACCGGGAAGGTACAATTCGGAAAGAAAGCAAGGTATTCTCATCTCTTCGAACTACGAGGTACGTAAATTTCGAGGGCGAAATTTTATAAGGAGGGGAGATTGTGAGACCCTGAATTTTATGAAATGAAAGTATTCAATTTTTTTATAATTATTCTATTTAGTAAATGGTTAAATTTATAAAAGGTTAAAGTTAAGGGTGATATGTGAAAATTTTTTAAAGTAAGCAAGTTGTCATAAAATAATCGGTAGTAAAAGTACAGTAATATGCGTGGTTGCATAGTAACACACAGTATTGATTATTGATACTTACGTAAGAAGTCACTCAGTTATACTCAATTATTGCTACAGTAATTGCTGCATCATATCTCTCATATTATTGATTCAATTATTTTTACAGTATCATCTACATAATATGTTGTATTATTAAATCAATAATTGAGATGACAAAGTTATTCATATTATTATTTGCAATATTGACAATGTCTAGAAGTTCTGTCAAAGAGAGGTTAGATAATCTAATTGTGCGCCAATAGGGAGAAATCCTTATCGGAAAGCCCCTTCTTTCTTGGGAATGATCTGGTTGTTAAATATTGTGAGTTATAATATTAATGATGAATAAGTTCGTGTTGATTAAAGACGATATTGATATTTCCATTGTGTTGGGATTATTAGTGTTAGTGGAAATCGATATTTATTCGATAATAATTGATGTCTGGAGGTTATATTGACCAATCGGGTAATTAATCGGATAAATGAGCAATTAATTGCTATTAATTCACATGCTTATAACTATATGTTCACATGTGTGTACTATTGATTCACATGATTTACTATTAGGGGAGTTGGTGTAAAATTGATAATACTTGCATGACTAAATTTGAAATGGAGGTATAGTTGAAGGTACTATACTATAATTAGTTTTTTCACATGATTATACTATTGAGTCACATGAATGAACTATTAATTCACATGATTTACTATTAAGGGAGGTGGTGCAAGTTTGATAATACTTGCAGGACTAAATTAAAAATGAGAAAAAGAGGGAGGTATTATACTGTAATATTTTGAGCCCCAAAACGTGCAATTATTGAAACTATATTTTCCTATAAATAGAAGCTCATTCTTCTTTCATTCTCACCAATTCACTAACACTCATAAGGGCAATTATAGAGAGAGAAACTATAGAGAGAAAGAAGAAGAGAAGCTTGCTACTTCACTATTCTAGAATCCAGTTTTCTTCTAAGGTAAGGGATATTATTTATTTCATATTCAGAAGATATATTATTTTTCGTATTCGTATGGATATTATCTTCGTTCAATATTCGTATGAAATAATATTTTCTTCCATATTCTTTAGTATGTGAGTAATATTATTTCGTTTCGTATTCATACTTCTATATTCATTTTGTAGAAGTATTGCTTCTATAGTCGATAAAATTAGTAGAATATCCTTGATATTTGTGCTTCATCCAATATCTTTTCATGGAAATATTATTCTGAACTTTCTTGATAATTATTGATCTTTTCATGCCGGAATACTATTCACGAGTTACTATTTCACGGGTTACTATTCACCCAGTTACTATTCACTCGGGTATTTGGGGCACTTTTCATGCCAGAGTACTATTAACAAGTTACTATTCACTTGATTACTATTCACTCGAATATTATTCATTCGGGTATTTTGGGCACTTTTCATGTTGGGATACTATTCATGAGGTACTATTTCTAAAGTACTATTCACGAGATACTATTCGTAAAGTACTATTCACAGGGTATTATTTACGGGGTACTATTTGCCAGAAAAATATATTTTTTTTCTGTCCAAATTATTTTTGGTACATAAATATTATCCTTGAATTTTACTCCACAAAGTAGTATCATATTGACAATTTGGATATTTTTAAACTCTGGATAAATTTAAAGTCTTTAATATTTATCCTTGATTTCATTTGATTAATGCTTATATCATTGTCATCATCCTCATGCTTATATTGTGATGAAAGTCATCTTTGGCTTACGTGCATAGATGGACTGTTGATTATTGGTTTTATAGTTGTATATCTTTGGCTTACGTGCAAAGATGGACTGGTGTATAACATGATCATAACCACTAGTGATAATAACGAATATCCTTGGCCCGTAGTGCATGGAAAATTTGATGATGTGATTGGCAGGATCATGACCATTAGTTAACAGTTGAATGTCTTTGGTCGTAGTGCACTGACAGACAATTGATTGGTATGATCATGACCATTGGTTTTATAGTTGAATATCTTTGGCCCGTAGTGCAAAGGTAGACAACTGATTGGTATGATCTTTGTTATTACATTTGAATATCTTTAGCCTTTGGGGTAAGGATATTGAGTAAACGTTCTATTAAACCTTTGTGACAAGGAGAAACTGTTGATTTACATGATTATAAATATGAATTGTGGATTTAACTATAATCTTTGGTGGTTCAGGTGATGATAGTTCTTTTTGTCTTGGGTATAACAAAGAACTGTTGTTGAGTATTACAGGAATGAAATATTAACGATGGACTTTTAATCTAGAAGAGATAATAGATATTATGTTCTACTTGAGTCTTCTAATGGAATGCTTATTCCGCTGCTGTTAAACTTGATGTTTATTGTATTTTATCAGTTTAACACTGTTGAAGGCTAAGGATAATTTATTTTGCATTATCTTAGTCATAATATTTCTTACTGGGCTAGTTGAGCTCACCCTTTTCTTTCATTGTTCTCTTCAGGAAATGAGAATATAGCTGGGACGAGTCGGGGAATGGAGTGATGGTCCAGGATAAATGGCTTTAGTAGTCCTCACTATGCTACGGAATAATGTGATAATAATTGTAATGAGGACTCCACTGAGTGTGGATATTGTCTAGATGACAATATTCGTATTAAAACTCTCAGTTTATGTTTTGTCGTATTTTACACGACTGTTGTATAATTAAGTTGTATTTGAATTTATGTACCATGTATCTGGCGACTCAAGATAGGTGATGTATACTTGTTTTGGTGGCGTCACACAACATCAGATCATGCATGAATCAAAGTAATATAAATTGTTTTGGAGAGAGAAAGTTCACCAAAATTACAAAATTTTTATCCAACTGTCTCTCTATGCCAAACCTCCGAATTCCTTGAGTGGATCAGTCACCAAATAAACCTTAGAAACACCAAGATCAGATTTGAGAGGAGAGATCAAAGCATATTCAAAAGAAAGGTATAAAACCTTACTTCACTTTGATCTTGAATGCTTAAGATAAATATGTGTTTATGAGTTTAGATCTTTACTAGATGATGTTTTTAGATGATCTATGTTGATTCATTATGGATCCATAACATCTAAGTGCTTTAAAAGTGAGTTTTTCAAAACTATTTTTGAGCTTGAAAATTGGTCTGACAACCGAATGTTAGTGGCCACAGATCCTTGCTCGTATATGATTTTTGTTGATTTAAAGCTTTAATCTGTAGCCTGATATGTTGTCTTTAATCTGGAAGTGGTATTACAGCCATTAGATGTATAGATCGTGAGTTATTAACGGTCAAAACCTGTTGACCGGGCATGACCGAGCCAAATCTGGATAACCCAGAAAGGCAAAACCAGCGTCTGATAAGTTTTTATTACGCTTTGATCTGTTAGTGTTTAGGTTGTTTGTTAATTTTGTTGTAATCAGTTGATATTCTGCCATGTATACTTCTTATATGTGGCCTTAGATCATGTAAGAGATCAACAGGTAGAATTTAACAGTTGGTCAAAGTAGGCCATTTGGCCCCGACTGAGATTTTTTGAAATTTCCAGAAATAGTCTTTCATGAGCTTCTGACAAGAGTTGACCGAATTAAATCTGGCTAATGTTTTAGATTTGGACTGAGTTGAGGATAGTTAGTTGTTCTTTGTCATGTCTACTATATGTATGAACCATGAAATTAACAAACTAATGAACAAAACACCAAATTAATTGATCTAGAAAGTGCCTACTTGAACAGCTTGGGTTTCTGGAAAACCCAGAAACGTTCTGACATGAACTTTGAAGACTCAGATCTTCCTAGTGTGATGTTGTATGACCTATCTAGTTGTGGGAAAATGTAATGTGACAATAGTACTACGATCTATAAGCATTAGTTGGTCCATAACATGCCTAGACTGAAAATTAAATTTGGTCAAAGTAAGGACCTTGAACACTGACTTTGTCAGTGTTCTTGAGCCAAGAACACCTAAAACGACAGACAAGTGTCGCTATAGGCTTTAGCGACGATTTTAAATATTTTAATTTCTAATTTTTCTGAAAATTGATTAAAAATAGAAATAAATTATAAAAATTATTAAAAATGGTTTTAAAAATTATTTTAAATTATGAAAAATAATTTTTGACCAAGTGGAATATTTTTCTTTAATATTTCTAATTATTTAAATATTAAAGGTATTTAATTTATTTAGTTAGTATATTAAATAAATTAGAGAAAAATGATTTAATATTATAAAAAATCATTTTAAATAAGAATAATATATTTAAAAATATTTTGAGTTGTAAAATGTAACTTTTAATATTTTTAGAGAATTTTAATTAATAAATTAATATTAATGATATTAGATTTATTTAAATATTATATTAAATAAATGAATTAAAAATAATTTTATTGATTTAAAAATTATTTAAAAATGAGAAAAGTGATTTAAAAATATTTTAGGTTATAATTAATGACTTTTATTATTTGGGTGATAATTTCATTAATATTTAAATATTAATGGTGATGATTTAAAAATGATTTTAATTATTTTAAAAATTATTTAAGTAGAATATTGATGATTTAAAAATATTTTAAGTTATTAATAATAACTTTAATATTTTGACAAATATTTCATTAATATTTTTATATTATTAAATATTAATGATAATGAAATTTATTAGTATTTAAATTATTTAAAAATAATTTTGATGTTTGAAAAATTATTATAAATTATAATAATTGCTTATAAATTATTAAAGGCTTTTGAAAAATATTATAAATGATAATTTACTTATCTAAATTAATATTGAAGCTTAGAAATCGAATTTACTTGATAATAATTGTGTTAATTATCAGATAGGGTGACCAGAACACCGAGAATGGACCGAAGTCCAATCAGACCGAACTTGTTAGACTTGATAAGTATTTGTATAGGTTAGAAATACTGATATGACTATGTGGTAATGTGTTTAGTAGAAGACTGACTGTAAATTATAGTGTTGTGTGTTGTGAATTATTGTGCTAATTGTGAGGCCGATATTAATGGTTATAGGGCTTTCGAAAGTAGATAAGTTTATTATGTAGTTGTAATCAGCGAAAGAGGCAAGTTTCCTAACTCAACCTTGAGTTAATATTGTTTAAATATTATAGTGGTTAATTATTGTTAATTATACGACGTCCAAAAATTTATTGTTGATTATTCACAATTAGTGCATGTTTAATAATTTAAATTAAATTACTCATTCAGAAAAATATACATTCGTAGAATAACTGTTGTTGGATATTCGTATCCGTAGAAGCTAGTATTGGCAGTACAGATAATTCCTGTTTATTGTCGAATTATGTTGAGAAATGTCTTAGCCAATTATTCTGGCTAGACGAACATTTGTTAGAAACTTGATCGGTTCGAGAAGAGAATTCAATTATTATTGACAGATCGATGCCAATTATTTCGGCTAGATCGAGAAGTAATTAGAAATTAAAATCACAGTATTTCGCTGTTAAATCAAAATCTTGATTCTGAGACTGAGAAGAACAACCTTTTATATAAAGAAAACATTTTATTGGTCGTATATTCGGCCTTTGCGTGCGATTAAGTATTATGCATAATATATGGTATAATAAAGCTAATCACTTTATATGCTTGCGGAGGGGTATGATTTAATCTTTATGGTTATCTGATACACCTAGGTATATCAAAGTATAACTTTGATAGTTACTCGAGAAGAGAAGTTCAAAATCCAATGGATCACTCCGAATAAATCTAGAAAAAATTTCACTTTGCTATTTCGTAGAATTAATTCTTGATTATTCATTTGAATATCGTAGAAAACCTTGAAAGCGTTGTACTCTTTTATTATCGAATTTTTGTTACGTAGAATGTGAGAAGGTTTGATATTGATTTCTATACCTTTATTGTATCTCTTAACTTGCGGAGCAAACTTGTTGCTCACCCTTGCTAAATAAAACTTTTTAGCTAGAGACGAAGTTGCAAAAGGTGCGGTGAAGAAGAACAAGGGAAAATGCATAATGATAAATTAGTATAATGAACATTATTATTATTATGTTGTATTGTAAACCCTTTTTGTATATCTAAGGGGTATGTCTGTATTGTTAAGGTTAGCGGACCTTGGATTAATGTATTAATAGTATATGTTAATATGATATGTATTCCTATTTCTATATGAATGGGTAGTTAGTTAGTATTATATTGTGGATCGTGAACACCAAACTCGGGGGTCAGGTAACTCGGATTTGGGGGCGTCACAAGTTGGTATCAAAGCTGTAGATTATAAACCTTAAGTGGGGTGGGGAAAAATTCTAGGATTATAACCATGAGCAAGATAGAGAATACTCATTTAGATTACTAAGTGAGGGATTGCAGAAACTTATTGATAGTGAGATAAGTGGACACATAGTGTGAGGAGTTTGTACTGGTGAAGTATTAATCAAGTTGTTTAAACTGATTGTAGGATGTCGGGAGAAGATCAAATGAGTGTGGATATGCTAGCGGCTGTTGCACCAGTGCCAGAAGCTGAGGTGTCAGCGCAAAGAGAATCAGTTGAGAAGGTGGGAGAAGATGAACCTATGATTAATCTGGGGAGTGATCATGACAATTATCCCTAGATGTATCTGAGTGATGATGAGGAGGCAGAGTCCGAGGAAGCTAAGGTGGAGAAAGGGAATAAGATCAAAGTTGGAGAACAAGATCAACTATCTGCAGAAGTCCAGGAACTCCGGAGTAAAGTATTTCTCTTAGAGGAGTTGTGGAAGACGGAGTGAGCGTTACATGAAATGACTGAAGAACGGATCGAGCTGAAGGCGCGGGTGGAAAGAATGAAGGCTAAAGGTGGTGGATCGTCTGAAGGAACCAGCAAGAAGGGCAAGAATAAGAGAAAGAGGGATAAAGACAGTGTTAATTCTAAAAATTCAAACCCGAAGAAGAAGCAAGTGTGTAGCAAATGTGGAAAGACTCACGTGGGAGAATGCATGATGTGGAAGAACGCGTGCTTCAACTGTAAGAAGGAAGGACATATTTCTCTGCATTGTCCTAAGCCGAACATGAGGAAGTGTTTTTCATATGGGAGAACAGGTCACAAATTTAACAAGTGTCCCAACAAGAAGAAGACTAGTGAAGGGAGTGGACGGTAGATAGCTTAAGTTTGAGCGTTAGTATCTTTTGGTAGAAGTTTATGATATTAAAAGTTGTAATATCGAGAACGATGTGTAAACATATGTAAATATATATGTTTGTGTGAATGAAATCTTTATTTTTTATATGAATATAAGATTAAGATTAATTTATGTGTTCTTAAAACTCATACTTATGGTAAGTTCATGACTCATAATTATATAAAATATTCTGAACCCCTCAGCGAAAGGACGTTAAAGGTCTGACTAGGACAAGTTCATACACTCCTATAATTGTGGCAAGTTTCTGAACTCATTAGTGTGGTAAGTTTGATGAACTGGGATTAGATATATGAAAATGGTAAATGGCAACTTTTTGTATAAAGTTGGAGAATTGCAACTTGTTGTGTAAAGTTGTGTATGTTAATCCTAAAATTATTTTAAAAAGGGATACTAATATGTGTTAAGTACTATATGTACTATGTGCTATTTGAATAAATATGCGATTACATGAGAACTATGTGTTGAATTCTTATTGTGTTAAGAATTTGTATAGAGAAAGAGAATTAATATAAGATTTTTATTTAAATCAGATCATGCCGCCTAGACGACAAAATCGAAATCAACAAAAAGAACAGTCAGTGAATAACGAAGGAGGTCAAGCGGACCCAATGTAGAATTTCGTAAACATGCTAGCCCAAGCTATGGAAAATAAAGCTCCAGCTACAAGAGGAAGGGCGAGGAATCAGCCAGCCGACAGATTAGCTAACTTCAAAGACTTTAAAGCAGTAGGATCGCCTAAATTCAAAGGGACCACAGATCCTATTGAAGCCCAAACTTGGGTAAAAGAAATGGAGAAAGCATTCATTATTGTACGAGTGGTAGAAGAGCAAAAGATAGCTTTTGCAACATACTTGATGAAGGGAGAAGCTAATTACTGGTGGGAGACTAATCAGGTGAAAGCTGGAACAACTATAGTGACATGGACCATATTCAAGGAATTATTCTTTGAGAACTACTTCTCACCGAGAATGCAAGCTCGGATGGAAGTTAAGTTCTTAGAACTTAAGCAGGAGAACACGTCGGTATCTGAGTATGCTGCCAAATTCAACGAGTTAGCAAGATTTTCACCTCATCAGGTGGACATAGAAGTAAGAAAGGCGAGAAGATTCAAGAATGGGCTGAAGCCAGGGATATTCAATAGGGTAGCGGTGTGGCAGATTAACACGTTTGCGGTTTTACTGGAGAAAGCATTAATTGCTGAAGGAGGGAGCGAGGCTGCATCTCGATTTCATCAGGATAAGAAAAAGAAGACAAGTGATAGAGGACGTAGTGGTGGTAGTAACTCTAATAAGAGGAAGTGGAATGAGAATACACAATTGGGTAGCAAGACTGAATAGAATAGGAAAGGGAGGGAACCATGTTCAACTTGTGGAAAAAACCATGCAGAAGTTTGTTTTGAAGAAGAAAGGAGTCTGCTATAACTGCAGGCAAGAGGGGCACATGTCATCCAATTGTCCCAGTCCGAAGAAAATTCAAGGTTATTTTGCGTGCGGATCAACTGATCATATGGTACGGAACTGTTCGAAGAGAAATGCTGAGAAAGAAAGTGACAATAAGGGACCCGGTGGTGGAACCTTGGCAATTCAAAGACCTGCACAGCCAGGAAGATCAACCGCTCGTACATTCAACATGATGGCGCAAGAGGCAGTGGCTACTCATGAGGTGGCATCAAGTAACGATTTCATTTAGAAATTAAATTACACGAGAATTATGAGTCAGATATTTTTGTGAACTATTTTCTTTTAAAGATTCAAGTCATAGGTTAGAATTTGAAACATAAATTAATATTGTGTTGATAAAAATGAATTGATGATACAACTTTAAAAGATTGTAGAGAATAAGAAAGCGGTGATTCTGAGGATGGAATCCTTTTAAGGAGGGGTGAATGTGATAACCCGGGATTTCGAATAATCCAAATTTCACGAATAAATATTTTTTTTTATTATTTAATATTGACATTGATTGTTAATATTGTACTGTGTATCTGTGATACGGGTATCGAGAATTAGTCAATTTGTGTGTTGACTGAGAAGTTAGAGTAGAATTGTGCTTAACAACTTTAGAAACTCTAACCATAATTTCTGGATAGGGATTCGGTAGAAAATTCAATTAAAATAATTATATTGATGCATATATATTGGTACCGTATAGAGATTTTGACTAAATGATTGATCGGATAAGGTTTAAAACTAATAAACCCTAATAAGAGATTAGAAACCCTAATCTTAGGATTAGAAACCCTAACGCCGCGTAGTTAGAAACCCTAATCGAAAGCTGAGAAATCCTAATTTCACATCTGGGATTCCTAATTCCTAAATTAGGAAACCCTAATCCTAATTGGCAAACCTAAGGTGTTTATTAAACTTAAATATGATTAGAAAATCCTAATTATATTTTAGCTATTTTAATTTCTATTTTGCAAACCCTAATTATAATTTAGAAATTTTATTTTCCTAATTAAAACCCTAATTTAGAACTTTAGAAACTAAGGTTATAAAACCTAAGGATTAGAATCTTAGGGTTAAACCCTAAGGGTTTGAATAATGTCTAGTTTGCCATTAAAATTGCATGTACATTAACCAAAATGCCCTTTTAGTATATTTTATTACGTAACTTGTAATTTTTCCAAGAGCTTTAGTTGGTAACCTAACCACTTGACTTTGTGGCATTAAAATATCAGCAATTAACCTCCAATTGACAGACAACATCAGATCATGCATTAATCAAAGTAATATAAATAGATTTGGAGAGAGAAAGTTCACCAAAATTATAAAATTTCTATCCAACTCTCAACAACTCTCTCTTTATCCCAAACCTCCGAATTCCTTGAGTGGATCATTCACCAAATAAACCTTAGAAACACCAAGATCAGATTTGAGAGGAGAGATCAAAGCATATTCAAAAGAAAGGTATAAAATCCTACTTCACTTTGATCTTGAATGCTTAAGATAAATATGTGTTTATCAGTTTAGATCTTTGCTAGATGATGTTTTTATATGATCTATGTTGATCCATTATGGATCCATAACATCTAAGTGCTTTAAAAGTGAGTTTTTCAAAACTGTTTTAGAGCTTGAAAATTGGTCTAACAACCGAATGTTAGTGGCCACAGATCCTTGCTCGTATATGATTTTTGTTGATTTAAAGCTTTAATCTGTAGTCTGATATGTTGTATTTAATCTGGAAGTGGTATTACAACCATTAGATGTCTAGATCGTGAGTTATTAACGGTTAAAACCCGTTGACCGGGCATCACCGGGCCAAATCTGGGTAACCCAGAAAGGAAAAACCAGCATCTGACAAGTTTTTATTACGCTTTGATCTATCAGTGTTTAGGTTGTTTGTTGATTTTGTTGTAATCAGTTGATATTCTATCATGTATACTTCTTATATGTGGCCTTAGATCGTGTAAGAGATCAACAGGTAGAATTTAACAGTTGGTCAAAGTAGGCCATTTGGCCACAACTGGGATTTTCAGGAATTTCCAGAAAGTCTTGCATGAGCTTCTGAAAAGAGTTGACCGAATTAAATCTGGCTAATGTTTTAGATTTGGACTGAGTTGAGGATAGTTAGTTGTTCCTTGTCATGTCTACTATATGTATGAACCATGAAATTAACAAACTAATGAACAGAACACCAAATTAATTGATCTGGAAAATGCCTACTTAAACAGCCTGGGTTTCTGGAAAACCCAGAAACGTTCTGACATGAACTTTGAAGACTCAGATCTTCCTAGTGTGATGTTGTATGACCTATCTAGTTGTGGAAAAATGTAATGTGACAATAGTACTATGATCTATAAGCATTAGTTGGTCCATAACATGCCTAGACTGAAAATTGAATCTGGTCAAAGTAAGGACCTTGAACACTGACTTTGTCAGTATTCTTGAGCCAAGAACACCTAAAATGACAGACAAGTGTTGCTATAGGCTTTAGCGACGGTTTTAAATATTTTAATTTCTAATTTTTCTGAAAATTGATTAAAAATAGAAATAAATTATAAAAATTATTAAAAATGATTTTAAAAATTATTTTAAATTATGAAAAATAATTTTTGACCAATTGAAATATTTTTCTTTAATATTTATAATTATTTAAATATTAAAGGTATTTAATTTATTTAATTAGTATATTAAATAAATTAGAGAAAAATAATTTAATATTATGAAAAATTATTTTAAATAAGAATAATATATTTAAAAATATTTTGAGTTGTAAAATGTAACTTTTAATATTTTTAGAGAATTTTCATTATTAAATTAATATTAATGATATTAGATTTATTTAAATATTATATTAAATAAATGAATTAAAAATGATTTTATTGATTTAAAAATGAGAAAAATGTTTTAAAAATATTTTAAGTTATAATTAATGACTTTTAATATTTGGGTGATAATTTCATTAATATTTAAATATTAATGGTGATGATTTAAAAATGATTTTAATTATTTTAAAAATTATTTAAGTTAAATATTGATGATTCAAAAATATTTTAAGTTATTAATAATAACTTTAATATTTTGACAAGTATTTCATTAATATTTTTATATTATTAAATATTAATGATAATGAAATTAATTACTATTTAAATCATTTAAAAATGATTTCGATGTTTGAAAAATTATTATAAATTATAATAATTGCTTATAAATTATTAAAAGCTTCCGAAAAATATTATAAATGATAATTGACTTATCTAAATTAATATTGAAGCTTAGAAACTGAATTTACTTTACAATAACTGTGTTAATTATTTGATAGGGTGACCAGAACACCAGGAATGGACCAAAGTCTAACCAGACCGAACTAGTTAGACTTGATAAGTATTTGTATAGGTTAGAAATACAGATATGACTATGTGATAATGTGTCTAGTAGAAGACTGGCTGTAAATTACAGTGTTGTGTGTTGTGAATTATTGTACTAATTGTGAGGCTGATATTATTGGTTATAGGGCTTTCGAAAGCATATAAGTTTATTATGTAGATGTAATCAGCGGAAGAGGTAAGTTTCCTAACTCAACCTTGAGTTAATATTGTTTAAATATTATAGTTGTTAATTATTGTTAATTATACCACGTCAAAGAATTTATTGTTGATTATTCACAATTAGTGTATGTTTAATAATTCAAATTGAATTACTGATACGGAAAAATATACATTCGTAGAATAACTGTTGTTGGATATTCATATCTGTAGAAGCTAGTATTGGCAGTACAGATAATTCCTGTTTGTTATCGAATTATGTTGAGAAATGTCTTAGCCAATTATTCTGGCTAGACAAACATTTGTTAGAAACTTGATAGGTTCGAGAAAAGAATTCAATTATTATTGACAGATCGATGCCAATTATTTCGGCTAGATCGAGAAGTAATTAGAAATTAAAATCACAGTATTTCGCTGTTAAATCAAAATCTTGATTCTGAGACTGAGAAGAACAACCTTTTATATAAAGAAAACATTTTATTGGTCGTATATTCGGCCTTTGCGTGCGATTAAGTATTATGCATAATATAGGGTATAATAAAGCTAATCACTTTATATGCTTACGGAGGGGTATGATTTAATCTTTATGGTTATCTGATACACCTAGGTATATCAAAGTATAACTTTGATAGTTACTCGAGAAGAGAAGTTCAAAATCCAATGGATCGCTCAGAATAAATCTAGAAAAAATTTCACTTTGCTATTTCGTAGAATTAATTCTTGATTATTCATTTGAATATCGTAGAAAACCTTGAAAGCGTTGTACTCTTTTATTATCGAATTTTTGTTACGTAGAATGTGAGAAGCTTTGATATTGATTTCTATACCTTTATTGTATCTCTTAACTTGCGGGACAAACTTGTTGCTCACCCTTGCTAAATAAAACTTTTTAGCTAGAGACGAAGTTGCAAAAGGTGCGGTGAAGAAGAACAAGGGAAAATGCATAATGATAAATTAGTATAATGAACATTATTATTATTATGTTGTATTGTAAACCTTTTTTGTATATCTAAGGGGTATGTCTGTATCGTTAAGGTTAGCGGACCTAGGATTAATGTATTAACAATATATGTTAATGTGATATGTATTCCTATTTCTATATGAATGAGTAGTTAGTTAGTATTATATTATGGATCGTGAACACCAAACTCGGGGGTCAGGTAACCTAGATTTGGGGGCGTCACAGGAATGGTAGTATTATTTTGGAATATTCATAAGACACATTCGTTCTTTTGAGGCATTTCAATTGAATGTTTGTGTGAACTGTAGCACCGTGTAGCACCATATGTCAGTTTGGAAGAGACCCAGATTTAGGGGCGTGACATGGGCCACAACCATCTTCCATGGTCAATTATAGCATAGAGGATCGCTCGATCCTAACACAAGAAAGTCCGGCTACGGTAGTTTAAACAAAATGGTTTGGTCTTAAAGATAGTCCTTGACAACCAAGATTAATCTAAAGGAAAATTCACCCCAAAATGGGAAGGCCCGTTTATTGTCAAGGAGGTATTGACAGGAAAAGTCCTCAGATTGCAAAAAATGGATGGCGAAGAATTTCCTTAACTCATCAACTCAGACACCGTTAAACGGTATTATGTTTGAAGTTACCTACAAACTAGTATCCCGATTCTGGATCATCAATCCATCATTCAATTCAGGTTTTAAAGCCCCTTCACAACATCAGTTTGTCCTATCAGGGATAAACTACGCAGACCTGATCTCCCTCATACATAAGAGTACGTAGGTAGCCATTTATGGTATGGTCTAACCTTTACAATAAACAAAAACAAATCTACACCCTTCACAACATCAGTTTGTCCCATCAGGGACGAACTATGTAGACCTGATCTCTTTTATATATGGGAGTACGTAGGCAGCCTTTTATGGTCCGGTTTAACCTCTACAAAAACAAAAACAAAAACAAAAACCCCTTTCACCACATACAACTTTCAACCCTTTCACATTAGGTTTGAACTACACAGACCTGATCTCCCCTCATCAATGGGAGTACGTAGGAAGCCATTCACGGTACGGTCTCACCCCTACAAAATCAGAAAACCTTGTCAACGGTACTGGGATCATCCTTCAACCTTTGAAACCAAACCATAAAAGATGAAACTATTCGATCTCCCCAATACACAGGAATACATCGGCGACCATCTATGGGACGGTTAAACCAAACCTCATCGGCTTAGACGGATGGAACTACCTGGTCTCCCTACATAAATGGGAATAACTGATGACCATCTAAGCTGCGGTTGAATCCTTAAAGAGAAACACAAATCCATAAGAGATGGAACTATCTGGGCTCTTCCATACACGGGAGTACCAGCGACCATCAGTGAGGTGGTCAACCTCAGAGAGGAAATCCAAGATCCTCTCCACCATATTCAAAAACCAGTACTAAGAGACCAAAGGGTAAGGGAATACAAAGATCAATGATCCATTCTGAAAGATCATGAGACATCTCAATGTCCATCCATCAAGGAGGAGTTTAGAATACATCGAGATCATAAGTCTTGGAGAAAAGGCAACTATCAAGCATGTAATAAGGCATATATAAAAGGAAAGTGAATCAAAACATATTTCCTTACTATATAATACTGTTTAATATATACAATGTGTCCTATACATGAAAAAATGGCTAACCTAGTTTATGTAAGAAAATCAAAGTTAATCTACAAACCCATGGATAAGCAAGCCATCAAGTCTAACATGGCATCCCTCTCAGTAGATGGAGGTAAATCTATGAGCTCTTGCACCAGGGTGTCCACTCGATCCAGGAGATCAACGGCCATCTGCATGGTGCTACCGTTCTCATCAATGAATGCATTCATCTCTGCAATAATGTCAGCAGTATGAGATCTCAATATAGTATTGTCTGTAGTGGCAGCATCTCGGATAGCTAGAGCTTCATCCCGCTCAACAACAGCTGCATCCCTAGATGATCGAGCCTCATCCCGCTCAACAACATCGGTATCCCTATGAGCTAGAGCATCATCTCTCTCAACAAGAGCGAGATCTCTATCAGAAAGAGTTGTTAACAACAAGGCCCTAGCTTGATCCCTCTCAAATAACATCATATATAAACTCTGCTCTAAATACTTTGCAGAATGTGGAGCCATAATAGTAGGACTACTGGGGGAGTCAACTAGAGCTACTGACAAACCAGTAAATAACTCATCCTCGATGGGAGAATCAGGGTACTCCATAGGCTCCCCATCGTTAGAATCAATACTCGGTTCTGAGGATATAATCCTAGACGATGCAATCTCTTCCTCTAACCATGCAGGATACAATGTAGAGCGACCTGTATGGCTAGTCGAGAAGTCAACACTCTCACGATGAGTCCAATAATCATAAATCCTGGACAAATTCTCGCCTGATAGAAATCGAGATGACAATCGCTAACCCACTGCCCCGTCAAAGGGATGAATATCCTGAAACTGGTCAAACTGTGACATAACAACTAGTGGATGATATGTGGTCACCCCCCTCAGACTGACCAGGGGAAGATAGTCCATGCCATCTATATAAGTGATAAAGTTATAGGTAGAGCTGAGCCCTGAACATGACAAAATATCAAACGGATCCTCGATCCTTGACAAGAAAGCTAACCATAATGCTGCGTCTATACATTCAGTCGGCTAAAAGGAATATGACATGGCTATCTCATGGGAAAAACAATACCCATGACATCTGAAAGTATCAATCAGTCTCAAGTGTGTCATGAACCACACGTACAACAAGACCACACTACCTATAAAACCCCTTGCTGAATGGGAATTGCAAAACATGATCAACCTCAAGGTCTCTGCCAAGATCATCGGTAAGATGGTATGACCCTCCCTAAGAGTATGGACTACCACGATCATGACAATATCCAGGTGGTCTATATATAACGACATGTACAGATAAGCCACTATGCACATCAAGAGTATGTCTACACGGGCGACATACCAATCACTCTCAAAATTAGTGAGGTCCCTGGAGTATCATAGATAGCTGTCCAATGACCCAAATCTGTCAATCAAGAAACTTATGGATGTTGGGGTTTCGATACAGAAACGCACAGCAGAAATTAAAATTTAAAGCAATTTCGAAACCCTAGAATAGTATCCATGCGAAAAATAATTAATTCAGTGGTAAGAAATTATACCGATTGTAAAAGCTAGAATCGATGCGGTCGAATCTCCAACGCAATTCAAACGGACTGCGTCTCTACGGTATCCACACGAACGCTCCACACAAATCGTCCTACGATATGCAGAAGAAGGAAACGTGGTACTAGCCACCAAGGATGAGGATTTTTAAACTGTTTTTCTCTAGTCTCTCTCTAAGAGCGGCTAGGTTTTTCTTTGTTTTGACGTCAAACCTAAAGTCTGATATACATCATATATATAGCAGTTAGGAGGAATTAATCAAAACCTAATGTTATTAAAATCCGAATTTATATATATCTTAATTAAGTCTTACTTAATTAATATACCTATATATAAATTATCCTATTAATTTAAATTCGTAATTTAAAATTATATCAATCATATTGACATATTTAAATCTTTACAATTTAAATTAATTTCCTTTTAATTATGTTCTTTGTGTGTGACCCTATAGGTTATTATTACATTGGCAATAACCTTAAAATCATATTATAAAGTTATAAACGGTGAGCGGCATCTAGTAATGCATCACTGCTACCCAAGTAATAATAAGATCGATGATTCGATGCAACCTTTTCGTGATCAATGTTTCAATATAATTTAATCCTTTTAACCTTAATATCCTAGATTAAACTCGAGTCATGGAATGTGTCATACTCTTCATAATTTAATCTGAGTTTTCTTGATCAATGAGTAGACTATATGAAACAAATCACTATTTGAGCATGGTCATGCATTTCATAGTCCTATTCAATCAAGAGGCCTATGGATATCACCTATAAAATATAGGATGGTTAAATTCCATCTAGATCACTCATATTACTCACACGATTCATAATGAACCCAATAATCACCTTTATAGTCCACCCTATTAAAGGTGACATTTGATGATATCAAAGTACATAAATTCTCGTGTAGTAATATAGCGGTTTCAGGTCGGAGGACCATTACATCATTGTCACTATGAGAATTGCTAATGACACTTCGCATAATGCTCCATATAGAATTCTCATAGTGGGTCTGTCCAGTACATCGTTCTCTAACATGTACCTATGCATTGACTTAATATCTCATATATTTATGACCAATGAGATTTGGTCATCAGTCAATCCACATACTAGTCTCAATGCATCATTTTTGTCACATCAACAATGATACTCGACTAGGGACATTTAAGAACAATGATACTAATTGTAATTATATAATCTCATGTTCAAGTCACATACTTGAAACTATATAATTTGTATCACTATTCTAAGGAATTTTATTATGTTAACAATTATATTACGCAGTAAATAAAACCATAATAAAATCATTTATTTATTCAATCAATAATAATATCAAATGTTAAGCAATTATATCAAATAATTGGCCTCTAGGGCATAAACTCTAACAGTCTCCCACTTGCACTAGAGCCAATCACTCATGTATCTAATACCCATGGAACTAATGTGACCGTCATGCTTCTGCTGCGACAAAGCCTTAGTCAGTGGATCTGCAACATTATCATCTGTTGGCAATCATCCTATATGTACATCTCCTCTGTCAATGATTTCACGGATGAGATGGTACCGCCTAAGTATATGCTTGGTTCGTTGGTGAGATCTGGGTTCCTTAGCCTGTGCAATGGCTCCATTATTATCACAGTATAGAGCAACCGGATCAACAATGGTTGGAACAACACCAAGTTCAGTGATGAACTTTTTAATCCATACAGCCTCCTTGGCTGCACTAGAAGCAGCAATATACTCAGCCTCTGTTGTAGAATCAGCGACTGTCTCTTGCTTCGAACTTTTCCAGCTAACAGCACCACCATTAAGGCAAAACACAAAACCTGACTGAGACTTATAGTCATCATTGTCAGTTTAGAAACTAGCATCTGTGTAACCCTTTACTGCCAGTTCGTCTTCACATCCATATACCAAGAATGAATCCTTAGTCCTTTTCAGGTACTTGAGGATATTCTTGACTGCTGTCCAGTGACCTTCACCTGGATTCGACTGGTATCTGCTCGTCATGCTCAAAGCATGCAAGACATCCGGACGAGTACATATCATTGCATACCTAATAGATCCAATTGCCGAAGCATAAGGGATCTTTCTCATACACTCCTCATCATCTTGTGATTTAGGACATTGGGCCTTAGAGATCTTTATACCATGAGTCACGGGTAAATTTCCTCTTTTTACCTCTTGCATGCTGAACCGTTTCAACACTTTATCAATATATGTACTTTGACTTAGGCCGAGCATTTTTCTCGATCTATCTCTGTAGATCTTGATACCTAAAATATAGGCAGCATCGCCCAAATCTTTCATGGAGAAACATTTTCCTAACCATGTTTTTACAGCCTATAAGGAAGGAATGTCATTCCCAATAATTAATATGTCATCAACATATAATAATAGGAATACAATGTGACTCCCACTAACCTTCTTATATACACAAGGTTCATCTTCATTTTTAATAAAGCCAAATTCTTTGACTGCTTCATCAAATCGAAGATTCCAACTCCGAGAGGCTTGCTTCAATCCATAAATGGATCGCTGCAGCTTACATACCTTTCCAGCATCCTTTGGAGTGACAAAACCCTCAGGTTATGTCATATACACATCCTCAAGTAGATTTCCGTTAAGGAAAGCAGTTTTGACATCCATCTGCCAGATTTCGTAATCATAAAAAGCTGCAATAGCAAGTAAGATCCTGATGGATTTAACCATTGCCACTGGAGAAAATGTTTCATCATAGTCAACACCTTGAATTTGTTTGAAACCTTTTGCTACCAGTCGGCCTTTATAGGTTTGTACATTACCATCCATGTCGGTTTTCTTCTTGAAAACCCACTTGCACCCGATTGGTTTTACCCCT
Organism: Panax notoginseng; assembly: GCA_016801055.1. Classification (NCBI taxonomy): domain Eukaryota; kingdom Viridiplantae; phylum Streptophyta; class Magnoliopsida; order Apiales; family Araliaceae; genus Panax; species Panax notoginseng. The sequence continues at coordinate 41,694,288 of CM029012.1, forward strand.
TCGGGTGGATCAACCAAAGTCCATACTTGGTTAGTATACATAGAATCCATTTCAGATCTTATGGCTTCAAGCCATCTCTCAGAATCTGGTCCATTCATAGCTTCTTGGTAGGAAGTAGGCTCATCCTGATCTATGAGCATCACATCACCGTTTTGAGTCACAAGATATCCATAATATCTCTCGGGCTCTTGGCGTGTCCTACCAGATCTACGAATTCCTTGTGTAATTTGAGCAGGTTCACTTTCCCCAATTTCTTATGGTTCCTGCTCACGTTCCAACTCAGGTTCAATGATATTTTGTGGTTCTCGAATTTCTTCGAGTTCTACTTTCCTCCTACTGTTTCCTTTAGAGACAAATTTTCTTTCTAGAAAAATACCAGTTCGAGCAACAAACACTTTATTCTCAGAAGGTTTGTAGAAATAATACCCTTTTGTTTCTTTTGGGTATCCCACAAAATTACATTTGCCAGATTTGGGTCCGAGCTTATTAGAATCCAGACGTTTTACAAATGCCTCGCATCCCCAAATCTTCATGAACGACATACTAGGACGTTTCCCAGTCCACATCTCATATGGTGTCTTTTGAACCGTCTTTGTAGGAACACGGTTAAGTGTGAATGCAGCTGTCTCTAGGGCATGACCCCAGAAGCTTATTGGAAGATCTGCATGACTCATCATTGATCGTACCATGTCCAGCAAGGTTCGATTCCTCCTCTCAGACACACCATTCCATTGTGGTGTTCCAGGTGGAGTGAGCTGTGATATAATACCACACTCCTTTAGAAGGTCATCAAAGTCTTGGCTTAAGTATTCACCTCCTCGATCGGATCAAAGGGCTTTTATGCTTTTGCCAAATTAGTTTTGAACTTCATTCTTGAATTCCTTAAACTTTTCAAAGGATTCAGATTTGTGTCTCATTAGATACACATATCCATATCCACTGAAGTCGTCAGTAAATGTAATGAAGTAATAAAACCTACCTCTTGCTAACGAACTCATGGGTCCACATACATCACTATGTATAAGTCCCAATATATCGCTAGCCCGTTCACTGTGTCCAGTGAAAGGGGCTTTGGTCATCTTGCCTAATAAACAAGATTCGCATTTTTCATATGATTCAAAATCAAATGAATCCAAAAATCCACCTTTATGGAGTTTTGATATGCGTTTCTCATTTATATGGCCCAAACGACAGTGCCAGAGATATGTCGGATTTGAATCATTTGATTTAAATCGTTTTGTGTTTATGTTATAGATAGGCATTTCTAAATCAAGAATATAAAGACCGTTAAACAATTGTGCAACACTATAGCAAATATCATTTAAGTAAAACGAACAACCATTGTTCTTAATTATAAATGAAAAACCTTTCTTGTCCAAACAAGAAACAGAAATAATGTTTTTGTTTATAGCAGGCACAAAATAACAATCTTCTAATTCTAAAACTAGCCCAGTGGGCAAAGATAAATGATAAGTTCCTACGGCCAGTGCAGCAACTTTTGCTCCATTCCCAACTCGTAGGTCAACCTCTCCTTTCGCCAAAGTCCTACTCCTTCAGAGTCCCTGCACATTAACACAAATGTGAGAACCACATCCAGTATCCAATACACATGATGTAGAAGTAGACAAATTGACTTCTATAACATATATACCTGAATCAGAAGTCGTACTTCCTTTCCTTTTCTTCACTTCTTCCAAATAAGCATGACAGTTCCTTTTTCAGTGTCCAGGTTTTCCACAGAAGTGACATTCACCTTCTTTAGCCACCCCACCTTTAGGTTTTAAAGCCTGTTTGGTTTTGGAATTGGGTTTGGCAACAGACTTAGATCCTATCTTCTTTTTGCCTTTCCAATTTCCCTTAGCATTCCCCTTTTGCACCATCATTATGGGAGCGGATCCTGCCTTTTTCATGTTGTTCTCGGCAGTTCTTAACATGCTCAACAACTCAGTAAGGGGTTTCTCAATTTCATTCATAAGATAGTTCATAACAAATTGAGAGTAGCTGCTGTTCAAAGATTGTAAAACAAGATCAGTTTGGGCTTCCGGAGTGATTGGAAAACCCAACCTATCAAGGTACTCAATATACCCAATCATTTTCAGCACATGTGGACCAACTGGATCACGTTCACCCATCTTGCAGTGATACAACGCTTTGCTTGTATCATACCTCTCCTGTCGAGAATGCCCTTCGAACAATTTCTTGAGATGCTCGATCATCTCATAAGCATCCATTAACTCATGTTGCTTCTGAAGCTCAGCGTTCATGGTTGCTAGCATGAGACAACTCACGTCTAGAGCATCATCTTGATGCTTCTTGTAAGCATTATGCTCCGCACGTGGTGCAATGACAGCCGGTGCTGCAGGAATGGGCCCATCAAGGACATATAGCTTACGCTCTTATTTGAGGACAATCCTCAAGTTTCTGTACCAGTCAAGGAAATTAATCCCACTCAGCTTGTCCTTCTCAAGGACTGATCGTAGTGAAAGACTACTTGTGTAGTTGTTGTTTGCCATTGATATCTACAATTTATAAGTGCCAAAATAATAAGTCAAATTGCAGAGTTGATATTATGTAATTGATAATAGTACATTCAAAATATACCTCTCACTATTTTATTCAAATTAATAGCCCTCCCCATTAATTCAGAAAGCATTTTCTATTAAATCTTTCTAGTGAGCCAAGATCCATATTTCATTATGACTTAAGTTAGCTTTAGCTAATCTCTTAAAACATAATTATTTAGGTAGACAACCCTTTGTCAATTATATCATATATAACTCCTGGATAGTTTGGTAAACAACAATTGTTTTTTTAGTCCATCTAATGGTACCTACCAAACTCTATGCCTCTAAGTCCACAATCCTATTGAGATAACTTAGTTAAGTCGGGCCCAATGATTTTAACAGTTTGGATATCACACTTATCCTATCGCATCTTACCTAGATAAATAGGGTACTTTGCTTTGGTAAACCTACATCTATTGATCAAGGTCTTGATGAGTGTTATTCATTGGAAGGCATCTGATTTAGACTTAATAATTTAATGAGGGTTTTATTAATTAATTTAGATCTCACCAATTTTAATCTTATTAAGCATGCACATTATTTATCATATCATATCGCATACAAGCATAAATAAAGTGCAAAATTAAATGTGTCACAGTTATGGCCCAATCCACTGTCAATCTTTTCAAGCTAATGAAAGATTAAAGGTCAATCTAAGGTGGTAAAAAATCTTAAAATAAATAGCTTCCTTGGATCTTCCTCAAGCATGTGCCTCCTCTCCATCATCATCTTTCATCGATTACAGATTATTACATGACATAAAGAAACCTCGAGTTACATTCGAGGGGATTTAGATGAGAAGATAATATTACATTAGAATTTATAGAAAGGCACGACATGCAAGCCGTATTTCAAAACCAAAACCACTAACCTATGGGTCAAAAGGCCATAACTGTGCACCATGCATATCATAATAAGCATATAAGAATTTATATAAAATTAAAGAAAAATATATAACAAATTGGGGTCACGACCATCGTGCGCAACGACGGGGGGGTTCAAGGGGGGGTCTCCCCCCTGGCGGTGGTCCGGCTGATCGTAGGACTACTGGGGGAATCAACTAGAGCTACTGACAAACTAGTAAACAACTCATCCTCGATGGGAGAATCAGGGTACTCCATAGGCTCCCCATCGTTAGAATCAATACTCGGCTCTGAGGATATAATCCTAGACGATGCAATCTCTTCCTCTAACCATGCAGGATACTATGTAGAGCGACCTGTACGGCTAGTCGAGAAGTCAACACTCTCACGATGAGTCCAACAATCATAAATCCTGGACAAATTCTCGGCTAATAGAAATTGAGATGACAATCGCTAACCCACTGCCCCGTCAAAGGGATGAATATCCTGAAACTGGTCAAACTGTGACATAACAACTAGTGGATGATATGTGGTTACCCCCCTCAGACTGACCAGGGGAAGATAGTCCATGCCGTCTATATGAGTGATAAAGTTATAGGTAGAGCTGAGCCCTGAACATGGCAAAATATCAAACGGATCCTTGATCCTTGACAAGAGAAAAACAATACCCGTGACATCTGAAAGTATCAATCAGTCTCAAGTGTGTTATGAACCACACGTACAACAAGACCACACTACCTATAAAACCCCTTGCTGAATGGGAATTGCAAAACATGATCAACCTCAAGGTCTCTGCCAAGATCATCGGTAAGATGGTATGACCCTCCCTAAGAGTATGGACTACCACGATCATGACAATATCCAGGTGGTCTATATATAACGACATGTACAGATAAGCCACTATGCACATCAAGAGTATGTCTACACGGGCGACATACCAATCACTCTCAAAATTAGTGAGGTCCCTGGAGTATCATAGATAGCTGTCCAATGACCCAAATCTGTCAATCAAGAAACTTATGGATGTTGGGGTTTCGATACAGAAACGCACAGCGGAAATTAAAATTTAAAGCAATTTCGAAACCCTAGAATAGTATCCATGCGAAAAATAATTAATTCAGTGGTAAGAAATTATACCGATTGTAAAAGCTAGAATCGATGCGGTCGAATCTCTAACGCAATTCAAACGGACTGCGTCTCTACGGTATCCACACGAACGCTCCACACAAATCGTCCTACGATATGCAGAAGAAGGAAACGTGGTACTAGCCACCAAGGATGAGGATTTTTAAACTGTTTTTCTCTAGTCTCTCTCTAAGAGCGGCTAGGTTTTTCTTTGTTTTGACGTCAAACCTAAAGTCTGATATACATCATATATATAGCAGTTAGGAGGAATTAATCAAAACCTAATGTTATTAAAATCCGAATTTATATATATCTTAATTAAGTCTTACTTAATTAATATACCTATATATAAATTATCCTATTAATTTAAATTCGTAATTTAAAATTATATCAATCATATTGACATATTTAAATCTTTACAATTTAAATTAATTTCCTTTTAATTATGTTCTTTGTGTGTGACCCTATAGGTTATTATTACGTTGGCAATAACCTTAAAATCATATTATAAAGTTATAAACGGTGAGCGGCATCTAGTAATGCATCACTGCTACCCAAGTAATAATAAGATCGATGATTCGATGCAACCTTTTCGTGATCAATGTTTCAATGTAATTTAATCCTTTTAACCTTAATATCCTAGATTAAACTCGAGTCATGGAATGTGTCATACTCTTCATAATTTAATCTGAGTTTTCTTGATCAATGAGTAGACTATATGAAACAAATCACTATTTGAGCATGGCCATGCATTTCATAGTCCTACTCAATCAAGAGGCCTATGGATATCACCTATAAAATATAGGATGGTTAAATTCCATCTAGATCACTCATATTACTCACACGATTCATAATGAACCCAATAATCACCTTTATAGTCCACCCTATTAAAGGTGACATTTGATGATATCAAAGTACATAAATTCTCGTGTAGTAATATAGCGGTTTCAGGTTGGAGGACCATTACATCATTGTCACTATGAGAATTGCTAATGACACTTCGCATAATGCTCCATATAGAATTCTCATGGTGGGTCTGTCCAGTACATCGTTCTCTAACATGTACCTATGCATTGACTTAATATCTCATATATTTATGACCAATGAGATTTGGTCATCAGTCAATCCACATACTAGTCTCAATGCATCATTTTTGTCCCATCAACAATGATACTCGACTAGGGACATTTAAGAACAATGATACTAATTGTAATTATATAATCTCATGTTCAAGTCACATACTTGAAACTATATAATTTGTATCACTATTCTAAGGAATTTTATTATGTTAACAATTATATTACGCAGTAAATAAAATCATAATAAAATTATTTATTTATTTAATCAACAATAATATCAAATGTTAAGCAATTATATCAAATAATTGGCCTCTAGGGCATAAACTCTAACAATGGACACCAAATGCCCCAAGGAAATCTCGTCTAGGATAACTCTGCACCTCAAGCCTATCAAGGTTATAAACTGTCGGCTCATGTCACCGACAACCATCTGAGCGCAAGGCCTATCCAATGGCAAGTCTATAAGACGCTCATACTCCTCTAAAGTAGGAGTTAACTCATGGGTATCAAATTTGAATACCTGCCTATCTGGTACCTAATGCTCAAGCATGCCCTCTATAAATCTCGGTGGAACCTAAAATGTCAGGAGGGTCATAGAGCGTCACAACAACTGATCAACTATCACCTGATCTAGGGAAGACAAACTGTCATACCATAATCTCAAAGAAGATTCCACCAATACTTGTGGGGTATGCTCAATCTGGTTAATAGCGGATGAAGACATCTGTAGAGCCGTGTCATAAGACCATCTAGGGGTCAATGCTAAACTCATCTCTAAAAATGCATATTCATGACATAATACATGCATGATAAATAACATATGACAATATGATGTAGGGAATAGAAACAGTATACATACATTCCTAAGTACATCATCATCTAAATACATCATCTCTGTGTACAACTAGAAAATATAGGGAAATGGGTCACAACCGCCCAACATCTAACAGAAGCCTATCAAAAGATATAACGAGAACTGGGGTACAGCCGCCCAATATCTAACAGAGGCCTATCAAAAGATATATTGAGAAATGCATCAAAAGAAGTCAATGGTGTTAATGTCCACATCATCCAATCTGTCCAAATGATGTAACTCCTCCTGAGTCACTTAATCTCTACTGATACAATGGAGGATCTACGCCGATAAAAACATCTGAGCATGGGCCACCTGAAGGGCTATCCCCAGAGCTAAAAGGATCAAAAGTATCCACCTCTGATGGATCACTGCCCAAATGCTGGATAAAGAAATGTGCCTGGTCCAACTGCTGGGTTAAACTATCAATCTATTTCAGATGAGTAGGCTCTCGGACGCAGGCAATCCAATTTGTCATCATGATAAAGCTAGGAACCATATCCTCCATAAACTGTGTGGCGCGGGTCTGAGCTCCAATGGTGCGAGGGAACCACCATCGGTAAAAAGCCTCCTGAGTGAAAGGTCCCTCTGACAAACCAAAGCCATCCACGCCCATCAATGGGACCTTAGTGATCGGCTGCGACAAAGACCAATGACGCCTGACAGGAGGAAAGATCGAAATACGTATCTCTCCTGTAGTGCTCCTAATAGCACACTTTTCTAAATAGAGCTCCCAACCTCCGTCTGTAAGGAGAGGAATCCAACGGGTGGACAACATATACTCGACACCAGTCGGGAAACCACCCTCAAAGCCAATTGTCAAGTGGTCCTCAGAGTAAGGAACCCATGTAATGACCTCTGCAGTCAACAACTCCAACTGTAAGTGTGAATGGGTGAAAACGTCGGCTACAAGAACCTCCGTCAAAGTAGAGTAATGCCATCGCCATCCTCATCCCCGTGGATAGGTATCCCAACCTAGCATGATAACGGAATGAAGACATGGGAGTCTCTCGTAGGCCCAAAACTGCTAATACAAGATCAAATGTAACGCCCCAGAAAATCGAGCAAATTGTAAAATAATTTTTTCAATTAATGATGAATAAAATTATATTATATGTGATAATAAGATGAAAGTTGTTCTATAACCTAACAATGTTGGAATGTCATAGTATTTTGGCTATGTGAATGAATTAAAGTGTTTGAATTTTCAAGACGAAAATAAAAGATTTTCGAGAAATTTTCTAAAAAATACTATTCACAATATTCTGCTCGGGAATTATTTTTGAATTTCCGAGAAACAAGTAACGATAGAATATCGAGGTGAGATGGAATATCCAATAATATTTCAATTATGAAAAACACAATTTTTTGCCGGCGGACTTAAAATCTAACGGTTAGGAAAAGTGATTTTCGAGAAGGAATTTAAATGTGTAAGCGATGATCGTATAATACATAGGTATTATACGAGGTAATAAATAAGAGTATGATACTAGGTATTATATGAGTATGTATGAATGATGGTATATCGTATATCATGAATTAGTAAACGAGTTAGAATACGAGATTAATAGGTTCTAAGGCTTTAAGCCAAATGTATTGAATTTGTGGGATTGTGTAGGAAATTGTGAAGTCCAATAAGAATTAATGAGCAAGCCCAAGATTATGTAATATTAAAGCCCAAGTGGTTGTTAAGGTAAAGTCCTAAAGTAATTTAATGCAAGCCCAATTGATTAAGCTAAACTAATTAAACCTAAGCCCAAAGTAATGATCCAATGGATTGGGTTGACCCATGGGGTGACCCATGGGGCAACCCATGATAATTTGGATAATCTTGGTGACAAAGAACTTTATGTGATGGCCAAGTAAGTTATGTAATAAGCAAGTTTACTTAATGAGTAAGTAATGAATAATAAGGAGGTGGATGGTTTAATGACCATTAAGCCCTCATTTAGGATTTCCTATAAATAACAAGCTTTGTATTCATTTGTTATTTATTAGATTTTCATCCAATAACTTATAGCTTATTGGTTAGAGAGAAAAAATTAGAAAAGCTAGAAAGTTAAACTTGGTAATTCAAGAAGCAAGAAGAAGAACAAAGCTTAAACCAAGTGATCTTCAAGGGTAAGAACTTAAACTATGAATCTCTTTCTCTTCATTTGCTAGAGAAGTGAGTAGTGATAGGATTTGTATGCTAAGAAGAAGTAGGAATGATGAATCAAAGGACTTAAGTCTTAATAAGCCGTAAATAAGCCATGTTCTAAGATAAGCAATAAATGAAGTTATGAACTAAGTGAAAACTTGTAAGAAAGTGTAATATGTTGCATGAATGAAGTTGGTATGATAAAAAGAAGCAAGGATGGTGGTTAAAAGATTAAGACCATGATAAATCATGAGAAATGGAATCATAAGTATTTATACTTTTATAAGTTGCAAACTCACAAAGAACAAGTAATAACTTATCATGATTACAAGTTAATGGAGTAAGTATGTTAAGATGTTAGTATGTTGGATAAAATCCATTTGAACGATGAACAAATCATAAGAAACGAAGTTAAGCCGTACTTTTCACGATTAGACGATAATTGTCGAATTCGTGAAATACTCAGAATGGAAGTCGAATTTTGGTATTGAGCTTGGAAAGATTGGTTTTCAATGGAGACAAGTTGTATTTGACATTATAGAGTTACAGACTCGAGAATGACCGAATTCCGAGTTAAAACGAAGAAACGAGCGTTGAACGTTCACGAACGTTTATTGTTTTCGTTAAAAATGGACTAATAGGTGAATTTTTAGTTAACAAAATCAAATAAATAAAATTCTTGCATGAACACGTAGAGTATGTGATTTGTGAACCGTAGGCTCTTGAACGAGCCAATTCAGACTTATAACGAAGTAGTTATGAGCCCGGGAATCTCACTTAAAAGAAAATCTGTCAAATTTTTCTAAGGCCCAGAATCCGCACCACAACGCAAGGCCGAGACATATAGCACTGTTAGTTGGCACCGTAGCATGGCATATAACACTAAGACTCGCACTGCAATGCCAAGTCTGGTCTTTTGGTCCTAAAGCATGGAGCCGCAGCGTGGCACAAAGAAGGAAAGCTGGCGCCGCAGCGCCAACCCTAGGGGTTGCATAGAGAGGATTGGTTATGAAGATAAAGAGAAAGCTGGTAAATTATATCCAAGCTAAACCTAAAGTAACATCAATTAAGATGTTGAAGACCTTAAGATTAATGACTAAAGGTTGAAGGAAAGATTAATTGAACGCAGGTTATCAATAATAAAATAATGAACGACAATAAGCTTAAAGGCAGATAAATGCTCGAAATGAGTTTTGATTAAGTATACGAAATGAAAGATAGTTAATTGATGATGAATTAACTAACTTAATGTAATATCTTCGATGATGACTATAGCATTGCGAATTACAACTAAAAATTGTTACAGGTTACATGAACGTGAACGATATGAAATAAGTATACTTAACTATTGACGATCAAGTTTCGATTAATAACGTAAGAACGTTAGTACGCCATGAGAAAGGATGATTAACTCGAACCGAGTTGTATTAATGAAATAATTTCAATTAAGAAAGAAGTGGATAAGAACAATGTAAAAGAACGATGGTAAGCCGGAACCAATAATAACAAATCTAAATACATGATTTGATTGAGAAGAAGGGTAAGATTCATTAGGAACCATGTATGTTCATTCATGACCTAATGTGGTATGTTATGTGGTTATGTGTTATAGAGACTGTAAAGAGTCAAAGGGAAAGTAATTTTACTATAGCAGACACTAAAGGCAAGTTTTTCTAAACGCTTGTCTAACCTTCGTGTTAGCCAAGTTTTCAATGATTCATGTTGTGAGATGCATGAATGGTTTTACGAAAGGGTCGATGCCAGTTTAACTCGGCTAGACTAATCTTAAAGATTGATTAATTTATTTGCAAGCCTTTCAATATAGAATTGCTAACGCTATCCTATACCAAGTATTTGGTACGGATTCAAAGGTAAGTTTGTCTATGAACAAACAAATGTATTTTCATCGATTATTCGATGGGCACGTGAGGTTGCTAAAATTTAAACATACATACGTTTAAAGGATGTAGTGTTGATCAACATAGAGTATTATACGCTGATCACCTAGAAGTGCTCGTAAGCTATGCCGGACTTACGAACTTAGTGCCGGGTTATCCTTTTCAAAGAAATTATGAAATGCTCATGGTCTTGGATCAGAATTGATGTTTTACTGAATATTGTCATTGTAAAATATTTTAAAGAAAAAGAAATGGTATTTTGAATTATCGATAGTACTTCGTAACTATTGTCCAATTATTGAAGATATACGATTCCTATGTTTTAAGCATGTTGCTTAGAAGAAATTATTATACTTACTGAGCTTGTTATGCTCACTCTTGCTTGAACCATATGAATGCAGCTAAGGACGAGTGAACCGAGGTTTTCAGTAGAGATAAAGGCAAGGCGAAGATGAATGATTAGTTTACCTTGTAATAGATTAGTAAGTTTATGTATTGTATTATGATGAACAAAGAATGTGATGGTTTAAGAACCTAGGAACGTGATTTATTATTATTAATGTAATAAGAACGTCGTTGGAACACACATTTTGATGTCGTTTTAGTAGAATGAATGTACAGTTATGAGTACCGTGTAGCACCATTTGTCGAGTTGGAAGATACCCGGATTTGGGGGCGTCACAGGTTGGTATCAAAGCATTAGGTTATAAAACTTAAGAAGGGAAGAACCTTAGGCTAATAACCTCGTTAAGGAAGGAAAAGTTCGAAGGAAGTAAACTCGAGCTTTACTTGAGTTGAATGAGTCAATAAGGTATTGAGGAAACTCAGTATCAAAAGATTTAAACGATGGAGAGTAACCCTAAATAAATTAAATGTGATTTTTGCTTATACTATTGTGTAGTATGTACTAATCAACATGTTAAGTGTTATTGTAGGATGTCGATCGATAGCTTGATGTATAGAGATATACACGCAGTGAGCGAAGAGCTTGTGAACAGAGTAGAGCCTGTACCTATGCCAGTGGCGGCGGTACCATTAGTGATTCTAGAGGAGTCAGAGACAGTGGAGTACTTTTCTGAGGAGAACTACTCCGAGGGAGATATGGATATATCGTTATACCTGAGTATGATGAACGATGTGGAGGAAGGAATGGAAGTAACATCGGTTGATACGGTGGTACCTACACTAGAGTCATCACCTCCAGATGTAATGAGATCATTATTTCTGGCAAAGCTTGACAAGAATGTGCAACTGAGTACAGTTGTGCAGAATCAGAATGAAGAGATTAATGCTCTGTATGAAGCGAAGGAGTCTGCAAAAGTAGATTTTGAATCAAAGCATGATGAAAAGGTGCTCATGATAAATAAGGCTAGGGATTATATGAATGAGGTAGTAAAGCTTCGTAAGAAACTGGAGGAGAAGGACCAGAAGATAGCACGGATGTCTTACATCTATAAGATTGCTCATAAGGATTTCAAGCTGAAAGTTGCTTGTTATTCCTTTGAGTCAGGGCAGACTCAACATACTATTAGTCGGGATACTGTAACAATGATTGGAAATGAGAAATACGAGGACGCTGTTATGTATTATTAGAATGATAGAGTTATAAAATGTGTGTAGTGACGTAAAACACTCTTTTGTAAAAAAAAGGGTAGTCTTTTTGTAAATCCCAACTTTTGAAAAGATCAATTGCGGGATAGAAATGTAATAGCTTTTGGCAGTGAAAGCAAATTGTAAATAGTTTCAAACTATGAAGAAGCATACGAATATAATGATGTTTTTATTTAATATGCTTTGCTATGGTATGCGTGGAGTAGCAAATAATAACGAAGTAAGTAAATAGATAATAATGAAATTTTATTTATTTAATCTGAAAATGTCGCCAAGGAGAAGACAACGTAATCAGGAAGCAGAAACACATAATGATAATTAAAGGGGGGGGGTCAAAACAACCCTATGCAAGAATTCGTTAATTTATTAATGGCAGCATTTAACTAAACTGGGGGCTAGGGTAACCGCGGGACCTAGGGTAGCCCTAATGACTATCTTTGAAGAGGTTAAAAGCATAGGTCCGCTGGAGTTCAAAGGAACGACGGACCCATTAGAGGCCCAGTCATGGGTAAAAGAAATAAAGAAGGTATTTGTTATTACAAACGTAGGTGAGGCGCAAAGGAGTTCTTTTGCGACTTACATGATGAAAGGGGAAGCCAAATTTTGGTGGGAAGTTCACTAGGGTGGGGCTAGAATAGATGCGATAACATGGGAACAGTTCAAGAAGGTTTTCTTCGAGAATTATTTCCCTACAAGCATGCAAGGAAGGATAGAGATTAAGTTCTTAGAACTTAAACAAGGGGAACATGACGATTCCCTAGTACGCGGCCAAATTCAATGAATTGGCAAGGTTTTCTCCACATCAAGTGGACACTGAGGAGAGGAAGGCTCGTAAGTTTGAGCAAGGCCTGAAACCCTGGCTCTATAGCAGAATTTTGATGTTCTCGAGTGTTTCCTATGGGACCATTCTGGAGAAGGGGATTATAGCAGAAGGTGGTAGTGAGGCGTAGACTCAATACCATAAAGAGGGAAAGAATGAGAGCAAGGGAGAGAAAGGAACCAAGGTAGAGAATGTCAGTGGTAGTATGCCAAAAAGAAAGAACTTTAACTCCAGGAATACTAGAGTGGGACAAGGGCATCCTAAGCATAAGATCGAAGCGTGTAAGATATATGGAAAAACTCATCTAGGAGTCTGTCTGAAAAGGATTATAAATACCTTTAAACATTAAGGTAGATAAGGAGGAAATAACTCTCATTGAATATATTGTAGAAATGATTTCATAAATAAGAAAGGTAAGCAAGTATCGGTAGATAAGTACCAATAAAGTTAAGAGAATTTGAAGTAATTCTCGGTATGAATGGGTTGATTAACCATAGAAATTTAATAAATTGTTTAAAGAAAAGTTTGAATCTTCGATTTTCTAAGAAAACCCAAGGTAGTAATTTACGGTAATAAATCACCGAAATTTTCTTGTTGTCTAATCATGACGCAATCTAGAAGGATGTTAAGATAAGTTTTGGTTGTGGTACAATCGTAACATTTGATGGTTGACATGTAGGAGCTGGGCTAAACAATTCCTTCAGAGAGCGAAGGTATATACTGTCGACGTCGAGATTTTTATTTGTCCCTTTTCTGTTCTTGTCTTTTGTGTTCTCATGTTAGGTGAGATTTGTTTGAAAAACAAGTGAAAAAGGTCCAACATGTATATGTTGACGATTGGACTATAAGAGTCGCCAGTTGGTTTTTTAAATGGTTGTACCAACACAATCAAAAAAAGGTTTGCACATTGACCCAGTGATGTGACACTGCTAAACGGGTCTGTGAAATCGAGATTCATTAGGGTCCGGGGACTTGCTTATGCGGAGGGAAGGTGTTAAGCACCCCCCGACATTCGTGTTGCCACAGTGACCGCCACTTTTCAATTAAACTGTTATATAAATGTGTGTGTGTGTGTGTGGATCAATGTGCAATTATCTGGAAGTAATGCTATGCCTCGTTCGCACCTATATACACAGGGTTTGAATTTTATATAAAATTCAGTTTTAACAAGATATAGCAATGATGTTTTGTAAAAAGAGGTTTTTTTCAAACCCTGTGCTCAATAGTAATTGAGGCCTTTGATACTTCCATTTTATTAAATGTTCGGCTTGATTGCTTTTATTTTTCGAGATGCGAAGCATCTTCGAGAAAAAAATATACAAAGCAGTGCCGAACTGCTCGTGGGCATAAGAGTCATCTAAGGAAATTCAAACACTGTGAATAATTTACAAGCTACTTACAGCTGAAAATGTCCATTACGAGAACCGAATCTAGATTCAGTAGATTAAATATGTGATCACATGATTCCTAGGCTCACATGATGCCGTAGTTTATATGAAAGCTATAAGAAATTATATATATAAAAGCTATAAATATATATAGAGAGACATGATCAACCACCACAAAGCACCTCCATGGAGGATCAGAAATATAAATATATAAAAGCGGTAAATATATATATATATATATATATATATATATATATATATATATATATTGACAAGATCAACCACCACGATGCACCTCCATGGGGGATCAGAAATATAAATAAAGCTGTAAAAGTAATCAACCGCCACGAAGTAAACTCCAGGCGAGACGAAATATAAAGAAAGCAGTAAAAACGGTCAACCGCCACAAAGTAAACTCCAGGCGGGACGAAATGTAAATATATATAAGCAATAAACGCACCGGATGTAAAATCCAGGCTCATCGAACAGAGTTCGACAATAGTTCTTATATATAAGTGTATATATATATATAAGGAAGTAAACGCTCCGGATGTAAATCCAGGCTCATCGAACAAAGTTCAACCACAGTTTATATATATAAGTATATTTATATATATAAAATAAGTAAATGCTCCGGATATAAATCTAGGCTCTTCGAACAAAGTCCAACAATAGTTTTTTATATATATATATATATATATATATATATATATATATATATATATATGTGTGTGTGTGTGTGTGTGTGTGTGTGTGTGTGTGTGTGTGTGTATGTGTGTGTGTGTGAAAGCAAATAAACGCTCCAGACGTGAGTCCAGGCTCAATCGAGGTATAACTCAATTATGTTAATCCATATATATATATATATATAGATATATAATATACAAAAAGAAATAAAAGCCACGGACCGAAGTCCGGGCAAACACATGCAACACGACTCTCAACGTGAAGAACGGTGTGTGCAAAGATGAAGAGAAAGGCTTTAAAGTGTGTAAGAAGGCTTACAGTGGACTGCCAGGAGAAGACTTCTATAGCTTTATATGGATGAACACTAGGCTCCCGCCGGTAGAAAAGTAACTATATACGAGCTTACAAGTGTTTAAAATGAGAAAGCACTTAGTTTATAGGGTTTACAGAGCAAATTGGACAGGGCATCCTCGCCTTTTCTCTCGCTAAAATGGCCACTTCAAGCCCTTTATTTGTAGAGGGAAGTGCTGCAAGTGTACCTGCGACAGCAGCAGGTGTACCTGCGGCTGTCCAGGGTGCCCCGAGCAGTGTGGGTCCCGCCGTCTCGAAGTATGTGCACTCAGATAACGCGTTATTTGCTCGAACCTTCATAACTTTCAATCCGAGAGTCCGATTGAAGCGTGCCATACCATTCCGGAAAGCACTCTTTGAGAGCTATACAATGACCTACGATTTGCCCTTTTTGATTTTGGGAAAATGGGTCAATGACAGAAATAGCATTTTCAGGTCTTCGTTAGGCAGTCCGTTGAGGTGTTTTGCGTAGTTTGTGCTTGAAAGTTAAGATATGGTTCTTATGGAACTTCTTTTGAAGTAAAATGAGTTGAAATGAGTTTATTTGATGTGAGTTGAAGTTGAGTTAGCAAAATGACCATTTTGCCCCTCCCGGGGTTATCTCCGGTTTTCACGTAGTTGTAGTAGTCTTTTCTCAGGGTTATCTTTGAGGTTGACTTGATGTTGACTCTGACTATCCTCAGGGTTATCTCTAAGGTTGGCTTGACCTCTTGGGGTTATCTCCAGGGTGGAAAACTGATTTTTTGGGATTATCTCTGGGGTTGGAAACTGGATCTCCCAGGGTTACCTCCGGGTTTGGAATTAATGTTGTGGTCCTCTAGGGTCAACTCTGGAGTGTGAAATAGATGCTTTTGCCCCCCTGCATAGTTAGTAACAGGAAAAGAAAATTTTGAGTGTCTACAGATGCCCCTCTTTATTATGTTAATGCAATACAATGGAATGGACATGATAAAGATTACGAGACACTTGAAATATGACAAAGGTATTTTTAAATGATGCAAATCGCAATGTAATGAATGTTATGATGAATGTAAAATTTTTTTGCAAATCGCAGTTCGTAAATCGCACATCGCATTTCGCACATCGCATTTCACATATCGTAAATCACAATATGATAAGTAGGTTTTATACCTACTTATCCTGTATCTATTACTTGAATTATTTTCTTAAACTCATGTTTCTTAGTTACTTTTCATGTATTTTGTGTTCATTTTGTAGATTATATGTTTGGGAGCTGTGTGAGCGACTATTGGTATGAAAACGCAAGGAAAAGCAATCCGGACATCGTTTGGGCCTTCATGTTCATTTCATGTTCTTGGCTTGGAACTTGGACTATATTGTAGAGCTTTTTCTTATCTTTCTGAAACATCTTGAATCATTACAATCGGAGTTCGGATGCGAGAGTTATGACATTTGTACCAACGGAAGTTGAACTTCACTGTTTTGGGTGGCCATTTGCATAGTAGTCAGTTCAAGTCCAATTTCGACCTTCATCCGTTCATTATTTCTCAAACCTCAAAGAATGAAAGTTGTAGAGCTCGTCCATAGCTTCGATTTGATAGGTGGCAGGCTCAGTAACTCCTCTCGGATCAAAAGTTGTGGCCGTTTTACCAGAGGACACTGCAGCAGAAAAACAACTAACAGCTTATACCCAAGCTGGGGTTTGCTATTTTAAGCCTAATACCTAAGCCGGGGCTTGGGGTCTTGAGTTCAATAACAGCAGCATAGCAAGCTGGGGCTTACTATTATGAAGGCAACAAGCAAGTTGGCGCTTGGGTACGCGCAGAACAAGTGGTTTTTATCAAAATATGAGTCCGATAAGGATTGGTTTGAGTTGTTTCATTCAAGGACTTCTAGGATGAGTTAAAGTCATATAAAGAGGCATATAAAAGGAAGAGAATCACAAGGATTAAATGAGGAAAAAAAATGAAGAAATCCATTAGAGTAGATTAGATTAGATTAGGACAAAACCCTAGTTATTATTAGTTTTTGAGATTGAAATAACTTGGAGACCATTGAAGATCAAGAGTGGGAGCTTGAGGAAGATGGGGGTTTGCTGACAACAGATTTTTTCTTTACTCTACTTCTATTTTTGTCTTTTAATGTATATTCAAGTTTGGATTCTTAGTTTTAATTCAATGAACTAATTCTTTGTTTGAGATTACAATGGATCTTATTATGTAGTTTATTTTAATATGCTTCGCTATCAATTATTAGGTTCTATTGTGAGGAATGTCTATTGTGCTTTGGACTTAATTGCTTAATTGCCTAGCTAAAAATTATCGTGATAATCTATATGAACTCGAGAGATGAAGTTTAGATTTAGATCTGATCAGGATAGCATGTGTTTGTGATTTCTGCATAGATGGAATTCATGATTCGTGTGTAGGATAGAGATATGCCTTTACGCTGTAACGAGCCGATATTTTTAATATAATTAAATCAGAAATTTTGCGTATAATTTTTTTTTTATTTTAAGGATGAGGATTTGTACAAGATAATGTGTGTATGTAATTATGTAATAAATAAAAATATATTTATTACATGAATGTTTACAAATAATTTTATTTTAGAATTATTGACTATTATAAATTATAATCTTTTAATAATTAATTTTATCGTGGAAATATTTTTATTATTTATTTTTCATGAAAATATAATTATATATTATTTAAATAATATATGAGATAATTATTAGAATTATTATAATAATTATTTTGTTATATTAATTTATGTTAGAATAATTAAGTTAATCATTTTGTTTAACTTGATTAATAATGATATATATGAAGAATAAATCAGATATGGAATCCAAACTCTAATTTTGGATTTTTATCGATGGATAAGAATAATGATATAATAATATTATATTTTAATTTTTCAGTGCTATAAATATGTACTGTATGCTTGTGGAGTGACAATGGTTGGTCAATTATGGTGTATTATGACCAAACCCTAGTGTTACTGATAAACACTAATTTTGCAGTCAAATAAGACTTTAAAATCTGTTAAGTCACTGTGTTATATGAATAATGACATGTATTATTAGAATTTAATTTTAATTACGAAAATCCTAATTATTATGTGGAAAACTATAATTATTAATTTAAAACCTTAATTTTTTTGGGTATAAATCCTTATTATTAATTTTTCTAAATTATAAACCCTAATTTGCTAATTGTAAACCCTAATTGCTAATTAGGCACGCTTAATGATAATTAGTAAAACATAAACCTAATTATCAAGTCTATGTGATTAGGAAACCTAATTAATTAAGAAACCTTAATTTTGTATTTTAGAAACTAAAATTTTATTATTTTATTATTATTTTTTATTTTTTTTATAAACCCTAAATTGCAAATTCTAGAAATCATTTTAAACCCTAAAATGATCCAAACCCTAACCTAAATCCTAAACCCTAAGGGTTTGCCATGTTTATACGTTTGCCCTTAATTGTAAAAGCCATAAGACATTTTTGCCCCTCTTGCATAATTGAAGCTATCATGTAGGTTTTGACCTTAGGTGAGTTGGTGACCAAATCCAACCACCCCATGTGACACCTAACAACACAAATCAGCAGCAATCTCAGCCATATATATTATATACATGTTATATATATAGCATTAGAGAGAGAGAGTGCATTATTGGTCTCATTTTTCTCTCATGCACCCAACTAAGTCTCTACCTCTTCAAACCCACGAAATAATGTAGCATATCAGTCCCATATACAAGCCCCACGATTACCATTAACAGATCTAGAAGCCAGAATCAAAGCTTGTTCATATAAGGTATAGTGCTAACTCTATAAATCTGATCATGTATGCTATGTTAGAAGTTATGATTTTGTGTTGTAATATGTTGTAAAAGGTGTTAATCAATGATCTGGGTTGATAGATGTTGGATCCATAACATCTATAAGCTCAGATTTGAAGATTTCAAGAATCTGGAAATTTTGTTTTTTTTTGTGTCTGACAGTCAAATGTCAGGACTTATAGATCTTTGTGTGTTTGTGTTTTTGGTCGTTTGAATGTTGGAACTTATAGTATGCCATGAGATCTTTGATCTGGGACTCGAATCAGGGTCGGATCTGGTGTAAGTTGTAAGTTATTCATGGTCAAAGGTCGTTGACCGACCATGACTTTTCAAACCTGGGTAACCCATAATTTTTCCAGACGCCTGACAACGCTTTTGCAGGCGCTTGATCTTGCTTCTGTTAAGTGTTATGATCATTTTGTTGTTAGATACTTGTAGACTGACATGAGAACTATATATAACTTCCTTTATATTACCCAGACACTTAACAGAATTAAATTTAGAGATGGTCAAACATAGGTTGACGAAACTGCCCAAGAACATTTCTGGAAAACCCATAAATGTTCAAGAACAGTTCCGGGTAGGTACTTTGACCGGCCATGATCGCTTATACGTTTTATTGTTATGATGATCGGTTAATATATAAACGTTCCGTGACATTCATACTACAAGATAGAACCATTACATAATACAAAGTAAACTTGGAAAGCATTTATTTAAAGGCTCAAAGTAGGTACCTTCAATTCTGGAAATTCCAGAAAATGAAGAACTCGCCTGACACGATTTTTGAAGGCTCGGATCTCTTTTGTTTCATGTTGTCTGTTCATGTTTGTGGTTGAAACTTGTAGTATTGCACGATTACTACAAGATCTGACCAAACGTATGCCCAGAATCATCACATTTTAAAACCTATTGATGGTCAAACCGGGTAGCTTAGTAACTGACATGATTTTCTGGGTTTCCATCAAGAACACCAAGAACAACTATAGCGACGGTCCTGTCGCTATAGGGCCCTTTTAGTGACAGTTTATTTAAGAAATTAATATACTAATTAAATAAATAGAAATAAATAGTTTTTAATTATTAAAAATACAAAATAAATTATTAAAAATTATTTCAAAATCCCAAAATTAGTTTTTAATTATTTTGAATATATTTCATAAATATTTAATATTTACGGAATATTAAAATTATTTAATTTATTTAATTATAATATTAAATAAATTATTTAAAAATAATTTTAATAAATGAAAAATTATTTAAAATTATATTATGGTATAAGAAAATAATTTAAGTTATTTTTGATAACTTTCAATATTTTGTGATGAAATTTCATTAATTAATTAATATTAATGGTAATTAAGTTATTTAGTAAATATTTTAAATAAATTATGGAAAATAGAATTAATGATATAAAAATTATAGAAAAATTATTTAAAGGTTATTTAAGTTATAAAAAATGACTTTTGATATTTTTTTCATGAAAAATATTAATATTTTAATATTAAATGATATTAAATTTATTTAATACTTATATTAAATAAATTAGTTTAAAAATGGTTTTAATATTAGAAAAATCATTTTAAATGAAAATAAATAGTTTAAAAATATTTTAAGTTATAAAATATAACTTTCAATATTTAAAGTTAAATTTCATTAATTAATTATTATTAATGATATTAAAGTTATTTAATAATTATATTAAATAAATTAGTTTAAAAATAATTTTAATACTAGGAAAATCATTTTAAATAAAAATAAAGTGTTTAAAGATATTTTAAGTTATAAAATATAACTTTTAATATTTAAATGATAATTTCATTAATAAATGATATTAATTTAATATTAAATGATATTAGATTTATTTAATAATTATATTAAATAAATAGTTTTAAAATGGTTTTATTGATTTAAAAATCATTTAAAAATGATATAAATGAATTAAAAATATTTCAAGTTATAATTAAGGACTTTTAATATTTTGATAAATAATACATTAATACTTTAATATTAATGATAATTATTTAAAAATGATTTTAATTCTTTTAAAAATCATTTAAGTGTAATATTAATACTTTAAAAGTATTTTAAGTTATTATAAATAACTTTAACATTTTGGCAATGGTTTCATTAATAGTTTAATATTGTAACGACCCCAAAACAGGTCCATTCCATCCAACCTATTCTGAGTCGCCAAATACATGGTACAGAAAATAACTATAACTTTTTTACAACAATTGTCATGCAAAATACAACAACACATATGCTGTGAGTTTGGATACAAATATATACCAAATGTGACTCATGTTCCAACCGTGGACATCACCTCACAATAACACCTTACATAAAGGTATAGTCAAAAACTGTTTTAGAAATTAGAATCTTTGGGAAGTGCTCAAGGAAACCTTCGTACATGGGAGGCCACGCGTCTAGGTTATGATAGATATCTTATGGCCACAGAATTATCCTTGGTTGACCCAATAGACCCCAAAGAAAAACGAGAAGATTACTATCATATTCTTCCCAATGATGAGTCTTCTCTTGACTTATCATTATCTCCACTGTCTTTAATCATGAATTATACTTCAAACAAACACCAAGATTATATAGGTAGTGCCCATAGATATACTCAGCAAGTGGATGAGCACATCCTTGTCTTATGATGACACGAGGTTGTATGTCGTTAGACATCTTGTATGATAGTGGCAAACCACCCTTCCAACGTTGGGTACACCTTACCCTATTGGATTCACCAAATAAAACTACTAAATGAACTTTCCTATACTGCTTCGGGAGAACATCCACAGCTAGAGACCACCGTTCTATTTCCCCGTTACCCTCGCTCGACCCAGCTACACTCTTATTACCTGAAAGGAATTGTGAAGCAAAAGGGTGAGCACAACTAGCTCAGTAAAGAATATCATGACTAAAGATAATTAAATTATCAATAGCCTTCATCAATAATAAATCAGAGATTTAGAACATATGGTAAATGATAAAAATTTCAACCATAGTTGCAGCGGAACGAGCAATCCATTAGAAGAGTCAACTAGACTATAAAGTCTATTATCTTCTCCATGTTAAAAATCCATCAACAATGTTTTATCCCTGTAACATCAATCAACAATTCTGGTCCACAATCATATGAATAACTCATAATCATAATTACGATTCTAAATTTTTCTTCTCATCCAGGACGAAGATAATTTTCATCACCTGAAACATCAAACATCATGGTTATACCAAATCACAGTTCCTGTTCATAATCATACTAATAACTTCATCTTTGCACTACGGGGCAAAGATATTCATCAACAAGTCATCTTTGCACTACAGGCCAAAGATATTCGTCAACAGTTCATCTTTGCATTACTGGCCAAAGATATTCAACAACTGGTCATCTTTGCACTACGGGCCAAAGATATTCATCAACAGACCATCTTTGCACTACAGGCCAAAGATATTTGCACTACAGGCCAAAGATATTCATCTACAATTCATCTTTGCACTACAGGCCAAAGATATTCCTCAACAATTCATATTTGCACTACATGCCAAATATATTAATACCTTAAAGAATATATAATCATTTAAGAATTTATATAAACAATAATTATAACCATGTTGATCATTTCACCTTTGCACTTAAGCTAAAGATATTCAATTATAAATTCAATGGTCATGATCATACCAGTCAACAATTCAAATTTGCACTACTGGCCAAAGAGAACCCATAGTCATGATCATACCAAAAATCTACCCATCTTTACACTCAAGTCAAAGAAAAATATCATCATTAGGGTTATAAAAATGTTATATATGATAATAAAATCAATATAATCAACATATAGATTTAATCTCAAGAGTAATATTCATAAATCAACTATAATTTGGTTAGAAAAAGAAACCAATTTTGTCGTGAATAGTAACTCGTGAATAGTAACTCATGAATAGTAACTCGTGAATAGTAACCTCGACTTAAAAAGGTAGAAATTCTACAATAAAATCTATACCAATATTTTGGTATAATGATATTGAAAGAATAACATTTCTTAAGCTTATAAACAATTTATTTAAATTGTTTACACTTTACTAATTAATGCATTTAATCATCATAAAATGTCAACTCTTAAGATTTCATCATCAATAACCAAAACCCTCATCAAAAATCTGCATATACCTCATATAGGATTCTCAAGTCATAAAATTCTATTTTCCAATTTTCTTACTTCACAAAACATATTTAATTCATTAACTCATAACTAGACCATTTTCATAAAAAAATACCAAATCAATTCCAAAAATATTTCTTTTCTGGGATTTAGCATAATATAGTCCCATAGTGAACATATATTTTTCTCAGAATTTTTAAAAGTCATTTACTATTTTTTATATGGCCAAAACAGCCGAATATTTAGACATTTATCAAAAATTATACTTTTGTCTAAAAATTCTGAAATTTACAGAGTATACTTCTATCATATACATGTACTTCCAATAAAAATTTCATCAATTTTGGAGTTAACCACAAGGAATTATAAGAGATTACTTTTAAAATAGTCTTTTCTCATAAAATTCATAACTCTCAATCTATACATCCAAAAATCACCATTTTTGGACACAATCAATAAAACTCATCAAAATATCATTTCAAATTTTTCCAGAATTTTTGAAGATCAGAAAAATTACGAAACTGAAAATCATAACAACCCTTAAAATCCCATACTATCCCTTACTATCCCTTACCTCAAAAGAGCAGTACTTCTGACTGGATATCGGATATGATGCTGAAGGAAACTTGCACTAATGAATAGCAACTCACCAAGTATCTAAAAACTCACAAAATATGCTTCATAATATAGAGAGAGAAAGAGAGAAAACTTGTTTCTGGTGTGATTTTCAATTCTAACTTAGCCCTCTATTTATAGGAAAATTTTAGTAGGTTTGACCTGTAACCTGATGGCTTTACCTGCTACTATTCCCACCCACCACATTTGAAATATAATTCAGCACATTTCTTCACCAACCACAAGTGGGGCCCACCAATTCTAGAATTTTCCACCAAAATGATAAACTCCGAAAATTCAACAATTTCTGAACCAGTCATCTCGTAAAATTCATAATAAATCATACGTTCATTTTTAACGGTTCAAAATTTGTGGGCATATACTCAACTTATATATGTATAACATATCCAAAAATTACCACGATCCAACGGTCGGATTAAAAATTATAACCCCCGTAAAATATCTCAAAAATCCTGATTTTTAATACCTCCATTCCGACAAAAATACGGATAAAAATCTCAACATTAACTCCATCATTTTTTAACCACAAAAATATATCCCTCATTTATATCCACATAAAATAAATATTTTCTTATCATATGAATCAATAATTAATTATTCACAAATAATATTACAGAATCACATTTATGACAACCAGGCCGTTCCCAGGAAAGAGGGGGCTTTCCAATAAGGATTTCTCCTTACTAGCGCGCAATTAGATGACCAAACCTCTCCTTAGACAGAACTTTCTAGACATTGCCAATAATGCTATCTAATAATATTATTCAAATAATATGAATTATTGATCTGATAATGGGAAATACTGTGCAGCAACAATTATTGAAACAACAATAATATAAAATATCAACGAAGCAATTATTGAATCAATAAAATAAAATATTGAACAGTAATTACTGTAACAATTATTGAGTAGTGCCTTCTTACGTAAGAATCAATAATTTTAAAAATACTATGCAATACCGTGTGCTACTGTGCAATAACGCGTATTACTGTATTTTAACCACCGGGTATTCCAATAGTGTTAACGGTAATAACTACGCCGTTATTTGTAAAAACTCAAATTTGTTATTTTCTTCACCCGACAGTTATTCTGTTATGGGGCCCACAAATAGCTGCGCCATCGTACGAATATTCTCCGACAGAAAGAATATTCCACGACCAAACGAATATTTCCCGACAACAATGCTTATTTTATAACCACTTGCTTATTTTGAAAAAAAAATCATATTTCACTCATAACTTTAAACTTTTATCAATTTAATCATTTACTGAATAGTAATTATAAGAAAAATTGAATACTTTTATTTCATAAAATTCGGGGTCTTACAATCTCCCCTCCTTATGAAATTTCGTCCCCGAAATTTACGTACCTGGTATTTCAAAGAATTGAGAATACCTTGCTTTCATTTCAGATTCCATCTTCTCTGTCATCATAATTTTTCCATTGCTCATCTCCTGTATTTCAAATATCATTCTAGAATACAGCTTCAAAACAAGGGTTAATTTAACAAATTAACATATCACATAATATCCCGATATTATGACTGACCAATAAATAAGCTTAGGTAGGACACACTAGCGAAGGATTTACTCATCTCTCCCCTCCTAGTTATATTCCCCGATCTCCGCCAGAGATCATATCTCTAAGCTCTGATACCAAATGTAACGACCCCAAAACAGGTCCATTCCATCCAACCTATTCTGAGTCGCCAAATACATGGTACAGAAAACAACTACAACTTTTTTACAACAATTGTCGTGCAAAATACAACAACACATATGCTGTGAGTTTGGATACAAATATATACCAAATGTGACTCATGTTCCAACCGTGGACATCACCTCACAATAATACCTTACATAAAGGTATAGTCAAAAACTGTTTTAGAAATTAGAATCTTTGGGAAGTGCTCAAGGAAACCTTCGTACATGGGAGGCCACGCGTCTAGGTTATGATAGATATCTTATGGCCACAGAATTATCCTTGGTTGACCCAATAGACCCCAAAGAAAAACGAGAAGATTACTATCATATTCTTCCCAATGGTGAGTCTTCTCTTGACTTATCATTATCTCCACTGTCTTTAATCATGAATTATACTTCAAACAAACACCAAGATTATATAGGTAGTGCCCATAGATATACTCAGCAAGTGGATGAGCACATCCTTGTCTTATGATGACACGAGGTTGTATGTCGTTAGACATCTTGTATGATAGTGGCAAACCACCCTTCCAACGTTGGGTACACCTTACCCTATTGGATTCACCAAATAAAACTACTAAATGAACTTTCCTATACTGCTTCGGGAGAACATCCACAGCTAGAGACCACCGTTCTATTTCCCCGTTACCCTCGCTCGACCCAGCTACACTCTTATTACCTGAAAGGAATTGTGAAGCAAAAGGGTGAGCACAACTAGCTCAGTAAAGAATATCATGACTAAAGATAATTAAATTATCAATAGCCTTCATCAATAATAAATCAGAGATTTAGAACATATGGTAAATGATAAAAATTTCAACCATAGTTGCAGCGGAACGAGCAATCCATTAGAAGAGTCAACTAGACTATAAAGTCTATTATCTTCTCCATGTTAAAAATTCATCAACAATATTTTATCCCTGTAACATCAATCAACAATTCTGGTCCACAATCATATGAATAACTCATAATCATAATTACGATTCTAAATTTTTCTTCTCATCCAGGACGAAGATAATTTTCATCACCTGAAACATCAAACATCATGGTTATACCAAATCACAGTTCCTGTTCATAATCATACTAATAACTTCATCTTTGCACTACGGGGCAAAGATATTCATCAACAAGTCATCTTTGCACTGCAGGCCAAAGATATTCGTCAACAGTTCATCTTTGCATTACTGGCCAAAGATATTCAACAACTGGTCATCTTTGCACTACGGGCCAAAGATATTCATCAACAGACCATCTTTGCACTACAGGCCAAAGATATTTGCACTACAGGCCAAAGATATTCATCTACAATTCATCTTTGCACTACAGGCCAAAGATATTCCTCAACAATTCATATTTGCACTACATGCCAAATATATTAATACCTCAAAGAATATATAATCATTTAAGAATTTATATAAACAATAATTATAACCATGTTGATCATTTCACCTTTGCACTTAAGCTAAAGATATTCAATTATAAATTCAATGGTCATGATCATACCAGTCAACAATTCAAATTTGCACTACTGGCCAAAGAGAACCCATAGTCATGATCATACCAAAAATCTACCCATCTTTACACTCAAGTCAAAGAAAAATATCATCATTAGGGTTATAAAAATGTTATATATGATAATAAAATCAATATAATCAACATATAGATTTAATCTCAAGAGTAATATTCATAAATTAACTATAATTTGGTTAGAAAAAGAAACCAATTTTGTCGTGAATAGTAACTCGTGAATAGTAACTCATGAATAGTAACTCGTGAATAGTAACTCGTGAATAGTAACTCGTGAATAGTAACCTCGACTCAAAAAGGTAAAAATTCCACAATAAAATCTATACCAATATTTCGATATAATGATATTGAAAGAATAACATTTCTTAAGCTTATAAACAATTTATTTAAATTGTTTACACTTTACTAATTAATGCATTTAATCATCATAAAATGTCAACTCTTAAGATTTCATCATCAATAACCAAAACCCTCATCAAAAATCTGCATATACCTCATATAGGATTCTCAAGTCATAAAATCCTATTTTCCAATTTTCTTACTTCACAAAACATATTTAATTCATTAACTCATAACTAGACCATTTTCATAAAAAAATACCAAATCAATTCCAAAAATATTTCTTTTCTGGGATTTAGCATAATATAGTCCCATAGTGAACATATATTTTTCTCAGAATTTTTAAAAGTCATTTACTATTTTTTATATGGCCAAAACAGCCGAATATTTAGACATTTATCAAAAATTATACTTTTGTCTAAAAATTCTGAAATTTACAGAGTATACTTCTATCATATACATGTACTTCCAATAAAAATTTCATCAATTTTGGAGTTAACCACAAGGAATTATAAGAGATTACTTTTAAAATAGTCTTTTCTCATAAAATTCATAACTCTCAATCTATACATCCAAAAATCACCATTTTTGGACACAATCAATAAAACTCATCAAAATATCATTTCAAATTTTTCCAGAATTTTTGAAGATCAGAAAAATTACGAAACTGAAAATCATAACAACCCTTAAAATCCCATACTATCCCTTACTATCCCTTACCTCAAAAGAGCAGTACTTCTGACTGGATATCGGATATGATGCTGAAGGAAACTTGCACTAATGAATAGCAACTCACCAAGTATCTAAAACTCACAAAATATGCTTCATAATATAGAGAGAGAAAGAGAGAAAACTTGTTTCTGGTGTGATTTTCAATTCTAACTTAGCCCTCTATTTATAGGAAAATTTTAGTAGGTTTGACCTGTAACCTGATGGCTTTACCTGCTACTATTCCCACCCACCACATTTGAAATATAATTCAGCACATTTCTTCACCAACCACAAGTGGGGCCCACCAATTCTAGAATTTTCCACCAAAATGATAAACTCCGAAAATTCAACAATTTCTGAACCAGTCATCTCGTAAAATTCATAATAAATCATACGTTCATTTTTAACGGTTCAAAATTTGTGGGCATATACTCAACTTATATATGTATAACATATCCAAAAATTACCACGATCCAACGGTCGGATTAAAAATTATAACCCCCGTAAAATATCTCAAAAATCCTGATTTTTAATACCTCCATTCCGACAAAAATACGGATAAAAATCTCAACATTAACTCCATCATTTTTTAACCACAAAAATATATCCCTCATTTATATCCACATAAAATAAATATTTTCTTATCATATGAATCAATAATTAATTATTCACAAATAATATTACAGAATCACATTTATGACAACCAGGCCGTTCCCAGGAAAGAGGGGGCTTTCCAATAAGGATTTCTCCTTACTAGCGCGCAATTAGATGACCAAACCTCTCCTTAGACAGAACTTTCTAGACATTGCCAATAATGCTATCTAATAATATTATTCAAATAATATGAATTATTGATCTGATAATGGGAAATACTGTGCAGCAACAATTATTGAAACAACAATAATATAAAATATCAACGCAGCAATTATTGAATCAATAAAATAAAATATTGAACAGTAATTACTGTAACAATTATTGAGTAGTGCCTTCTTACGTAAGAATCAATAATTTTAAAAATACTATGCAATACCGTGTGCTACTGTGCAATAACGCGTATTACTGTATTTTAACCACCGGGTATTCCAACAGTGTTAACGGTAACAACTACGCCGTTATTTGTAAAAACTCAAATTTGTCGTTTTCTTCACCCGACAGTTATTCTGTTATGGGGCCCACAAATAGCTGCGCCATCGTACGAATATTCTCCGACAGAAAGAATATTCCACGACCAAACGAATATTTCCCGACAACAATGATTATTTTATAACCACTTGCTTATTTTGAAAAAAAATTCATATTTCACTCATAACTTTAAACTTTTATCAATTTAACCATTTACTGAATAGTAACTATAAGAAAAATTGAATACTTTTATTTCATAAAATTCGGGGTCTTACAAATATTAATTAAATATTAATGATAATTGAATTGTGTAATATTTAAATCATTTAATAATGATTCTGAGGTCTAAAAATTCATGATAAATTATAATAAATGTTTAAAAATTATTATAAGTCATTTACAAATAATATAACCGATACTTACAGATATTGAACTACAGGATAAAGTCTTAGACTCGATGATTACCCGATAAAGTTGTCGGTACACCGACATGTTTCAAAAATTGATCTGAACTTAGATAATTTGATTAAATATGTGTTTATTTGTGATTCAATGGTTGTGGAACATATGTGACAATGTGATTAGGTTATGTGCTAATTGTAATAAGCAGTACTATGTGTTATAGTATGTTATTCTAATCGATCAAATGATCTTATTAATGATAGGTTTCGGTATAAAAGATAAAACTAAGTTGCGTACTGTAAGCAGCGCATCAGGCAAGTATCTTACATTTGCATTTTTTTTATGCAATGGACATGAGTAAGAATGTTTCTGAATTATATTATTACTGTACAGATTATGAACCTTATATTATATAAGCTCATTGATTATCAACATGTTAGTACATGATAATTCAGATATATATATTCTGTTCGTTAATTTGTGGAAATGGTTAAACAAGTGTCCCCACTTGGATAATCATTGTATTTCATCACATGTTGATATACTTTTGTCAATTACCCGTATACATATATGCTGAATTATAGATTATTATTGAACAAGATAAAACCTTTGATTTAGAACCCAGACAAGTATGAACATCCCTACACAGAAAAACTTTTATGCGCCCAAGGTGGAACAGAATGAACGATCCTATCGTTCGTGTAATGTAGTATTGATCAATACAGGGCCCATGGGAAGTACAACCTAACGCCCGTAAGTTATTACGGTTTACAGATGAATTTCTGTTTAACCTTTTCGAAAATAAAAACAATGTTCATGGCATGTCATCTAAACCCTATTTATAGTCAATACGTAGTTTCAAAAATTTGAAAGAGAGTTGTTATATTATTATTATCGGTTCAGAATACTTCACAACCATTGACTTGTTGTAGAAGAATAGTACAAAGAAAATATTTAAATTCTTTCAGATTATATATATATAATTGCTATTACTTGATGGACACTCAAATGCTCATCCTTGCTTAATTTAAATGTTTTCAGCTAGGCATGATCAACTAGAAGGTTCAGGCAAGAACAAGTGAAAAGGAAAGCAAACAGAACATGTTTAATGGTATCTTTTGTAATAGTTAGACAATGATATGTATTATATATCATGTAAAGAATTATAGTAAAGGTTGCGTAATTGGGATTAGACTCTGATAAATGTAAGTTAAGTTTGATATTTATATTATTGTTATTATTATTAATATTATTCCTCTCATAGAAATGGTATCGTGATGAACCGAGTTCAGGTTTTAAGTACCTGAGTTTGGGGTCTTCACAAGTTGGTATCAGAGCTTAGGGTTTGAAACCTTAGGTGGGTTAGACCTTAGGCTATAACCTTGGAACAGAGAGAAACGTTGAAAATACAATTAACTCATATAGAGTTTAAAAAGGAGATGAATTGAATAAATTCATTGTCAAACAAAATAAAAGATAACTTGTATAAAACTATTAATTGTTGTGTGTATATATTAAGTGATAATCAGGATAACTTAGGTCTGTAGATGTCAGATAGAAAAGAATTAGAATACCATCAAATCGTAAAGAAGAAGTCAACCGAGCCAATATCAAAGCCAATAGCTAAAATAGAGGCTCACATTGAAAGCTACCTCAAAGAGGTGGTTATTTTTAAAAGTGTAGTACCGGACCCTGAAACGATAGTATGACTGATAGGTAAAGTATAGTTAAAGAATATGTAGTCAATGTCGAGTTCTTAAACTCGTATTTTTGTGGTGAGTTCTTAAACTCATAATATATGGTAAGTTGGACGAACTAGATGTAGTTAGGTGTGAATGGATTATTAAGGATAATGGGAATATATAGATTTCTAAGCAATTGATCCTTAGTGGAGGCGTAAGAAATAAGTAGTACCAGTATTACTTGAATAAGTATGATTCTATGTTAAGTATATGATAGGTGTGTTTGTATAAGGTAATATTTTTCAAATTTTATATAAGTTGTGTCAGCGATTCCTGACTTTTGAGTCACAAAGGGATAGCGGATGATTAAAGCAGTATGTGATATGGTATGTCAAGTGATATGAGTATGAATCTATAATGGATTAATGAAATAAGTTGGTATAAAGATAGTAGTTAATTATATGAGTATTGGTTAATGCAGAAAACCAAAATTTCAAAATCTAATATTTTGAGTACATGATTATTCGAATAGAAAGACTTGTGTTATATGTTAAGCGTATACGATAAGGCTTAGAATAAATAATAAATTGTGAAAGTACCGCCAAGGAGACGAAAATAAAGTACCCAGACAGAAGAACCTGTCAACAAAGTTGGAAGACAACTAAACCCAATACAGAATTTTGCGAATATGGACGATCAAGCTATGCAGAACGAAATACCAGTCACCGGAAGATCAGCCAGATAATCGATCGACGAACGTCAAAGACTTCAAGGCCATCGTACTGCCAGGATTCGGAGGATCAACTGACCTATAGTAACGTTTGTGATAGCTAAGATAATGAAGGGACAAAAGATAGTTTTGTCATCTATACGATAAAAGGAAAGGAGATAAAGGGCAAGTCTGCGTGATTTCAGTGTGGATAAATGGAATATAAGGTGAAAGACTGTTCAAAAAGGAGAAGGGAGGAAAGGAATGCGAATACGGGAAAGACAGCAGGACATTGGCGACGACGGGACCAACATCAATAATCAAACCAACGAAATCAACCGCAAGCGTCTTCAACAGGACCGTTCAAGAAACTGTAGCAGCTGGGGATGCAACTCCAGGTATTACTCAAACCAATTTTATTTCATATATATTATTTTCTTATATATAGTAAAATTATATTATAAATTATTTTGGAGGAAATTGAGTTCTATTAGAAATCAATTTTTCGTATAAGCAGATAGATAAGCTTTATGCTGAATAGTTAAAGATCAGTTCGATCAATTTTGATCGAGATCTACTCGTAATGAATTGTATATGCTATGTACCCTGGTATGTATAGGTTTTAAAACGGTGATTCCGGGGACGGAATCTTTATAAGGGAGGGTGAATGCAACGACCCGATATTTTCTATATAATTAAATCACAAATTTTGCGTATAATTTTTATTTTATTTTAAGGATGAGGATTTGTACAAGATAATGTGTGTATGTAAATATGTAATAAATAAAAATATATTTATTACATGAATGTTTACAAATAATGTTATTTTAGAATTATTGACTATTATAAATTATATTCTTTTAATAATTAATTTTATGGTGAAAATGTTTTTATTATTTATTTTTCATGAAAATATAATTATATATTATTTAAATAATATATGAGATAATTATTAGAATTATTATAATAATTATTTTGTTATATTAATTTATGTTAGAATAATTAAGTTAATCATTTTGTTTAACTTGATTAATAATGATATATATATATATATATATATATATATATATATATATATATATATATATATATATATATATATATATATATGAAGAATAAATCAGATATGGAATCCAAACCCTAATTTTGGATTTTTATCGATGGATAAGAATAATGATATAATAATATTATATTTTAATTTTTCAGTGCTATAAATATGTACTGTATGCTTGTGGAGTGACAATAGTTGGTCAATTATGGTGTATTATGACCAAATCTTAGTGTTACTGATAAACACTAATTTTGCAGTCAAATAAGACTTTAAAATCTGTTAAGTCACTGTGTTATATGAATAATGACATGTATTATTAGAATTTAATTTTAATTAGGAAAATCCTAATTATTATGTGGAAAACTATAATTATTAATTTAAAACCCTAATTTTTTTGGGTATAAATCCTTATTGTTAATTTTTCTAAATTATAAACCCTAATTTGCTAATTGTAAACCCTAATTGCTAATTAGGCATGCTTAATGATAATTAGTAAAACATAAACCTAATTATCAAGTCTATGTGATTAGGAAACCTAATTAATTAAGAAACCTTAATTTTGTATTTTAGAAACTAAAATTTTATTATTTTATTATTTTATTTTATTTTTTTTATAAACCCTAAATTGCAAATTCTAGAAATCATTTAAACCCTAAAATAGTTCAAACCCTAACCCAAACCCTAAACCCTAAGGGTTTGCTATGTTTACACGTTTGCCCTTAATTGTAAAAGCTAAAAGACATTTTTGCCCCTCTTGCATAATTGAAGCTATCATGTAGGTTTTGACCTTAGGTGAGTTGGTGACCAAATCCAACCACCCCGTGTGACACCTAACAATACAAATCAGCAGCAATCTCAACCATATATATTATATACATGTTATATATATAACATTAGAGAGAGAGTGCATTATTTGTCTCATTTTTCTCTCATACACCCAACTAAGTCTCTACCTCTTCAAACCCACGAAATATTGTAGCATATCAGTCCCATATACAAGCCCCACGATTACCATTAACAGATCTAGAAGCCAGAATCAAAGCTTGTTCATATAAGGTATAGAGCTAACTCTATAAATCTGATCAT
Organism: Panax notoginseng; assembly: GCA_016801055.1. Classification (NCBI taxonomy): domain Eukaryota; kingdom Viridiplantae; phylum Streptophyta; class Magnoliopsida; order Apiales; family Araliaceae; genus Panax; species Panax notoginseng. The sequence continues at coordinate 41,728,621 of CM029012.1, forward strand.
GTATGCTATGTTAGAAGTTATGATTTTGTGTTGTAATATGTTGTAAAAGGTGTTAATCAATGATCTGGGTTGATAGATGTTGGATCCATAACATCTATAAGCTCAGATTTGAAGATTTCAAGAATCTGGAAATTTTGTTTTTTTTTGTGTCTGACAGTCAAATGTCAGGACTTATAGATCTTTGTGTGTTTGTGTTTTTGGTCGTTTGAATGTTGGAACTTATAGTATGCCATGAGATCTTTGATCTGGGACTCGAATCAGGGTCGGATCTGGTGTAAGTTGTAAGTTATTCATGGTCAAAGGTCATTGACCGACCATGACTTTTCAAACCTAGGTAACCCATAATTTTTCCAGACGCCTGACAACGCTTTTGCAGGCGCTTGATCTTGCTTCTGTTAAGTGTTATGATCATTTTGTTGTTAGATACTTGTAAACTGACATGAGAACTATATATAACTTCCTTTATATTACCCAGACACTTAACAAAATTAAATTTAGAGATGGTCAAACATAGGTTGACAAAACTGCCCAAGAACATTTCTGGAAAACCCAGAAATGTTCAAGAACAGTTCCGGGTAGGTACTTTGACTGGCCATAATCGCTTATACGTTTTATTGTTATGATGATCGGTTAATATATAAACGTTCCGTGACATTCATACTACAAGATAGAACCATTACATAATACAAAGTAAACTTGGAAAGCATTTATTTAAAGGCTCAAAGTAGGTACATTCAATTCTGGAAATTCCAGAAAATGAAGAACTCGCCTGACACGATTTTTGAAGTCTCGGATCTCTTTTGTTTCATGTTGCCTGTTCATGTTTGTGGTTGAAACTTGTAGTATTGCACGATTACTACAAGATCTGACCAAACATATGCCCAGAATGATCACATTTTAAAACCTATTGATGGTCAAACCGAGTAGCTTAGTATCTGACATGATTTTCTGGGTTTCCATTAAGAACACCAAGAACACCTATAGCGACGGTTCTGTCGCTATAGGGCCCTTTTAGCGATAGTTTATTTAAGAAATTAATATATTAATTAAATAAATAGAAATACATGGTTTTTAATTATTAAAAATACAAAATAAATTATTAAAAATTATTTTAAAATCCAAAAATTAGTTTTTAATTATTTTGAATATATTTCATAAATATTTAATCTTTTTAGAATATTAAAAGTATTTAATTATAATATTAAATAAATTATTTAAAAATAATTTTAATAAATGAAAAATCATTTAAAATTATATTATGGTATAAGAAAATAATTTAAGTTAATTTTGATAACTTTCAATATTTTGTGATGAAATTTCATTAATTAATTAATATTAATGGTAATTAAGTTATTTAGTAAATATTTTAAATAAATTATGGAAAATAGAATTAATGATATAAAAATTATAGAAAAATTATTTAAAGGTTATTTAAGTTATAAAAAATGACTTTTGATATTTTTTTCATGAAAAATATTAATATTTTAATATTAAATGATATTAAATTTATTTAATACTTATATTAAATAAATTAGTTTAAAAATGGTTTTAATATTAGAAAAATCATTTTAAATGAAAATAAATAGTTTAAAAATATTTTAAGTTATAAAATATAACTTTCAATATTTAAAGTTAAATTTCATTAATTAATTATTATTAATGATATTAAAGTTATTTAATAATTATATTAAATAAATTAGTTTAAAAATAATTTTAATATTAGGAAAATCATTTTAAATGAAAATAAAGTGTTTAAAGATATTTTAAGTTATAAAATATAATTTTTAATATTTAAAGGATAATTTCATTAATAAATGATATTAATTTAATATTAAATGATATTAGATTTATTTAATAATTATATTAAATAAATAGTTTTAAAATGGTTTTATTGATTTAAAAATTATTTAAAAATGATATAAATGAATAAAAAATATTTCAAGTTATAATTAATGACTTTTAATATTTTGATAAATAATACATTAATACTTTAATATTAATGATAATTATTTAAAAATGATTTTAATTCTTTTAAAAATCATTTAAGTGTAATATTAATACTTTAAAAGTATTTTAAGTTATTATAAATAACTTTAACATTTTGGCAATGATTTTATTAATAGTTTAATATTAATTAAATATTAATGATAATAGAATTGTGTAATATTTAATTCATTTAATAATGATTCCGAGGTTTGAAAATTCATGATAAATTATAATAAATGTTTAAAAATTATTATAAGTCATTTACAAATAATATGACCGATACTTACAGATATTGAACTACAGGATAGAGTCTTAGACTCGATGATTACCCGATAAAGTCGTCGGTACACCGACATGTTTCAGAAATTGATCTAAACTTAGATAATTTGATTAAATATGTGTTTATTTGTGATTCAATGGTTGTGGAACATATGTGACAATGTGATTAGGTCATGTGCTAATTGCAATAAGCAGTACTATGTGTTATAGTATGTTATTCTAATCGATCAAATGATCTTATTAATGATAGGTTTCGGTATAAAAGATAAAACTAAGTTGCGTACTGTAAGCAGCGCATCAGGCAAGTATCTTACCTTTGCATTTTCTTTATGCAATGGACATGAGTAAGAATGTTTCTGAATTATATTATTACTGTACAGATTATGAATCTTATATTATATAAGCTCATTGATTATCAACATGTAAGTATATGATAATTCAGATATATATTTTGTTCGTTAATTTCTAGAAATGGTTAAACAAGTGTCCCCACTTGGATAATCATTGTATTTCATCACATGTTGATATACCTTTGTCAATTACCCGTATACATATATGCTGAATTATAGATTATTGTTGAACAAGATAAAACTTTTGATTTAGAACCCAGACAAGTATGAATATCCCTACACGAAAAAACTTTTATGCGCCCAAGGCAGAACAGAGTGAACGATCCTATCGTTCGTGTAATATAGTATTGATCAAATACAGGGCTCATGGGAAGTACAACCTAACGCCCGTAAGTTATGACGGTTTACATATGAATTTCTGTTTAACCTTTTCAAAAATGAAAATAATGTTCATGGCATGTCACCTAAACCATATTTATAGTCAATACGTAATTTCAAAAATTTGAAAGAGAGTTGTTATATTATTATTATCGGTTCAGAATACTTCACAACTATTGACTTGTTGTAGAAAAATAGTACAAAGAAAATATTTAAATTCTTTCAGATTATATATATATAATTGCTATTACTTGCTGGGCACTCAAATGCTCATCCTTGCTTAATTTAAATATTTTTAGCTAGGCATGATCAACCAGAAGGTTCAGGCAAGAACAAGTGAAAAGGAAAGCAAACAGAACATGTTCAATGGTATCTTTTGTAATAGTTAGACAATGATATGTATTATATATCATGTAAAGAATTATAGTAAAGGTTGCGTAATTGGGATTAGACTCTGATAAATATAAGTTAAGTTTGATATTTATATTATTGTTATTATTATTAGTATTATTCCGCTCATAGAAATGGTATCGTGATGAACCGAGTTCGGGTTTTAAGTACCTGAGTTTGGGGTCTTCACATACGCCATATGTAATCTTATAGAGAACTTGTGCTTTAAATCCTTTTTAATTATAATTCACATAGAGATATAGTGGATTAGTTAATTAAGGTGTCTTGTTTAATTCTATTATCTATGGATTTAAGTGAGTATTGTAACGACCCCAAAATCCATACAATTAAAATCCCGACTTCGGTCATTAACCATACATTCAACCTCTAAATAGTACATCATTATTCTATGCTAAACTTAATAAAATTGTGGAATATTTAAAACTTTTATACATTTCCTTCTTTCTTGCCCTGAATCGCAACCATTACATTACATCTATTTGATTCATTCTTATATCATGAATCGTTACAACAAAATGACTATACAAAGTCTTATATCATAACTAAATATCCATATACATTGGATAACCCAACTTACATTTCCACAACATGTTACGTTCAAAATATGAAATACATTTCTCATAAAACATAAGTAATCTTCGTGAATATAGATCTCTATAACTCACATAGCACGTATCTTTACCATAAAATCTTGACCTGCAAAAGTGGTTATTTGCAAGAGTGAGCTCGACAGCCCAGCAAAGTCTAACAGTTTTCATGCATCATATATCACATAATAACATGCTCGACATACATCTCATTAAAGTAACATGGCATACATGCTTTTAATTCACATAACAAATATAAAGATTGAGTTCCTTACTCAATCCTCATTACTTAGCCAAAATAATGCAGTCATATATTGACTTTAACATTTCATAATTTCAACATGCATAACACATCATACAATTTAAAATAGTTCATCAAGTCCACGTAGAAAATAGGAACCGAAAGACTTGCCTTGATCGTTGTTTACCAATAATAGCTTAACAGCTTACAGTTATCTGCACTTCACGTGCCCTACACAATTATATAATCATACACATCAACTATTAGTCACATAACAACACATAGCAATTGTAATGTAAACTCTACTCCACATCTCATAATCTTTCTTATTAATAAATACACAATGGTCAATTAGATTGTGTTAACTTTTCAACTTATGACTCACTATATTTCTTCTTAGTCAAACTCGAAGTTTAAGTGCTTAAGTCTTGCTAGGACTACTTATTGGTTTTATATTAAACCCATTCCATATCTTATAATATCCATTTCAATGGAATTGAAACACTTTTTAAGTTCATTAACACTTGGCACGGCGTTTCGACGTTCAATCGTCACACGCCCGATTTGCCTCTCTTGTGTATGCTTACTATGCTTCTATAACTTATATAATATATTATTTATTAATGTTAAGCATCATTATATTTACTAAGATTCATGTTTTATAACTTAGAACATCATCTTTTATGGTCTGGAGCACTACACATGCATATGTGCATGCCCGACACCCTCCGATTACCTCCGAAAACACAACAGTCCTAAAGATGACCATTTTGACCTATCCTAATGACCTCAAATTGATAAACTTAAAGAACAAAAGTTGTAGGTCTACTCGTCCTCGTTTTGTATCATCTTGAATCACCTCAATCGGAGTTCGTATGAGGAAGTTATGGCTATTTTACTACAGGAGGTCAAAACTGTCCAAGTCAGACTTCTGTCCCCGCGCTGGGGCGCGAGGACTAAGCCAACAAGTGGCGCTGGGGCGCGAGATTGGCGCTGGGGCACGAATTTCAGCGCTGGGGCGCCAACTTCTGGCGCTGGGGCGCGAATTTTGGCGCCGGAGCGCGATTTTTGGCGCTGGGGCTCAAACTTTGGCGCTGGAGCGCCGAAACTTGCAGAACCAAACCACGAAGAACAGAACAAAGCTACTGTCTTTATTTTTTAACAGCAATTAACCCCAATTAACATGTATAACTTATATAAATTACACATATACACACTACCCAACATGCATATACTAGTTTTAACATAATTAATCAACAATACTAGGAAACTAAATATTTGAAAACACTGTTTTAAAAACTAAAACTCCATTATCGATATATAAAATACAGTAAAATGTAATTCCATGGTTATAACCAATTTGATTCCTTTAAACTACGAATTTTCTGAAATTCATGCCAAATAAACATACATGACCTTCAACTTCATAACTAGCATACACGAATTTCTTTGTTATCATGCAATACACATATTCGTATATTTATTTTTCACTGTAAAACCAAGTTCTCTTTCTCAATGAACTTAATTTAGCATACAATCCATATACATATATATATATATACTAATACTACCAATCACAATTACAGATAACTTCCTAACCAATTATAAAACATGGTTTATAGGAATTTTGGTAAAAATCTTACACACAGTGAAAAACAAAAATACGGAAAGCGCAAAAATATGCTAACACATATATTTAACTATAACATAAAGGTTATAGGAAGAATACCTTTTTGAAGCTAAGACAAAATCTCTGCTAACCACTGAGAAAAGCTTTGAAACACAGAACTCTCTCTCTCAATCACAAATTCTTTTCTTTTCTCTTAAAACCTTTTCTGCCAACTTCTATTTTTTCTTGAGCCAAATACAATATACGTAACATAAAATAACACCAACGTACTAGTTTTAAAACGTATAAAATCGACGCCACACTTATTACCCTAATAATATATCGGTTACCATATATATATATATATATATATATATATATATATATTATTTATTTAACTAATTTAAATTCAAAAGAAATTCAAAAAGCCATAAGGCTTTGTTTGGCAAACCAATAAAATTTAAATGATTAATATACTTAAACCTTGTTTGGCAAAACTAAATTAAAATTACTTTAATTTATTTTAATAACTCTTTATAATATAGTTATTTGTCACACTTCTTTTAATTAAGTTTTCATACTTAATTTAATTAATTCTAATAACAATTCATTGCATAATATAATAATTTATTTAATCATTATAAACTCTCTAACTTAATTATTAAATTAAATTAGATTACTATTTCAAAATAATTACTTTCCTTAACTCATTAATTATTTATTAAACAAATAAATAATCGATTCACATCAAATAAATTAAACAAATACTTATTTAATGATAAACGCATCCATTAAATATTTATATAATTTAATAAATATTTAAATAATATAATAAAAATCTGGATTGTTACATCATTCCCTCCTTACAAGGATTCTGTCCTCAGAATCACAACTCAAGCCACTCATTCGTTACAATCTTCCTTACTTACAAAGATTATGTCCCCAGAATCGAAGACACAAATTAAACAAATAACTCGGAGAAATCTTTCATCATTTTATCTAAATATAGATTTTATATTTTCTACTACATTCATTACCTTAACAAATTCTAGGTTTCATTTCATAACTTTCACTTGAACTCAATTATATTCTGAGTATTATATATCTTTTAACCCATTCATTTCCTTTTCTAAGGATCGTAATCATCAACACTCGGGATATTACATTCACCCTTTCTTCTAAGCATTTCGTCCTCGAAATTTTATTTATTAATATTTATTCATTCATCTATCAAAGTAGATTTTACGTTAATACTATATTCATTCCTTGTGTTCTATAACTACTTCTTTCCACAAAGATCATTCTACAATTATTAACTTTTCTATTAAAAGTTTAACATTATTCTTTGATAACTCATCTATTTCTCACTTCAAAATCTCCTTTCTCACTTATTCAACATATTCATCATTCAGTATTGCATTCTACGACTTACTTCTTTCTAAGGAATATTTTCCTTTTTCACTTCCATCTTGCAGAATAACAAGAATCTTCCACAATTGTTCAATAATTGGGAAGTAGTTTGAATAACTCAGGAATTTAAAAGATTCCAAATCATGCTGAGGGTCATAGGACCACGAACTATGTCCACAGTTGCAAGTAATCTTTCAACTTCAACTTTAACAGTCATAAGACTATAAGGACCCCCGTACTTAGGGTGTTAAGCCCTTCGTACGATGTATTGTGCACAAATATTTAAACGCTATGCATATGTCCATAGTTATAAGTAATCTTTCAACTTAAACTTTAACAGTCATAAGACTATAGGGACTCCTCGTACTTAGGGTGATCAGCCCTTCGTACAATGTATTGTACACAAACATCTCAACACCTCCGCGTAATCCCCTATAAAAGGGTTGTTCATCTCAGCTTTTCAACATCTGAATCTGCACCAAAATAATTTGGTTTGGCGTAACTTCTCAAGAAACTCTTGAATTTCATGAACATCTTTTAATATTTGTCTAGCTGAATCAAATAGCATAGACCTCTACAATAACTCGGACATTAACCGAAATATACATATACATACATACATATGTATTCTCATATCTTAAAGAAATCTCAAAAATCTTTTTATGACGTCATGATACCGCACTGTATTTACAGTCCGTTGAGGATTCCGTCATTTGGTGACTTTATCATACTACATCATACCATAGTGGGCTGACGATCCTTAGATCACATCCAACACTAGGTAATACTGCATTGATGACTCCATCGTTTTTATCATCTTTGCACCAGGTTACATGATGCATTAATGATATAAAATATATTTTGATATATTGCAAATTATTTTTTTGTCTAGCCGAAGTAATTAGCATAGACATACGAATAATAGTATTTGTTGTTAAAACTCATTGGTCCCATCATTTGATCCAATGTTTTTCAAGAAAATAAAAGTGTAAACATCAGCACGAAGTCAATAAATTTTGAAAGTCTAGCATAGCTAGTAGATTTAGAATACCTATGCTTCCACCATCAACTCCACTTTCTATAATGATTCATTGCTTAATAGGTCTATCTATTCCTATCATCCTCAATACTCCATTCACACTTAATTATACCCTAGTTCATCAAACTTACCACATGTTATGAGTTCAGGAACTTGCCACAATCATATGAGTTTAAGAACTTATCCTAGTCAGACCATAGGCTTCCATTCGCTGAGGGGTTCAAAAACATACCATATAATTATGAGTCACGAACCTACCATAAGTATGAGTTTTAAGAACTCGCACTTAACCTTATAATATTTTCTAACTATACTCTACCTATCTGTTATACACATGAGAAAATAATCACCTTCTCAACAAGCATATAACAAATAGCGCGACACAAACATTCCAATGATTATCAATGTGATAAACTGAGTGCAAGCACAAAACCCTCACCCATACAAAGGTTTGTACAATTCAGCCATCACATGAGACCTCAATTAAAATCCCACCTAACTCTATCTTGCTTATAACTTGCCCTTTGCTCGATACGAATTCCTCGTATCACATCATCTATAACTTCTCGTGAGTTATCTCGTACTATTTCATAGTACACCATCTTCATAACATTAAGTTATAATCATTCAAACATTACAAACCATCTTTCTTTTATAACTTAAACAGACCACGTCGTGACCTTATTCTATAACCATCTCCCTTAAAATTCTTTTGTTAACTCGTGATCGTTTTGTTTTACGATCCTCATTCTTTCTCTTTTTCATCATTTACGACATTATTCGTTATCTTGGCTATTGGAGTTAGGAAACTCTCGTTTCTTATCTTTATACCTCTTCAAGATTCTTCTTTGAATCTTCTTGTTTATATAACAATTCTTCTTTTAAGAATTTCTAACTTTCTAACTTCATTTACATCGCTCAAAATTTCATTCGAGTTACACACTTGGTACACATCGAGTCTCTAACAGTTTCAATATGGTACGCTGAGTGGTTTCCCACAAACAACCAACAAACTAGGTTCCGAGTTGCTAGTTCGTATATTCCTCCGCTCCATGAAGGAATCGTTTAGCCCAGATACCATACATCAACTACTAAAGAGTACAATTGCACCATACTTAGACATAACTCTCTATTCACAACTTCTTTACCATTCTCTTTTATAGACATTGTCTATTTATTATCACCTTACATTCTTATTATTGGAGTTGGATAACCCCACTTTTATATTCCTTATAACTCTGCGAGATTCTTCTTTGAATCCTTTCACGCAAGTTTTAATCCCTTATTATTCAAACTCTATTTGAGCTTATTCGTTCATTATCTTCACCTCTCTTCTCTAAGGTTATAGCCTACGATACTCCTACCTAAGGTTTATAACCTACAGCTTTGATACCAACTGTAACGACCCCAAAATCCATACAATTAAATCCCGACTTCGGTCGTTAACCGTACATTCAACCTCTAAATAGTACATCATTATTATATGCTAAACTTAATAAAATTGCGGAATATTTAAAACTTTTATACATTTCCTTCTTTCTTACCCTGAATCGCAACCATTACATTACATCTCTTTGATTCATTCTTATATCATGAATCGTTACAACAAAATGACTATACAAAGTCTTATATCATAACTAAATATCCATATACATTGGATAACTCAACTTACATTTCAACAACATGTTACGTTCAAAATATGAAATACATTTCTCATAAAACATAAGTAATCTTCGTGAATATAGATCTCTATAACTCACATAGCACGCATCTTTACCTTAAAATCTTGACTTGCAAAAGTGGTTATTTGCAAGAGTGAGCTCGACAGCCCAGCAAAGTCTAACAGTTTTCATGCATCATATATCACATAATAACATGCTCGACATACATCTCATTAAAGTAACATGGCATACATGCTTTTAATTCACATAACAAATATAAAGATTGAGTTCCTTACTCAATCCTCATTACTTAGCCAAAATAATGCAGTCATATATTGACTTTAACATTTCATAATTTCAACATGCATAACACATCATACAATTTAAAATAGTTCATCAAGTCCACGTAGAAAATAGGAACCGAAAGACTTGCCTTGATCGTTGTTTACCAATAATAGCTTAACAGCTTACAGTTATCTGCACTTCACGTGCCCTACACAATTATATAATCATACACATCAACTATTAGTCACATAACAACACATAGCAATTGTAATGTAAACTCTACTCCACATCTCATAATCTTTCTTATTAATAAATACACAATGGTCAATTAGATTGTGTTAACTTTTCAACTTATGACTCACTATATTTCTTCTTAGTCAAACTCGAAGTTTAAGTGCTTAAGTCTTGCTAGGACTACTTATTGGTTTTATATTAAACCCATTCCATATCTTATAATATCCATTTCAATGGAATTGAAACACTTTTTAAGTTCATTAACACTTGGCACGGCGTTTCGACGTTCAATCGTCACACGCCCGATTTGCCTCTCTTGTGTATGCTTACTATGCTTCTATAACTTATATAATATATTATTTATTAATGTTAAGCATCATTATATTTACTAAGATTCATGTTTTATAACTTAGAACATCATCTTTTATGGTCTGGAGCACTACACATGCATATGTGCATGCCCGACACCCTCCGATTACCTCCGAAAACACAACAGTCCTAAAGATGACCATTTTGACCTATCCTAATGACCTCAAATTGATAAACTTAAAGAACAAAAGTTGTAGGTCTACTCGTCCTCGTTTTGTATCATCTTGAATCACCTCAATCGGAGTTCGTATGAGGAAGTTATGGCTATTTTACTACAGGAGGTCAAAACTGTCCAAGTCAGACTTCTGTCCCCGCGCTGGGGCACGAGGACTAAGCCAACAAGTGGCGCTGGGGCGCGAGATTGGCGCTGGGGCGCGAATTTCAGCGCTGGGGCGCCAACTTCTGGCGCTGGGGCGCAAATTTTGGCGCCGGGGCGCGATTTTTGGCACTGGGGCTCAAACTTTGGCGCTGGGGCGCCGAAACTTGCAGAACCCAACCACGAAGAATAGAACAAAGCTACTGTCTTTATTTTTTAATATCAATTAACCCCAATTAACATGTATAACTTATATAGATTACACATATATACACTACCCAACATGCATATACTAGTTTTAACACAATTAATCAACAATACTAGGAAACTAAATATTTGAAAACACTGTTTTAAAAACCAAAACTCCATTATCGATATATAAAATACAGTAAAATGTAATTCCATGGTTATAACCAATTTGATTCCTTTAAACTACGAATTTTCTGAAATTCATACCAAATAAACATACATGACCTTCAACTTCATAACTAGCATACACGAATTTCTTTGTTATCATGCAAAACACATATTCGTATATTTATTTTTCACTGTAAAACCAAGTTCTCTTTCTCAATGAACTTAATTTAGCATACAATCCATATACATATATATATATATATATATATATATATATATATATATATATACTAATACTACCAATCACAATTACAGATAACTTCCTAACCAATTATAAAACATGGTTTATAGGAATTTTGGTAAAAACCTTATACACAGTGAAAAACAAAAATACGGAGAGCGCAAAAATATGCTAACACATATATTTAACTATAACATAAAGGTTATAGGAAGAATACCTTTTTGAAGCTAAGACAAAATCTCTGCTAACCACTGAGAAAAGCTTTGAAACACAGAACTCTCTCTCTCAATCACAAATTCTTTTCTTTTCTCTTAAAACCTTTTCTGCCAACTTCTATTTTTTTCTTGAGCCAAATACAATATGCGTAACATAAAATAACACCAACGTACTAGTTTTAAAACGTATAAAACCGACGCCACACTTATTACCCTAATAATATATCGGTTACCATATATATATATATATATATATATATATATATATATATATATATTATTTATTTAACTAATTTAAATTCAAAAGAAATTCAAAAAGCCATAAGGCTTTGTTTGACAAACCATTAAAATTTAAATGATTAATATACTTAAACCTTGTTTGGCAAAACTAAATTAAAATTACTTTAATTTATTTTAATAACTCTTTATAATATAGTTATTTGTCACACTTCTTTTAATTAAGTTTTTATACTTAATTTAATTAATTCTAATAACAATTCATTGCATAATATAATAATTTATTTAATCATTATAAACTCTCTAACTTAATTATTAAATTAAATTAGATTACTATTTCAAAATAATTACTTTCCTTAACTCATTAATTATTTATTAAACAAATAAATAATCAATTCACATCAAATAAATTAAACAAATACTTATTTAATGATAAACGCATCCATTAAATATTTGTATAATTTAATAAATATTTAAATAATATAATAAAAATCTGGATTGTTACAAGTATTGGTATTATGCATCGAGAGGTGGTTTTATCTGCTTTAGTGTTCTTAATTAACAATTCAGGATAGAAAATAATTGATGAGAAGTGTGTTAATTTAAATGAAGCAATAAGTGAAGTTGTGATCTTAAATCTCCATAATCTAATTTTTAATTAGTGGTAATTAGAATTAGTGTAATTAGATAATTTAATTTATATTGCTAAATTGTATGTTTAAATAAAATTTGTTTGATTAAGGGTTAGTACTTGGTAATTTGTATTAATAATTCCTCGTGGGAACGATACTCTACTTTCACTGTATTACTTGTTGACCACGTATACTTGCGTGTTGTGCGTAATTAGATTTTACCCAACAAGTTTTTGGCGCCGTTGCCGGAGAATTAATTTAATAATTATTTACCAATATTAATTTCAATCAAATTAGTCTTAATTTAAATATTTTTATTTTAATTTTTAATTCTCTTCCTATATTTCTCTCTTTTCAGATACCATGGATGACTTTGCGTATCAATGGCCATACACAAACATGACTCAACAAAGGGAAACAGGGATTGATGGACTTAATACATTTTCTGTAAAGTCAGTACAAATTGAGGCAAATTCGAAGACGTTGGAGGTTATCGCAGCCCAACGGAGTCGAAGGATGGCAAACATGACTCAACCAAGGGAACATTTATTTATGGACTTAATGCATTTTTAGCAATATCAGGACAGATTGAAGAACTTTCGAGGACGTTGGACATTATTGCTGCCCAAAGGAGTCGAAGGATGGCAGTTACGTGTGACTATTGTGCTGGCAACCATCAAAGTCATCAATGAACATTCAGTTTTGAATCGATACAATATAGTGGTGATTACCTCAACAACTATGTTGATCCTAACTATCACCAAGATTGGAGGTATCACCCGGAGTTTTTATGGAGCTACAATTATGATGACCAATATTACGCTGCAAATCCATCATACACACCAAAATTTTCATGTCCACCTCTATTGCCACAAGAAGAAAAGCTAAATCTGAGGGATATAATATTGAAGGGCATAGCAGACCTAGAGGAGATGAGGATTAGCTAAGAGCTGTCAGCCCAAAATTTTAATAATCGAATTGAACAACTCATCACTACTTCCACATATGGTCCTCAATACATGGATTCCAAAATTGAGACAGATAATTCAAGGTTGGAGGAATTGTTTTCCAAGTTCATAGCATGAAATGAGGAAAGGAGAATTAATTAAGAGCGGTTAATTCAAAATCTGCAGAACCAGATGGATCAAATTCTCAAAGCCTTGAACAATTGTCCTCAAAACAATTGGTGTTATGACGAGGATTCCGAGATTGATGAAGTGCCCGAACTAAATATACAACTGGATGAGCCACAAGACGTTGAAAAAGAGGAGACACGTGTGGATAATGAAAACAAGGTCGATGAAGAACTAACTGTGAGAACCAACGATGATGAGTTGATATTATTTATGCCTCAAGTGCCTTCTCCACCAAAGTTCAAGAATTCGGTTAGATTTACAAAACCATGCCCGCTTGGTAGTCATGCCGTTGGCAAGGCTCTTTATGACATGAGAGCTAGTACAAATGTGAAGCCATGGTGGGATAAGGATGAGAAGATAGAAGAAGAGCTCGTTGTGCTTGCCAAGTCTCAAAGCCCCAATCGAATCATAGGCTCAACGGACGGAGAAGCACCTAGTTATTCAACATTCTCAATTGGGCACTCATTTAAACAAAGCATGCTAGGTGACTTTAATTCGATAGCCATCACAAATGGAAACCTACCAAAAGCTACATTATTTCTGATGGATGGAGGGTTCCTCAACTATCGACGAGGAATTAAATAGCGTTGGCCAGACAAAGTCAGGTTGAAAGACTATAAATCAAGCACTGATTGGGAGGCAACCCACAATTTTTTTTTATATTTATATATTTTACTAGTTTATTTAGTAGATAGGAATTAATTTGCTTATTAAGTTCTCTCTAATCCAAAGTGTTATTCTAATCCATGTTGTCTCTCTTCATTGCAGGTATTAGAGGTTCAATGGACATGCAAAAGATTATGGAAAGGGAAGCCACCAGCTTGAGCCTATGACACAATATCTTCCTTTTAAATTCTGATGTGGAGGAGTTTTCAGTTTTTGTGCCATATCACCATCACCTCACGCTTAGCTGATTACAGGGAAGTTCTCTTCTACTTAATGCTTTATTTTACAATGAGGACATTGTAATTGCTAAGTTTGGGGGAGTTTAGTTTAGGTTCATTATATTTGCATTCATGTAGTACAATTACATAAGTAATTTCGTAGTAGTATAGTTTGAATAGCATTATATTCAGTTTCTTGTTTTATCTATAAAAAAATTCAAAAATTTAAAAATAATAGTTAGTTACTATGTTTATCTTGCATGATTCCAGCTGTTAGATAGTTACAGTTTATTTTGGCTAATGATGAGTTTGGAATTGAGTAGACAAGTATAATACTAATTATTAGAGCTTTGATGTGATTTCTTATTATGAATTAAATTTTTTTTTCTGTTTGAAACTGGTATAATAAAGATAGCACAGTAATAACAGCTATGTTGACTGATTAAGTTTAAATTGGCACATAATGGACTTCTTAAGGATAATACTAGTTTGAATGAATGAGAGACATGAATAGGCGGAGATGGCTAAATTTAGACAAAAACTTAAGTTTGGGGGAAAATTTTGGGATATATAAGCTTCATAAAATAAAAAAAAAAAAAAAAGAGAAAAAAAATTTAAAAAAATGAATGAAATAAATACCGTGACTAGTCTTGTTTCGGGGCCTTTGTTACTTGAGCAAGTACGCCCGAGGGAGTGTCTCTACATCTAGTGCCCTAAGGTCATTATGGTCTGGGAGTCGTTGGTCGAAAGCTCGCTAAGGGGTAGCACTGTTAGCCTAATGGAATGAGATATTGCACCGTCATGGTTAAAAAAATATAGAAACAAAAATAATAAAACGGGAAAAGAGCAAAAAGCCCCTGTAATGATAAGTAAAGCATAAGTATCCCGGATTGGACTCTTGAACTTGGTGAATGTTTAACTTTAGTTGGATATAACTTATTCGTGAATTTTGTTAGTTTACACTGTATGATGCCTTTAAAGAGATCTATTATGTGTTGTATTTAGCATTATATCAGTTAGCATGGAAGTTAAGCACACACGCACCATATCATCGATAACAGTTTAATATTTGATGATTGACTAGGAAATTGTTGATTGGTTTTGATATGAAGTATTGTCATGTTTATTTGATTTCGCTGAGGTCGGTTGAATAGACTTGTGTTTATTAATACTGCTAGATTCGTTGGCATGTAGATTAGTTGCATTCCATTGCATTGCATTATGTTGTGTTGCTTGGGGACAAGCAACGGTTTAAGTTTGGGAGTATTTGATAAGTAGGTTTTATACCTACTTATCCGGTATCTATTACTTGAATTATTTTCTTAAACTCATGTTTCTTAGTTACTTTTCATACATTTTGTGTTCATTTTGTTGATTATATGTTTGGGAGCTGTGTGAGCGACTATTGGTATGAAAACGTAAGAACAAGCAATCCGGACATCGTTTGGGCCTTCATGTTCATTTCATGTTCTTGGCTTGGAACTTGGACTATATTGTAGAGCTTCTTCTTATCTTTTCGGAACATCATGAATCATTCCAATCAGAGTTCGGATGCGAGAGTTATGACATTTGTACCAACGGAAGTCGAACTTCACTGTTTTGGGTGGCCATTTGAATAGCAGTCACTTTCAGTCCAATTTCTACCTTCATCCGTTCGTTATTTCACAAACCTCAAAGCATGAAAGTTGTAGAGCTCGTCGATAGCTTTGATTTGATAGGTAGCAGGCTCCGTAACTCCTCCCGGATCAAAAGTTATGACCATTTTACCAGAGGACACTGTAGTAAAAAAACAACTAACAGCTTATACCCAAGCCGGGGCTTCCTATTTTAAGCCTAATACCCAAGCCGGGGCTTGGGGTCTTGAGTTCAATAACAGCAGCATAGCAAGCTGGGGCTTGCTATTATGAAGGCAACAAGCAAGTTGGGGCTTGGGTACGCGCAGAAAAAGTGGTTTTTATTATAATTTGAGTTCGATAAGAATTGGTTCAAGCTGTTTGATTCAAGGACTTCTAAGAGGACTTAAAGACATATTAAAAGGCATATAAAAGGAGGAGAATCACAAGGATTAAAGGAGGAAAAAAAAGGAAGAATTCCATTAGAGTAGATTAGATTAGATTAGGACAAAACCCTAGTTATTATTAGTTTTGGAGATTGAAATAACTTGGAAACCGTTGAAGATCAAGAGCGGGAGCTTGAGGAAGATAAGGGTTTGCTGACAGTAGATTTATTCTTTACTCTACTTCTATTTTTGTCTTCTAATGTGTATTCAAGTGTGGATTCTTAGTTTTAATTCAATGAAATATTTCTTTGTTTGAGATTACAATGGATCTTAGTGTGTAGTTTATTTTTATATGCTTCACTATCAATTATTAGGTTATATTGTGAGGATTGTCTATTGTGATTTGGACTTAATTGCTTAATTGCGTAGCTAACAATTACTGTGATAATCTATATGAACTCGAGAGATGAAGTTTAGATTTAGATCTGATCAGGATATCATGTGTTTATGATTTCTGCATAGATAGAATTTATGATTCGTGTTTAAGATAGAGATATGCATTTACGCCATATGTAATCTTATAGAGAACTTATGCTTTAAATCCTTTTTAATTATAATTCACACAGAGATATAGTGGATTATTTAATTAGGGTGTCTTGCTTAATTCTATTATCTGTGGATTTAAGTGAGTATGTGTATTATACATCGAGAGGTGGTTTTATCTACTTTAGTGTTCTTGATTAACAATTCAGGATAGAAAATAATTGATGAGAAGTGTGTTAATTTAAATAAAGCAATAAGTGAACTTGTGATCTTAAATCTCCATAATCTGATTTTTAATTAGTGGTAATTAGAATTAGTGTAATTAGATAATTTAATTTATATTACTAAATTGTCTGTTTAAATAAAATTAGTTTGATTAAGGGTTAGTACTTGGTAATTTGTATTAATAATTCCTCGTGGGAACGATACTCTACTTTCACTGTATTACTTGTTGACCACGTATATTTGCGTGTTGTGCGTAATTAGATTTTACCCAACACAATGTAATGAATGTTATTATGAATGTTAAAATGTTTTCGCAAATCGCTTTACCTTTACCGATCATTGCTGATACCTATGTTGGTGTTGATTCCAACGGTTTGGCTTTTCATTGGTGTCACCGATGCTTGTTTGATGAAGATAAGTTAAGATGTTCTCTACATCTCTACTGGGGATGACGTTCTAAAATCATAGGACCTTCCCGATGTATACGCTGGTAGTTTGCAATGGTGCCTACCCTGCTGATCGCCAAACTATTTCGGTTTCCACTCGAACGGTGGTATACAAAGCTTTCATTACTGAACTTTTTTGATGTTGCGATGAATTGATGGCAATGGTTTTAGAATACCAGATCATTCGATACCTTCGCTGAAGTAATATTCAACGTTTTGGTTCGCCAAACTCCACCTGATGTTACGCTCACCCTTTTTGAGGTGATTTGGGGTTTCCTTTCGTTGTTGGGTACTTGTGCCCCATTTCCTTGAGCGTTTGATTCACAACCCGGCTGAACTGATGACCTTAATGCTGCTTACATCCCTAGAGGGTGCAACTCGTTCTTTCACTGCCCAACTTTGAACTTTGGTGTAGCGACCTCAACTGATGAGAACTTAACGCATGTTAATATGTTTGATGGTGAGGATTTCATTCGCTAGACCTTTTGTCATTGGGCCTATACTTTTGAGTTAATGACTCTTTTGAGAGTTTTCTCCTTCTTTTGTAGGGGCAAGCTAATGTTGCCATGATTTCTTTCATGTGTTCTCCCCTTTCTTTTGATGAGAGGCTTATCCCGCCTTAAACTCCTTCCATTCCTTGGAATCGCAAAATGCCCCAGTCCTTTCGCATGTTGTTGCCGGGGATTCATACGAGAAACTCTCTTTGTTGACCAAGTCGCGAGTGAATAATATCTGAATCGCCATTGAGATGATGATGGACCAACCTGATGGTGCTGACTGGTGCATTTTCCACTTTAGGATGGTTGATAAATGTCCCAGTGTTAAGTTGTCGCTGTTTTCAAGATTTCCCCAGTCTTGTTGTAAGGGACCCAATATCCGATTGACGCCAATTTTAAAATTTCCCTAGCCTCGCTTGTTGTCTGGGGCAGTTGCTTTTACAGATGGGCTGATAAGATACCGAGATCGCGAGAAGCTTTTACCTCTGTACCATATGATGAACAGGTAGTGGATGCGGATTTTTATGTCGACAGCTTTTTCTGGTAGAGATGTTGCTCTAGTTGAGAGAGATGCTGCTCTAACTCATAGGGATACCGCTGTTACTGAGTAAGATGAGGTCGGGTCATCTAGAGATGCAGTGATTATTGAGCGGGATAGTGCTATACCTGCCCGAGATATCGCATGTAGTTGGCGGTGGATTTGTTGGCTAGTGTAGAAACCCTTGGGCAGGAGATCACAACGTTACCTCCTTCTTCTGAGAGGGAATCCTTGTTGGACTTGGTGGCTCGTTTATCCACTAGTTTGTAGATTAGCTTTGATTTTCCTGCATAGACTAACTTAGTCATTTTTGTCATGTACAGGACACATTGTATATATCAAACAGTATTATATGGCAGGAAAATATGTTTTGATTCACTTCCCTTTTAGTTATGCCTTGTTACTTGCTTGATAATTACATGTTTCTCCAGGGCTTTGTTATCTGGATATATTCTGAACTCCTCCTTGATGGATGGACAATGAGATATCTCAGGATTTTCAAAATGAATCGTCAATCTGTGTGTATTCCCTACCATCTTTGGTGTCTTTGGACTGGTTTCTATATGTGATTACGGATAGGAGTGTGTTTGTTTTTGTTTTTTCTGTGGTGAGACCGGACCATAAAGATGGCTGCCTATGCACTTCCGTGTATTGAGGAGATCAGGTCGACGTAGTTCACCCCATCTACAGGGCGGATTACAGATGAAAAGTTTAATCCCATGAATAGGATAAATTGAAGGTGTGAAAGGTTTAATCCCTGGTGGGATAAAACTGCGAGTGTGAAAGGTTCAATCCCTAGTGGGATAACCGGAATTGAGTAAAGGTTCAAAACCAAGTTGGAAAAAGGATCTAGCGATCCAAAACCATGCTGCTGGTTAGAAAATGTATGTTTATCCTTAATGGGGCAGATGAGTATGAAGAGAAGTTGTATGTAGTGACGAGTTAAAAACCTGAAATGATTGGGGATCTGATGATTTAAACCCAGGATGTTTGCTTGATGGTGACCTCAGACATAGTATCGTTTCACGGTGTCCGAGTTGATAAGCTGTGAAAATTCATCGTCGTCCATTTCATGTAATTTGAGAGCGCCTCTTGTCAATACCTCCTTGACAACAAACGGGCCTTCCTAGTTTGGAGCAAATTTTTCCGTGGACTGATCTTGGTTGTCAATGATCTTTTTTAAAACCAAGTCATGTTGTTTAAACTGCCATAACCGGACTTTTCTGTTTTAGGATCTTCTTTACAAGTAGAGGGTCGCTCATGTGTGGGCCACATACTCCCCCATAGATTTTATCCATGAGCCTCTGAGCTTGGTCCTTGTCCATACATCTGAGGACACCTAGTCTTACATCTCTTTTGTAGAGTGCATCTCCGCTCAGGTAGAATTTCATAGCCAGTCGATGGATCCGCCTTCTTTCAGTCAGGCTCGCCTCAGCGGGTGTAGATCTATCTTGTAAGTGCTCCTTGATATGCTAATACCAAGGGTGTTGGATGGGAGGTAGCTCATCCGATACTTCTCTAACATAGTTCCCATAGGCTGGTGCCTTTTGCAGGGCCAATGTGACGCTTGTCATGTGTTCCTTGTTAGGTATGTGAATTAAGGAGGCCAAAGTTGCTAATGCGTCTGCGAAGTCATTCCTATTACGAGGAATGCATAGAAAGGAGATCTCTTTGAACTCCGAAGCCATCTATAAAACTTACTGATGGTAAGGCAACAAATGTAGCTCTTTGGTTTAATAGATTCATGTGGTTTGTCTGATTACCAACTCGAAATCTCTAAAGATAGTTAATCGTCTGATGCCCATTGATTGGGTAAGTTTTAGCCCCATGATAAAGCCTTCATACTCAGCTGTGTTGTTGGTGTTGGTAAACTACAATTTGACGGCGACGGGATGTTGATCCCCCGTAACGGATACTAGAACTGCTCCGGCCCCAGAACCTTTCGTGTTTACAACTCCATCGAAATACATCTTCCATATTTGGTGTGCATCGTACTAATGGTGTTCCTGAATTGCCATTACCCCTTCATCAGGGAAGTATGTTTCTAAGGGTTTGAAATCCCCTGAAGGTGTGGTGGCCAGTTGATCTGCAATTCCTTAGCCTTTGATGGACTTTTACGTCACGTAGACAATGTCAAATTGTTGTAGGATCAACTACCATCTGGACAGCCGATAATTTAACATGGGTTTACTGAACACGTACTCGAGAGGATCCATGCGGGATATAAGATGGGTTGTGTGACCATAGAGGTAATGTTGTAACCTCATGGAAGCCCATGCTAAAGCACAACAAGTCTTCTTAATCAGAGTGTACTTGTGTTCACTGCTGCTGAATCTTTTGCTGAGGTAGTAGATAGCTCGCTCTTGGCCTCTATCGTCTTTCTGCCCCAGCATGCAGCCCATGACATTGTCATTAATGGACATGTACATGAATAGAGGAACATCATCCCTGGGTGGTACCAAAATAGGAGCTTTGACTAGCTGCTCTTTGATTGTAAGGAAGGCCTTCTGGCACTCATCATTCCATTTTGTGAAGGAGTTCTTCCTTAACAACTTGAAGATAGGCTCACAGGTTGCTGTGAGTTGAGAGATGAATCTGCTGATGAAGTTGCTTCTTCCTAAAAATTCTCGTATGTCCTTCTCTGTCTGAGGAATGGGTATTTCCATGATGGCCTAGATTTTAGTGGGATCCAGCTCAATCCCCTTTGTGGCTGACTAGGAATCCTAGCAACTTTCCTAATTTAATGCCAAAGGCGTACTTGGCTAGATTCAACTTCATGTTGTACTTCTGCAACCTGTGGAAGAGTTTTTTTTCTTTTTTTTTAATTATTTTTTTATGCATTAGGTCATGGAAAAGAGCCATATGGCTCATTGATAGGTAGCTTCGGCATTGATGAGGCCGAATGACAATCATCTGTAGCAAAAGGTTCCCCAAGGAGTGATGAATGCAGTTTCTCACGATCCTCGTCAGTAACCATAATTTGAGGGTACCCTGCAAATCAATCAGCAAAGGAGTACATGTCGTATTGAGCTGTATTATCAATGAGAATGTGGATGAATGGCATGGGAAAGCTATCTTTAAGGTAAGATTTATTCAGATCCCGATAATCCAAGCAAACTCGCACCTTTCCTCCCGGTTTGGGGACGAGGACTATGTTGGATAGCCATTCAGGATATGTTGACACTATGATGACGCTTGCTTAAAATTGTTTCATAATTTCTTCTTTAACTTTTAAACTCCACTCATGTTTTAATCGCCTTAGCTTCTACCTGATTGACTTGAATCCCACTTTGATGAGGAGGCAATGAATGATAATATCAGTGGACAAACCCACCATGTCTTCATGAGACCATGCAAACACATCCTGGAATTGGGTCAATAGAGTAACCATGTCATTCCTTTGGTTTGGAGTGAGGTCCGTACCAATCTGTATTTGTTTGGGCTTTCTAAGGTTCCAAAATTGAAAGAGGTGGTTTGATCAAGGTTGGGTTTAGGTTTGTCTTCGACCCATTCTTTGATCTCCTGCGGCACCTCAATGTCCACTTGTATTTCCATCAAGCCTGAGTCCAACTTTACATCAAAGTTATAGTCCTTGTGGAGAATAGTCACCTCATCAGCAAGTCTAGGCACATCTAACTTTTGAGTCCTGAAACAGAATGCTTTCACTTAATATATGAAACTGTACAATCACACAAAGTGTTAGCATGTAATGACAAAAGTAACTGCTAATACTGTACAGAAAAAGTAAGCAGTTATTGCTATCTACAGGGCAGAGGGAGTTTCTTCCCTTTTTACCATCGTCGACAAATGCAAGGAGTGCTGCTCCAATTGCCAAAAGTGAAGTCCTGGTGGACGGCTGTGATGAAGGGGGTTGTTATCATCCTCCTTTTCCCGAATGATGACCATGATATCTGGACAATCATCGTCTGGGTGATTTATTTAGTTTTGTCTAACTGAGATTTAGGTACAGGAATTTCTTTTTTCGGTCCCTGGGTTCCTCCATGTGCAAAGGATTCTGTATGTATGGGCATTCGTGGATCCTGAGTGGATTTGTGTAGTTCTTTAAGTAGAACTCTGTAATTTGGTTGCTTAGTCCTTCGAACTCCTAGCGAGAGACATGAGTAGGACTAGGTTGGCCAGATGAAGCCATGCTTGGCTGTAGGCTTGTTGCCTTTTTGGATTTCGAACAGGTTACTGGACCAATTATATCCCTGCAAAAATACTTATGTAGTTTAGTCTTAGTGAATGTAGCAATATTACGTAATGTGTCCATTTAGGAGTATCGTCCTGCAAAACGGACGTCAATTGACAAGATAGTGTGAGGGCCCCCGAATCCAGGTCCCAAATAACCTCGGATCCGGTTCGATCATTCTATACAACTATTACTATTTACGAAAGATATAAACATAAATTGTTTATACATTAAACTTACACACTTTTTCCCAAGGTCGAGTAACCTTAAATTAATACACATTACATAACTTACTTAACACATAACCTTAAAATACAACACTTATACAATTTAGCTGCACACATATCCTAACGCTGGAACTGTCTTTAACCTTTCCTTGTATCCGACGCGTTCGTCTTAATCTGCAATGTTTTATCATGATATAGCAAGGGTGAGCATAAGGATTGCCCAGCAAGTTTAAATTCAACAATATAATGATATATCATGATTGAAGAATTTGAATAATAAGCTGGCTATAATTCAACAATATAATTGTGAACTAGCAGGAACAAGTTTATGACTGAACAAGTATAATACATGAACAAATATATCTGAAACCAACTGGTAATGAAGGTGATCAGCCTTTCATACCTGACTTATACATGCAATATGTACAGAGTACCAATTTATACATGGCAATCAGCAATGATTAACCATAAGCATATCAGAATGAAACACTCTTAGTAGAGTTAAGTAAAACAAACTTGCCTGAACCGTTGATTACCGCAACACAATTTATAACGCTTTATCCGAAGACCTAATATTAGTAATATAGATCTCCAATATTAGAATAATATCATCACAATATAATACTATTATATATATAGATATACATAGAATAACCTAAACACATAACACATAATCCTATCAGTCTATAACACACATAAGACTTTGTATCATGTCAAACTATTTCAGTCTGACCTAAATCCGACAAAATTCTAATGTCCCAACGGTCTAGTCGGGCAATTCACAAGTTTAAGTTCAATTAAACTCTAACTAAACACTTAACAGTTATCTCAGATAATTTCAATAACAGCCAAAATATTTTTTCAAGTCTCATAATAATTTTTCACATAATTATTATCATTTATCGCGAATTTTCAATCATTAAAAATGTACTTAAATAAATTAAATACCACATAATTCTTTTATCATTAATATTTATTTATTATCAAATATTAATGAAATACATGTCATAATATTATAATATATTTATAATATCACAAAGTATTTTTAATACTTTAAAATCACCTTTATATGATTTTTAATCCATTAAATTCATTATCCGATAATTACTATTAATATTAAAATATTAATATTTTCATGACAAAATATCAAAAGTTATATTTTATAACTTAAAATATTTTTCTAACACATAAATCACTTTTATATAATTTATAAAGCATTAATTCTATTTTTCCATAATTTATTTAATATATTTATTAAATATACTAATTATCATAAATATTGATTAATTAATAAAATTCATCAAAAAATATTAAAAGTTACTCAAAATAACTTAAAATACTTTATTATACCATAAAATTATTTTTCATGATTTTTCATGTATTTAAATCATTTTTAAATCATTTATTTAATATTATAATTAAATAAATTAAATATCATTTATATTCCAAAAATATTAAATATTTATGAAATATACTTAAAATAATTAAAAACTATTTTTCAGAATTTAAAATATTTTTTCGAAATTTATTATGTATTTTTAATAATTAAAATTTTTTTTTCTATTTATTTATTAATTTATAATAAAACCGTCGTTAAAGGTAGCTTTGGTGACACAACCGTCGCTGAAAGTGTTCTTCAGCTGTTCTTGAGCATTAATGTCAGACACCAAGGTAGGAAGTTTGACCGGCGATAATTCTCTGTCTATCATGATTCTGGGCCATGTAAAACATTGATCGTATAGGGTTTATGTAATACTAGACGAATCAGTCGTCAACTATGTCATACAACATCACACTTGGTAGATCTGGGCCTCCAAAATATCTGACAACTCTGTTCTTCATTTTCTGGGTTTTCCAGAGAATGAAGAACAGTCGAGGGTATTAGTTTTCGATCCTCATAACGTGAATCCTGTAATTTGTTTTGGTGAACCATTGGTTCAATACTATAGATCACATGTCAGGGTACCATAATATCACACTTAATCAGTCTAACTACAACATATGTGATAGATCACTGCAAGTCAAACCATGTCAGAAACTTCGGCTGATGAAGATCTGGGTTACCCAGAATCTTCATCCAGCGTTAAGGTCAACGCTTGTTTGACCGGCTATAACCTCGTTTCTGTTATGGATCTGGGGTTTCTAGATGCATCAATATGAAGCCTACATGTCAGTCTACAAAACTATTATAACAACATGGCCGGATCGCTTCACAGAAAGAAGATCAGAGACATCAAATAACTTGTCAGACCGATTCTAGGTTTCTGGGCTGCCCAGAAACCCGTTTTCGTGAATAGTCAACATAGTTTGACTGACCATTTCTTGCAATCTACATGTGATATGAGCTTTATTAAAGGCTCAGATAAAAGACCATACAACAAGGAACAAATATATAACACCAAACACCTCAAAACATTAACACAGACCGATCAAGAGGGCCTGACATTCGACTGTCAGGTCACTCTTTGAACTTTTTCCCAGATTTTTAAAATTTACTAATTCGTGTACTTTGATGTTATGGATTCACTATATAGCAACCCAGATCATCAAGTGACACCCTAATACACAACTCTAACTAACAACTAACATCAAAACACAAGATTTAAGGATTTCAAAATTTTGAAGGTTTATACCTTTAGAGCTTTGATTCTGATTTCTGATCTTTGAGGATCTGTTCTTGGTTGCTATGGTCTGATCACGGCTTAACTTTTCACTCCCTCTCACTCTAGATTTCTGGAATTGGTGAGAGAGAATGGCTTGGTTAGTATGAGAAGTAAAGTAAATATTTCTTACTTTTTAATCTCTTAGATCTTTTTAATCCATGGTCAACATTAATGCTAGGTGGCACTTGATGGCTGATCTTGAAAGATATACACACATGGGAAATATTGAGGTTGTCACCAACCAAGATTATAGCGAGATTTATACTCCAGCCTATTAAAGAATGCAATAAGGGCACAATGGTCATTTTCCATTTAATTTTAATTCTAGAATTGTCATTTTGGACAATTGACCAAACCTTTAGGGTTTGGGGTTTGGGAAAATTTAGGATTTAGGGTTTAACCCTTAATTTTGCAATTTAATTTTTAACATTTCCGAATTTCAGTTTTCAAAAATAGAAAATTAATATTTCTAAATTATAATTAGAATTTTCTAATTATATTAAAATTTCTTAATCACTAATTAAATCTTGCTAATTAGGATTAGTATTTCCTAATTATAATCGCTAACTACGCAATTAAGGTCAATATCACGGATTAGGGTTTACAACCCAAAATTAGGGTTCCTAATAGAAAAATTAATTTTTTTTTAAAATAGAAATTAAATTTTCGTAATTAGATTAGGGTTTTCTAATTACTTACAACTATAAAATTAGGATTAATATTTCCTAATTAACATTAAATCACTAAATTACCACTTAGTTTTTTCCGAATTATAAAATTAGGGTTTCATGCACCGAATTAGGATTTTGGATTCTCGAAACTGAAATTAGGGTTTCCAGAACCGGTTTTAGGGTTTCTTATTAAACACTAGGGTTTTCTAACCGAACGTTGATGTTCTTAATATATACTTAGGGTTTGTTACAGATATCAATTATCTGGTCAACCCTTGACCCTTAACCACATACTGTACACATATACACAGAACATATTTACGTATTTCTTAATCCTGAATAATTCACCTAAATTATTCACAGAATTTTGAAATCCTCAAAATTCTATCTTAAAAATATCACACGCATACACTATTTTTTTGTCTAGGTTCTAATTTTGAACCTTAAATCAATAAATAAAAATTTTAAAAATATTCAAAATTCTCGGGTTGTCATAGATAGCATGTCAGGTTTTGATATAAAGGGAAGGCATGTACACATATTCCTTCATGTTTTCCATTATATTGAGATTTACATGGAAATGAAATTACAAGTAATTGAATTTACAAGTAATTAAAATGTGAAAGTATGAAGAGACTTTCCTCCGCGTTTGGTTTATTAGAGGCTGACCTATCGTAGGTTACTCTCGCGGTTTTTCGGCATGAAGGTTCCCAAATCATCGCAATTTACTTGACGGGAAATTAATCCGGTCTTTCAACTGGAGCGAATTTGGGTGGTGCCTTTCCTGAGCCCCATTGGAATTAGTCTTTCTACGAGTACAGTAATCAAACACCGACAGGATAACCTCCTAGTGGAGGAACCACACAACATACATTCACATACAATGTGTCTCACCGTTTATGAAAATGATGACATGTGCGAAGCACTAATATCACAGATAGATATATTATAGTGCATTAAAAAAATACATTCGTACACATTCATCAAAAATGTAAATGGAACATCCACACACAAGTATATAACAGTTTTTAAAAGCTTGTAATAGCAGCTTAAGTCCTCTTACTGGTGTCCCCAGTGGAGTCACCACCTGTCGACGTCGGGATTTTTATTTGTCCCTTTTATGTTCTTGCCTTTTGTATTCTCATGTTAGGTGAGATTTGTTTGAAAAAAACAAGCGAAAAAGTTCGGACATGTATATGTCAACGATTGGATTATAAGAGTCGGCAGTTGGTTTTTTAAATGGTTGTACCAACACAACCGAGAAAAAGTTTGCACATTGACCCAGTGATGTGACACTGCTAAACGGGTCAGTGAAACCGAGATTCATTAGGGTCCGGGGACTTGCTTATGCGGAGGGAAGGTGTTAGGTACCCCCCGACATCCGTGTTGCCACGGTGACTGCCACTTTTCAATTAAACTTTTATATGAATGTGTGTGTGTGTGTGTGTGGATTAAAGTGCAATTATCTAGAAGTAGTGCTATGCATCGTTCGCACCTATATACACAGGGTTTGAATTTTATATAAAATTCAGTTTTAAGAAGATATAGCAATGATGTTTTGTAAAAAGAGGTTTTTTTTAAACCCTGTGCTCAATAGTAATTGAGGCCTTTGATACTTCCATTTTATTAAATGTTTGGCTAGATTGCTTTTATTTTTCGAGATGCGAAGCATCTTCGAGAAAATAATATACAAAGCAGTGCCGAACACCTCGTGGGCATAAGAGCCATCTAAGAAAATTCAAACACCGTGAATAATTTACAAGTTGCTTACAGCTGAAAATGTCCATCACGGGAACCGAATCTAGATTCAGTAGACTGAATCTGTGATCACATGATTCCTAGGCTCACATGATGTCGCAGTTTATATGAAAACTGTAAGCAATTATATATATAAAAGCTGTAAATATATATATACAGACATGATAAACCACCACGAAGCACCTCCACGGGGGATCAGAAATGTAAATATATAAAAGCGGTAAATATATATATATATATATATATATATATATTGACATGATCAACCACCACGAAGCACATCAATGGGGGATTAAAAATGTAAATAAAGCTATAAAAGCAATCAACTGCCACGAAGTAAACTTTAGGCGGGACGAAACGTAAATAAAGCAGTAAAAACGGTTAACCGCCACGAAGTAAACTCCAGGCGGGACGAAATGTAAAGAAAGCAGTAAAAACGGTCAACCGCCACGAAGTAAACTCTAGGCGGGACGAAATGTAATATATATAAATATATATATATATATATATATATATATATATATATATATATATATATATATATATATATATATATATATATATGAAAGCAAATAAACGCGTCGGACGTGTGTCCAGGCTCAATCGAGGTATAACTCAATAATGTTAGTCCATATATAAATATATATATATATATATATATATATATATATATATATATATATATATATATAATATACAAAAAGAAATAAAAGCCACGGACCGAAGTTCAGGCAAACACACGCAACACGACTCTCAACTTGAAGAACGGTGTGTGCAAAGATGAAGAGAAAGACTTTAAAGTGTGTAAGAAGGCTTAGAATGGACTGCCAAAGAAGACTTTTATAGCTTTATGTGGATGAACACTCGACTCCCGCTGGTAGAAAAGTAGTTATATACGAGCTTACAAATGTTTAAAATGTGAATGCACTCAGTTTATACGGTGTACCGAGCAAATTGAACAGGGTTTCCTCGCCTTTTCTCTCGCTAAAAGGGTCACCCCAAGCCCTTTATTTATGGAGGGGGTGCTGTAGGTGTACCTGCGGCTGCCCGGGGTGCCCCGGGCAGTGTGGATCCCGCCGTCTCGAAGTACGTGCACTCAGACAACGCGATGTTCGCTCGAACCTTCATAACTTTCAATTCGGGAATCCAATGGAAGCGTGCCATACCATTCTAGAAAACTCTTTTCGAGAGCTATGCAATGACATAGGATTTACCCTTTTTTGATTCCAGGAAGATGGGTCCATTACCAAAATAGAATTTTTGATTTTTTATTAGGCAATCCGTTGAGCTGTTATGCGTAGTTTGCACTCGAAAGTTAAGATATGGTTCTTATGGAACTTCTTTTGAAGTAAAATGAGTTGAAATGAGTTGATTTGATGTGAGTTGAAGTTAATTTGGCAGAATGACCATTTTGCCCCTCCCGGGGTTATCTCCAGTTTTTGCGCAGTTGTAGCAGTCTTTTCTCAGGGTTACCTCTGAGGTTAACTTGATGTTGACTCTGACTGTCCTCAGGATTATCTCTGAGGTTGGCTTGACCTCCTGGGTTATCTCTAGGGTTGGAAACTAATTTTCTGGGATTATCTCCGGGGTTAGAAACTGGATCTCCCAGGATTACCTCTGGGGTTGGAATTAATGTTGTGGTCCTCCAGGGTCACCTCTGGAGTGTGAAACTGACGCTTTTGCCCCCCTGCATAGTTAGTAACAGGAAAAAAAAATTTCAAGTGTCTACATATACGAAACTGGCAACCGATCTAACTCACTGTGATGGTAGTGTGGATGAGATGGGAACTTGTTTGTTGGTTGTTTATGGGAAACCACTCAGATTACCATATGTACTACTAGTAGAGAAGCGGTGTGTGCTGAGTCCTAGAGAATTAATAAGAAGAAGATAAGAATGTAAATAATCAAAGATGATAAATGTATTAAGTAAGACATCCAAGTAGGTCGTGTAAACTTAGGTTGAAAGAACGCGAACCTTAAGAAGTAAAGTTAAGTAAACCAATGCGTAAGTCAAATATATGACTAATTGGTTAACAGTTAAGAATAAATACCAATGGCCCAAGATCGATGATCTATTTGATCAGTTGAAGTGGGAAAAGAATTTTTCTAAGATAGATTTGTGTACGGGGTATCGTCGGTTGAAAGTAAGGAAGGAGGAGGTATCTAAGATGACGTTCAGAACTCGTTATAGTTATGACAAGTTTCTGGTTATGTCATTTGGGTTTACTGATGTACTAAAGTTAGACTTTCTGTAAGGGGTGTCGAGCAAGTCGATGGAAATTGATAGGTGTGTTGAGAATTAGAAGTGAGAAAAATTGTTTTCAGGGACTAAAAAGGGAAGTTAAGTGAGGTACCTATATTGTCTTTATCAGATGATATGGGGAATTTTGTAGTGTATCTTGATGCTTCACATAGATGACGAGATTGTGTGCTCATGTAGCATGGCAAGGTCATTGTGTATGTATCACGCCAGTTAAAGGATTATGAGAAGGTTTATCCTACTTCTGATCTATAATTGGCAGCTGTAGTTTTTAAATTAAAAATCTGAAGATAGTATTTATACGGGGAGAAATGTGTGGTATACACAGACTCTAAGAGTCTGAAATATATCTTCACACAGAAGGAGTTAATTATGTAGTAGAGAAGGACTGTGATATCTTATATCATTCAGGGAAGGTAAACGTAGTAACCGACGCGTTAAGTAGGAATGGTAGGGAAAAACTATCGATGTTAACGACTCAGAATGAGTTAATAACGGAAATGGCAAAAATGAAGTTAGAAGTTAAATTACGGAATGAAGGGATAGAAATGTTATTCACAACGTAGACTCAATCCACGATAATGGAACGAGTTAATTAAATACAACTAGGTAACGAGGAGTGCAAACGAATGAAGAAGGGGATGCAAGATAACGAGAAGACTATGTATAATCTTGTTTTGAAGGAAGAATTCGAGTTCCAAATAATTTTCAAGTTAAAAGAAGAACTAATATGAAAGAGAGATAGCATAATGTGTTAGTAAGTGCTTAACTTTCAATTCAGATTATTGATAGGAAGGAGCAAGTTCTGTGAAATAAGATAATACCTTCGGTGAAGGTGAAATGAAAGGACCACAATGTCGAAGAAGCATTGTGGGAATTCGAGATTAAAATAAAGAAAACCTTTCCTCATTTGTTTATATAATTATAGCGAGATTCTGGGGACAAAATCCTTATAAGGGGGAAAGAGTGTAACGCCCCAGAAAATCGAGCAAATTGTAAAATAATTTTTTCAATTAATGATGAATAAAATTATATTATATGTGATAATAAGATGAAGGTTGTTCTATAACCTAACAATGTTGGAACGTCGTAGTATTTTGGATACGTGAATGAATTAAAGTATTTGAATATCCAAGACAAAAATAAAAGCTTTCTAAGAAATTTTTTGAAAAATACTATTCACGCAATTCTGTTCGGGAATTATTTTTGAATTTTCAAAAAATA
The DNA here is from genome assembly GCA_016801055.1 of Panax notoginseng. Classification (NCBI taxonomy): domain Eukaryota; kingdom Viridiplantae; phylum Streptophyta; class Magnoliopsida; order Apiales; family Araliaceae; genus Panax; species Panax notoginseng. The sequence continues at coordinate 41,760,721 of CM029012.1, forward strand.
CGTAATGATAGAATATCGAGGTGAAATGGAATATCCAATAATATTTCAATTATGAAAAACACAATTTTTTGCCTGCGGACTTAAAATCTAACGGTTAGGAAAAGTGATTTTTGAGAAGGAATTTAAATATGTAAGCGATGATTGTATAATACGTAGGTATTATATGAGATAATGAATACGAGTATGATACGAGGTATTATACGAGTATGTATGAATGATGGTATATCGTATATCATGAATTAGTATACGAGTTAGAATACGGGATTAATACGTATATAATACGTTATAAGGCTTTAAGCCAAATGTATTGAATTTGTGGGATTGTGTAGGAAATTGTGAAGTCCAATAAGAATTAATGAGCAAGCCCAAGATTATGTAATATTAAATCCCAATTGGTTGTTAAGGTAAAGTCCTAAAGTAATTTAATGCAAGCCCAAATGATTAAGATAAACTAATTAAATGTAAGCCCAAAGTAATGATCCAATGGATTGGGGTGACCCATGGGGCAACCCATGATAATTTGGGTAATCTTGGTGACCAAGAACGTTATGTGATGGCCAAGTAAGTTATGTAATAAGCAAGTTTACTTAATGAGTAAGTAATGAATAGTAAGGAGGTGGATGGTTTAATGACCATTAAGCCCTCATTTAGGATTTCCTATAAATAGCAAGATTTGTATTCATTTGTTAGTTGTTAGATTTTCATCCAATAACTTATAACTTGTTGGTTAGAGAGAAAAAGTTAGAAAAGCTAGAAAGTTAAACTTGGTAATTCAAGAAGCAAGAAGAAGAACAAAGCTTAAACCAAGTGATCGTCAAGGGTAAGAACTTAAACCATGAATCTCTTTCTCTTCATTTGCTACAGAAGTGAGTAGTGGTAGGATTTGTATGCTAAGAAGAAGTAGGAATGATGAATCAAAGGACTTAAGTCTTAATAAGCCGTAAATAAGCCGTGTTCTAAGATAAGCAATAAATGATGTTATGAACTAAATGAGAACTTGTAGGAAAGTGTAATATGTTGCATGAATGAAGTTGGGATGATAATAAGAAGCAAGGATGGTGGTTAAAAGATTAAGGCCATGATAAATCATGAGAAATAGAATCATAAGTAGTTTATACTTTTATAAGTTACAAACTCACAAAGAACAAGTAATAACTTATCATGATTACAAGTTAATGGAGTAAGTATGTTAAGATGTTAGTATGTTGGATAAAATCCATTTGAAACGATGAACAAATCATCAGAAACGAAGTTAAGCCGTAATTTTCACGATTAGACGATAATCGTCGAATTCGTGAAATTCTCATAATGGAAGTCGAATTTTGATATTGAACTTGCAAACATTGAGTTTCATTGGAGACAAGTTATATTTGGCATTATAGAGTTGCAGACTCGAGAATGACCGAATTCTGACTTAGAATGAAGAAACGAGCGTTGAACGTTCACGAACGTTTATCATTTTCGTTAAAAATGGACTAATAGGTGAATTTTTAGTTAACGAAGTCAAATAGATAAAATTCTTGCATGAACACATAGAGTATGTGATTTGTGAATCGTAGGCTCTTGAACGAGCCAATTCGGACTTATAACGAAGAAGTTATGAGCCTGGGAATCTCACCTAAAAGAAAATCTGTCAAATTTTTCTAAGGCCCAAAGTCCGCGCCGCAGCGCGAGGCCGAGGCATAGAGCACTGTTAGTTGGCGCTGTAGCGCGGCATATAACACTAAGACTCACGCCGTAGCGTCGAGTCCAGTCTTTTGGTCCTAAAGCATGGCGCCGCAACGTGGCACAAAGAAGGAAAGCTGGCGCCGCAGCGCCTGCCCTAGGGTCTGCATAGAGAGGATTGGTTATGAAGATAAAGAAAAAGTTGGTAAATTATATCCATGCTAAACCTAAAGTAACATCAATTAAGATGTTGAAGACCTTAAGATTAATGACTAAAGGTTGAAGGAAAGATTAATTGAACCTAAGTTATTAATAATAAAATGATGAACGATAATAAGCCGCAAAGGCAGATAAATGCTCAAAACGAGTTTTGATTAAGTATACGAAATGAAAGATAGTTAATTGATGATGAATTAATTAACTTAATGTAGTATCTTCGATTATGACTATAACGTTGAGAATTACAACTAAAAATTATTACATGTTACGTGAACGTGAACGATATGAAATAAGTGTACTTAACCAATGACGATCAAGTTTCGATTAATAACGTAAGAACGTTAGTAAGCCATGAGGAAGGAGGATTAACTCGAACCGAGTTGTATCAATGAAATAATTTCAATTAAGAAAGAAGTGGGTAAGAACAATGTAAAAGAACAATGGTAAGCCGGAACCAATAATAACAAATCTAAATACATGATTAGATTAAGAAGAAGGGTAAGATTCATTAGGAACCATGTATGTTCGTTCATGACCTAATGTGGTATGTTATGTGGTTATGTGTTGTAGAGACTGTAAAGACTCAAAGGGATAGTAATTTTACTGTAGCAGACGCTAAAGGCAAGTTTTTCTAAACACTTGTCTAACCTTCGTGTTAGCCAAGTTTTCAATGATTCATGTTGTGAGATGCATGAATGGTTTTACGAAAGGGTCGATACCAGTTTTAACATGGCTAGACTAATCTTAAAGATTGATTGATTTATTTGCAAGTCTTTTAATATAGAATTGCTAACGCTATCCTATGCTAAGTATTTGGTACGGATTCAAAGGTAAGTTTGTCTATGAACAAACAAATGTATTTTCATCGATTATTCGATGGGCACGTGAGGTTACCAAAACTTAAAAGTACATACGTTTAAAGAATGTAGTGTTGATCAACATAGAGTACTATAGACTGATCACCTAGAAGTGCTCGTAAGCTATGCCGGACTTACGGACTTAGTGCCAGGTTGTCCTTTTCAAAGAAATTATGAAATGCTCATGGTCTTGGACCAAAATTGATGTTTTACTGAATATTGTCATTGTAAAATATTTTGAAGAAAAAGAAACGGTATTTTGAATTATCGATAGTACTTTGTAACTATTATCTAGTTATTTAAGATATACGATTCCTATGTTTCAAGCATGTTGCTTAGAAGAAATTGTTATACTTGTTGAGCTTGTTATGCTCACTCTTGCTTGAACCATATGAATGCAGCTAAGGACGAGCGAACCGAGGTTTCCAGTAGAGATAAAGGCAAGGCGAAGATGAATGATTAATTTACCTTGTAATAGATTAGTAAGTTTATGTATTATATTATGATGAACAAAGAATGTGATAGTTTAAGAACCTGGGAATGGGATTTATTATTATTAATGTAATAAGAACATCGTTGGAACTCACGTTTTGATGTCATTTCAGTAGAATGAATGTACAGTTATGAATACCGTGTAGCACCATTTGTCGGGTTGGAAGATACCCGCATTTGGGGGCGTCACATTAAACATCTGCGGTCAGTTAAACTGGTAACCCAAATAAGGGAAATCAAAAAGAGAATTTACTCACCAACAGGAATGGGTAGAATCCTAACCAAGCCTCCGTTACTCCCTCCGAGCGTAGACGCATTCCCTTGGGGAAGTAGGCAAAGGTGTAGGTACCCCAATCAAACTCTCCAATACGGTCCACCTTTTGAGTGGCACTGACCAAAGCGAATGACACCATCGAAGAGTTATCAACTAGGTAACAACCCCTGAGGATGATCAGAAACAGTCGCTGAAGGATGCGATCTTTAACCCTCCGATCATCGGGTAATGGCTCAGTCAGAGCCCCACTCACGGCATCTACACTCAAGGGACCAGAACGGATAGTCCTGCCCTTGAGCGCTGTAGCCGGGACTCCCAACAAGTATCAGACAGAAGTCAGGGAAATGTCCGCCACCAAAGGCACTGGCGCCCCGAAAAACTCCATCCCAGTTATGAATCAGCAATCCATTGGTGTCATCATCACCTCACAATCTAGCAAATGGAGAGACTAGGTATGGTGAAACCAGTGCTCAGACAAAGCCCTGAGATAACCCCAGAGACAACAACGGGGGAGGATGGAGAAGAAAGCCTCAAAGCCCCAGGTATGCACAACCTCTCAGTACTCTGGATGAAGAGTCTAGTACAGAGAATGTATGCTAAACTAGTTCCCTCTAGGATGAGTAAAGCTGGGAACCTGCATCATAATGCAAATTAAAATCAAAACCCTTGCCCCCACATATGAGAAAAGGAATATTAACACGGCTTTTACCTCATTCACATAAAGATAGATCGAGGGGTGACGACTCAAATCATCCAGAAGCTCTAGAATCGTCACAATTTTAGCTGGAAGCTCCTTGCGGGGAATGGAAGAAGAAGAAGCAGGATCCGCAACGGGTACATCCTCATCCTCATCCTCAACATCTAGTTTCTCAACCCGGATAGGACGAATCACTGACTCAGTCAATTGAAGAGGCTCTCGGTATGGGCGAGGCTGAGGCACATCTGAAGTTCTCCTCCTAACACCTAAAGTGGTCCTAAAGGAGCTACTCTGCTGGTTTGGATCTATATATATGGACAAAAGTCTTCAAAACACCTCAAAAAGGGTGTGGTAAAATCTAACTTGGAGCTCATTAAATGCAGTTCATAGTTATATGCATGCATGCATTACTTTAACATACATTTGTAGTAGAGTTAAAAATGCATGTTCATTCAATGCCTAGACTCGTGAATTTTTTTTGCCAAAGTCTCCTCTGTAAAAAGGACTATCCACATGCACATAGGCATGACTAGGTGGCCATTCAGTAGCACACCAACTCAAAGTCATAAACATCTTATATGCATGAAAAAACATCAAAGTCATATCTATAAGGGTAGCCTAATTACCAGGATTACTTTGCTTCAAAACCTTTACTCGTTTGTCCTCAAATAATATAAATAAATAGCAGAAAAAGGCACCAAATTGACTGTTTCAAAAGCCAATTTTTTTTCACATCAATACGTTCAACATGGTAAAATACTAACATTTACTGCGTTGAATAATTTTTATCAAGTTATATGAGCATGCATATTCACTACTATGTGTTTTGTAGCATTCTATATGATATCTAATTTTCCAACGGTCAAAACTGAAAAAGAAAACATGTAAACGTTACTAGGATAGTGCAGAAGGATTGTACGGTGACGAATTTTGTAAAAAGCAGCTTGAACTCAGTAAATCTGAAGAGGAAATCTTGGATTCTCTGTGCGACTTCAACTTGAAAATGACTTGTAAAAGGGAAAGACAAGTGATAGCCCACGGGTAGCCGCGGGTCAACTCGCGGCAGCCGCGGGTCAACTCGCGGCAGCCGCGGGTCTACCTGCGGTAGTCGTGGGTCTACCTGCAGCTACCCTGGGTGGTCCCTACCCCCTCTGGCTCAATCAAATTTAACTTGCAAAGGAGGTCCCACAAGCTAAAAAGTTAAATCAGGAAAAAAGATAATACGCGATTAAGCGAAAAAGCCTGAAATCCTGATTTCAAAGACCAAATTGCGGGTCTACATATCAATCATTGGTATTCACCCGGATATAGGGTTCACAAAGCTGATGATCAAAGCTATTGAAAGGTACCACTGTCAGCGCATCGCGAAGGTTCGATGCCATTAACATGGAGTTGTTATTACAATCAAAAGCATACATCTCATCAGAAATCCTTCCCAACAAAGATTTTAGACATTCTAAGCCGTTGAGAACTATTTTAACGAGGGTTAGGTAGCCCTGAAATTACCAGTCATTGGCAATAACTCTAGCAAAGCATCAGAGATTGTCCGATGATACAAGCCTTTGAAAGCTATTTCAACGAGGACCAGGCAGCCCTGATATTACCAGTCGTTGGCAGTAACTCCACTGAAGCATAAGAGAAACCTGATGATCCAAACAATGGAAATCCATCCTCATCGGGGAGGACCGATGATGGAATCCGTTATATAGATCCCCAGCAATCAAATGCAACCACAAGGATCACTCACAAAAAGAGAATGGCATCTTTGGTGGAAAGCCTGTGCAAAGGATTAAGGACTTTGGTGATAACCCCAATGTCAACATCATGTGGTCTCAATCATGGATAAATCTCCACTCTAAAGATTTTGAAGACACCTCTGCGACTTGTCAACAAATCAGGCTCAGATAGCACTGATGAGCATTTCAAACTGCTGACAATTACCCCAACGTGGCATCAGGAGATTCCTGTAATAAGAGCTTTTGAAACTACCAGTCGAGTAGACATCAAAGTAGTTTAACATGGTCATCATTGACAACCCCATCCCCCAACATAAGTTGTGAGAGTGGGCAGTTGTCACTTCTCGTTGGAAACCATTCCAACAAATAACATTCAACATAATATTGCATCATACTGCATTACATTTGCGTCATGTTTATCTTGTCTCATTTCAAGTGTCTAGTGGTGTTTATCCTATCCATGCCATTGCATCGCATGAATATGATAAAGAGGGGCATCTGTAGACACTCAAAATTTTGCATTCCTGTTACTAACCCTACAGGAGGGCAGAATCATCTTCCAGAGATAACCCTAGAAGTCACATCAGTTCAAACCCCAGAGAAAACCCCGGGAGATCCAGTTCTCAGTCTCGGAGATAACCCCGAGAGACTTAATTTCAATCCTGGAGATAACACTAGGAGATCCAGTTCAAACTTCGAAGATAACCCTGAGGGATGCAGTTTATGTTTCGGAGATAACCCCGGAAAAGTAAGTTTCAACCCCAGAGATAACCCCGAGAGATATAGTTTCAACCCTGAAGATAACCCCAGGAGGTCAAGCCAACCTCAGCGATAACCCTGAGGACGTTCAGCATCTACAATAGCCTAATCTCGAAGATAGCCCCGAGAAACGATAGCTACATCTACGCAAAAGCGGGAGATAGCCCCGATGGGGGCAAAATTATCATTTTTCCACCTCAACTTCACATTCACGTCGTCTCAACATAATTCAATCCATATTGAATACCAAGGTGTCCCACAAGTATCATAGCTCAAATCTTGAGTGACAACTGTACAAGACAGTATAATGGATAGACTCTGAAGACTTAGACATCTGGTCATGGACTCATCTTTCCGTCTTCATACAACCTCTAATCCCATGTCATTGTGAAGCTCTCGACAACAGCATTCCGAAAAGGTACAACACTCCTTTATCGGATGCCCGGATTAGAAGTTATGAAGGTTTTGTAAGGTTTGCAATATTCATGAACGCAATCAAATTGCACAAAATAAGCGGAAGGATGAAAAAAGGAGTTTTAAAATTTTTACAAACCATATACCCGGATCATCCGTTATGCGCAATTATTAATTAAATGAAAAGATAAAGAATGAGAATCATACCCTTAAAGATTCGAGCTTCCTCAGATACGAGTTCACCTCCAAATCCTTTCGCGTTTAACTTGAATCCACCGGGTTTGGTTCCTTCCTTTGATCAACGTTAGCCATCCAAGTGTTTGGCCTCTAGAGGTGATCCACCAAGAAAGAACAAAAATTTAAGAAGATGGGTGTTTGGCAAAACCCTAGTTTTTTTATCTCTCATAGAAAATGAGTGTACTCTCCAACAATTGGAATCACGTCTGTTGTGAAAAAGTCAACAACTCTCACCCATAATAAGACTCCTCTTATTTATAGATGTGGGCAACCCTTCTTAACAATTAAGGAATTGGGTTTTATTTTAATTAATTAAATTCCTGTAATTAATTAGGCTCTCAATCATATTAGGAATAAATGAGAGTACTTTTATTAATTAATTCCCAAACTCCTTTAGGAATTAAATAATAATAGTAGTAGTAATAATAATAAAGTTCTTCTTATTAATTTATATTTAATATTTTTAAAATATTAAATAATAAATATTAAGCTATTTAATTTATTCTATCACCATATATTAAATTAAATATACTTAACTTATTATTACAATTATGCCATTTTGCTTCTTAAATAATTATTCTTCCTTTTATGGCGTGAGCCTTTAGGTTCTCCATATTAAATCGGCTGTGAATAAATCAATTAGAACGATTCAAATCTTATTTAAATAAATAAATTAAACTATTAATTTATTTAAATAAATAATATTTATTCTACAATAGGGATAAACCTCCCTAGCGATTAACGACTTTCTAGATAATATAGCTTTCAACATTAATCATAAAAGAATATTTAAGAAAATAGTTACCGTACAATTCAATCATTCCACCATACAATATTCCAATTAAATATAAGACATGGAATTGATGTCAAGTCTTATTTTATTTAATTATATGTATTTCGACTCTTAAATGCACAACTCCAAATAATGCAAATTAGAAACTTCTTTCTAATTTCATTCTGCCTTGGCCAAGGACTACTAGGTTGTTATTTATCGAATCACATAGGACATTTCTCTTTTTTTACTAAAAGTGGTAGATTCTTTATTGATCATATATTATCTCCATGTATAACTTATTATACCCAAGCATACCCTTTGATATACCCTAAAGGTCTTAAGGAATAAGTCAAAGTATAACTCATTGTACATAAGATACTATGATGATCTCAAGTTTAAGGATCACTTGTACTACTATCATTACAGGAATTCCTATTGACAGGCAAGTAAAACTCCATTAGGTATTCCTTAGTGAGCCACATTCAGTGAACTTATTTTCTAATAAGCACCAGCATACTTGCTTTAGTGTCTCCACACAAATGATCATGAGATCAATTATCCTTATCTAATGAGCAAGCAACGTATGCACTAATCTATTCGAATTCAATAATCTCTAATTTAGTAATCCAACGATTGGAAACTATTTTAGTTTTAAGCCTTATAAGAATTTAGATCGCATTAGAATGATCATCATCATTATTCTAAAAGTATTGCTTAAAACTATGGGTTTATCACATATTATAAAGCAGCATCATGTAGATAATTAAAAGCATTTAATAAATTAATATTTTTTATTAATAAATGAATAAGATTGTTATAAAGTATATGCTTTATCATCAAACATGATTGGCTTGTGTGCATACTACTTTCAATCTCCCACTTACACTAAAGCCAATCGTCATGGTATCTCATACCCTTCTTCTCTATGTGACGATTATCCTGCTGTTGGATAAACTTTTGTTAATGGGTATGTAATGTTATTCTTGAGAGCTCACTATCTCTATAGTGATTTCCCATCTTTCAATGATTTCTATAATCAAATGAAAGTGCCACAACACATGTTTAGATCTAAGATGAGACTTAGGAACTATTCCTAGTTCTATAATGAACTTTTCATCCAAACAATCAACTTGCAGCTTCATTTATAGCTATATACTTTGTCTTTATCACTAAACTAGTAACTCTTTGCTATTTGAAACCTTTTCAATTTCACTGCACCACCGTTCAAGGTAATGCTTTACCATAAAGTGGATTTTCTGTCGTCTTGGTCTGTCTAAAAAACTTGAGTCTGTTCAGCCCTCTAGTTTTAATTTAGACTCACGATAAATTTTAATCACATCCTTAGTGTCGGTTAAGTACTTTAAGATATTTTTCACTAACTCATAGTGGACTTCTCCAAAATATGACTAATCAACATCAGGTCTCGTACATTTCATTGCATACATGATAGTTACTCATGTGATCTATCTTTTATGAGTCTATGAGGACTATTAAGATAGATACACTACATGGCTCATCAACATGAGACAACTCTTGGAGTTTGCCATGCTAAACAACTTTAGCATCAAATGAATATACGTTCCTTGGGTTAAACCGAGCATCCTTTTAAATCTATATATATATATATATATATATATATATATATATAGATTTGTATCCCCAATTACGATACTCTTCCCAAATCATAAATGGAGTAATGTTTAGACAACTTTATTTTTACTGATTGTATCATTAGTATATCATTCCTTATTCATAGTATATCAACATATAATATTAGGAATGTCACGGTGCTCCCATTGACACTTTTGTACACACTAGATTCATTCTTATTTGTGATAAAATCAAACTCTTTTGATTTGTTTCATCAAAACGAATGTTCCATTTTTGAGAAGCTTGTTTCAATCCATATCTCTGAGTGTCTACAACTCTTACCTCATTGTATGTAACTGGATCATCATTTTCTATGATGTGTACCTCATCATCATCATCTATAATGAATTCATACCTCTTAGGTATCTTCAGTACTATTCCAGATTTACGATTCGGTTGTGGTACAATAGGTATATCTACAATTTCCTCTTATTTGACTTATAGCATTTTGTGGTTCTTAAACTCTTCAAGATCTATTATCCTCCCACTAGCCCCTTTAATGATAAACACCTTTATCTTAGAAGGTAGCGTGTTTCGTAACAAACATCTTTTGCTAAGTTGGATTATAGAACATATACCCTAAACTTACTTTATGATGTCCCACAAATCTGTACTTGTCAAATCTTGTCCCAAGCTTATCCTTTGAAACTTTTTTCACATAAGCTGGATAACCCCTTATCTTAACATACTTAAGATTAGGAATCATCCCTGTCCATAACTCTTATAGAGTCTTGGGGTCAAATTTTGAGGTTACCTTTTTCGTAGATATGCAGTCATTTCTAGGGCAAGACCCCAAAAGGATACTTGAATGTCGGTAAAATTATTATAGACCGTACCATATCCAATAAGATACAATTTTTCCTTTCAGATACATCAATCAATTATTACGTATCAGGAGGCGTCCATTATGAGAAAACTATTTGAGATGATTTAGAAACTTATTGCACAAGTATTTATTCCTTGATCAGATTAAAGAATCCTAATACTTTGCCAATTTATTTCACTTCTGAATTCTTTGAACCTTTTAAATAATTCACACTTGTATTTTAGCAAATACACACATTCAACTCTTTGAATGATCATCTCCTTTTCTTATACTAGTTTGTTCAATTTGTAAAATAATTTTTTATGTAAGAGTACAAAAAATTCATTAAGTAATATTTCAGTTCTATACAAAACATTATTATTATAAATAGAACAACAATTGTTCTAAAATATAATACCAAAAATTATTGTCCAATAACAAAATGAAAATAATGTTTCTAACAAGAACTGGAATACAATAACAACTTATTGACTTAATTAATAGATTTGCCCGTAGGCATTGCTAAACTATAAGTTTCTATGGCTAATGTAGCAACCTTTACTTCATTTCCCACACATATGATTACTTATCTTTGTTTAGCTTTCTACTTCAACTTGGTCCCTTCATAAATCTATATTTATTATAACCAAAGTCGGTATCCAATACCCAAGTAGAACCTTGACTTAAAGAAAAATTTATTTTAAACCATGAACAAAATTTTATTTGTAACCAAAACTTCACTAAGCTTCTTCTGATTAGCTCTGCAAGATGCTTCTCGCAGTTTCTTTTCCAATGTCCTGGCTTATTGCAGTGGAAGCAAACTCCTTTGCTATCCATATCAGTTTTGTTCTTATTATCCTTTGTTTTTGCCTTTCTGTTTACCTTCTTTGAATCGTTCTTCTTTTTAAAAGATCCTTTGGCCCCTACCAGTAAGACTTGGCCTTTCTTGGTTGGATAGTGACTCTCAACTATTTTTTAACATGTTAAGCAAATCAGCGAGTCTGATATCTAGCTTGTTCATATGAAAAATTCACAACAATTATGAGAAGGAGTCCGGGAGTAACTGCAAGATCAAATCTTGGTTCAACTCTCCATCAATGACAAAACCTGTTTTCCTAATTGTTCAATCAAATTGATCATGTTAAGTACTTGTGTCTGTACTGTAGTGTCATCGATTATTCTATATCAGAAGAGCTCCTTAGATATCTGATATCTATCAGTCCTACTTTCCTTACCATCAACTACTTGATATAAAGAAATATAGTAGGAGCATCCATAGTTTCATGCTAAACCTGAAGCTCGTTACTCATGGATGCGAGCATGATGCATTGAGACAACTGTGCATCATCTTGCCACTTTCTAAAAGTAGCAATCTCTTCCTCAGAGGCATTGTCTGCAACTATTGCAAGGATAGGCGTATTAAGGACATAAGATAGCTTTTCAGTCCTGAGAACTATTCTCAATTTTCTTAACCAATCCATTTAATTCGGTCTGGTTAATTTAGCATCTAATATGCTACGCAGTAATAGTAATTTAGACATTGTAAAATTCTATAAATGAATTTGTTCTTAACAACATTTTAGCATACATTCTTTTATTAATTACCAAAATAATTTAGATCTTGTTTTAAATTGGTATCTCCCACTATTTTCTTCAAACTATATTACCGTCAATATATATAGTTCGACAATATTTAATTAAAAATATGCTAGTGAGAATAAGGATCTCATTTCAAATGTATATAGCCTTGTGTGTACACAGCAAACTATATATAAATAAATAGGTAGACAACTCTTGTCAATTACATCAACTATGCAACTCCTTGTATTTTGCCTCTTAAATCATAATAGTCAAGTGTGTGCACATCCGAACTAAAATGATTTAAGTTAAGTCAGACCCAGCATTTTCATTTAAGTGAAGAGAAAACAACAACCCTTGTGTGTGCACAACAAAGCAGTAATGTTCAATTCCTTATAAACATCATATGTAATAAAAATAACATTCTAAATATTTAATACTTGCCTCGTGTGTGCACAATAAACTCATATTAAATATTCAATACTCTATTGTTTCTATCATGCTAGAAGGCAACGTTCGATATTCCAAATATCTTTGAACGTTACAAGTTAATATAAAATATTTGAGGTGTTTGTTATTAATTCGTCTCATCTTGTTTAGCGCGCATGCACACACACACACACACACACACACACACACACACACACATATATATATATATATATATATATATATATATATATATATATATAGTATAAGCATGCACATATAGAATACTATATTCTACCCGGATTGATTATGGACTTTTATTCTAGTTTTGTTCACTAGAGCCACCAAGTGAACCAAAAGGTCAAACCCTAGGGGTGCAAGAATTAATATTTAAATATAACTATTACATTTAAAACCGGACTCCATTACAAACGGGTCTTCAAGCGCTCCTTGCTCCTTAATCTCCAATTTTTCAAAATTAATTCTAACTATTCCTATTACAAAATTATTTAAAATAAATAGAAATCTTGATTAGCAGTCAAGGGAAAGTACATATGAGGAATATAGAATTTACATTAAGAAAAATTAGAGAAGACGAGGTACGCAGACCCCATTTAATAAAACCCATACATTCATGCATTCAACTAAAATAAAATCAAATCACATTGGTCAATAGTCCATAATCAATCCCATTAATTATCATACACATCACCATATGTATCAATAAATAACATTCATCTCATAAATAATAAACATTTAATATATATATTTATATCATTTAATGAGCAAATTTAGTTAGTATAAAATCTAATTTTGAATCAAAATAAACTCCTTTATTTTAATCCAAATTTAAATTAAAATAAAACTCTTTTATTTTAATTTGTCTAATTTTGAATAAAATAAATTATTTTATTTTAATCAAATTCGTTAATCAAAATAAACTCATTTATTTTAATTAATTATGGAATCCAATTCCAAGTAAAAAAAAAACTCCTTTATTAAAGGAAACACATATTCTCATTCATATTCACGAATAAACTCCTTTATTTTGAATAATATGAAATCTTAATCCATATCTAAATAAATTTCTTTATTCAAGAAAATACGGATTCTCTTTCCGATTCACAAATAAACTCTTTTATTTTGAATAATATGAAATCTTATTTCATATCTAAATAAACTCCTTTATTTATGGAAATATGGAATCCAATTTCAACTCCAACTAGTTATCATGGAATCCAATTCTAACTCTAATTAGTTAGCATGAAATCTAATTTTAAAATTAAAATAAACTTTTATTTTAATTATTATTATTATATATATATATATATATAATGTGCTGGCCTGAAGCATGTGAATTTCCTAGTAATCTTTTTTAAAAAAAAATCCACGTGGCAAGAAACTCCTAATAACTATTAACATAATTCATATGATTCATGAATCACATGATTCACAGTAACGCGAATAATATTATATATATATATATAACATAACGCGAATCACAATAACGTTTTTTTTAAAAAATAAATTGTATACAACAAATTATGTCCAATTAAATTATTCTAAACACATATCAATATGCATATCAAATTAAAATAATTAATAATTTGCATAAAGGTTTGACTCTGATACCACTGTTAGGTTTGTAATATTTATGAACGCAATCAAATTGCACAAAATAAGCGGAAGCATGAAAAAAGGAGTATTAAAATTTTTACAAACCATATATGTGACACCCCCAAATCCGGTACTTCCATTCCCACATGATTTGGTGTTCACTATACAAACATCATATATCTATCTACCCATAATAAATGCAAACCATGCAATAGATAGGATAAATCCTCCCCTTATGGGGTTACAACATCTGAATAATAAATACAATCCCAGGTCATACTAACCTTAAACATCTATGCGGAAACATAAACAAATAATAAGTCTTAAACAACATCAATTCTAATTATCATTACATAACCACATAAATAATCAATCTTCATTACTTGCTAAGCTTGCCCTTGCCTTTACTAGTGGAAGGTTCATCTGCTCTTTCGTTTTAACTGCAATGTTATTATTACGCAAGAGTGAGCACGATTGCCCACAAGTATAATAATGAAAGCAACAATATAATAACATGCGAGTGAATCAAAGACTTCTGAAATAAAGATCAACTTTTGAATCAAGAATGAATAATAAGAATCAAAAGAAATCTAAGGGTCATAAGACCTTGAACTATGTCCTAGGTTGTCAAGGGTTATACTTGAAAACTTTAACAGTCATAAGACTATGTACCTTTCTTCTCGTACTTAGGGGGATCAACCCTTAGTACCATACTGTGCACAATATCTTAATGCTAAAGCATAAATAATCCCCTATACAAGGTTGTTCATCTCAGTTTGACATTCGAGTCCGCACTAAAGGAAGTTTGGTTTGGATAATTCATCAAGGGATCTAAAATTTAGAACGCTCATCAAATATGGACTAGTTGAATCAATAAGGGTTCGCTAGTCTAACAAGGTTTAACAATAATTGATAACTTAATTGAATAGAATCTTAAAAGGTATACAATAGAATAAGTATTGTATAACAGCATCATGCTTGAAAGATTTATAAACTTTAATATACAAAACAGACTTGATTAATAATAATGAGGACTTGGTCAATGTAGAAAGGTGAGTTAATCAACTTATATAACGATAACAAGTAGGGTTAGGAAACTTGCCTCGTGCGTAGATTACACGTTAATTAAACACGTTCCTTGAATATAATCCTACATACCATTTACATTCACAATACCAGTTAATTATAACTTAACTAATCATTATAAGTTCATTCCCTTTTGACTAACTTTGATTATGACTATACTTAGTCAATTTATCACATTCATTGTCACCTAATTTACACCTTACAATTAACTAGCTAATTATGTAATCAATAATTCAATCCACATGTAATTATGTTATTTACATGTTAAGTATCTATTTTAACATCTTATTATACTTATAACATAATTTTATGTTCATTACATTAAGTTAACATCACATTCATGGACTTAAACACTTCAAAAATTTCGTTTATGAACTTTCTGGAGAGTGGCGCTGCGGCGCCACTTTTGTACTAAGGCTTCGCGCTGCGGCGCCGTGGCGCTGCAGCTTGAGACCTGGCGCTGCGGCGCGGTGCCGCTACGGCGCAGTGGCACTGCGGCACGTGAAAAAGGCAGGCAGCCGACGCTGCGGCACGGCGTACCAGACACAGAAATGGCAGTTCGCGAAAAATCGCAGAACATGCCAATTTCTACCAATTTCTTAATTTCTACTCGAATTTAGACATACTCACATGATATAATTCACACATAATCAATATCCAACATTTATATAATGACTTTAACCAATTTAAACACTTAATTACAGAATTAAAGCATGCAACTTCCACTATTCTTGATGTTCTTGAAGGTTTTGAACATAAATCATAAAAAATTAATACCACAGATTCGTTATAACACCGAATCCGTTCGTTTAAGGTTTGGTCTCTTTCGTAATAACATGCATGATAATATACGAGTATAAATCTTACAAAATCATTTATGTTTGACACACTAAAATTACGTATAAGGGCCATAAGGCCAAAATCCAAACTCTGTAAATTTTGAAATAACAAGTCATCGTATTATGAAAGTTATGATATGGAATCATATACAATATATATATAAAACATGCTATGCTACTCGAATTATTACATATATACACATAATTGTTATCCTTTCCAACTACAAAAACTTTATAGAAGACTTTAAGCCATATTCATGAAAACTTTAAAAGACGTAAAATAAGAATTGGGTTGGAGAGAATTACCCAAGCGTAGTGTGAATATGGATGACAAAGTGAAACTCTTCTCAAACTCTTCAATCACACAACTCACACTCTCACTCAATAATTTCTCAACTCTCTCTGATTTTCTCTTTGTGAAAAGTTTCTAGACTTAGCAATAATGAAAGGAGAATACGTATAATAGCAATCGACTGACGTGCATTATGGTCAGTTACCCGTCATGGGTTAACTGCCCATAACTCCCACTAAGGCCAAGTTTGGCTAGCATACTAGGTTTCAAAACCCTTTATTTTAATAAAACCTTTTATCATACAGTTTAAATAATGTCGCACTCCTTGTAAAATAACTCAATATCTTATTTAATTTATTTTAAATATAATAATTTCTCATTAATTCACATAGTCACATAATTAAATTTTCCCTTTAATAATAATGTCAAATTATTAAATCCCTAATTAAATTAATTAAAATAACATTAAGCTTATTAAATATTTCTTTTAATACAATAAGCTCACATAATCACAAACTTCGATAATAAAAAATTTTCACATTAATTTAATAAATGTAACACACATAATTAATTTATTCTATCATAATTTCATCAATTAATTATTTAATCTAATAATTAAATCATCGAAAATATTTATTTGCTTCAATAAATATTAAGAATTAAATTACAAAAATCTCGTCCGTCACAATATACCCGGATCATCCTTTATGCGCAATTATTAATTAAACGAAAAGATAATGAATGAGAATCATACCCTTGAAGATTCGAGCTTCCTCAGGTACGAGTACACCTCCAAATTTTTTCACGTTTAACTGGAATCCACTTGGTTTGGTTCTTTCCTTTGATCAACGTTAGCCACCCAAGTGTTTGGCCTCTAGAGGTGATCCACCAAGGAAGAACAAAAATTTAAGAACATGGGTGTTTGGCAAAATTCTAGTTTTTCTATCTCTTATAGAAAAGGAGCATACTCTCTAATAATTGGAATCAAATCTGTTGTGAAAAAGTCAATAACAACTTTTATCCATAATAAGACTCCTTTTATTTATAGATGTGGACAACCCTCCTTAACAATTAAGGAGTTGAGTTTTATTTTAATTAATTAAATTTCTTTAATTAATTAGGTTCCCAATCATATTAGGAATAAATGAGAGTACTTTTATTAATTAATTCCCAAACTCCTTTAGAAATTAAATAATAATAGTAGTAGTAATAATAATAAGGTTCTTCTTATTAATTTATATTTAATATTTTTAAAATATTAAATAATAAATATTAAGCTATTTAATTTATTCTATCACCATAGATTAAATTAAATATACTTAACTTATTATTACAATTATGCCATTTTGCTTCTTAAATAATTATTCTTCGTTTTATGGTGTGAGCCTTTAGGTTTTCCATATTAAATCGGCTGTGAATAAATCAATTAGAACGATTCAAATCTTATTTAAATAAATAAATTAAACTATTAATTTATTTAAATAAATAATATTTATTCTACAATAGGAATAAGCCTCCCTAGCGATTAACGACTTTCTAGATAATATAGATTTCAACATTAATCATAAAAGAATCTTTAAGTAAATAGTTACCGTACAATTCAATCATTCCACCATACAATATTCCAATTAAATATAAGACATGGAATTGATGTCAAGTCTTATTTTATTTAATTATATGTATTTCGACTCTTAAATGCACAACTCCAAATAATGCAAATTAGAAATTTCTTTCTAATTTCATTCTGCCTTGGCCAAGGACTACTAGGTTGTTATTTATCGAATCACATAGGACATTTCTCTTCTTTTACTAAAAGTGGTAGATTCTTTATTGATCATATATTATCTCCATGTATAACTTATTATACCCAAGCATACCCTTTGATATACCCTAAAGGTCTTAAGGAATAAGTCAAAGTATAACTCATCGTACATAAGATACTATGATGATCTCAAGTCCAAGGATCACTTATACTACTATCACTACAGGAATTTCAATTGACATGCAAGTAAAACTCCATTAGGTATTCCTTAGTGAGCCACATTCAGTGAACTTATTTTCTAATAAGCACCAGCATACTTGCTTTAGTGTCTCCACACAAATGATCATGAGATCAATCATCCTCATCCAATGAACAAGCAACGTATGTACCAATCTATCTGGATTCAATTATCTCCAATTTAGTAATCCAACGATTAGGAACTATTTTAGTTTTAAGTCTTCTAAGAATTTAGATCTTATTAGAATGATCATCATCTTTATTCTAAAAGCATTGCTTAAAACTATGTGTTTATCACATATTATAAAGTTGCATCACGTAGATAATTAAAAGCCTTTAATAAATTAATATTTTTTATTAATAAATGAATAAGATTGTTACAAAGTATATGTTTTATCATCAAACATGATTAGCTTGTGTGTATACTACTTTCAAGTTCGAGTGGACAACACGTAGCCCAAGTGCATGTCCTTTGAGATGACAAGACCTGCATGGCCCGGGGCAGCCTTGGCAGCCACAGGTAGACGTGGCTGCATCGGGTTGACCCGCGACCATCTGGTCTTTAAATATGAGCTCTTGGTAGCTCATTTGAAAAAAAAAGGAAAAAGGAGAGAAAACTCTATCCATTTCTGCATGTAACCCTTGCTAGAGTGCTCTAAAGTGAGTGATTCTTCTTTCTAAACACTTGTAAGCTCGTGTTTTGTAACATACTAAGGTTTAAGCGGTGAAAATCGATTTTTCAGGCGTCAAAAGTTATCTGAAGTCTTCTTAGAAGCCCATTGTAAGATTTTCAGAATTTAAAGCTTTCTACTACTTCAACAAATATATATATATATATATATATATATATATATATATATCTACTGTCGTTGAGAGTCGCGTTGTGTGGGTATGCCCGGATCGTCGATCCGTGACTTTTTATTACTTTTATATATATTACCGAACTTGAACTCGAATATATATATATATATATATATATATATATATATATATATATATATATATATATAGCTTTTATATAAATATCTACTTTAATTGCTTTCATATTGTAAATATTTAATCCAATTAAAAATAAACATTTTATCTTAACTAAAATAAATAAATATAAAATTTCAAATTATAGTGTTTGGCGCGGTTGCGCCCAAAATGAACTGAGACACGGCGCGGCCGCGCTTTAACCCCAGAAACGTTTTCTGGGTTAAGGCGCGACCGCACCGCGTAGCAGAATAAGAAATTTTTTTCCTTGCCCATAAAATTCGATCCAAACACATACCATACGTACATGGAATCTTCAAGATCGATAATTAGCATAGAGTTAGGCTCTGATACCACTGTTAGGTTTGTATATAGCTCGATCATGTAATCAAATTACATAAAAGGTGCGAAAGCGCAATAAAATGAAATTTAAAATTTTCATATAAATCCATCACCATGATCACACGTTGTGCATAATTATCAATCAATAGAAAAGAGATGGATTTCAGATTTATACCCTTGTAGAAACTAGCTTCCTCAGGTACGAGTTCACCTCTAATTACTTTTCACATTCAACTTTTACAAGGTTTGATTCCTTCTTTTGATCAACGTTAGCCACCCAAGTGTTTGGTCTCTAGAGGTGATCCACCAAGGAAGAAAAAATATTCAAGAAGGTGGGTGTTTGGAAAAGCCATAGTGTTTCCATCTCTATAGAAAAAGAAGTACTCTTTTAATTAATTTGTCTCCTAATCTTATTAGGAATAAATGAGAGTACTTATATTAAATTAATTTCCAAACTTCTTTAGAAATTAAAATAATAATAATTATAATAATACTAATAAGACTCATCCTATTAATTTATATTTAATATTCCCAAAATATTAAATAATAAATATTAAGCTATTTAATTTATTCTATCGCCATAGATTAAATTAAATACACTTAATATATTATTATGATTATGTTATTAACTTCTTAAATAATTTTTCTTCCTTTTATGGTGTGACTCTTTAGGTTCTCTATATTAAACCGGTTGTGAATAAATCAATTAGAACAATTCTAATCTTACTTAAATAAATAAATTAAACTAATAATCTATTCAAATAAATAGTATTTATTCTACAATAATGATAAGCCTCCTTAACCAATTTATTATTTATTTTTAGAATAAATATTATTTATTTGAATATATTATTAGTTTAATTTATTTATTTTAATAAGGTTAGAATTGTTCTATTTGATTTATTCACAACCGGTTTAATATGGAGAACCTAAAGGGTCACACCATAAAAGGAAGAAAAATTATTTAAAAAGTTAATGACATAATCGTAATAATATGTTAAGTGTATTTAATTTAATCTAGGGTGATAGAATAAATTAAATAGCTTAATATTTATTATTTAATAGTTTGGGAATATCAAATATAAATTAATAAGAGGAGTCTTATTAATATTATTACAATTATTATTATTTTAATTTATAAAGGAGTTTGGGAATTAATTTAATATAAGTACTCTCATTTATTCCTAATAAGATTAGGAAGCAAATTAATTAAAAGAGTATTTCTTTTTCTACAGAGATAGGAAAACCTAGGGTTTAGCCAAACACCCTTCTTATTGAGTTTTTGTTCTTCTTTGGTGAATCACCTCTAGAGGTCAAACGCTTGAGTGGTTAACGTTAATCAAATGAAGGAATCAATCCCGTGTATTCAAGGAGAGCACGAAGGACTAGGAGTTGAACTTGTACCTGAGGAAGCTCGAATCTTTAAGGGTATAATTCTAATTCTCCTACTCTTTTATAGATTGATAATCAAGCACAAGAATGATCATGGTTTATGGTTTGTAAGAAAATTTTAAAATATAACTTTATTATGCTTCCACTTCGTTTATGTGATTAGATTGCATATTCTTGTTTCTAGCAAATCTAACAGTGGTATCAGAGCCAATCTTGTGCTAATTATTAATCTTTGTGATTACATGTATGTATAATATGCGATTGGATCAGATTCTTGGGCAACAGGAAAAGTTTTCTATTTCTGCGATCGGGCGCAGCTGCGCCGCCTCCAGTTCATTATGGAGTGCAGCTGTGCCGTTACCTAGATACAGTTTCCTAGATGAATAGCGTAGCTGCGCCATTACCTGGAAATCAGTTTCTGCCTTTGAAGCGCAGTTGCGTCGCGACCCAGTTCATTCTTGGGGCAGAATCCAAAAAACATATATATTTTTTTAATTATAATAAATGGTTTATTTAATTGATAAAAGTTTAAATAAAGGAGTTTATTTTATAAAATTAAAGAGTTTAATTTAGATTTGACTTTTTATTAAAATAAAAGAGTTTATTTTGTTTCAAAACTAATGTTTAGCAATCTTTTGCCCATTAAATTGATATTGATACATATATGGATTGGATTTATTATTCATGAGATGAATGTTATTTATTTATGTATATGTTGATATGTATAATAATAAATGTGATTGATTATATACTATTGACCATTGTGATTGAATTTTATTTTAATTGGATGCAAGAATGTATGGATTTTATTAAATGGAGTCTGCATACCTCGTCTTCTCTAGTTTTTCTTAATGTAAATTCTATCTCCCTTCGATGTACTTTCCCTTGACTGCTGATCAAGGTTTCTAATTTTATAAATAGTTATGTAATACGAATAGTTAGAATTAAAATTTTGAAGAATTAGAGACCAAGGAGCAAGGAGCCCTTGAAGACCTGTTTGTAATAGAGCCCGGGTTTAAATGTAATAATTAAGTTTAAATTTAATTCTTGCACCTTAAGATTTGACCTTTTGGTTCACTTGGTGGCTCGAGTGAACCAAACTAGAATAAAATCCATAATCAATCCAATCCGGGTAGAATATAGTATTCTATATTCATGCTTCTACTATATATATATATATATATATATATATATATATATATATATATATATATGTGTGTGTGTGTGTGTGTGTGTGTGTGTGTGTGTGTGTGTATGTGTGTGTGTGTGTATGTGAACGCTAAACAAGATGAGACAAATAATAACAAACCCCGAAAAAGAAATTTTATTAAGTTGTAACGTTCAAAGATATTTGGAATATTGACGTCGCCTTCTAGCATGATAAAAATAATAGAGCATTGAATATTTAATATGAGTTTGTTGTGCATACACAAGGCAAGTATTAAATATTTGAGATGTTGTTTTTATTGCATATGATGTTTATAAGGAATTAAGTATTACCACTTTGTTTGTGCACAAACAAGGGCTATAGTTTTCTCTTCACTTATAAGGAAATACTGGGTTTGACTTAACTTAAATCATTTTAGTTCAGATGTGCACACACTTGACCATTATGATTTAAGAGGTAAAATACAAGGAGTTACAAGATGATATAATTGACAAGAGTTATCTACCAATTTATTCATATATAGTTTATTTTGCACACACAAAGCTATATACATTTAAAATAAGATCCTTATTCTCACTAACATATCTTTAATTAGATATTGTCGAACTATATATGAGGGCAATATAGTTTGAAGAAAATAGTGGGAGATACCGATTTAAAATAAAACCTAATTTATTTTGGTAATTAATTAAATTAATGTTTGCTAAAATATTATCTTTTTCACATACAGAATTTTGAAAATGTCACGCTCACTAATATCACTGCGTAGTATATTGGATGCTAACAAACTGACCAGATCGAATTTAACGGACTGGTTATAGACACTCAAAATTTTGTGTTTCTGTTACTAACCCTGTAGGAGGGCAGAATCGTCTTCCAGAGATAACCCTGGAAGTCAAATCAGTTTCAACCCCGGAGACAACCCCGGGAGATCCAGCTTCAACCTCAGTGATAACCCCGAGGGATCCATCTCAAGTTTTGGAGATAACCCGAAAAAGTCAAAATCGTCTTTCAGAGATAATCCTAGAAGTCAGATCTAGTTTTAACCTCAGTGATAACCCTGAGGGATCCATCTCAAGTTTCAGAGATAACCCCGAAAAAGTCAGTTTCAACCTCGGAGACAACCCCGGGAGACCGAGTTTCAACCCCGGAGATAACCCCAGGAGGTCAAGCCAACCTCAGAGATAACCCTGAGGACATTCAGAATCAACTGTAGCCCAGTGTCGTAGATAGCCTTGAGAAACGACTGCTACAACTGCGCTAAAGCCGGAGAAAACCCTGATGGGGGCAAAAACATCATTTTGCCACCTCAACATCACACCAACGTTGTCTCAACACAATTTAACTCAGGCTGCGTATCAAGATGTCCCACAAGAACTATAGCTCAAATCCCGAGTGACAACTGCACAAGACAACACAACTGATAGACTTTGAAGACTTAGAGATCTGGTCGTGGACCCATCTTCCCGGCTTCGTACAACATCTAATCCCATGTCATTATATAGCTCTCGAAAATAGCTTTCTGAAAATGTACAACACTCCTTTATCGGAAGCCCAAATTGAAAGTTATGAAGGTTCAAGCGGACAAAGCGTAGCCCGAGTGCAAGTACTTCGAGACGACGAGACCCGCATAGCCCGGGCAGCCACAGGTAAACCCGCTGCTATCGCGGGTTAACCCGCGGCCATCTGGTCTTTAAATTTGAGCTCTTGACAGCTCATTTAAAAACAAGAAGAAGAAACGAGAGAAAACTCTGCCCATTTCAGCCTGTAACCCCTGCTAGAGTGCTCCAAACTAAGTGATTCTTCTTTCTGAACACTTGTTAGCTCGTGTTTTATAACATACTAAAGTTTAATTGGTGGAAACCGAGTTTTCAAGCCTCAAAAGATATCTAAAGTTTTCTAGGTAGCCCACTGTAAGATATTTTAGATTTTTAAGCTTTTTACTACTTAAATATATATATTTATATCTACTAACGTTGAGAGTCTTATCAAGTGGGTACGCCCGGATCGTTGATTCGTGGCTTTTTCTTGCTTATATATATATATATATATATATATATATATATATATATTACATTTCTGTCAGGCTTGGAGTTTACTTCGTGGTCATTTACCACTTATATATATATATATATATATATATATATATATATATATATATATATATTAATCTACTACTTTTATATAAATATCTGCTTTAACTGCATTCATAATGTATATTTTTAACTTTCCAGTTTGTGGACTAGATTTGCCTAAATATGGCGATTTCTAACTTTGACCGGTTTAAAAGTGACTAAACTAGAACCGTTGAAGCTAGAAATATTTAGATTTACTAAAATATAATTCTTTTTCTAGCTTTTGTACATATTACTCTTTCATGTGAGCCTAGGAATCATGTGATCGAAGATTTAGCCTCTGAATCTAGATTCGGTTCCCATAACGGACATTTCTCAGCTGCAGCCAACTTGTAAATTATCTATGGTGTCTGGATATCCTTAGACGACTCTCATGCCCATAAGGAGTTCAACACTTCTATGTATCTTATTTTCTCGAAAATGCTTCGCATCTCGAAAATAAAAGCAATCATGCCAAAAATATAATAAGATGGAAGTATCAAAGGCCTCAATTACTATTGAGCATAAGGGTTAAAAAAACCTATTTTTCAAAACTTCACTGCTATATCTTATTAAAATTTATTTATATAGGTGCAAATGAGGCATATTACTACTTCCAGATAATCGCACATAGGCCCAACACACACACACACATGCAGATAAAAAGTTAATTAAAAAGTGGCAGTAACAATGTTTTCACAGAAGTCGGGTGGTCCTAACACCTTCCCTCCGCTTAACCAAGCCCCCGAACCCTAACGAATCTCGGTTTCCAAGACCAGTTAAATAGTGTCTAGTTATTGGGTCTCTGTGTAAACCTTTTCAAAGTCGGTTGGGTTGGCACAACCATTTTAAATCTACCAACTGACAACTCTAAGTCAAATCTTCGACATTTACATGTAGAACTTTTTCAAACTTGCCTTTTTAGACAAAACTCACCCAAAATGAGAACACCAAAAGACAAGCACAGAAAGGGACATAAATTATCACGACGTCGACATGTAGCGACTCTACTGGGGACTCCAGTAAGAGGGCTTAAGCCGCTATTCAAAGTTTTTCAAAAACTTTTATCGGCTTATGTGTGAATACTACATTTATATTGAATGGATGTGTACTAATGCTTTATTTAATGCACTTTAGTGCTTCGTAGCATATCTGTCTGTGATATTAGTGCTTCGTACATGTCATCATTTTCATACGGTGAGACGCGATGTATGTGAATGTATGTTGCGTGATCCCTCCACCAGGAGGCAAACCCGTCGGTGTTTTATTACTGGACTCAAGGGAGGCTAATCCTGCGAGGCTCAAGAAAGGCACCACCCAGATCCAGTCCAATTAAAATATCAGATTAACTTCTCATCCAGTAAATTACGATGATCTGGGGAACTTCATGCCAAAAAGCCGCAAGAGTAGCCTAAGATAGGCCAATCTCTCATAAACCAAATGCATAGGGAAGTATCTTCATGCCTTCCCCTTTCAATTAAATATAATTTCAATTACATGTCAATCTCAATGTAATGGAAAATATGATGGTATATGGAAATATGCATTCCTTTTTTAATATCAAGACCTGTCATGCTATCTTATCATCTAAACGACTGACATCCGTTTTGTAGGAGAACATTAAAACACTCCTAAAAACGGACACATTGCATAGCATATAACATCTCCACGTTTCCCCAGACTAAACTACGTACTCTTTTTGTAGGGAAATGATTGGTCCCGTTACCCGTTCAAAGTCTAAAAAGGCACTAAGCCCACCGTCAGACATGGCTACAAGTTCCTAGCCTGATCCTACTCCTGTTTCCCACGAGGAGTTTGAAGGATTAAGGAATCAAATAACAGAGTTGGTTGTTCTTATGAATGAACTAAGCAAATCAACTTAGGGTCCATAAATACCCATCCAACCAGAATCCTCTACACAGGGAGGAATCCAAGGTCCAGATAAAGAAGTCCCAGTACCTGAGCTTCAAACTGAGAAGTCCAACAAAATCCCTGAAATCACCTATCTTAAAGAAGATCAAGACACCGATGATATTCCGAAAAAGGTTCTACAAATGGAAGAGACCATTTAGTCCATCAAAGGGACCGGAACACATGAAAGCGTTACCTATTCTGACCTTTGCATCTTCCCCAGGGTTCATTATCTGAAAAAATTCAAAGCTCCCGATTTCGAGAGATATGATGGATTGGGAGATTCCTACACTCACTTAAAAGTGTTCATTGGAGAACTCAGATCCTATGTCGAGAATGAAAAAATGAGAATGCAGTTATTTCAAAAGAGTGTAACTAGAGAAGCCAGAGCATGGTACACCAGATTGGATAACTCCAAAATCCACAGCTGGGAGGAATTAGCCCATGTCTTCGTTAATCAATACAACTTTCAAACTTAAATGGCTCCAGACATGTATCAGATTACCAAAGTCGAGAAGAAAGTTAATGAATCATTTAGAGAGTATGCCCAAAGATGGCGTCTGGCTGCTCAAGTAATCCCATCCAAGACAGAGACTGAGATGATGATGACCTTCATAGATATTTAAGAAGCTCCATTTTATGAGAGGGTCCTAACCGGTATATGAAAACCATTTTCAAAAATGATCAAGCACGGAGAAATGGTAGAGATGGGGTTAAATCTGGGAAGATTCAAGACCTCGCCGCTTTAAAAGCCGTAGCTAAGCATATCCAATCTGGAAGTTATGGGAACAACCCCGGAGGGTCCATAAGAAGAAAGAAGAGGATGTTTCCTTGATACAGCAAGGACAAAATCAAAAAGGCAACCAAAGCTTGCCTATTCAAAGGAGAAACTACTCCCCTTTTCAAACATAATCCTCAAATTCTCCCTAGCCAAAAAGTGGAGAAGTCAGACGTTTAAGAGTGTTCACACCCTTAGAGGACTCACTGGAAGACATTTTTAAACTTCTGACAGCTCAGAAGAAAATCACCCATCTTCTTCCACCAGCCAATCCAAGTGGAAAGGGCTTTAATACAAGTAAGAAGTGTGCTTACCATTCTAGAGCTTCAGGCTACGACACCCAAGATTGTTGGGCCCTCAAGCATAAGATCCAGGATTTAATAGACGGTGGCGAGATCGTGGTGACAAAGCCCAAACAACCACATGTTCAAGATAACCCTCTCCCTCAACACAAGGAAGATGATGTTAACATGATCAATAGAGCCAATAGAGGGAGGCCAAATTACCTCAAATATGTGGGTGGTTCTCCCTAAACTAGTAAAGATAATTTTGATAAGTGGGATTATTTAAAGTTCCAATTTATGATATAATAGGAGTTGAAGTCTATTAATGAACAAGTCAACCAACTAGCAGAACTGGCGATACATCAGGACCAAGTCACACGAAAGTTGTTCAGTCAGGAGTATGCAAGTCTCCTCTCCCTTATCACAAAAAATCCACCACAGACCCAAGAGAATGAAACCTTAGAGGAAAAGCTTGCAAGAAAAACAAGTGCCCAAGCCCGTCGGGAC
This sequence comes from Panax notoginseng, assembly GCA_016801055.1. Classification (NCBI taxonomy): domain Eukaryota; kingdom Viridiplantae; phylum Streptophyta; class Magnoliopsida; order Apiales; family Araliaceae; genus Panax; species Panax notoginseng. Next base: position 41,788,612 of record CM029012.1, read on the forward strand.
TTTTCCAACAAAAAGGAGTTCACCCATTTGGGCCAACCGATGGAAGAAATCTTGCAGATGCTGATCAATGAGGGAAAAATCATAGCACTGTTACCCCCAGTCAATCCACGTTCAAAAAGATTTGATGTAACTGAGGTTTGTCAATACCACTCCAATACTCGTGGTCATAGCACTGAACGATGTTGGGCACTCCATCATCTTATCCAAAATATGATTGCCAGCGGTGACCTGCAAATGGAAGACGATGACACCGTATGGCTTGAGAGTGGGGAAACATTTCCTCCAAGAGCGCAAAGATGGAGAGAAATCATAGCAGTCATATCCTCTGAGGGAGACCGGGCTGCAACAACCTTTACAATTCAACCAATCAAGCTCAAAGGAGTTGAAAACCCTTTGAAGGTGGTTGCACCAGAACCACTGGTATTGCCATTTAGGCCGTAGTATCCTATTACCAGTCTGAAGAAAGTCCCATGGGACTATGGGGATGTTGAAGGACCAACATAAAATATAACTGCTGTGGTATCCAAGGAAAATCCGTTGTATCTCCCTCAACGAGTGATGAAGCCAGTCATCAGATTTAAGGGGAAAGTGTCCAACGAGAAAATTAAAAAATTCCTCTGTAAAATGGTACATAAGCTTGAAAGAAGCTATCAGTACCCCGAATTTTAAACGATTTTATTTTTACGAATAATTTTTTATTTGTAATATCTGTATTGATTATCATTATTATGTTGAGCATGTGTGATATGAGCGTAGAAAGATAGTCAAATTAGTTATTGACTAAGAAATATGAATGAAGCTATGGTGACTAGCTGATAAAAACCCTAACCCTATTTACGGATAGGGCTTCGATGATTAATACAGTTATTATAATTGTATTTACGAGTATTGGTATGTGTAATATGAGATTAACGATCAAATATTGATCAGATAAGGTATAACCTTAGTAAACCCTAATGTTAGATAAGAAACCCTATTGTGCAGTTAAGAAACCCTAACGATCAGTTAGGAATACTAATTCTATTTTTAGAAACCCTAATTTCCTAATTGGGAACTCAAAACCCTAATTAACAAACCCTAATATTAAGTATTAAACCCTAAGGGTTAAGATTAAAGAGAATCATGTCAAATGGCCAAATTACCCTTAAAATTATATGAAAGATTACCAAAATACCCTTTTGGATGTGAAATTACTAAAATACCCTTTACTTAACTTTTAAGTAAATAGATATGGCCAAATCTAATGGCTCATCACTTGAGATATCCTATGTGCTCCAAATTCAAGGCAAATCAGATCTTATTGACACCTAGTGTGACACCCCCAAAATAGGTATACATCACCCACTCTGAGTCGCCAAATACATGGTATAGAAAACAACTACAACTTCATTATTACATTTGTCGTGCAAAATACGACAACACATATGCTGTGAGTTTAAATACAAACATTGTCTTCTAGACAGTATTTAAACTTAAATAAGTCTTCATTACAATTATTGATACACTATTTTACAAAAATAGTGAGGACTGTTAAAACAACTTTCTAGAACCATCAATCCATACCTCGACTAGTTCCCGCTATATTCTCGCCTCCGGAGAAGAAAAATGGAACAAAAAAGAAAATGGTGAGCTCAACTAGCCCAGTAAAGAATATTATGACTTATATAATGAACAACCAATTATCATTAGCCTTCAACAAATCAGATAAAATATAATGGATAACAAGTTTTAGATCAATATTCGCAGCAGAAATAACAATTCATTAGAAGAGTTAAGTAGAGAATTAAATCTACTATCATCTATGAATTTAAAAGTCCATCATCAATATCAATATACATCTTGAATCAAATATTCATCTTTACACTACGGACCAAAGATATTCATTTGTATCACCAGTTGGTCATGTTCATCTCAACACCTGTTCATCTTTACACTACAAGCCCAAGATATTCATCAGGTAATTATTTATCTTTGCACTACAAGCCAAAGATATTCAGTTATATCACCATTTAGGACTAAGGATGATGAAAAATATTTTAAATAAACGAATCCAGTGAGATTAACGAACAAAGATTAGGGATTCATACTTTGGTTTATCCAAGTTCATAAATACTCCATAATAATCAATTGTGGAGCAAAATTCAATAATGAAGATCAAAACATGGATACAATCAAAGATAGTAACCATAATAGACATCTTGGACAAAAAAAAAAGAGAAAATTTAATTTTTTTTATGAATAGTGCCATATTTGTAAATAGTGTCGTATACGTGAATAGTAACCCCGACAAAAAAGGTAGAGATTTCACAAAAAAAAATCATACTTCGTGAATAGTACTCGTGAATAGTGTCGTATTCATGAATAGTGCCGTATACGTGAATAGTAATCTTGATGTAAAAAGGTAAAATTTTTATAATAAAATTCATACCAATATTTTGTCATAATGATATTGAACGAAATAACATTATTTACGAAGAAAATAACATCCCTTACCTCAAAATAATAGTTCTTCTGCCTGAAATATCGGATATAACGTTGAAAAAAACTTGCACTGAATAGCAACTCTCAAAGTATCTAAATACTCACAAAATATGCTCAATAATATAGGGAGGGAAAGCTTATGATTCTGGTGTGATTTTCAATTCTAATTAAGTACCATATTTATAGGAAAATGCTTAGAACGCCAAATCAGACTAACCTACTACCTGATGACTTTACCTACTACTATTCACGCACACTACTTTTGAAATAAAATTTTACCACATTTCTCACCAACCAAAAGTGGGGCCCACCCATTCTAGAAAATTTCCAAAATATTTTAAATTTAAATATTAATCAGCAACTTCAATAATTCATAATAAATAGTCCTTTTATCAGAAAATACAAATTTTATGTCCACTCTATAGAAAATTTAATTCTCTACAACTTTGTTGAAGAAATTTTTTCAAAATTCCAAATAGAAAATGCCCGAAATCCACATACGGACGATTTTTAATACCTTCATTCCGACAAAATACTGATAAAGCAGCTCAGCATCAATTCCTTCATTTATATCCATATAAAAATAAATATTTCCTTATCATATAAATTAATAATTAATTATTCACAAATAATATTATAGAATCACAATTATGACAACCAGGTCATTCCCAGGAAAGGGGGGGATTTCCTATAAGAATTTCTCCTTACTGGGGTGCAATTAGGTGACCAAACCTCTTTTCTAGACAGAACTTCCTTATACATTACCAATAATGCTATCTAATAATATTATTCAAATAATATAAATTATTGATCTGATAATAGAAAATACTATGCAGTGACAATTATTGAAATAACAATAATATAAAATACCAACGTAGTAATTATTGAATCAATAAAATAAAATATTGAACAGTAATTACTGTAACAATTATTGAGTAGTACCTTCTTACTTAAGAATCAATAATTTAAAATACTGTGCAATACCGTGTGCTACTGTGCAACCACGCGTATTAATGTATTTTAACCACCGAGTATTCTAACAGTGTTAACGGTAACAACTATGCCGTTATTTGTAAAAACTCAAACTTATCATTTATTTCATCTGACCGTTTTCCATTATGGGGCCCACAAATGGCTGCGTCGTCGTACGAATAATCCCTGACAGTAAGAATATTCCACGATCAAACGAATATTCCCCGACAAAAATAAATATTTTATAACCACATGCTTTTTTTGCAAAATTTGCACATTTCACCCATAACCAAAGCATTATATCAAATTAACACCTTATTATTCACAATAATAATTAGAAGAAATTCGATTTTATTTATAAAAAAGTTGGGGTCTTATAACCTTCCCTCCTTTAGAAATTTCTTCCTCGAAATTGACGTACGTACTTAGTGTTTCAAAAATGTGAGGATATCTCGTTTTTATTTTTGATTCTAACTCTCAGGTCATTTCCTCAATAGCATGGTTCTTCCACAAAATTTTGACTTGTGGTATAACCCTTGTGCGTAGGACATGCTCCTTTCTATCCAAGATCTTAACAGGTACCTCTTCGTACGTTAAATCTTCGGTTATCTCGTCTGGTTCTAACTCAATAATGTGGTTTAGATCTTTCACATATTTATAAAGCACATAAATGTGAAACACATTATGAATACGAGACATGCTTGGAGGTCATGCGAGTCTATAGGCCACATTTTCTATTCGGTCAAGAATCTCAAATGGACCAACAAATCGTGGATTGAGCTTTCCTCTCTTCCCAAATTTTGTAACTCCCTTCCATAGAGCAACACGTAACAATACATGATCCCCAATATTAAATTCCACGTCCTTTCGATGAAGATCCGCATAACTCTTTTGTCGATCCTATGCCGTTTGTATACGTTATCAGATCATTTGGATCTTCTCTGTGGTCATACGTACCAACTTTGGTCCCAACAACGTTGCTTCTCCCACCTCATCCTAACATAATGGAGAGCGACACTTTCGTCCATACAATGCTTCGAATGGAGCCACACCTATACTTGCCTGATAACTATTGTTGTAAGAGAATTCCACCAATGGTAGGTACTTATCCCAACTCCCTTTGAAATTTAGGACACAGAGTCTTAATAGATCTTCAAGAGTTTGAATAGTCCTTTCTGATTGCTCGTCCGTTTGAGGATGGTATGCCGAACTGAATCATAAATCTGTGCCCATAGCTTTCTGCAAGTTAACCCAAAATCGTGAAGTGAATCATGGGTCACGATCTGAAACTATGGATACTAGTATGCCATTTAATCTCACAATCTCATTCACGTACATACAAGCAAGATGTTCAAGGGAATACGTCTCCTGTATCAGCAAGAACTAAGCAAACTTAGTTAATCTATCAACAATAACCCAAATCGCATCTATGCCTTGAGAAACTTTGGGAAGACCTGTAACGAAATCCATGGTAATGTGTTCCCATTTCCATTTTAGAATCTCAAGTGGTTACAATGGACCCTTTGGTACTTGATGCTCCTCCTTTACACGTTGACAAGTTAAACACCTCGAGATAAACTCCACGATCTCTCTCTTCATATTGTTCCACCAAAATGTATAGCAAAGATCATGATACATTTTGGTATTCACAGGATGGATTACAAATGGTGTATTTTGTGCCCCCATCATGATTCTATATTTCAAGTCTGAATCGTAAGGAACAAAAAGTCTGGAGTTGACTCAAAGTATTCCTTCTTCATCGATTCTTGCTTCTAGAACAACACCTTCTTGCACTTTCTTCTTCATATGCATCAGCTCCAGGTCCGTAGCTTGAGCAGCTTTAACTTTACAATTAAAGTTGGTTCTACTCGTATATTTGACATCATCATATGGGTCCATGGAGTCTTTAACTCTATCTCCATCCTTCGTAAGTCATACAAAATGGACCTTTGCGTTGACAATATCGCACTCGTACCCGCATATGATCTTCTACTCAATGCATCAGCTACTACGTTCGCTTTTCCAAGATGGTTTTGGATGGTATGATCGTAGTCTTTTAACAGCTCGAGCCAACGTCGTTGCCGCATGTTGAGTTCTTTTTGGGTGAATAAATATTTGAGGCTTTTATGATCTGTATAGATCTCCACTTTCTCCCCATATAGGTAGTGTCTCCAGATCTTCAACACAAAAACGACTGCTGCCAACTCCAGATCATGAGTATGATAATTTCTCTCATATTCTTTGAGTTGTTACGTGGCATAGGCTATGGCTTTCCCATATTGCATGAGAACACATGCTAACCCTTTGTCTGGAGCATCGCTGTAGATAACAAATCCATCCAAACAAGATGGTATTGTCAGAACAGGTGTTGAAATGAGTCTCCTCTTGAGTTCTTGGAAACTCTTTTCGCATTCCTTGCTCCATACGAATTTTATATCTTTACGAGTCCTCTAAGTTAACGGAGTAGCGATCTGAGAAAATTCTTCCACGAATCTCCGATAATAACCAGCTAAGCCCAGAAAGCTACGTACTTCGGTCACCGACTTCGGTTGTTCCCAACTTTGTATTGCTTCAATCTTCGCTGGGTCAATAGATACTCCATGTTTTGACACCACGTGCCCAAGGAATGCTACTTCCTCAAGCCAGAACTCGCATTTCTTCAGCTTGGCATATAGCTTATTGTCACGAAGCCTTTGAAGTACCAGCTTCAAATAGCGCTCATGATCTTTACGGCTTTTGGAATAGATGAGGATGTCATCAATAAATAGAACAACGAACTGATCCAAATCTTCTTTGAACACACGGTGGTTCATCATATCCATGAAAGTAGCATGAGCAATAGTAAATCCAAAAGACAAGACTAAGAATTCATAATGCCCATACCGAGTTCTGAAGGCAGTCTTTGGAATATCCTTAGTTTTAATCTTTAGCTGATGATATCCAGAATGAAGATCGATCTTTGAAAAGAATTATGCTCATTGCAACTGGTCGAACAAGTTATCAATGCGAGGTAGTGGATACCTATTCTTGATGGTGAAGTGGTTTAATTCCCGATAGTCAATATAAAGTCGCATACTCCCGTCTTTCTTCTTTACAAATAAAACAGGAGCACCCCAAGCAGATGTACTAGGACGAATGAAACCGATGTCCAATAACTCCTGTAGTTGGACCTTTAACTCCTGAAGTTCAATAGGAGCCATTCGATCTGGGGTTTTAGAAATGGGTTTTGTACCGGGTTCAAGGTCAATAAAGAATTCAACTTCACGTTCTGGGGGTAGACCGGGAAGTTCTTCAGAAAATACGTCAGGAAATTCACTAACAACAGAAATATTATTCAAATTTGACGTATTTTTGTTCAAGTCCATGACATGGGCTAAGAAAGCTTGACATCCGTTTTTCAATAAATGAATGGCTTTATGGCTTTATATGGCAGTGATTGACTTTAGTGGTTTGGTTGCTTGAATTTACATAACAGGTTGGTTAGAAATATAAAAACTAACAACCTTACGAAAATAATCAATTTTGGCATGATGAGTAGTTAACCAATCAATTCCTAAAATCACATCAAATGCAAGTATTTTCAAAAAAATAAGATCAACAAGTAATGTGATGGTACCAACTTAAATCAAGCAGAATTTATAAATAGTGGATGTAATGAATGTTTCTCCTAACGGAGTCTCAACAGATAAGCCAAAGTCTAATTTCTCCAGAGTCAAGTTCAAACGTTAAGCACAACTAGGAGAGATAAAAGAATGGGTAGAACCGGTATCTAGTAAGGTATAAACTTCGTAAAAAAATTATGATTAACTAACCCGTGATAACTTCGTTCGATTCCTCGCTTTTTGGGAAGTTACAAAAAGCACTCTCACTTGAACCACCGATTTTGACTTGTCATCATTACTGCTAGAATTGGCTTTCGCTATAGGGCATATTCCACCCTCAACTGGTTCGTCGTACTCCTATTTTATGATCTGAATCATTAATCTTTGATCCATATCGAATTGGGGTTGACCGCAATATACAGGGTAATTCAAAACTCGATGTTGGGTTCTCCCAATTATTGTCCAAAAAGAGAAATACATATCATCTATTTTAACCTTCTTAGATCGGACTTCTTTTTCCACAATATCAACGCGTCGTGCGGGTTTTACCCATGTATACTTCATTCTCACTCGTTCAGTTGTTTCTTCTTTCAGCTGATCCTTGACATTTGAATTCTCGTATTCCAGCTTTATCATTTTATACTCTGCCAAAAAGTGCTTCTGTTCAAGCATCACATATCGGGTAACACAAACTTGAATAATTGCATCCTTTTGCTCCACGACCGCCTACCGTTCTTCAGCCTACTCTTCTAACTCATGAATACGATTTTGCAATTCTACATTTCGATCATAAAATTCTCCTAATAAATCCTCCTCAGGTTCCTCTTCTTCTTCACTCTAAGCTACTACCTCTGTGACTAGCTCGGGTGCAACTATTAATTATTCACTCACCACATTAATATCTCTAATTTCTTCTTCGTCTGACATCACATTGTCCTAGTTGGTGATTAATGGTGTCTCCATGGTCTCATTCACTCTATTGTTAACATTTTCAGCTGTCATTTTCAAATAGTGTCATAAAAAAAGGGTTAATTAAAGAAATTGGCATACCACATAATATCCCTATATTCTTACCGACCAATTAAATATCAAATAAGCTTAGATAGGACACACTGGCGAAGGATTTACTCGTCTCTCCCCTCCTAATTCTATTCTCCGATCTCCGCTAGAGACCATATTCCTAAGCTCTGATACCAACTATGACGCCCCCAAAATAGGTATACATCACCCATTCTGAGTCGCCAAATACATGGTACAGAAAATAACTACAACTTCATTATTACAATTATCGTGCAAAATACGACAACACATATGCTGTGAGTTTAAATACAAATATTGTCTTCTAGACAGTATTCAAACTCAAATAAGTCCCCATTATAATTATTGATACACTATTTTACAAAAATAGTGAGGACTGTTAAAACAAATTTCTAGAACCATCATTCCATACCCCGACTAGTTTCCGCTATATTCTCGCCTCCTGAGAAGAAAAATGGAACAAAAAAGAAAAGGGTGAGCTCAACTAGCCCAGTAAAGAAAATTATGACTAAGATAATGAATAACTAATTATCGTTAGCCTTCAACAAATCAGATAAAATATAATGGACAACAAGATTTAGATCAATATTCGCAGCGAAAATAACAATTCATTAAAAGAGTTAAGTAGAGAATAAAATCAACTATCATCTATGAATTTAAAAGTCTATCAACAATAATTTATCCCTGTAACATCAATCAATATACATCTTGAATCAAATATTTATCTTTACACTACGGGCCAAAGATATTCATTTGTATCACTAGTTGGTCATGTTCATCTCAACACCTGTTCATCTTTACACTACGGGCCAAAGATATTTATTAGGTAATCATTTATCTTTGCACTACATGCCAAAGATATTCAGTTATATCACCATTTAGAACTAAGGATGACAAAAAATATTTTAAAGAAACGAATCCAGTGAGATTAGCGAACAAAGATTAAAGATTCATACTTTGGTTTATCCAAGTTCAAAAATACTCCATAATAATCAATTATGGAGCAAAATTCAAGAATAAAGATCAAAACATAGATACAATCAAAGATAATAACCATAACAGATAACTTGGACAAAGAAAAGAAAATTTAATTTTTTTATGAATAGTGTCGTATTCGTGAATTGTACCGTATACGTGAATAGTATCGTATACGTGATTAGTAATCCCAACACGTAAAGGTAAAAATTCTACAAGAAAAATCATACTTCGTGAATAGTACCGTATTCGTGAATAGTGCCGTATACGTGAATACTAACCTTGACATGAAAAGGTAAAAATTTCATAATAAAATTCATACCAATATTTCGGCATAATGATATTGAACGAAATAACATTATTTACGAAAAAAAATAACATCTCTTACCTCAAAAGAATAGTACTTCTCCCCGAAATATCGAATATAACGCTGAAGGAAACTTGTACTGAATAGCAACTCTCAAAGTATCTAAATACTCACAAAATACACTCGAAAATATAGAGAGAGAAAGCTTATGATTCTGGTGTGATTTTCAATTCTAACTAAGCACCCTATTTATAGGAAAATGCTTGGAACGCCAAAGCAGACTAACCTTCTACCTGATGGCTTTACCTGCTACTATTCACGCACACCACTTTTGAAATAAAATTTTAGCATATTTCTCACCAACCAAAAGTGGGGCCCACCCATTATAGAAAATTTCCAAAATGTTTTAAATTTAAACAATAATCAGCAACTTCAATAATTAATAATAAATTGCCCTTTTATCAGAAAAATATAAATTTTATGTCTATTTTATAGAAAATTTAATTCTCTACATCTTTGTAGAAGAAAGTTTTTCCAAATTCTAAATAGAAAATGCCCGAAATCCACATACGAACGATTTTTAATTCCTCCATTCCGATAAAATACTGATAAAACACCTCGTCATCAACTCCTTCGTTTATATCAACATAAAAATAAATATTTCGTTATCATATAAATTAATAATTAATTATTCACAAATAATATTACAGAATCATAATTATGACAACCAGGTCGTTCCCAAGAAAGAAGGGGTTTTCTGATAAAGATTTCTCCTTACTGGCGCGCAATTAGGTGACCAAACCTCTTTCCTAGATAGAACTTCCTTAGACATTACCAATAATGCTATCTAATAATATTATTCAAATAATATAAATTATTAATCTGATAATGAGAAATAATGTGCAGTGATAATTATTGAAACAACAATAATATAAAATATCAACGTAGCAATTATTGAATCAATAAAATAAAATATTGAACAATAATTATTGTAATAATTATTGAGTAGTGCCTTCTTACGTAAGAATTAATAATTCAAAATACTGTCCAATACCGTGTGCTATTGTGTAACAACGCGTATTACTGTATTTTAAACACCGGGTATTCCAACAGTGTTAACGGTAACAACTATGTCGTTATTTGTAAAAACTCAAACTTATCGTTTTCTTCATCTGACCATTTTCTGTTATGGGGCCCACAAATGGCTGTGCCGTCGTACGAATAATCCCCGACAGCAAGAATATTCCATGACCAAACAAATATTCCCCGACAAAAATGAATATTTTATAACCACTTGCTTATTTTGTAAAATTTACACATTTCACCCATAACTAAAACATTATATCAAATTAACACCTTATTATTCACAATAATAATTAAAAGAAATGTGATTTTCTTTATAAAAAGTTGGGGTCTTACACCTAGCAACATTAGCATCCACTAGATCAAAGATTGGGATTTTAAAGAAAGAGAAAAATCAAAGAAAGCCTCATTTGTGTTCATTATCCTAGCCAAGTCTCTCTCTTCCTCAAGCCACGAAATTTAGATAGTAAACCAGTCCCAAGAAAAGCCAAGAACACCCGAAGATCAGATTATGAAGTGAAGATTAAAGGTTGTTCAAGAAAGGTATAAACTATAACCCTAATCTAGATCTTATATGCTTAGGAAAAGTTTATATTTTTTTTGTTTATATATGTGTTATGTGATGTTACTTAGTGATCTATGATGATATATCATGGATCCATAACATCTAAGTGCATGAAAAATGAAGATTTTATAAACTGTCAAGAACCCTAAAAATATGGCTTGGCAGTCAAATGTCAGAGATCATAGATCTAAATATGTTAATTGTTAGACTTGATAAGTGTATCATTGTTACTGTGACGACCCCAGAATAAGTCCAATCCACCCAACCCATTCTGAGTCGCTAAATACATGGTACAGAAAATAACTACAACTTCATTATTACAATTATCGCGCAAAATACGACAACACATATGTTGTGAGTTTAAATACAAATATTGTCTTGTAAACAATATCCAAGCTCAAATAAGTCCTTATTACAATTATTGATACACTATTTTACAAAATAGTGAGGACTGCTAAAATAACAGTCTGGACCCATCACTCCACACTCCGACTAGTTCCCGCTATATTCTTTGTAACGATTTGATTGTTTGAGTTGTGATTCTGGGGATAGAATCCTTGTAAGGAGGGAAGGATGTAACAATCCAGAATTTTAAATTGTAATATTAAATATTTATTGAAGTATATAAATATTTATTTGATGTGTTTATTGTTGAAATTGATAAAATAAATATTTTATTGATGTGGTTATTATTAGTAAATATTTATGAATTAAATTTATTAGATAATATTCTAAATTAAATTAATTTATAATTTAGAGAGTTGCAATATAACATGAGTTGTTATATTGTTGTGTTGAGTTAATAATTTAAATGGTATATTAAATTATTAAATAAAATTATAATTTTGTGTTATTTGTTTAAATGATATATTTAATTAAGATATAGTGTGTAACTAATTTATTTGATTAATGTTGGATATGAAAATCCAAATAAATAATATGTGATTATAAATTATAAACTAAATTGTTTATTAAAATAAATAATGGAGTTTAATTTAGTTATGACCAAATAAGGCTTAAATATATTAAGTCTTTAAATTTTAAAGGGTTTTGCTAAATAAAGCCTTGTGGCTTTTGGATTTTTAATTTTTTAATTTAAATAATAAAAATATAAAATAAATTAAATAATAAATATAATATATTTATAATATATACGTTTAGTTTGTAACTGATATCATGATTAATGTGTGTATTAAGGTTTATCAGTTTTATTTTTACGCATAAGGTTTATCAGTTGGTCTTACGCCTTATTTGCTAAGCCTAGAGAATACAGAGAATTGAGAGAGAGCTTGAGAAAATTGAGAGGAAGTTCTGAGTTTTCAAAGCAAATTCGGTGGTGTTAGCAAGGATTTTAAAGAAAATAAAGGTATTTTTCACAATCTCCATATTATATATATATATATATATATATATATATATATATATATATATATATAAGTGTACGACAAATTTTTATATATTCTGTGAATTTCTAATTTGTTAAATTGTTGCTATACAATGGGTTACTTGTGATTATATGTGTTTATGATGATTAGTGTTTGTGTTTAAACAAGAAAATTGCATGCTAATTTCGTATAATAGTAGAAAAATAATTACAGTGTATATATTTTTCTTTTGGCTTATAAAAGTACCAATTATGGTGCCCAATTTGCATGTTAAGCGGTAAATTGAGTCTTGTTTATTCTAGTTCATTAAGAAAACGAAAATAATGTAGTTTGATCGAAGTGATTTAGTGAAGAATTGAAATCACAGTGTTGATTTTTGGGAAGAATGTCAAAAAATTGAGTTTTATATGAAAATGAGAAATTTGAGAAATTAAACTAGTATAATTGTTGTTAAATTGTTCTATGTTGAGGAATATGTTAACAAATGTGTTTGTGATAGTTCTATACCATTTGTACGTGTTAATATTATTGTTTGGTGGGTGAAATTCGTGTTTGTTGGGCTAAAGTCGGCTACTGTTCATAGATGTCTCTGTTTCTATCTGTGCACCAGCGCAGCTGTAACGACCTCAAAATCTATACAATTTAAATCTCGACTTTGGTCGTTAACCAAACATTCAACCTCTAATTTTACATCATTATTCGATATTAAAAATCACTAAAAATTGCGAAATATTTAAAACTTTTGTACATTTCCTTCTTTATTGCCCTAAATCGCAACCTTTACATTACATCTCTTCGATTCCAATATATATCATGAATCGCTACAATAAACTGACTATACAAAGTCTTATATCATAAATAGATATCCATATACACTGGATAGCTCAATTTACAACTCAACAATATTTACATTCAAAATATTACATACATTTCTCATAAAACATAAGTAATCTTCGTGAATATAGTTCTCTATAACTCACTTAGCACATATCCTTACCTTAATTCCTTGACCTGCAAAAGTGGTTATTTGCAAGAGTGAGCTCGACAGCCCAGTGAAATCTAACAGTTTTCATGCATCACATAGCACATAATAACATGCTCGATATACATCTCATTAAAGTAACATGGCATACATGCTTTTAATTCACATACCAAATATCAAGATTGAGTTCCTTACTCAATCATCATTCTTTAGCCAAAATAATGCGGTCATATATTGACTTTAACATTTCATTATTTCAACATATATATATATATATATATATATATATATATATATATATATATATATATATATAACATATCATGCAATTTAAAACAGTTCATCAAGTCCACGTAGAAAATAGGAACCGAAAGACTTGCCTTGATCGTTGTTTACCAATAACAGTTTAACATCTTACAGCTATCTGCACTTCACGTGCCCTACGCAATTATATAATCATACACATCAAATATTAGTCACATAACAATACATAGTAATTGTAATGTAAACTCTACTCTACGTCTATTAATAAATATACAATGTTCAACTTAATTGTGTTAACTTTTAACTTATATCTCACTATATTTCATATTTGCAGTTCATTCAAGTGCTCAAGTCTTGCTAGGACTACTTATTGGCTTTAGATTAAATCCACTCCATATCTTATAATATCCATTTCAATTGAATTGAAACACTTTTTAAGTTCATTAACACTTGGCATGACATTCCGACGTTCATTCGTCACACGCCCGATTTGCCTCTCTTGTGTATGCTTACTATGCATCTATAACTTATTTAACATATTATTTATTAATGTTAAGCATCATTATATTTACTAACATTCATGTTTTATAACTTAGGACATCATCTTTTATGGTCAGGAGCACTACATATGCATATGTGCATGCCTGACGCCCTCCGATTGCCTCCGAAAGCATAATAGTCCTAAAGATGACCATTTAATGACCTCAAATTGAAAAACTTAAAGAATGAAAGTTGTAGGTCTATTCGTCCTCGTTCTGGATCATCTTCAATCACCTCAATCGGAGTTCGTATAAAAACGTTATGGCCGTTTTCCTACAGCCAGCGCTGGGGCGCGAGACAGTGGCGTTGGGGCGCGAATTCTAGCGCGCCGGGGCACGAAATTTGGCGCTGGGGCTCCATTTTTGGCGTTGGGGCGCCGAAACTTGCAGAACCCAACCATCGGAGAACAGAACAACTAATTTCTCTCTATTTAACACTACTAACATCTAAATTAACATGCATAACTTATATATATAACTCATATACACATTACCCAACATGCATATACTAATTTAAACCACTAAACAACAATCACAAAAAACTTAATTCCTTGAAAACCATATTTTAAACCCAAAAAGTCCATTTTTATACTTCTAGACACTGTGAACACGGTAATCACAATTTATAAACCAATTTTGATTCTTTGAGACTACGATTATCTGAATTTCATAACAAATCAGTATACTCAACGTTAAATTCCACGTTTAGCTAACAGTCAATTACTCATTTATTACCAAGTCATGCTCATGCTTATCTTTACTGTAAAACCAATTTCGTTCATGTTCATGTTCATGCTAGTTATAACAATACAACCACCTATAATTATCATAATTCAATTGTATAGCCTAATTCGGAATAAGAATTCACAGAACATATAAATTTTATGCCGTAAAACTCATACATATTCATATATCTATACAATAACACAATTTCCCATTTACAGAGACTTTACAAAATTTTGAAAGCCATATAATATAAAAATTTTAACAACGTAATAATAATGGGTTGAAGAATTTACCCAAAGTGTAAAGTGTGATTAGTAGGAGATGAATTCCTTCTCAACTCTTGTTCAATCACACACTCACAATCTCCCCAAAAATTTCTCAATCTCTTTCTGTGATGCTAAGCCAGACTTAAAAAAATGAAGAAGAAGAAGACGTTTATAATACAGAAAAAGAACTGACGCGTTGAGGTCAGTTACCCAATCATGGGTAACTGCTCTTAACTTCCCAAAAACCATGTTTGGCTACTATTTAATTATTACTTCTATTTATTTTAATCAATCCCCTATACTATAGTTTAATAATGTCACATCTAATTATAACATAAATCAAATATCTTATTTAATTTAATTTAAATAAAATATGATAATTTCTTATTAATTCACATAATCAAATAATTAAATTCTCATTTATTAATAATGTCAAATTATTAGATCTCTAATTAATCATTAAATTAATTAAAATAACATTAGGCTTATTAATTATTTCTTTTAATTCAATAAGCTCACATAAATACATACTTGAATAATCAATATTCTCCACATTAATTTAATAAATATAACAAATATAATTACATTAATCTACCATAATTTCATTAATTAATTATTTAATCTAATAATTAATTCATCGAAAAATATTTATTTAATTTAATAAATATTTAATTTAATTTATAAAAATCTCGGTTGTCACATCTTCCCCCCCCCCTTAAAAGGATTATGTCCCCAGAATCACGACTCAATAATTCATTCGTTACAATCTTCCCTACTTACAAAGATTCTGTCCCCAGAATCGAAGACACAAATTAAACACACAACTCAGAGAAATCTTTCATCATTTTATCTAAATATAGATTTTATATTTCATACTACATTCATTACTTTAACAAATTCTAGGTTTCGTTTCATAACTTTCACTTGAACTCAATTATATTCTGAGTATTATATATCTTTTAACCCATTCATTTCCTTTTCTAAGGATCGCTATCAAAAACACTCGGGATATTACAAGCTGCGCTGATGCCAAGGCTAAAAATGGCGCAGCTGCGCCAGTTCCAAGTCTGTGTATGGCACAGCTGTGCCATACATTGATCTGAGGCAGAGCCTTCTGCTGCTGCTACATATTTTGGGGGTGGCCTTACTGTGACACCCCTAAATCCGGTACTTCTATTTCCACAGGATTCGGTGTTCACGATACAAATAACATCTATCTACCTACCCATAATAATGCAAACCATGCAATAATAGAAATAAAAATCTTCCCCTTATAGGGTTACAACATCTTAATAATAATAATACAAATCTCAGGTTAAACTAACCTTAAAACATCTGTGCGGAATTCTAACAAATAAGTCTTAAACAACATCTTTAACTTAAGTCTTAAACAAATACATCATATAAAATAACAAGTCATATCAAATAATAAGTCTTCATCATTTGCTAACTTTGCTCTTGCCCTTACTAGTGGAAGGTTCATCACTTCTTTCGTTCTTAACTGCAATGTTATTATTAAGAAAGAGTGAGCACAAATGCCCACAAGTATAATAATGAAATAACAGTATAATAACATGCGAATAAATCAAAGACATTTGAATAAAAGCTCAACTTTTGAATCAAGAATGAATAACAAGAATCAAAAGAATTCTGGGGGTTATAAGACCTTGAACTATGTCCTAGGTTAACAAGCGTTATACTTGAAACCTTTAACAGTCATAAGATTATGGACCTTCTTCTCGTACTTAGGGGGATCAGCCCTTAGTACCATACTGTGCACAATATCTTAACGCTAAGCGTAAATAATCTCCTATACAGGGTTGTTCATCTCAGTTTGACATTCCAGTCCGCACCAAAGGAAGTTTGGTGCGGATAATTCTTCAAGGGTTCTGAAATTTAGAATGCTCATCAACTATGGACTAGTTGAATCATTAAGGTTTCATTAGTCTAATAAAGTTCAACAATAACGATATTCAATTTGAATAATAATCTCAAGAAGTATACAATAGAACAATTATTGTATAACTAAATCATACTTTGAAAAGATAATCAATCTTTAATAAATCATTTGAACTTGAATAATAGTAACGATAGCTTATTCAAGGTAAATAATAAGCTTGAACAATAATGACAAATAGGGTTAGGGAACTTGCTCAAATTTAAGAGTTTAAGTTTAGGAAACTTGCCTCGTGCGTAGATTACACTTTAACTAAGCACGTTCTTTGAATTAAATCCTACATACCATTCACATAGACAATACCAGTTAATTATAACTTAACTAATCATCATAAACTCATTCTCTTTGTCTACTTTAAGTATTGATTATACTTAGTCAAATTATCACATTTACTGCCACATAATATCACTTCATAAATAATAATTTAATTATGTGTTCAATAATTTAATCCCCATGTAATTATGTTATTTACATGTTTAAACAGCTATTTTTATCATCACATTATACCTCTAACATGTTTACATGTTCATTACGTTAATCTACTAACACATTGTTAGACTTAAACATTTTTAATATCTCATTTCTGAATTTTCTGGGGAGTGGCGCTGCGGCACCACGTTTGTACTGGCTCTTGGCGCTGCGGCGCCATGGCGCTACGGCCTGACACCTGACGTTGTGGTGCGGTGGCGCTGTGGCGCGGGACTTCAGTTATGGAGTTGGCGCCGCGGCGCGAGACCCCAGAATCTATTTCCCAGTACGCGAAGAACACAGAGTTCAGCGAAATCAACACATTTTTAACACTAATTTCACCAAATTACACATACCCACATGTTATAATTTATACATAAACATAACCCATCCTTTGTAAAGTGATTTTAACCATTTAAAACACCCAATAACATAATTAAATCATGTAAAATTGGACTGTTCTTGATGTTCTTGAAGTTTTTAACATAAATTCCTAAAATTCAACGCCACGGATTCGTTATAAGGCCAAATGCATTCATTTAAAGCTTGGTCTCTTTGTATTAACATGCATAATAATGTAGGAGTGTAAAATTTAGGGATAATATACGATCACTACATAAAATTTCACATATAAGGCCATAAGGCCAAAACCCAAACTCTGTAATTTTGCAGCAATCATATATGACGTAAAATTATGAATTGATGATATGGAATCATGCAATATATATATAAAACACATATATTCACATATATTCACATAAGCCTTACAAATTCCCATCATAAAACTTTACAGTACTTGAAAATCATATGTATAAAAACTTAAATACGTAAAAGTAGAAATTGAGTTTGGGATAAATTACCCAGAGTATAAACTAATGGAAGAGATGATCAGTGGTGATTCTTTCACAAGTAATTGATAATTATACACTCAAGCTTTTCTCTCAAATTTCTCAATCTTTCTCTCTGTGAACTCTAAAGACTTAGGAAATAATAAGGAAGAAATAAAAGACGTAAGATACTAAGGGAGAAAACTGACGCGCATCATGGTCAGTTGCCTATCATGGGTTAACTGGCCATAACTCCCTCTAATGCCACGTTTGGCTAGATTAATATTTACAAAACCCATTAATTTAATAAAACTTTTACAATATAGTTTTAATTAATGTTACATCCACCTGCACAATAATCCATATATCTTATTTAATTTAATATAAATAAAATATAATAACTTCTTATAAATTCACATAGTCATATAATTAATATCTCATTAATAAATAATGTCAATTTATTAAATCTCTAATTAATAATTAAATTAATTAAATACCAATATGCTTATTAAATATTTCTATTAATACAATAAGCTCACATAATCACATACTTTGATAATAAAAATTCTCTACATTAATTTAACAAATGTAGCACATATAATTAAATTAATCTACCACAATTGCATCAATTAATTATTTAATCTAATAATTAAATCATCGAAAAATATTTATTTAATTCAATAAATATTAAAATTAATTTACAAAAATCTCGTTCGTCACATCTTTCCCCCTTAAAAGGATTCTGTCCCCAGAATTACGACTCAATAAATTCGACCCGTTACACTTACCACTTGGTCTAAGGTTATGTTAACGTGTCAAACATGTAGTAAGAAGATTAATATAGAACCATGATATGTAATTGATAAATTCAAAGTTAGAATGATTAGTAAGTGATGAACGTGGTATATTAGAACTTAGTGAGCATGATGAATAGTAAACAGGTGTTGTGAAGGTTAACACTTGTAATTTCTTATATTTGTATGGTAGCTTAAGACTTGTGCTAAAAATAATAAGTCTAACTAGAAATGCGTGTTATGTTGGAACGTGAATGTTAGTATATCTAATAGATGGTGGTTCTAAACCTATATGTAGGTGAACGTAAGTTTAATATTATAGCTTACGCTTGAGGCAAGTTTCTAAATCTTATCTTTTTACATTGAGCAAGTTTTTTACTTTAAATTTTTATTAAGCGAATTCTTGTATTCCTAATCATTATTTAAGCAAGCTATAACTTTAACTTTATTCGAACAAGCTTTGAATTCTAACACTTATTGATGTATTCTAACTTGTTTATTGTTGGACAAGTATCTTTATTGTCATTCGTGTATTTTGAATGAAATTTTCTTGAATTCTAATTTCTAATGTGGAATTGTCTTAATTTAATTACTTGACACAAGTTATTCTCATAATGAGCAAGTTTTATTTTTAGCTTGCTATTACTTAATGTATATTCAATAATTCATAGCCCTAGCTTAATATTATTCAAGCAAGGTTTACTGTCATTTGATACCTATGCTTTGTAGTTGTTTCTAAGCATAAGTTCAATAAATAGTTAGTTCGCTTCCGATTATTCATTGTTCCATATTATGTTATTATTGATCAATTGTTGTGTTATCAAACCTTATTGATTCAACTAGTCCTCTAGTTGTTGATCGTTAAACTTCAAATTACCCTTGAAAGCTTATCCAAACCAAACTTTCTTTGGTGCGGACTTGTACTCAAAAACTGAGAAGAACAACCATATTATAGGGGATACACAATGCGTTAAGATGTTTGTGCATAATACATGGTACAAAGGGCTGATCCCCCTAAGTACGTGAAGTCCCTACAGTATAGCTGTTAAGGTTAGAGTTGAAAGATTACTTGTAACCGTGGACATAGTTTGTGGTTTTATGACCCTCAGACATATTTCTTATTTTGATTCTCGTTGTTGGTTAGCATTGATATAGTACTATTCAGTATTGAGGAGCCCATTCATTGGCAGTTATTATTCTTCTGTGGATTTATTATTATATCTAGTGAGCAATTGTTTTGCTCACTCTTGAATAAAAATGATTATTGCAGCTAAAGTTGAGAAGGTCGACGAGCCTTCAAATAGCAAAGGAAATGGAAAAATGTACTAGTGATGAAGACTTGTAATTTCATTTATTGTCCTAATGTGGGATTTTATATTTAATGATGTGATGTATTTATTTTATTTTCGCACTTGATTTATGTTTAAGGTTAGACAACCTGAGAAGACTTTTTGGATTAATGATGTAACCCTTTAAAGAGAGGATTTATGGTTTAAATATTATTTTATTTTGGGTAGATAGTATGTATGTATGGAAAGTGAACACCAAGTCTTAGGGGAATGAAGTACCCAGATTTGGGGGTGTCATAGGTTGGTATTAGAGCTTTAGGTTATGAACCTTAGGTGGGGAAAAGCCTTAGGAAGTAACCTTTGAAAAGATAGTGGTGATAAACTCTTATCAAGTTTTAAGGAAGAAGTAATAATACACTTATGTGCTTATATGATTACAACTTATGTGTTCGTGAGTGTCGAGTAGTAATGATTAGTAATTAAAACTAAAACTTTTTTTGTCAGGATGACTAATGTCCGAGAATCCAGTTAGGCTAGGGAGGAAGGACCTCAGATGCCTAGCGAGAAGGAGTCTCATGACATTCAGGTAGTTTGGAAACAACTACTGCCACGAGAGTATGCCCCGTTGGTCACAGTGGTTGAAGATGAGGATGATGAGGTAGAAATGAATGAGGAGGATCCCGTTGAGCTGCCACAGGTGAATGAGGATGACGAAGACGAGGAGGAAGATATTCCACTGAACTTGATAGCTGCTCGTATGTACGATGAAGTCTACGATCGCAATGTGGAACTTTAGGATACTGTCAAGCAGTTGCAAAAAATAGTAGCTGTACAACAAACCTCGATGGCACAGAAGGACGATGAGATCCTAGATTGAGAGGAACGTCTGAATAATGTAGAAGAGAAGCTGGTTCACACTGAAGAGGAGAACGAGCAAATGACAGAGGAGATTGCAGAGTTAAAGAACAAGCTGAAGGAAGAAGCTACTAAGAGAGCAAGAGACGAAGACGCATACATGGAAGCTTATCAACGAGCCGGAGTAGCAGAGAGAAACGTACAAGCAAAAAGGATGAAGATGAAAGAGATGCATAACGTATTCAACACCGTGATCAATCGAGCTCAAGATCAGGTTATGGGTTATCCTATTCAGTTTGAGACGCTGCCATCATTCATATTAGATCACATAACAATGTTTCAGATTATGGAGGAAGAGCGTCATAAGGCTACGTAGTATCTTAGTAGGACATTGTAGTGGTTGCATCTGTTATGCAATTAATAAAATGCTAAATAATATGTAAATCCCTGGTGATATGTAATCTATGGGATATGATGATGATGTTATCCTAAAACTTTAGTAGTTCAGTAAAGTAAGGTAAATAGCAGAGATGCTATTGTTATGGTGTTTTCAAAAAGATTATGAAGGAATAAAAGTCATTATTTTATTTTATTCCAAGTGTTATGTGTTTTGTGATGATAATCTTTTATGATGTGCAACTTAAGTATAAAATACTTGAAAGAATTGAGATACAATCTAATGGGTGTATTTTTAACAGAAAATGACTCCAAGACGCCAACCACGATAGGGACATACCAATAACAACAATGTTGAGGCTAATCCAGTTCAGCAATTCGTAATGCTACTGACGGGAGCATTACAGAATCAGCCACAGAATCAAGCTGCAACATTTAAGGACTTCAAGGCGGTTGGGCCACCAGAGTTCCGTGGGTCCATGAATCCAGTTGAGGCACAGACCTGAATTATAGAGATAGAGAAGGTTTTCGATATTGCTAGGGTAGGGGATAATCAGAAGACTATTTTTGCAACATTCATGTTGAAAGCAGAGGCTAGTTATTGGTGGCAAGCCAATAAAAATCGAGGAGGTCAAGGGGTAATGTCTTGCTAAAGGTTCAAGAAAATATTCTTTGAGACCTATTTTCCAGAAAGTTCGAAGAATCAGATGGAGGTGCAATTTCTAGAACTAAAATAAGGTACAATGACGGTGTCGGAGTATGCCACGAAATTCAATGAGTTCGTAAGGTTTGCATCATATCAAGTGAATACGGATGAGCGCAAGGCAAGGAGATTTGAACAGGGATTGAAACCCTAGTTGTACAGTAGGGTTTCCCTATTCCAGCTAAAGACATTTGTAGCGGTGCTTGAGAAAGCAATTCTCGCTGAAAGTGGAGGCGAGGCTGTAATAAAGCACAACCAAGAGCAGAGAAAGAAGAAGAATGAAGGTGAAGCTAAGAATGGTGGTGGTGGTAACGGTGGAAATGGCAACAATAATTTGAAAAGGAAATGGAATACAAATGTGGGAGTTGGAAATCAGCAAGGTAACCTGTAAAAGAAGAAGATTGACACATGTGTTACATGCAAAAAGTTTCACGCAGGTATGCGCTTAGGGGGGAAGCGGGTATGCTTTAACTGTGGCTAGGAGGGTCACATTTCCCTAAATTGCAATTAACCCAAGAAGAATGCTTGTTACACCTGCGGGTTGAAGGACCATTTTGCTCGTGAGTGTCCAAAGAAGAAATCTGGTGAGACAACTGGAAGCAAGGGAAATGGCGGTGGAGGTACACTGACCATTGCTGGACCAACGACATCAAACAAACCCACAGCCAGGACCTTCAACATGATGGTGCAAGATGCGGTGCAATCAAAGGATGTCGTGTCATGTATTATCCCAATCAATGATATAAATACATATGTATTATTTGATTCGGGTGCTACTTGCTCGTTTATATCTGATGAATTCGCTAAGAGGTTAGAAATACCTAGTGAAGAGTTGAATTTCCCTTTAAACATAGAAATTGCGAATAAGAAAGTAATTCCTATTAGGTTCGTATACAAGAACTGTAGGGTGAATATTAAGGGGAATGTTATGACAATATATTTAATCCCGATAAAACTCGGAGAGTTCGATGTTATTTTGGGAATGGATTGGCTATTTAATTATGAAGCGATAATTGATTGCCAAAAGAAGTGTGCAAACCTTATGACTCCATAAAAGGTAGTTTTCTATGGTAGCAAATCGCCTAGACAAATGAGATGTCTGACGGTTATGCAGGCCAAGAAGTTGTTGGATTAAGGCTGTGTAGGATATTTAGCTTACATAGTCGATACTCAAAAGAAGAAGGAGACGAGATTGGAGGAGGTACCTGTGGTTAAGGATTTTATAGACGTGTTTTTGGAAGATTTGCCTGGACTTTCGCCTGACAGAGAAATCAAGTTCGTGATCGATTTAGCACCAGGAACTGCTCCAATATCGAAGGCACCGTACAAAATGGCTCCGGTAGAGATGAAGGAACTAATAGTACAACTGCAAGAGCATCTAGACAAGAAATATGTTCAGCCTAGTGTATCACCGTGGGCAGTGCTGGTGTTATTTATGAAGAAGAAGGATGGGTCAATGCGTCTTTGCATTGATTATAGGGAATTGAACAAAGTCACTATTAAAAATAAATATCCGTTGCCAAGGATAGATGACTTGTTTGATCAACTGAAAGGTGCTAGATATTTCTCGAAAATAGATTTGAGAAGTGGGTATCACCAACTGAAAGTAAGGAAGGAGGATGTACTGAAGACGGCATTCCGAACTCGGTATGGACATTACGAATTTTTGGTGATGTCTTTTGGTTTGACAAACGCCCCTGCATCGTTCATGGATTTGATGACCAGGGTGTTTAAACCATTTTTAGGCAAGTTTGTGGTAGTGTTCATCAATGATATTTTGGTGTACTCTAAATCTCAAGAAGAACATGTGGAACACTTACGTATGACGCTGGAGATGTTAAGAAAAGAAAAGTTATACGCAAAATTCTCTAAATTTTGGCTAGATCGTGTACAATTTCTTGGGCACGTGATTGACAAATATGGGATTTCAGTGGATCCATCAAAAGTGGAAGCTGTAATCAATTGGGAACAACCAAGAACACCATCGGAGGTGAGGACTTTCTTGGGACTGGCCGGTTATTATAAAAGATTTATTCAAGATTTTTCCAAGATAGCCACTCCGCTAACAAATTTGACAAGGAAAGCTGTAAAATTTGTTTGGACGGAGAAGTATGAAGAGAGTTTTCAAGATTTGAAGAAGAAGTTAAGTGTGACACCTGTGTTGTTATTACCAGATAATACGGGAAACTTTGTGGTGTATAGTGATGCCTCACACAAATGGTTGGGTTGTGTCCTTATGCAAAATGGCAAGGTCATTGCGTATGCATCAAGTTAATTGAAATACTACGAGAAAGGGTATTCGACTCATGATTTAGAGTTGGCGGCGGTTGTGTTCGCTTTGAAGATATGGAGACATTATCTCTATGGAAAAAAATGTGAGATCTACACAGACCATAAGAGTCTGAAGTATATTTTCACACAGAAGGACCTAAACATGCATCAAAGGAGATGGATAGAATTAATAAAAGATTATGATTGTGAGATGTTTATCATCCAGGCAAAGCGAATGTGGTTGCAGATGCTTTATGCAGGAAAGGTCGTGAGAAATTGATGTTGTTAACCAACCAGGAAGAGCTTATTTCAGCGATGGCAAGGCTAGAATTGGAAATCAAATTTTCAAAAGAATCCAATGAAAAAGTATACCAGATGGAAGCTAGTACAACTTTGGTGGACAAAGTGAAGAACGCTCAACAGGATGAAGAATGCAGGATAATAAAGGAAAGTGTGGTCGAGGCTAAAGAGGTGAAGTATAAGGTTGATGCTGAAGGAATACTAAGATTTGAGGGACGAATTTGGGTTCTAGCAGTACCGGATATTAAAGAAGACATCTTGACAGAAGCTCATAGCTCAAGATATTCGATTCATCTGGGAAGTACAAAGATGTATTAAGATTTGCGGCGGCATTTTTGGTGGCCAAATATGAAAAGAGACGTTGCAGAATGCGTTGCAAAGTGCTTGACATGTCAAAGAGTCAAGGTCGAGCATCAAAGACCAAGCGGATTACTTCAACCGTTGGAAATACCGGAATGGAAGTGGGAGCACATCATAATGGATTTTGTGGTAAGTCTTCCAACAACTCAGAAAGGATACGATGCGATATGGGTGATAGTGGATAGATTAACGAAATCAACCCACTTTTTGCCAATAAAGATTAGGTTTAATATTGATCAACTGGCAAAACTGTACGATATGGAGTTCCAGTGTCAATAGTATCAGATAGAGATTCGAGGTTCACCTCAAATTTCTGAAAGAGGCTATAGGAATGCATGGGAACACAACTAAAGATGAATACAGCATATCATCCGCAAATCGATGGTCAAAGTGAACGAACAATCCAGACGTTAGAAGATATGCTCAGAGCATGCATCATGGACTTTAAAGGAAACTGGGATGATCATTTACCGTTGGAGGAATTTGCATATAACAACAGTTACCATTCAAGCATTGGCATGCCGCCATACGAGGCGTTATACGGCAAGAAATGCAAAACTCCACTGTGCTGGGATGAAGTTGGTGAACATCAACTGTTAGGCCCTGAACTGGTATAGCAGACCGCTGAAGTTATCAAACTTATCAAAGCAAGATTAGTAGTTGCTCAGGATCGACAAAAGAAGTATGTTGATCAAAACTGGCAGAATCACGAATTTGAAGCAGAAAATTTCGTGTTCCTGAAAGTTTCTCCTTGGAAGGGGAAAATTCGTTTCAGCAAGAAAGGAAAGCTAATCCCAAGGTTTATTGGACCTTTCGAGATTCTACGAAGAGTGGGAGAGGTGGCTTACGAAGTAGCTTTACCTCCAAAATTAGAACATGTGCACAATATTTTTCATGTGTCAGTGTTGCGACCTTATAAACCCGATTACAAGCATGTGATCGAGTATGAACCGTTGCAGTTCAGTAAAGATTTGTCTTATAAAGAGATTCCTATCCAGATAGTCGACAGAAAAGAACAAGTGCTCAAGAATAAAGTGATAACTTCCGTGAAGGTGATATAGAGGAACCACAATGTCAAAGAGGCAACGTGGGAACTCGAAGCTGAAATAATGAAAAGTTACCCTAAGTTATTTGTTTAATCTATGTCTTTGATTATGGGGACAGAATCTTTGTAAGAAGGGAAGAATGTGACGATTTAATTTTTTGAGTTGTGAAGTATATAAATATTTATTTGATGTGTTTATTGCTGAAATTGATGAAATAAATATTTTATTGATGTGGTTATTATTAGTAAATATTTATGAATTAAATTTATTAGATAATATTCTAAATTAAATTAATTTATAATTTAGAGAGTTGTAATATAACATGAGTTGTTATATTGTTGTGTTAAGTTAATAATTTAAATGGTATATTAAATTATTAAATAAAATTATAATGAAATTATAATTTTGTGTTATTTGTTTAAATGATATATTTAATTAATATATAGTGTGTAACTAATTTATTTGATTAATGTTGGATGTGGAAATCTAAATAAATAATGTGTGATTATAAATTATAAACTAAATTGTTTATTAAAATATGTAAAGGAGTTTAATTTAGTTATGACCAAACAAGGCTTAAATATATTAAGTATTTAAATTTTAAAGGGTTTTGCCAAACAAAGCCATGTGGCTTTTGGATTTTTAATTTTTAAATTTAAATAATATAAATAGAATAAATTAAATAAATTAAATAATAAATATAATATATTTATAATATATACGTTTAGTTTGTAACTGATATCATGATTAATGTGCGTATTAAGGTTTATCAGTTTTATTTTTACGCATAAGGTTTATCAGTTGGTCTTACGCCTTATTTGCTAAGCCTATAGAATACAGAGAATTGAGAGAGAAATTAAGAGAGAGCTTGAGAAAATTGAGAGGAAGTTCTGAGTTTTCAAAGCAAATTCGGCGGTGTTAGCAAGGATTTTAAAGCAACAAAAGATATTTTTCACAATCTCCATATTTTATATATATATATATATATGTATATATATATATATATATATATATATATATATATATATATATATATATATATATGTATATACGAGTTTACAGCAAAATTTTATATATTTTGTGAATTTAAAATTTGTTGGATTGTTGCTGTACAATGGGTTACTTGTGATTATATGAGTTTATGATGATCAGCATTTGTGTTTAAACAAGGAAATTACATGCTAATTTCGTATAATAGTAGAAAAATAATTACAGTGTATATATATTTCTTTTGGCTTATGAAAGTACCAATTATGGTGGCCAATTTGTATGTTAATCGGTAAATTGAGTCTTGTTTATACTAGTTCATTAAGAAATGAAGATAATGTAGTTTGAACGAAGTGATTTGGTAAAGAATTGAAATCACATTGTTGATTTTTGGGAAGAATGTTAAAATTTGAGTTTTATATGAAAATGAGAAATTTGAGAAATTAAACTAGTATAATTGTTGTTAAATTGTTCTATGTTGAGGAGTATGTTAACAAATGTGTTTGTGATAGTTCTATACCATTTGTACGTGTTAATATTACTGTTTGGTGGGTGAAATTCGTGTTTGTTGGGCTAAATTCGACTACTGTTCATAGTTGTCTCTGTTTCAGTCTATGCACCAGCGCAGTTGCGCTGGTGTCAAGGCTAAAATCTGCGCAGCTGCACCAGTTCCAAGTCTGTGTATGGTGCAGCTGCGCGATTCACTGATCTGA
The DNA here is from genome assembly GCA_016801055.1 of Panax notoginseng. Taxonomy (NCBI): domain Eukaryota; kingdom Viridiplantae; phylum Streptophyta; class Magnoliopsida; order Apiales; family Araliaceae; genus Panax; species Panax notoginseng. The sequence continues at coordinate 41,816,763 of CM029012.1, forward strand.
GGCAAAGCCTTCTGCTGCTGCTGCAGATTTTGGGGGTGGCCTTACCACTTGGTCTAAGGTTATGTTAACGTGTCAAACATGTAGTAAGAAGGTTAAAACAGAACCATGATATGTAATTGATATATTCAAAGTTAGAATGATTAGTAAGTTATGAACGTGGTATATTAGAACTTAGTGAGCATGATGAATTGTAAACAGGTGTTGTGAAGGTTAACACTTGTAATTTCTTATATTTGTATGGTAGCTTAAGACTTGTGCTAAAAATAATAAGTCTAACTAGAAATGCGTGTTATGTTGGAACGTGAATCTTAGTATATCTAATAGATGGTGGTTCTAAACCTATATGTAGATGAACGTGAGTTTAATATTATAGCTTACGCCTGAGACAAGTTTCTAAACTTTATCTTTTTACATTGAGCAAGTTTCTTACTTTAAACTTTCATTAAGAGAATTCTTGTATTTGTAATCATTATTTAAGCAACCTATAACTTTAACTTTATTCGAACAAGCTTTGAATTCTAACACTTATTGATGTATTCTAACTTGTTTATTATTGGACAAGTTTCTTTATTGCCATTCGTATATTTTGAATGCAATTTTCTTGAATTCTAATTTCTAATGTGGAATTGTCTTAATTCAATTACTTGACACAAGTTATTCTCATAACGAGTAAGTTTTATTTTCAGCTTGCTATTACTTAATGTATATTCAATAATTCATAGCCCTAGCTTAATATTATTCAAGCAAGGTTTACTGTCATTTAATACCTATGCTTTGTAGTTGTTTCTAAGCATGAGTTCAATATATCATTAGTTCGCTTCCGATTATTCATTGTTCCATATTATGTTATTGTTGATCAATTGTTGTGTTTTCAAACCTTATTGATTCAACTAGTCCTCTAGTTGTTGATCGTTAAACTTCAAATTACCCTTGAAAGCTTATCCAAACCAAACTTTCTTTGGTGTAGACTTGTGCTCAAAAACTGAGAAGAACAACCCTATTATAGGGGATACACAATGCGTTAAGATGTTTGTGCACAATACATGGTACAAAGGGCTGCTACCCCTAAGTACGTGAAGTCTCTACAGTATAACTGTTAAGGTTAGAGTTGAAAGATTACTTGTAATCGTGGACATAGGTCGTGATCTTATAACCCTCAAACATATTTCTTATTTTGATTCTCGTTGTTGGTTAGCATTGATATAGTGCTATTCAGTATTGAGGAGCCTATTCATTGGTAGTTATTATTCTTTTGTTGTTTTATTGTTATATCTAGTGAGCAATTGTTTTGCTCACTCTTGCATAAAAATGATTATTACAACTAAAGTTGAGAAGGTCGACGAGCCTTCAAATAGCAAAGGAAAGGGAAAATGCACAAGTGATGAAGACTTGTAATTTCATTTATTATCCTAATGTGGGATTTTATATTTAATGATGTGATGTATTTATTTTATTTTCGCATTGGATTTATGTTTAAGGTTAGACAACCTGGGAAGACTTTTTGGATTAATGATGTAACCCTTTAAAGGGAGGATCGATGGTTTAAATATTATTTTATTTTGGATAGATAGTATGTATGTATGGAAAGTGAATACCAAGTCTTAGAGGAATGAAGTACCCAGATTTGGGGGTGTCACATTCTCGCCTCCTGAGAAGAAAAAATGGAACAAAAAGGAAAAGGGTAAGCTCAACTAGCCCAGTAAAGAATATTATGACTGAGATAATGTGTAACAAATTATCGTTAGCCTTAAATAAATCAGATAAAATATAATGGACAACAAGTTTTAGATCAATATTTGCAGCGAAAATAACAATTCATTAGAAGAGTTAAGTAGAGAATGAAGTTTACTATCTTCTATGATTTAAAGGTCCATCATCAATATTTTATCCCTGTAACATCAATCAATATACATCTTGAATCAAATATTCATCTTTGCACTACGGGACAAAGATATTCATTTGTATCACTAGGTTGTCATGTTCATCTCAACACTTGTCCATCTTTGAACTATGGGCCAAAGATATTCATCAGGTAATCATTCATCTTTTCACTACAGGCCAAAGATATTCATCAAGTATCACCATTTAAGAATGAGGATGATGAAAAATATCTTAAAGAAAATGAATCCAGTGAGATAAAAGGAAAAAGATTAGGGATTCGTACTTCAGTTTATCCAAGTTCAAAAATACTCCATAATAATCAATTATGGAGCAAAATTCAAGAATGAAGATCAAAACATGGATACAATCAAAGATAGTAACCAAAATAGACAACTTGGATAAAGAAAAGAAAATTTAATTTTTCTGTGAATAGTGCCATATTCGTGAATAGTGTCGTATACGTGAATAGTAACCCCGACACAAAAGATAACAATTTCAAAAGAAAAATCATACTTCGTGAATAGTACTCGTGAATAGTACCGTATACATGAATAGTGCCGTATACGTGAATAGTGTCGTATATGTGAATAGTAACCTCGACATAAAAAGGTAAAAATTTCACAATAGAATTTATACCAATATTTCGGTATAATGATATTAATAGAAATAACATCATTTACAAAGAAAATAACATCCCTTACCTCAAAAGAACAGTACTCTGAGTGAAATATCAGATATAATACTGAAGGAAACTTGTACTGAATAGCAACTCTCAAAGTATCTAAATACTCACAAAATATGCTCGATATTATAGAGAGAGAAAATTTCTGATTCTGCTGTGATTTTCAATTCTAACTAAGCACTCTATTTATAGAAAAATGCTAGAATGCAAAAGTAGACTTAACCTGCTACCTGATGGCTTTACCTGCTGCTATTCACGCACACCACCATTGAAAAAAATTCTTAGCATACCAACAAGGACAAGAGTGGGGCCCACCCATTCTAGAAAATTTCCAAAAATATTTTCAATTTAAACAATATTAAGAAACTTCAATAATTCATAATGAATAACCCTTTTATCAGGAAAATACGAATTTTATGTCCATTTCATAGGAAATTTAATTCTCTACAACTTTGTATAAGAATTTTTTTCCAAATTCCAAAAAAAAAATGACCGAAAATCACATACAAATGATTTTTAATACCTCTATTCCGAGAAAATACTGATAAAACATCTCAGCATTAATTCCTTCATTTATATCCACATAAAAAAAATATTTCTTTATCATATAAATCAATAATTAATTATTCACAAATAATATTACAGAATCATAATAATGACAACCAGGTCATTTCCAGGAAAGAGGGGGCTTTTCGATTAGGGTTTCTCCTTACTACTGTGCAATTAGGTGACCCAACCCCTTTCAAAGACAGAACTTCCTTAGACATTGCCAATAATGCTATCTAATAATATTATTCAAATAATAAGAATTATTGATTTGATAATGGGAAATATTGTGTAGTGACAATTATTGAATCAATAATATAAAATATCAACGTAGCAATTATTAAATTAATAAAATAAAATATTGAACAGTAATTACAGTAACAATTATTGAGTAGTGACTTCTTACGTAAGAATTAATTATTTTTGCAATACTGTGTGCTACTGTACAACACTGCGTATTACTGTATTTTAACCACCAGGTATTTCAACAGTGTTAACAGTAACAACTACGCCGTTATTTAAAAAAACTCATATTTATCGTTTTCTTCATTCGACCGTTTTTTGTTATGGGACCCACAAATGGCTGCGTCGTCGTACGAATATTCCCCGATAGTAAGAATATTCCACGATCAAATGAATATTCCCCGACAACAATGAATATTTTATAACCACTTGCATTTGCGTATTTTACCCATAACTAACCATATTAATTAAATCAACACCTTATTATTCAAAATAATAATAAAAGAATTTAAATCTTTATTCATAAAAAGTTGGGGTCTTACAATTATAGTATGCCATGAGGAGAGTAAACTGGAAGTGGAATCATGTGCATATCATGTCCAGATTCCAAGTTATTAATGGTCAAACATGTTTGACCAGTCATGCATATGAATTTTTGGGTAACCCAGAAATGGTCCGATAGGTTTTGTTGGGCTTAGGCCTTGCATCTCTTATGTTGTTAGCTTGTGTAAGTGTATCATTAATATACCTTGACATATGGACTATAGAACCATGACATTGAAACATCTAAAACATCAACAGGATTCAAGTTATTAGTTGTCAAAGTAGGTTGACCAAGCACAAAATTAGTTTTCTGGAATTTCCAGAAAACTGAAGAACAAGTTTTTGACAAGCTTTTGACCAACCCAGATCTTACTTATGTGATGTAGTTAAGCTACCTAAGTGTAGTACTTTTGTACTTTGACATGTAATCTTCAAGAGTGTGACACTTTAACACTCAAACATTGTCTAGAAATCAAGTTATTAAAGTCCTAAAGTGACTACTTAGCACTGTCTGGGTTTCTGGATAATCTAGAAACTCCATAATAGTCCTTACAAGAACTTTAGACACTTAGATCTTCATGCTATGTATCGATGTCGGGATTTTTAGATGTCCCTTTCCGTTACTTGTTCTTTGGTGTTCTCATTGTAGATAAGATTTGTTTGAAAAAATAAGTGAAAAAGGTCCGACATGTATAATGTCGACGATGGACTGTTAAGAGTCTTCAGTTGGTTTTTTAAATGGTTGTACCAATACAATCGAGAAAAGGTTTGCATATTGACCCAGTGATGTGACACTGCTATACGGGTCGGTGAAATCGAGATTTATTTAGGGTCCGGGGACTTGGTTATGCGGGGGGAAGGTGTTAGGCACCCCCCGACATCCGTGTTACCACGGTGCCCGCCTCTTTTCAAGAAATTGCTATCTGAATGTGTGTGTGTGTGTGTGTATGTGAGTTAATGTGCTGTTATTTGAAAGTGGTACGAGGCCTCGTTCGCACCTATATACGCAGGGTTTGAATTTATGTAAAAATTCAATTTTAGCAAGATATGGCAGTGATGTTTTATAAAAGAGGTTTTTCAAACCCTGACGCTCAATAGTAATTGAGGCCTTTTGCACTCCCATTTTATTCCGTATTCGGCTTGGTTGATTTTATTTAACAGCTGCGACGCATCCGTATGAAAATAATGTACAAAATAATGTCGACTTCCTCGTGGGTATTGAAACCATTTGAGAAAATTCAGACACCGTAGAATAATTTACAAGCTGCTTACAGCTGAAAATGTCCATCACGGGAACTGAATCTAGATCCAATGGGATGAATCCGTGATCACATGATTCCTAGGCTCACATGATACCGCAATTTGTATGAAAGCAGTAAGCAGGTATATATATATAAAAGTCGTAAATATATATATACAGACATGATCACCAACCACGAGGTAGCTCCATGGGGGATCAGAAATGTAAATTAAGCTGTTAAAAGCTATCAACCGCCACAGAGGAAACTCCAGGCGGGACAAAACATAGATAAAGCTGTAAAAAGGGTCAACCACTACGAAGTAAACTCCAGGTGGGTCGAAATGTGAATATATATATATATATATATATATATATATATATATATATATATATATATAAAAGCATGTAAACGCACCGGATATAAAATCCAGGCTCACCGAACAGAGTTCGATAGCAGTTCATATATATAAGTATATATATATATATATATATATATATATATATATATATATATATATATATATAAAAGCGAGTAAACGCACCGGATGTAAAATCCAGGGTCATCGAACGGAGTTCGACCACAGTTTATATATATAAGTATATATATATTAGAAAGCAATTAAACGCACCAAACCAAAATTTAGGCTCATCGAACAAAGTCCGACACAGAGTTAATATATATAAGTATATATATATTAAAGCAATAAACGCACCAAACCGAAGTTTAGGCTCATCGAACAAAGTCCGACACACAGTTAATATATATAAGTATATATATATATTAAAGTCCAATACACAGTTCATATATATAAAAATATATATATAGAAAAGCAAATAAACGCTCCAGACCGAAGTCTAGGCTTAACCGAGGCATAACTCGATAATGTTAGTCAATATATATATATATATATATATATATATATATATATATATATATAATATATATATACAGACTGGAATGAAACCACGAACCGAAGTCCGGGCAAAAGCAAGCAACACGACTCTCAATGTGTAGAAGGATGTGTGCAAAGATGAAGAGAAAGACTCTAAAGTGTGTGAGAAGGCTTACAGTTGACTGCTAAAAAAGGCTTATATATCTTTAGAGTGGATAAACACTAACTTTTATGGGTACAAAAGTGGCTATATATGAGATCACATGTGTTTAAAGTGGGAAAACACACTGTATAGGTCGAGTGCGGAGCGAATCGTGCAGGGTTTCCCCGTCGGTTTCTCTTAAAAAATTAGCACCCCAAGCCCCATATTTATAGAGGGGGGAGCTGCAGGTCTACCTGCGGCACCTAGTAGCAGGTGTACCTGCGGCTGCCTGGGGTGCCCCGGGTAGTGTAGGTCCCGTCGTGTCGAAGTACGTACGCGTTGTTCGCTTGGTCGCTCATAACTTTCAATCTGGGAGTCCGATGGAAATGTGCCATATCATTCCAGAAAGCTCTTTCCGAGAGCTACACAATAACATATGATTTAGCCTTTTTTGATTCCAGGAAGATAGGTCCATGACCGAAATGGCATTCCCGGGCGTCCGTCAGGCAATCCGTTGAGCCGTTTTACGTAGTTTGCGCTCGGAAGTTAAGATATCGCTCTTGTGGGACTTCCTTTGAATTAATTTGAGTTGAGATGAGTTGACTTGATGTGAGTTGAAGTTCAATTGGCAAAATAACCATTTTGCCCCTCCCGGGGTTATCTCCAGTTTTCACGCAGTTGTAGTAGTATTTTCTCAAGATTATCTCTGAGGTTGGCTTGCTGTTAACTTTGACTATCCTTAGGGTCATCTCTGAGGTTGGCTTGTCCTATGCCCATGGTTGGGACTAAGATTGGATACCTCAGGGTCATCTCCGAGATTAATCGGTCTTCTTCGGTGTGTGGTCTGATATTGTATCTGCAGGCCTCGGGGATATCTCCGAGGTTGGATTTGGTTACTCCCAATCTGGGGTTTGAACTTTTGGTATTATTCGATATGGATTTGGATTATCGTTCAGGGTTCCCTCTTAAAAGACGAATCTGTCCTCCTGCAATGTTAGTAATAGTAGAAGGAAATTTCGAGTGTCTACAGATGCCCCTCTTTATCATGTTCATGCAATGCAATGGAATGGACATGATAAAGATTAGTAGACACTTGAAACATGACAAGGTATTTTCAATGATGCAAATTGCAATGTAGTGAATGTTTATGATGAACGTGAAAATGTTTTCGCAAATCGCTGTTCGTAAATCGCACATCGCATTTCGCACTTCGCTTTTTGCATTTAGCCAAATCGCACATCGCAATTTGCACATCGTAAATCGCACATTGCATTTCGCATATCGCATCGCATATCGCGTATCACATATCACAAAATCACAAATCGCAATGTAATGAATGTTATGATGAATGTTAAAATATATTCGCTAATCGCTTTACCTTTACCGATCATCGCTGATGCATATGCTGGTGTTGACTCCAATAGTTTGGCATTTAATCGCTGATGCTTGTTTGATGAAGATAAGTTGAGATATTTTCCACATCTCTGATGGGGATGACGTTCTGAAAATCACCAGACCCTCCCGACGTATTCGCTGGTAGTTGCAACGGTGCCTATCCTGCTGATTGCCAAACTTTTTTGGTTCCCACTTGAACGGTGGTATACGAAGCTTTCATCGCTGAACTGTGTTGATGTCGCACTGTATTGATGGCAATGGTTTAGAATACCAGATTTTCCGATACCTTCGCTGAAATAATATTCCACGGATTACTTCACTAGACTTCGCCTGATGTTACGCCCACCCTTTTGGAATTTCCTTTCGCTGTTGGGGCAGGTGGCCCATTTCTCTGAGCATTTGATTCGCAACCCGGCTAAATTGATGACTTGAATGTCGCTAAAATCCCTAGAGGGTGCAACTCGTTCTTTCACTGTCCAGATTTGAACTTCGATATAGAGGCCTCAACTGATGAGGACTTGACACTGGTTGGCACATTTGATGATGATGATTTATCTCGCTGTACCTCCTTCCATTCATGAGAATTAGAAAATACCCCAGTCCTTTTGCATGTTGTAATCGAGGGTTCATCGCGAGTGAATAATATCTGAATCGCCATTGAGATGATGATGGACCATGCTGATGGCGCTGACTGGTGTATTTTCCACTTTCGGATGGTTGATAAATGCCCCAGTGTTGAGTTGACGCTACTTCTGAGATTGCCCCCAATCTTGTCATTAGGGATCCAATATCCGGTTGTCGCCAATTTTGAAATTGCCCCAGCCTCGCTTGTTGTCTGGGGTAGTTGCTATGACAGATGGGCTGATAAGATGTCGAGATCGCGAGAAGCTTTTACCTCTGTACCATATGGTGAACAGGTAGAGAATGTGGGCTTTAATGTTGATAGCTCTTCATGGTAGAGATGTCGCTCTAGTTGAGAGAGATGATGCTCTAACTCATAGGGATACCGCTTTTGTTGAGCGGGATGAGGCCAGATCATCCATAGATGAAGTGATTGTTGAGTGGGATAGCGCTATATCTGCCCGAAATATCGCATGTAGTTGGCGGTGGATTTGTTGGCTCCTATAGAGACCCTTTGGCAGGAGATTACATCGTTACCTCCTTCTTCTAAGAGGGAATCCATGTTGGACTTGATAGCCCGTATATACACTGATTTGCAGATGGGGTTGGTATTTTCCTGCACATACTAGCTTAGCCATTTTGTCATGTACAGTACACATTGTATATATCAAATAGCATTATATATGGCAGGGAAATATATGTTGATTCACTTCCCTTTTAGTTGTGCCTTGCTACTTGCTTGATATTCGTTTATTTCTCCAGGACTTTGTGATCTGGATGTATTCTGAACTCCTCCTTGATGGATGGACAGTGAGATATCTCAGGATTTTCAGTATGGATCCTCGATCTATGTGTATTCCCTACCATCTTTGGTGTCTTGGGACTTATTTCTGTATGTGTTTATGGATAGGAGTGGTTTTTATTTTTTCTATGGTGAGACCGGACCATATAAGATGGCTGCCTACGTACTCCCGTGTATTGGAGAGATCAGGTCGACGTAGTTCACCCCAGTACAGGGCGGATTGCAGATGAAAAGTTTAATCCCATGTATAGGATAAACCGTAGATGTGAAAGGTCTTATCCCTGATGGGATAATCGAAGTTGAGTAAGGGTTCAAAACCAAGTTGAGAAACGGATAGAACGATCTGAAAACCAGGCTGCTAGTTAGAAAGTGTTTGTCCCTGATGGGGCAAATGGATGTGAAAAAGGGTTATATGTAATGAGGGGTTAAAGAATCAGAATGACTGATGATCTTATGATCCAAAACCAGGATGTTCGCTTGATGGTTACCTCAGACATAGTATCGTTTCACGGTGTCCGAATTGATGAGTTACGGAAATTCATCGCCATCAATTTCCTGTAATCTGAAAGCGCCTCCTGTCAATACTTCCTCGACAATAAACGGGTCTTCCCTGTTCGGGGAGAATTTTCCTTTAGACTGAGCTTGGTTGTCAACAATTTTTTTCAAAACCAAGTCGTGTTGTTTGAACTGCCGTAGTCGGACTTTTCTATTGTAGGATCTTCTTTACAAGTAGAGGGTCGCTCATATGTGGACCACATACTTTCCTATGGATTTCATCCATAGCCTCTGAGCTTGGTCCTGTTCCAAACATCTAAGGATACCTATTATTGCATCTCTTTTGTAGAGTGCATGTTCGCTCAGGTAGAATTTTATAGCAAGGTGATGGATCTGCCTTTTCTCAGTCGGGCTCGCCTCAACGGGTGTAGATCCATCTCGTAAGTACTTCTTGATGTGTTGATACCAAGGGTGCTGGATGGGAGGTAGGTCATCCGATAATTTTCAATGGAATTCCCATAGGCTGGAGCCTTTTGTTGCGTAAATGTGAGAGTTGGCATGTCTTCCTTGTCATGTATGTGGATCAAGGAGGCCAAGGTTTGTAGCGCATCCGCAAAGTCATTCCTATTATGAGGAATGTGTAGAAAGGAGATTTTTTCGAACTCCAAAACTATCTGTAGAACATGCTAATAGTAAGGCGGCAACTGTAGAACATGTTAAAGAGATTTTTCTTTTTCTTTTTTCTTTCTTTTTTTCTTTTCTTTTTCTTTTATTTTTTTTTCTTCTTTTTTTTTCTTTTTTTTTCTCTTCTTATTTTCATACATTAGATCGTGGAAAAGAGCCATATGTCTCACTGATAGGTAGCTCCGACATTGATGAGGTCGAATGCCAATCGTCTGTAGCAAAGGGCTCCCCAAGGCGTGATGAAAGCAGTTTTCTCACCATCTTCCTCAGTAACCATGATTTGATGGCACCTCGCAAAGTAATCAGCAAAGGAGTACATATCGTATCGAGCTGTATTATCAATGAGTATGTGGATGAACGGCACGTGAAAGCTAACTTTGAGGCAAGCTTTATTCAACTCTCTGTAATCCACATAAACTCGCACCTCCCCTCCGGGTTTGGCACGGGGACTATGTTGGATACCCATTCAAGGTAGGTTGGCGCCGTGTTGATGCTGGCTTGAAATTGTTTCGTAATTTCTTCTTTAACTTATAAACTCTACTCAGATTTTAATCACCTGAGCTCCTGTCTGACTGGCTTAAATCCCGCGATGAATGACAATGTTCGTGGATAAACAAGCCATGTCTTCATGATACTATGCAAACACATCCTGGAATAGGGTCAATAGAGTAACCATGTCATTCCTTTGGTTTGGAGTGAGGTCCGTCCCAATCTAGATTTGTTTGGAGTTTTCTAAGGTTCTGAGGTTTAAAAGAGGTGGTTTGATCAAGATTTTGCTTGGGTTTGTCTTCGACCCATTCTTTGATCTCCTGAGGTACCTCATAGTCCTCTTGTATTTCCATCAAGTCTGAGTCCAACTTTACATCAAAGTTATAGTCCTTGTGGAGAAAAGGCACCTCATCAGCAAGCACAGGCGCATCCAAGCTCAGAGTCCCGAAACAAAATATGCTTTCACTTAACATATGACACTGTTCAATCACACAAAGTGTTAGCATGTAATGTCAAAAGTAACTACTAATACTGTACAGAAAAAGTGAGCAGTTATTGCTATCTACAAGATAGAGAGAGTTTCTTCCCTTTTTACCCCCGTCGGCAAATGCAAGGAGTGATGCTTCAATTGTCGAGGGCAAAGTCTTGGTGGACAACAGTGATGGAGGGGCTATCATCAACCTCTTTCTCCCGAATGATGACCATTACGTCTGGGCAATCATCGTCTGGGGTGTATCTGTTTAAGAAGTGTTTGTTTGGGTTTTTATTTGGTTTGACCGCACCATTGATGGCTGCCTACGTACTCCTATTGAAAAGGAGATCAGGTCTTTCGTAGTTCAGGCGTTGGTTTGAAAAGGTTCAAAAGGGTAAGTGGTGAGAAGAGTGTAGAGATGTTTTTTGTTTTGCTTATTTATTTACATGCATGGAAATAAAAGGCATACTACGAAGAAAGTGATACCGTTCCAACATTTTCTGGAACTCGCAACTTTATTTCCTGGATCTACACCTTCTCGGCTAGTTGAGGCCTGATAGTCCAGTTGTCAGTGGTTATGTTGCCTTCAAGGCTCGTGATAGAGGTTACCCCTTGATTCTAAATGTCTTCGGTTGTGGCCATAACTTGATCGCTTCCTGATTCAGTACACTCCTCAGGGACGCTTGAAATGGACGCATCGCAAAAAGGGATGAACTCTGGATTCTTTAATGGGTTGTATTCCCTGACAATCTCACCACCTTTTTCTTTATCTATTCCTTCGCCTTCTTCATGGGTTTCAAAGGATTCAAGCATGAAATCTCCCTCGAACTGTTGTTGCATTTCCTGCAAAGAACTTTCCTTTTTGGCTTTTCCTTCCTTGGAAAGGATTAGTATTTCCTCTGCATTATCCAAGGTGATAAAATCAAGAACGTGGTTGATATCTTGGAACCATAGAACGTTTGATGTTGGCGGGGGAATCTCCTTTGGGGATGCCTTTGTCTCTTCTGCCATTTTTTGCATTAGGATCAGTCTACCTTGTGTGCTGGCAGAATTGTCGCTCATAGCCTTCACCTCATTTGAACTCCCTATCTCGAATGGACATCTTAAGCTTTTTATTTCCTTTTCGCCTTTTTTTGTCATGGGAAATTCTATATCCAGCTCTCCATTTTCAATGAGATCTTGGATTTTATGTCGCAAAGACCAGCATTCTTCAGTCGTATGTCCAAGTGAGTTAGAATGGTAGAGACATATCTTGGTGGAGTCATAACTCTTTATCTTGGGCTTTACAGGAGGCTACAACTCAGTAATCCTTCATTCGCTTATCAGAAAGTGTAGCATTTCTTCATTGGATTTGCTCGAAGGGGTGAATTTTTGAACTCTTTTGGAGGTTGTTTGATCTTTCATCTTTGAGAATTCGCATTCCCTCGATCGGTTCTTCCACTAGCGAGATCTTCTAGCAATTTTATCATCCCTTTTTTCTTGTATTTTCAGCCTGCTTTGATCTTCTTCATTTAGCTGGCTCATCGTGGAGTCCTTTTTCTCTTGGCTTTCTGATAGTTGAGTGAAAAATTGCTTTGTTCCCTGATGTTGGCGCACTATCAGCCTAGCCAGCAGGTTTACTTGATTCTGGATCGCATCCAATTTTTGTATTACTAGCATACCCTCCTCCGAGTTTTCCCACTCTAGGACATTTGTTATGTGCCTTTGAGGGTATTCCTTTATCCTTCGTATGTACTTACGAATTAGATACATTTCAGAGCTTCCTGACCCGATCATGTTTACTTCTTCTGTATCATGTCGCAATGGAAGGTTAGTGTTGACATTTTGTTGGTCAGGTTGTTAGATCACAATACTGCCACTTTCGATCAGATTTTGAATCTTATGTTTTAAGGACCAACAATCATGTGTATCGTGTCCGGGAGACCCTGAGTGGTAAACACATCTCTGGCTTAGATTGTATCTTTTTCTCCCTGGTTCCAGAGGTGGAGCCAGTTCGGTAATTGCCTTATGATCCATTAACATCGCCAATACATTTTCAAGGGAATCGCCTAGTGGAGTGAACACCCAATTTTCCGATCTTTCGAATTTTCTTTTTCTATCCTGGCATTGGTTGAATGCGGCCTGTTGTTGAGATGGCAGATTGTCTTACATTTTCCAAATGGGGGGGACTGTATGTTGGTCTCCTAGCTTGCCCCTGTACAACAAGGGATACATCTTTAATGCATTTATCGGGTACATTCTTAGGTTCGCTTGCATATTTTCCAGTCTGTATATGCTTGGCGACTGCTTCCAAGGCAGTGAAGTCTTTAATCTTGCCTGCCTTCAGGCCCATCTCAGCCATTTCGCCGTGTTTGATCATTTTTGAGAATGGCTTTCCTATGCCTGCTAGGATCCTCTCGTAGTATGGAGCCTCTTGGATGTCAATAAACATCATTACCATCTCAGTTTCTTTCATTGATGGAATGACTTGCGCTGCTAGATGTCTCCACCTTTGGGCATATTCTCGAAAAGATTCAGTACTTTACTTTTTCACTTTAGTCACTTGATATCGATCCGGTGCCATTTTTGACTGAAAACTGTACTGATTTAGAAAGGTGTAGGCCAATTCTTCCCAATTGTGTATTCTGGCATTGTCAAGTCGGGCATACCAGGCTTTAGCCTCTCCAGTGAGACTCTTTTGAAAAAGTTGCATTCTGAGGATTTCATCTTCAGCATAAGACCCCAGTTCGCCAATGTACACTTTGAGGCGTATAGGGATCGCCTGCCCAATTGTACTTTTCAAACTCTGGGACTTTGAATTTGGTAGGGTATCGAGCCCCTGGGAATATGCAGAGATCTGAATAGGTGACACTCCCATAATTTTCAGTCCCTTTGATTGACCGGATGGTGTCTTCCATTTGGAGGACTTTCTTTTTGTTGTCACCAGTGTCTGAGTCTCCAGTGGGATGGGCAGCATCATGAGTTTTGTTGGTCATAACCAACTGCAATTCAGGTATGGTAATGACATGATTCCCTCCTTGTATGGAGGATTCAGTATGTACGGGTATCTTGGGACCCTGATTAGACTGGTGTAATTCTTTGAGTAGAACAGCCAAATCTACAATTTATTTGCTTAATCCGTCAAATTCCTTACGAGAAACTGGATTAAGTTCAGTCTGGTAGGATGACGACATGATTGACTGCAGACGTGTAGCCTTTTTGGACTTTAACCAGGTAACCGGACCGATTGCTTCCCTGCAAAAGACTTGCATAGTTTAGTCTTTAGGGAATGTGAATAATAACATGCTATGTGATGTGTCCATTTTAGGAATTTTATCCTGCAAAACAAATGTCAGCTGTCTGTAGCATGTATGTATATGTGTACACATTTCTTTATATTTCTCATTACATGGAGATAGATATGGCATGAAATTGTGTAATTGAAATGAGAGCATGAAGAGACTTTCATCCGTTTTGGGTTTATCAGAGGCTAACCTATCTTAGGTTACTCTCACGGCTTTCTGGCATGAAGGTTCCCAAATCATCGCAATCTACTTGACGGGAAGTTAATCCGGTCTTTCAACTGGAGCGAATTTAGGTGGTGCCTTTCCTGAGCCTTGGAGAATCAGGCTTCTCACGAGTCCAGTAATCAAACACCGACGGGATAGCCTCCATATGGAGGGACCACACAACATACATTCACATACATCGCGTCTCACCGTATGAAATGATGACATGTGCGAAGCACTAATATCACAAGCAATTTATAGTGCGAGGCACTAACATCATAGGCAGTTTATAGTGCGAGGCACTAACATCACAGGCAATTTATAGTGCGAGGCACTAAGTGTAAACAAGACATGCATTCGTACACATTCATCCAATGTAAATGCAACATCCACACACAAGCAGATAATAGTTTTGAAAAAATTGTAATAGCAGCTTAAGTCCTCTTACTGGAGTCCCCAGCAGAGTCGCCACCTGTCGACGTCGGGATTTTTAGATGTCCCTTTCCGTTACTTGTTCTTTGGTGTTCTCATTGTAGATGAGATTTGTTTGAAAAAACAAGTGAAAAAGGTCCGACATGTATAATGTCGACGATGGACTGTTAAGAGTCGCTATTTGGTTTTTTAAATGGTTGTACCAACACAACCGAGAAAAAGTTTGCACATTGACCCAGTGATGTGACACTACTATATGGGTCGGTGAAACCGAGATTCATTTAGGGTCTGGGGACTTGGTTATGCGGGGGGAAGGTGTTAGGCACCCCCCGACATCCGTGTTACCACGGTGACCGCCTCTTTTTAAGAAACTGCTATCTGAATGTGTGTGTGTGTGTGTATGTGAGTCAATGTGCTGTTATTTGAAAGTGGTACGAGGCCTCGTTCGCACCTATATACGCAGGGTTTGAATTTATGTAAAAATTCAATTTTAACAAGATATGGCAGTGATGTTTTATAAAAGAGGTTTTTCAAACCCTGACGCTCAATAGTAATTGAGGACTTTTGCACTCCCATTTTATTCCGTATTCGGCTTGGTTGATTTTATTTGACTGCTGCGAAGCATCCGTACGAAAATAATGTACAAAATAATGCCGACTTCCTCGTGGGTATGGAAACCATTTGAGGAAATTTAGACACCGCAGAATAATTTATAAGCTGCTTACAACTGAAAAAGTCCATCACGGGAACCGAATCTAGATCCAATGGGATGAATCTGTGATCACATGATTCCTAGGCTCACATGATACCGTAATTTGTATGAAAGCAGTAAGCAAGTATATATATATATATATATATATATATATATATATATATATATATAAAGGCCATAAATATATATATACAGACATGATCACCAACCACGAGGTAGCTCCATGGGGGATCAGAAATATAAATAAAGCTGTTAAAAGCTATCAACCGCCACGGAAGAAACTCCAAGAGGGACAAAACGTAGATAAAGCTGTAAAAACGGTCAACCACCACGAAGTAAACTCCAGGTGGGACGAAATGTAAATATATATATATATATATATATATATATATATATATATATATATATATATATATAAAAGCATGTAAACGCACCGGATATAAAATTTAGGCTCACCGAACAGAGTTCGATAGCAGTTTATATATATAAGTATATATATATAAAAGCGAGTAAACGCACCGGATGTAAAATCCAAGCTCATCGAACGGAGTTCGACCACAGTTTATATATATATAAGTATATATATATATATATATATATAAGAAAGCAATTAAACGCACCAAACCAAAGTTTAGGCTCATCGAACAAAGTCCGACACACAGTTAATATATATAAGTATATATATATTAAAGCAATAAACGCACCAAACCGAAGTTTAGGCTCATCGAACAAAGTCCGACACACAGTTAATATATATAAGTAAATATATATTAAAGCAGTAAACGCTCCAGACCGAGGTCTAGGCTCAATCGAACAAAGTCCGATACACAGTTCATATATATAAAAATATATATATAGAAAAGCAAATAAACGCTCCAGACCGAAGTCTAGGCTCAACCGAGGCATAACTCGATAATGTTAGTCAATATATATATATATATATATATATATATATATATATAATATAAACAGACTGGAATGAAACCACGGACCGAAGTCCGGGTAAAAGCAAGCAACACGACTCTCAACGTGTAGAAGGGTGTGTGCAAAGATGAAGAGAAAGACTCTAAAGTGTGTGAGAAGGCTTACAGCTGACTGCTAAAAAAGGCTTCTATATCTTTAGAGTGGATAAACACTGACTTTTGTGGGTATAAAAGTGGCTATATATGAGCTCACAGGTGTTTAAAGTGGAAAAATACACTGTATGGGTCGAGTGCGGAGCGAATCGTGCAGGGTTTTCCCGTCGGTTTCTCTTAGAAAATCTGCACCCCAAGCCCCATATTTATAGAGGGGGGAGCTGTAGGTCTACCTGCGACACCTAATAGCAGGTGTACCTGCGGCTGCCCGGGGTGCCTCAGGCAGTGTGGGTCCCGTCGTGTCGAAATACGTACGCGATGTTTGCTCTGTCGCTCATAATTTTCAATCCGGGAGTCCGATTGAAGCGTGCCATATCATTCCGAAAAGCTCTTTCCGAGAGCTACACAATGACATATGATTTGACCTATTTTGATTCCAGGAAGATGGGTCGAGCCGTTGAGCCGTTTTGCGTAGTTTGCGCTCGGAAGTTAAGATATCGCTCTTGTGGGACTTCCTTTGAAGTAATTTGAGTTGAGATGAGTTGATTTGATGTGAGTTGAAGTTGAGTTGGCAAAATGACCATTTTGCCCCTCCCAGGGTTATCTCCAGTTTTCGCGCAGTTGTAGCAGTATTTTCTCAAGGTTATTTCTGAGGTTGGCTTGCTGTTGACTTTGACTATCCTCAGGGTCATCTCTGAGGTTGGCTTGTCCTATTCCCATGGTTGGGACTGAGACTGGATACCTCGGGGTCATCTCCGAGATTAATCGGTCTTCTCCGGTGTGTGGTCCGATATTGTATCTGCAGGCCTCGGGGTTATCTTCGAGGTTGGATTTGGTTACTCCCAGATTACGATCCGGGGTTTGAACTTTTGGTATTATTCGATATGGATTTGGATTGTCTTTCAGGGTTCCCTCTTAAAAGACGAATCTGTCTTCCTGCAATGTTAGTAACAGTAGAAGGAAATTTCGAGTGTCTACACTATGAAGTAGTTAGATACTAAAATTGGTTTGTATTTGTAGTATTACACTAATACTACACCATGAATACACTTTCATGCCTAGAAACCTAGCCAGATGGAAATTAGCCATGGTCAAAGTAGCCCCCAGAGCATTGATCAAGGATGTTCTTTATTGATGAAGAACACCTACTGGGATAGTTTTCGCCGCTAAAGCCTATAGTGACAGTCTTATTAAAAAATAATTAATTAATTTAAATAATTAGAGAAAAATAGAAAATAATTAATAAAAAATCATAAATGAGTTTTAAAAATTATTTTAAGTAATAAAAATTAACTTTTAATAATTTGACATAAATTTCATTAATATTTTAATATTGATGATATTAAATTTATTTAATAATTATATTAAATAAATTAGTTAAAAATGATTTTAATATTTTAAATATGATATTAAAGTGTTAGAAAATATTTGAAGTTATAATATATAACTTTTAATATTTTGATATAAATTTCATTAATAACTTAATATTAATGATAATAAATTTATTTAATAATTGTATTAAATAAATGGTTTAAAAATGATTTTTATTTTTTAAAAATCATTTAAAAATGATATAAAGTTGCTCAAACTCGAGCTATTATTTTACCAGCATGTTAAGTGGATAATTATTACTGATTATTCCACATCTAAGATTATTATTGAGCATTCGCATTTATTGTAAATTCATTAACTCAAATTGAGTTATAAATTTCACAGCATGATTGGTGAATAACTATTGTTGGCTATTCACATCTATAATGATTATTGTTATTTGCACATAGTGCAATTGATTTATGTCTATTATTGAACAGTTTATGAGCTATGTCTTAGCTAATTGTTTTGGCAAGAATAATATTTGTTAAAGCATAAAACGTTCTAATATTTGAACTAAGTTGTTATTGGAAGATCAATGCCAATTATTTCGGCTAGATCAATAAGAATATTATATGTTAAAATCTTTAGCAATTCTTTAAAAGTAATCCAAACCATATTGTCGTGGTATAGACTCATGATGTAAGACTGATATGAACAACCCTTATAAAAAGGGGACTTTATTGTCAGACATCCGGCTATTGCGTTATTTTTGAGTATTATGCACAATATAGGCTACAATGAAGCTGATCACTTTATATACTTGCAGAAGAGTATAATTTAATCTTTATGGTAAACTGATACACTCGAGGTAATTCAATATTGAATGTATGATAATTCCTTTATTAGTTCATGATCTAATTGTGATCACTTAGCATGAAATCTGTGAATATCCCACTTTATTATTGTAATAGTATTATCTATTGATAATCAACTGAACATTATTAAAACTTCGAAAGAGTTTTATTCTTTCATCGTTGAATTGTTATTCAGCATGTATTTTAAGAAAGTCTTATTATTGATAAATGATTTATTCAGCTACTTCGAAGTTCTTTGAACATTGTTGAAGTCCTACCGAATTTAGATTCTTATATTCTTGATTCATGTCCCTTATTGTATGCTTTAACTTGTGGAGCAAACTTGTTTCTCACCCTTGCTTAAATATAACTTTTCAGCTAAGGACGAGGTAGCTAAGGGGGCAAATAAAGATAAGGGCAAATGCAAGATTTAGGAGTAGTTGTTGTGGACTTTTATGTTACTTTATGTAAATTTAATTATGTAAACCTTTATGAATAACTGAAGGTATGTAAGTTATGTTAAGGTTAGATAACCTGAGATATTGTTATAATTATATTAATTAATGGTATGTGTGATGAAATTCATTTATGAATTGGTAGTTAGATGTAATATGTATGATGGATCGTGAGCACCAAACCCGAGGTTAAGGAACCCAGATTTGAGGGCGTCACAGGTTGGTATCAAAGCTGTAGGGTATAAATCTTAAGTGAGGGAAAAGCCTTAAAAATATAACCATAAAAAGATTGAGAAAACTCATTTAGAGTTCTAAGTGAGGGATTTATTGAATTCATCAATAGTAAGATATGTGGACACATAGTGTTTATGGATTATGTACTGGTGATGTACTAATTAAGATTATTTAAAACTGATTGTAGGATGTCAGAAGATAATGAAATGGTTACGGAGATGTTAGTAGCTGTTACACCAATGCCACTAGCCGAGGTGTCAGCTCAGAGCGAGTCAGTTGCAGAATTTTTAAAAGATGAACCTGTGGTGAATCTGGGTAGCGATTATGACGAGTATCCCGAAATGGAGCTAAATGAAGAGGAAGAGTAGATTCCAAAGAAACTAAGGTGGAGTTAGAAATAAAGGCTAAAGATGGAGAAAAAGGTAGGGTAGTAATTGAAAAAGGTCAAGTATGTGCAGAAGTTCAAGAACTAAGGAGTAACGTGTTTCTCTTGGAGGAATTGTTGAAGACGGAAAGGGCATTGCGTGAGATGACAGAAGAATGAAATGATTTGAAGGCATACGTGGATAAATTGAGGGTATAGTGGATCATCTGAAGAGGTAAGCAAGAAAAAGAAGGGTCATGATAATAAAAGAAAAAGGAACAATGACAGTGACAATAGTACAATAAATTCTAATTAAAAGAAGAAACAAGTATATGGTAAGCGTGAAAAGAATCATTTGGGGAAATGTATGAAGGGTAAAAATGTGTGTTATAATTTTAATCAAGATTGCCATATTTCACCAAATTGTCCTAAGCCAAAGAAAGGAAGACGTTTTTCATGTGGAGGAATTGTAGACACTTAAAATTTTGCATCCCTGTTACTAACCTTGCAGGAGGGCAAAATCATCTTCCAGAGATAACCCTAGAAGTCAAGTCGGCTCAATCCCAGAGACAACCCTGGGATACTTAGTTTTTAATCTCAGAGACAACCCCAAGATACTCAGTGGCAATCCCAGAGATAACCCTGGGAGATTCAGTTCCAACCTCAGAGATAACCCCGAGGGATGCAGTTCCAGTTTCGGAGATAACCCTAGAGACGTTAGTTCCAACCTCGGAGACAACCCCGAGGCACTTAGTTCCAACCCCGAAGGCAACCTTGGGAGGTCAAGCACACCTCAGATATAACCCTGAGGACATTCAACACCTACATCAAACTAATCTCAGATATAACCCTAAGCAACGACTGCTACATCAACATAGAACCGGAGATAACCCCGGTGAGGGGAAAAATCATTATTTTACCACCTCGATACTACATTCACGTTGTCTCAACATCATTTCAACCCACATTTCATACAGATGTGTCCCATAAGAACCATAGCTCAAATCCTGAGTGACTACTATACAAGACAACACACTAGATTGAATTTGAAGACTTGAAGATCTGGTTATGGACCCATCTTCCTGGCTTCGTACAACCTCTTATCCCATGACATTGTGTAGCTCTCGACAATAGCATTCCGAAAAGGTATAACAAGACTCAATTGGATGCCCGAATTGAAAGTTATGAAGGTTCGAGCGGACAACGCGTTGCACGAGTGCACATACTTTGAGACAACGGGACCCGCATGGCCCGGGGCAACCTGGGTAGCCGCAGGTAGATCCACGACTACCGCAGCTAGACTTACGGCCATTTGGTCTATAAATAAAGGCCTTGGGTTGGCCATTTTAAAAAAAAAGAAGCGGGAAAACTCTTTCCATTTCAGTTCATAAACACATCTAGAGTGCTCTAAACTGAGTGATTCTTCTTTCTAAACACTTGTAAGCTTGTGTTTTGCTACATACTAAAATTTAACCAATGAAAACTGAGTTTTCAGGCGTCAAAAGCTATCTGAAGTCTTCTTGGCAGCCCACTGTAAGACATTTCAGATTTTTAAGCTTTTTCTTACTTCTATACATATATAGCTACTCACGTTAAGAGTCGCGTCATGTGGGTATGCCAGGATCGTCGATCTGTGGCTTTTTATTGCTTTTAAATATATAAATACTTATATATATATATATATATATATATATATATATATATATATATATATTATTTATAGACACTCGAATTTGCACCTATTACTAACATTGTAGGAGGGCAGATCCGTCTTTCAGAGATAACCCTGGAAGATAATGCAGTTCAACAACTGAAAATTCCACCGGAGAGGACAGTTCTGTCTCAGAGATAACCCCGAGATGCTCAATTCCAGTACCGAAAACAACATCGGGAATAGAAGTGCTAACCTTGGAAATAACCCCAAGGAGTGTAATTGCAGTTCCAGAGATAACCCCATAAATGCTTGTTTAAAATGCATAAAGTCAGCTTCAACCTCGGGACTCATACCGAGGCACTCAGTACAAGACTCGGAGATAACACCGAGAAGAGAGGCACACCTCAGAGATAACCCTGAGGACCTTCAGTACTTATAGTAATTCAATCTCAGAGATAACCCTGAGCAACGTCTACTTTATCAGCCCAAATCGGAGATAACCCTAGTGAGGGGTAAGATCGTCATTTTGCCACATCGCGTCGTCTTAACATCTTACACATACATTTCTACACAACAATGTCCCATAAGAACCAAGGAAGTCCAATCTCGAGTGACTACTACGCAAGGCAGCACACCAGATAAGAATTTAAAGCTTAAAGACCGGAGGGCATGGTCCCATCTTCCTAACTTCGTACAACCTCTAATCCCATGTCATGGCATAACTCTCGACAACGGCGGTCTGAAATAGGTCTTATACACCTCAATCAGATGCCCGGATTGCAATTCTGAAAGTTAGACCGGACATCACAGTGCACGCATGCACGCACTTCGAGACAGCCAGACCCGCAGAGCCCGGGGCAACCCGGGCAGCCGCAGGTACATCTGCGGCCCCCCTCTATAAATAGAGGGCTTGGGGTGGCCATTTTGTAAGGAAAAAAGGCAAGGAAGCCCTTTCTAATTTGCTCTGTACACCCCCTAAACTGAGTGCTTTCTCATTTTAAATACTTGTGAGCTCACATATAGCTATTATTGTACCGGCGGGAGCCGAGTGTTCATCCACTTAAAGTTATAGAAGTCTTCTTTGGCAGCCCACTGTAAGTCTTCTTACACATTTTAAAGCTTTTCTCTTCATCTTTGCACACACTATTCCTCACGTTGGGAGTCGTGTTGCGTGTGTATGCCTGAACTTCAGCCTGTAGTTTCATTTCAATTTGTATATATATATATACACATATATATGAACTGTGTGTCGAACTCTGTTCGATAAGCCTAGACTTATGTCTGGAGCGTTTACTTGCTTTTATACATATTTATACATATATATATGAACTGTATGTCGAACTCTATTCGATGAGCCTGGATTTTATATCCGGTGCGTTTACTGCTTTAATATATATATATATACATTTCGTCCCGCCTGGAGTTTACTTCATGGCGGTTGATAACTTTTACAGCTTTATTTACATTTCTGATCCCCCATGGAGGTGCTTCGTGGTGGTCGATCATGTCAATATATATATATATATATATATATATATATATATATATATATATATATATATATATATATATATATTTACCGCTTTTATATATTTACATTTTCGATCCCCCATGGAGGTGCTTCGTGGTTGTTGATCATGCCTGTATATATATATATTTACAGTTTATATATATATATATATATATATAACTGCTTACAGCTTTCATATAAATTCCGGCATCATGTGAGCCTAGGAATCATGTGATCACAGATTCAGTTTACTGAATCTAGATTCGGTTCCTGTGATAGACATTTTTAGCTATAAGCAGCTTGTAAATTTATTCACGGTGTTTAGATTTCCTTAGATGGTTTTCATGTCCATGAGGAGTTCGGCACTGCTTTGTATATTATTTTCTCGAAGATGCTTCGCATCTCGAAAATTAAAGCAATCCAGCCGAACATTTAATAAAATGGAAGTATCAAATAGTCTCAATTCCTATTGAGCATAAGGGTTTGAAAAACTTCTTTTACAAAACATCATTGTCATATCTTATTTAAAACTGAATTTTTACACAAATTCAAACCCTGTGTATATAGATGCGAACGAGGCCTCACACTACTTCCAAATAACAGCACATTGACCCACACACACACATACACACATTCATATAACAGTTTCTTGAAAAGTAGCGGTCACCGTGGTAACACGGATGTCGGGGGGTTCCTAACACCTTCCATCCGCATAAGCAAATCCTCGGACCCTAATGAATCTCAGTTTCGCAGACCCGTTTAGCAGTGGACATCACTGGGTCAATGTGCAAATCTTTTCTCGATTATGTTGGTACAATCATATAAAAAACCAACTGGCAACTCTTATAGTCCAATCATCGACATATAAATGTCGATCCTTTTTCACTTGTTTTGTCAAACAAATCTCACTTAACATGAGAACACCAAAGAACAAGAACAGAAAAGGGGCAAAAAAAAATCCCGACGTCGATAGGTGGCGACTCTGCTGGGGAACTCCAGTAAGAGGACTTAAGCCGTTATTACAATCTTTTTAAAATTGTTATATGCTTGTGTGTGGATGTTGCATTTACATTTATGGTGAATGTGTACGAATGCATATATTTTATGCACTTAATGCTTTACACTATATCTGCTTGTGATATTAGTGCTTCGCACATGTCATCATTTTCATAAAACGGTGAGACACGTTGTATATAATGTATGTTGTGTGGTTCCTCCACCAAGAGGCTATCCTGTCAGTGTTTGATTACTGGACTCATAGGAAGACTAATTCCAATGAGGCTCAGGAAAGGCACCACCCAAATTCGCTCCAATTGAAAGACCGGATTAACTTCTCGTCGAGTAAATTGCGATGATTTAGGAACCTTCATGCCAAAAAGCCGCGAGAGTAACCTAAGATAGGTCAGCCTCTGATAAACTAAATGCGGAGGAAAGTCTCTTCATGCTTTCTCATTTTAAGTTACTCGTAAAGTCAATTACTTGTAATTTCATTCCATATTCATCTCCATGTAATGAAGAATATGAAGAAAATGTGCACATGTAAATTCGCATGCTATCTTGTATTACAAACAGCTAACATCCATTTTGTAAGATAATATTCCTAAAACGGATACATCACATAGCATGTAAACATTTACACATTCCCTAAGACTAAACTATGCAAATCTTTAGCAGGGAAACAATCGGACCTACTACCCGTTCAAAATCCAAAAAGACCATGAGCCTACATCCAATCATATCTTCATTTGATTAGTCTAATCCCGTTTCCCTGGAAGAATTCGACGGATTAAGTAAACAAATTACAGATTTGGTTGTTATGCTTAAAGAACTACATCAATCTACTCAGGGTACGAAGATACCCGTACATGCTGAATCCTCTACACAGGGAGGAGCTAAAAGGTTCGGAGAAAACAAATTCGGAACTGCAGTTGCTTACCACAGACAAAAACCCTGAAAACACCCATCTGAATGGAGATCTGGACACCGGTGACATCAGGAAATAGGTCTTTCATATAGAAGAAACCCTTCATTCTATCAAAGGAATTGGAGCACACGGGAGTGTCTCATATGCTGACCTTTGTATATTCCCTGGTGTTCATTATCAGAGAAGTTCAAAACTCCTAACTTCAAAAAGTACGATGGGTTAGGAGATCGTTACACACATTTGAAGGTGTTCATTAGAGAACTTGGATCTTATGTAGAGAACGAGAAGCTCAGAATGCAACTGATCCAAAAGAGTCTGATTGGAGAAGCCCGTTCATGGTATAACAGATTAGACAAATCAAAGATCTATAGTTGGGAAGAACTAGCTTATGCCTTCCTTACTCAATACAGCTTCCAGTCTCAGATGGCTCCTGATCGGTACCAGATTACGAAGGTCAAGAAACAGTCCAATGAGTCTTTCAGAGAGTATGCTCAATGGTGGAGGCGCCTTCCTGCTCAAGTTGTTCTTTCTATGATAGAGTTTGAAATGGTCATGACCTTCATCGACATACAATAAGCTCCTTTCTATGAGAGAGTTTTAGCTGGCATTGGTAAACCATTTTTTGAAATGATCAAACATGGAGAGATGGCTAAAATGGGGTTGAAGTCAGGAAAGATTCAAGGCCTAGCCGCTCTTAAAGCTGTTGCTGAGCACATCCAGTCCGAAACTTATGGAAATAACCCCCGAAAGGTCCATAAAAAGAAAGAGGATGATGTTTCCTTAATATTACAAGGTTAAAAAGGCAATCAGGATATGCCTATCCAAAGGAGAAATTACACTCCCTTTTGAGCACAGTCTTCAAACCCTCAATTGCCTAAAGATGGAGAAGTTAAATGCCCTCGAGTGTTCACACCCTTAGGGGACTCACTCGAGAACATTCTCAATCTTCTGACCACTCAGAAAAAAATTACGCATCTTCTTCCACCAGCCAACCCTAATGGGAAGGGTTTCAATGCTGCTCGAAAATGTGCTTATCATACCGGGGCACCAGGGCATGATACTCAAGATTGTTGGGCCTTGAAACACAAGATCCAAGATTTGATAGACAACAGTGAGATCGTGGTCACCAAACCAGATCAACCACACGTACAAGACAACCCTCTTCCTAATTGGAGCAGTGGACAGAGTTCCAATTTTAACTGTTAATCATCCCAAACCATCAAAGATGTTGTTGACAAATGGGATTATGGAAAGTTCCAATTTATGATGGAACGAAAGATGAAAGCTCTATGTAAGTAGATTGAGCAATTGGCAGAACTGGTGACCTATCAGGATCAAGTCACACGCCAATTAGTCGGCCAGGAGCATGCTAGTCTCCTCCCCTTGGTTATGAATACTCCCTCGTCACCTTCAAAAAATGAAACATTGGAGGACAGAGTGACGAAGAGAGCAAATGCCAAAGCCCGTCGGAATTTTGCCAATAGAAGGGAATTTACATACATAGGCCAACCTATGGAGGAGATACTTCAGATGTTGATCAATGAAGGAAGGATCACTTCCCTTCTACCTTCAATTAATCCCCATTCAGGACGGTTCAATTCTGATGGAGCATGTCAATATCACTCTCATTCTCGCGATCACAGCACGAAAGAATGCTAGGAAGAATGCTGGGCACTCCACCACCTTATTCAGAATCTAATTGACATCAGTTTCCTACAACTGGCAGATGATGATACTGTCCTATTTGAGAGTGAGAATACATGTCCTACTAAATGAAAGGGATTGGTAGCAGTTATATCCGCTGAGGCTGATGGGACTATCAAACCATTCACAATACAAGCAATTCAACTCAATGGAGTTGACAATCCTTTGAAAGTGGCTGCTCCAGAGCCAATCAACTTACCATTCAAATCACAATATCCTGTTATCAGCTTACAAAAAGTCCCATGGAATTATGGAGAAGCTGAAGGATCCACCTTTTATACAATTGATGCAGTGTTGAAGGAAAATCCACTGTATCTTCCCCAATGGGTGATGAAGCCTGCCATCAAATCAAAGGGAAAAGTTCTCACGGAGAAAATTGAAAAATTCCTTCGTATTATGGGTCATAATGAAGCCAAGGTGGTTTAAAGCTTAAGAGAAGCTCCACATCAAATTTTAATATTAGACTTGGTTTTAACTTCTGAGGATCATAGGAAGATCTTACTGAAGGTTTTGGAAGAAGCCTACCTGCCAAAATCAGTGGATATGGAAAAATTTTAACATCTGGTTGATCACATTTTCAACAACAATGTGATATCTTTCACTGATGATGACATACCGCTCGAAGGGACCGGTCATTGCAAGCTGTTACACACTGTGGTTTTGTCAACCGGATACATGCTAGCTGGAGTCTTGATAGATGGAGGTTCGTCTCTGAATATTTGTCCTTACGCTACGTTGGTAAAGATGAACGTCAATCTCAAACGGATTCAAAGCAGCCATACGGTTATTAAAGCTTTTGATAGATCCCGCTGGAATTCAGTCAGAGAGATTGAGCTACCAATTGAGATTGGTCCCCATACATTCTGTGTATCTTTTCACATTCTCAAAATAGATTCAGGATACAACCTGCTTCTGGGGAGACCGTGGATTCACATGGTCGGGGCAGTCCCCTCCACTCTTCATTAGCAACTTAAATACATTATCAACAATAGCCTAGTCATAATCAACGCTGAAACGGAATGTCCTCAACATGGTGACATACCACTCATCAATGTCAATTTGGATGTTGAGCCGGTCAGTTTTCATACCTTGGAAGTGAGCAACACTCAATACCATTCCATTGGGATGCCATTTCTCGTACCCAGGATTTCTGCCAAAGTAATGGCAGTTACCCAAGAAATGATGTCCTTGGGTCATCAGCCGGGACAAGGGCTGGATAAAAGTCATTAGGGTTGGATAAAAGTCATTAGGGTATTAAGCACCCTATTCAAGTGTCCAGTCAAACTGGGACAACCAGACTAGGCTATTCTGCCAGTTCCAGTCACAGGAATCCGCATAAGCATAAGTTGATTCCTCCAGATTCAGCTACACGACAATTATCTCCATCTGCAAATCCTGAGCCCGCACAACCTCCGGTAAAGGTGCCAGCCAACGTAATGGCTATGTTATTTCCCAAGCCGATCCTGGTAAAGGAGAAGGAAGTCTTTGTTCTAGATCCCAAAGTGGAAGAAAAGGAACGAAGAATTAAACAAGGCATCGTCCGAATGATGTCAGGCATACGCATCATTGTCCATGATGAACATACAAACAGTTTCGAAAAATGATTATTTTTATTAAATAAATCGAATTAAATAGTTTTTAATTATTAAAAATACAAAATAAATTCTGAAAAATTATTTTAAAGTCTGAAAAATAGTTTTTAATTATTTTGAGTATATTTCATAAATATTTAATATTTTTGGAATATAATTGGTATTTAATTTATTTAATTATAATATTAAATAAATTATTTAAAAACAATTTTAATATATGAAAAATCATGAAAAATAATATTATGGTATAAGAAAATATTTTTAGTTATTTTTAGTAACTTTTAATATTATGTGATGAATTTCACTAATTAATTAATAGTAATGGTAATTAATTTATTTAATAAATATATTAAATAAATTATGGAAAAATAGAATTAATGATTTAAAAATCATATAAAATGATTTAAGTGTTATAAAAATATTTTAAGTTATAAAATATAACATTTGATATTTTGTCATGAAAATATTAATATATTAATATTAAAAGCAATTAACGGATAATGGAATTAAAGGTTTAAAAATCGTATAAATGTGATTGTAAGGTATTAAAAATACTGTGATATATTATAAATGTATTATAATATTATGTGATAATTTTCATTAATATTTGATATTAAATAAATATTAATGATAATATGATATTGTGGTATTTAATTCATTTAAATACGAGTTTAATTACTGAAAAATATTGATAAATGATAATAATTATCTGAAAATTATTATAAGATTTGGAAAATTATTTTGACTGATAATATATTGTCTTAGATAATGGTTAAGTGTTTAGGCAGAGTTTAATTGAACTTAAACTCGATAATTCTTCGTCTAGGCCGTCGGGATGTTAGAATTATACCGAACTCGACTTAAACTGTAATAGTTTGATTTGAGGTTAAGTTTTCTGTGTTTTATAGACTGATAGGATTATGTGACACTGTGTTTAGGTTATTTTAAATATTGTGTTGATATTATTCTAATTTGTATATCGATATTATGTATATAATAGGTTAAGACAAAGCTTATTAAAATGTGTAACGATAATCAACGGAACATGTAAGTTTTTCTTAACTCGACCTCGAGTTGTTTCATTCAGATATACTTGTGATTAATTATTACTGATTGACATGTCTATGAATTATTTATTCGCACTCTGTGCATAATGCATGTATTCATTAGATATGAAAGGCTGATCACCTTCATTAACTTTCGGTCCAGATATAATTGCTATGTTCATGTTCAATGTTAGTTCAACTATGAAAAAATTATTCATGCTAGTTCACAATTATATTGTAGAACTTTAGCCAACTTATTGTTCAATTCTTTCTATCATGATATATCTTTAAATTATTAAATTTAAACTTGCTGGGAAAACTTATTGCTCACCCTTATTATATCATGATTTAACATTGCAGATTAAGACAAAAACGTTGGATACAGGAAAGGATAAGGCCAGGTTCAACTTGGGATTTTATGTGCAGCTTAATTGTAATAGTATAGTATGATAAAAATGTTATATGTTAGTCAGGTTATAAATTTTTGTATATGTGAAGGTTACTCGACCTTGGGATTAGTGTGTAAATGTATTGTATAAGTAATTTGTGTTTATATCTTCCGCAATAGTTATAGAATGATTGTAATAGTGATAGATTAATTGTACCGGATCCGTGGTGATTTGGGACCTGGGTTTGGGGCTCTCACAGTTGGCATAAAAGTTGTTGGTTATAAACCTTAGGTAGAGTTACCTAAGACTAATAACCGCAGTGATTAGGATAAGTACTAACTCAAATAGAGTTAGTGTGTCGGTAAGATTCAAAGACCAATCTCGGCGAGTTATAAGATACAGAGTTTCCTAACTCTGATAATAAAAGTGAACAGTAGTAATGAATAGATAAAGTTTAAAAGACTAAAAGTAGAGGGACAAGAGATCTAAAAAAAATAAAATGATCATGGAATAGAAATGAATTGTATTATATACGATGAGATCACCCCGTGATCTGATATGGATTAAGTGAATGATAGACAAGTCTGCGGCAAGAATATTGTGTATCAGTGGTACTATGAATTGGTACAGATTCAGGAAAGGATTATGAATACGGATTAAATGAAATTCGTATTGAGAAGGGAGTAGGTTTAGGTGGGTATTTCAATTGAGGACTCATGTCAGCAGCTAGGTCGTATGATTCTTTGTATGGGAGTTGAATTGTACTTGGTGTAACAACCACTTAGTTTCTGGCACTGATAATAATTAAAATGTCTGTGTCGCGCTATTTGCTATATGCGTGTTGAGAAGGTGATTATTTTCACATGTGTATAATAGATAGATAGGTTATAAGTAGAGAATATCAGGTTAAGTACGAGTTCTTAAAACTCATACTTATGGTACGTTCGTGACTCATAATTATATGAAATGTTTATGAACCCCGCAGCGAATGGACGCCAAAGGTCTGTCTAGGACAAGTTCTTAAACTCATATGATTGTGGCAAGTTCCTGAACTCATAAGTGTGGTAAGTTTGATGAACTGGGTATAGTTTCGTGTGAATGGAGTATTAAGGACAATAAGAATAGATAGACTGTTTAAGCAAATGATTATTAGTGGAGACATAGGTTTTTCAAAATTCCTAGCTATGCTAGACTTTGAACTTTTGACATCGAGCTAAATATGCACTATGTGCTTTTTGAAATGAATTTTTATTCTCAACTCCGAGTGACCATTGTGTATGAATGGACTTCAGGCCATCGACACGTCATTACCTGTTGAGTAATAAAATAGATTTGTAAAGATTTTTGGAACGATTTAAAGTACAGTCTATGCTAATTGTTTCGGCTAGACAATAATGAATTAAAATATCAAAATATATTTTTATTTATCACTTATGTACCATGTAACCTGGTCCAGAGATGATAAAAAGTTGATAGAGTTGTAAATACAGGAATACTTAGTGTTGAATTGATCTAAAATCGTTGTTCCACTATTGTATGATGTGTTATGACAAAGTCATACAATGATGGCATCTTCAAACGGGCTGTTATAAACAGTACGGCATAATGACGTCATTTTTAAACAATTTTTAAAATTTTAATTTGCCAACGGGGTTTGGCTACACACCTTCGTGATTCGATTGAAGTTGATTATTGATATGAGTCCAAGTTATTTGATTCGGCTAGACCAATTTTTTTCAAAAATCCTAAGTGTTCTTTGAAATTTTTTCCTGAACCAGATTATTTAGGTGCGGATTCCGATAAAGACTGAGGCAAGTTTATGCGCCCAAGGCGGATACGAGAAATAGATAAAACCAGTATTATTGCATCAGAATAAGGCGTACTGGACTAATTACCCATTATGTCTTTAAGATAAGACGGTTTGCAGATGAATTTCCATAAAACCTTTGCGAAAATAAAAAAACTCAGTCTATATGACTCCTCAGCACAATTTAAAAAAAATCTTTACTCTTGTGAGGAATGTATTGGGTAGCATGTGATGAAGTGCATGAATAGTGTATGTTGTATGCTATACGGTGTAAGTTGAATTTCAGGGACGAAATTCTTAGAAGAAGGGGTGAATGTGACGACCCGAGAATTTAGAAAATTATTTAAATCTTAATTATTGAATTTAAGATTAAATAATAAACTTAGACAGAAAATAAGTGTATGGATTTGACATTTCTGAAAAGAAATTTTTGGATTTAAAAATCTTTGTGGTGAATTATTCAGGATTAAGTATATAAGTGTATATGTTCTGTGTATATGGGTGTATATGAGTACAATATGTGGTTAAGGGTCAATGGTTGACCAGGTAACTATATCAGTGTCCAACCCCTAGGTATATATTTAGAACATCAACGTTCAATTAGGAAACCCTAACGTCTGATAAGAAATCCTAGAAACCGGTTCTAAAAACCCTAATTTCAATTTCAAAAATTTAAAACCCTAATTCGGATATTAAAATCCTAATTTGGGAGTTTAAATGCTATGTATAAGGTTATGTATTTTAATTACAAACCTAATTAGGGATAACCCTAATGATTAACTAGATTTTTAATAATTTAAAAACCCTAATTCTTGGGTTATAAACCCTAATGCATGATTATGAAACATAATTGCTAAATTAGTAATTTTAATTAGGAAATATTAAATCCTAATTAGCAAGCTTGAATAATAATTAGTAAATTTGAATATAATTAGAAAATCCTAATTATAATTTTGAAATATTAATTTTCTATTTCAAAAACTGAAATTTGGAAATCCTAAAAATTAAATTTCAAATATTTTAGGGTTGAACCCTAAACCCTAAGGGTTGTAGCAAATGTCCATTATGCCATTAAATTTTTACAAGTTCTTAAAATACCCTTTATTGTATAGAAATGTCTAAAATGCCCTTGGTGCATTATTGAAGTAGCTTGCAATTATTGCCATATTTGGAGCTAGTGAGCCTCTAAATATCCCACATGGAACTTATATCATAGAATCAGTCCCATTTTACCAGCCATTTCATTTGCATCCAATTATTTCAATAATTGAAGAGAGAGAAAGTTCACATATTTGGGTTATTTGTGTTCTAACACTCAACCATGCCATCCTCTCTCTAGACCCACGAAATTCTTTAGTAATTCAGCTCTTAGATTGATCTATAGCAAGTCAAGAACAGATTATGATGATCAGAATCAAGATCAAAGCCTAAAAGGTATAAAAAACCCTAAATCTTGAAAATCTTTGTATTTGATGTTAGATGTTGTAAGTTGTTGGTTAAAGTTGTGTATTAGGGTGTTAATACATGATCTAGGTTGTTGGATCATGGATATATAACACTTAGATGCACGAAAATAGCATTTTTAGAAATCTGGGAAAGGTTTGAAAAATGGCCTGACAGTCATATGTCAGAGGCCTTAGATCTTTATTTTTTTATTGTTTTGGTGTGTTTTATGTTCTAGATATGTTCTATGTCATGTAGGTTTTGATCTGAAACTGGATACAGGGTCGGATCAAGCCTAGATCTCCTGATATAGACGGTCAAAACACGTTGACTGATCACGGATATGCTTTCTGGGCAACCCAGAAAATTCCCAAAATTCCTGACATGCATTTTGATGTCGTCTGATCTTGCTGCTTGTAATGATTTAGGCCATGTTGTTGTAATATTGTTGCAGACTGACATGTAGGCTAACTATTCCTGCCTCTAGAACTCCAATACCATACCCGTAATTGGATTAAATCAGGGTCAAACGAGCGTTGACCAAATCGCCTGATGAAGATTCTGGGTAACCCAGATCTTCAAAGGGGCAGTTTCTTTTCACAATTTTGACCGGTCCAGATCTTAGGATGGTAATGTTTTTAAGTTGATCTAGTGAGTTCTATATGTACCCTGACATCTGGACAACAAGCTTGAACTAGTAAATCACACAAAACAGAATAAGAACTCACGATATAAGGTGGTAAAAATAGCACCTACGACTATTCTTCATTTTCTGGAAAACCCAGAAATGAAGAACAGTGTTGTCAGATATTTTGAAGGCTCAGATCTTCTAAGTGTAAAGTTGTATGGTCATAAACTTAGTTTTTAGTTGTTGTATTACATGAGTACTACAACTTTA
This sequence comes from Panax notoginseng, assembly GCA_016801055.1. Classification (NCBI taxonomy): domain Eukaryota; kingdom Viridiplantae; phylum Streptophyta; class Magnoliopsida; order Apiales; family Araliaceae; genus Panax; species Panax notoginseng. The sequence continues at coordinate 41,850,787 of CM029012.1, forward strand.
TCACAAAATCTAACCCAGAAATTAATAGGAACATAGCATTAAAGTTGGTCAAAGTGAGCACCTTGCTCTCTGTCGATGAGTTTCTGGGAAGAACAGGCCAAGAACACCTATAGCGACGGGTCTGTCGTTATAGGGCCTTTTAGTGACACTTATTTTCAGAAAATGATTATTTTTATTAAATAAATCGAATTAAATAGTTTTTAATTATTAAAAATACAAAATAAATTCTGAAAAATTATTTTAAAGTTTGAAAAATAGTTTTTAATTATTTTGAGTATATTTCATAAATATTTAATATTTTTGGAATATAATTGGTATTTAATTTATTTAATTATAATATTAAATAAATTCTTTAAAAATAATTTTAATACATGAAAAATAATATTATTGTATAAGAAAATATTTTAAGTTATTTTTAGTAACTTTTAATATTATGTGATGAATTTCACTAATTAATTAATAGTCATGGTAATTAATTTATTTAATAAATATATTAAATAAATTATGAAAAAATAGAATTAATGATTTCAAAATCATATAAAAATGATTTAAGTGTTATAAAAATATTTGAAGCTATAAAATATAACTTTTGATATTTTGTCATGAAAATATTAATATATTAATATTAAAAGCAATTAACGGATAATGGAATTAAAAGTTTAAAAATCATATAAATGTGATTGTAAGGTATTAAAAATACTGTGATATACTATAAATATATTATAATATTATGTGATGATTTTCATTAATATTTGATATTAAATAAATATTAATGATAATATGATATTGTGGTATTTAATTCATTTAAATACGAGTTTAATTACTGAAAAATATTGATAAATGATAATAATTATCTGAAAATTATTATAAGACTTGGAAAATTATTTTGACTGATAATAAATCATCTTAGATAATGGTTTAGTGTTTAGGTAGAGTTTAATTGAACTTAAACTCGATAATTCTTTGACTAGGCCGTCGAGATGTCAGAATTATACCGAACTCGACTCATACTATAATAGTTTGACTTGAGGTTAAGTTTTCTGTGTTTTATAGACTGATAGGATTATGTGATACTGTGTTTAGGTTATTTTAAATATTGTGATGATATTATTCTAATTTGTATATCGATATTATGTATATAATAGGTTCAGACAAAGCTTATTAAAATGTGTAACGATAATCAACGGAACAGACAAGTTTTTCTTAACTCGACCTCGAGTTGTTTCATTCAGATATACATGTGGTTAATCATTACTGATTTCCATGTCTATGAATTATTTATTCGTACTCTGTGTATAATGCATGTATTCATCAGGTATGAAAGGCTGATCACCTTTATTACCATTCGGTCCAGATATAATTGCTATGTTCATGTTCAATGTTTGTTCAGCTATGAAAAATTTATTCATGCTAGTTCACAATTATATTGTAGAACTTTAGCCAGCTTATTGTTCAATTCTTTCTATCATGATAAATCTTTAAATTATTAAACTTAAACTCGTTGGGCAAACTTATTGCTCACCCTTGCTATATCATGGTTTAACATTGTAGATTAAGATAAAAACGTCGGATATAGGAAAGGATAAGGCCAAGTTGAGCTTGGGATTTTATGTGCAGCTTAATTGTAATAGTATAGTATGATAAAAATGTTATATGTTAGTCAGGATATGAATTTTTGTATATGTGAAGGTTACTCGACCTTAGGACTAGTGTGTAAATGTATTGTTTAAGCAATTTATGTTTATATCTTCCGTAATAGTTATAGAATGATTGTAATAGTGATAGATTGATTGTACCGGATCCGTGGTGATTTGGGACCCGAATTCGGGGCTTTCACACTTAGACCATCTCAGAAAGCTCTTCAACAGGTTGCGTAAGTACAACTTGAAGTTGAATCCAGCCAAGTGCGCCTTTGGCGTTAAATCAGGCAAGTTGCTAGGATTCCTAGTCAGACACAAAGGGATTAAGCCGGATCCCACCAAAATCTAGGCCATCACGGAAATGCCCCTTCCTCAGACAGAGAAGGAAATACAGGGATTTTTGGGAAGAGTCAACTTCATTAGCAGGTTTATCTCTCAACTCACAGTAACCTGTGAGCATATCTTCAAGTTGTTAAGGAAGAACTCCTCAATGAAATGGAATGATGAGTGCCAGAAGGCCTTCCTTACAATCAAAGAGCAGCTAGTCAAAGCTCCCATTTTGGTACCACCCAGGGATGATGTTCTCCTGTTCATTTACCTGTCCATAAGTGACAATGCCATGGGCTGCATGCTGGGTCAGAAAGACGATAGAGGCCAAGAGCGAGCTATCTACTACATCAGCAAAAGATTCAGTAGCAGTGAACACAAGTACACTCTAATTGAGAAGACTTGTTGTGCTTTAGCATGGGCTTCCATGAGGTTATAACATTACCTCCATGGTCACACAACCCATCTCATATCCCGCATGGATCCTCTTAAGTACGTGTTTAGTAAACCCATGCTGAAATACCGACTGTCCAGATGGCAGTTGATCCTACAACAATTTGACATTATTAACGTGACACAGAAATCCATTAAAGGTCAAGGAATTATGGATCTACTGGCCACCGCACCTACAAGGGATTTCAAACCCTTGGAAATATGTTTTCCCGATAAAGGGGTAAAGGCTATTCAACAACACCATCAGTATGATACACGCCAAATATGGAACATGTATTTCGATGGAGCTGTTAATATGGAAGGTTATGGAGCTGGAGTAGTTCTAGTATCTGGTACGGGGGAGTAGTATCTCGTCGCCATCAAATTATAATTTGTCAGCACCAATAACATAGCTTAGTATAAAGGTTGTATCATGGGGCTAAAACTTGCCCATTCAATGGGCATCAGGCAGTTAATTATCTTTGGGGATTTGGAGTTGGTAGTCAAATAATCCACGGGAATCTATCAAACTAAAGAGTTACATTTGCTGCCTTACCATCGACAAGTCTTACAGATGGCTTCGGAGTTCGAAAAGGTCTCCTTTCTACACATTCCTCATAATAGGAATGATTTTGTAGACACGCTATCAAGCTTGCCCTCCTTGATTCACATACCTGACAAGGAACATATGCCAAGCATCATATTTGCCCTGCAAAAGGCACCAGCCAATGGGAACTATGTTGGAGAAGTATCAGATGAGCTACCTACCATCTAGCATCCTTGGAATCAGCACATCAAGGAATACTTAAAAGATAGATCTACACCCGCTGAGGCGAGCCCGACTGAGAAAAGGCGAATTCATCGACTGACTATAAAATTCTACCTGAGCGGAGATGCACTATGCAAAAGAGATGCAGGATTAGGTCTCCTCAGATGTTTGGACAGGGACAAAGCTCAGAGGCTCATGGATGAGGTCCATGGTGGAGTCTATGGCCCACACATGAGTTGCCCTTCACTTGCTAAGAAGATCCTTAGAATAAGACATTATTGGCTCTCTCTCAAAGTTGACTATGATGATCACGTCAAGAAATGCTATCAATGCCAAATTCATGGGAATGCTATCCACACCCCTCCTAGGGAGCTCCATAATATGAGTTTGCCTTAGCGCTTCTCAATGTGGGGAATGGACGTGACCAGGCCCATCGAACTCAAAGCCAGTAATAGACATCAGTTTATCTTCACCATGATCGACTACTTCACCAAGTGGGTAGAAGCAGCCTCCTTCCGCAGGGTTACCAAAGAAGTCATCATTACTTTCATCAGAAACAATGTCATTTGTCGATATGGACAACCAGAGGTAATTGTATCAGACAATGCTAAGAACCTCAACAACAAAATGATGGAAGAGTTATGCAGTAAATTCCACATCAAACATCTCAACTCTGTCATCTATCATCCAAAGATGAATGGTACTGTTGAAGCGGCTAACAAAAATATTAAGAAGATCATGCAAAAGATGTCCGCCAATAACAAAGGATAGCCTGACCTATAGCCTCCTACTCTATTAGCCTACAGAACATCAGTGCGCACTTTCACTGGGGCAACCCCCTACGCATTAACCTATGGGATGGAAGTAGTGCTCCCTATAGAAGTGGAAATGGAATCCCTCAGAGTGTTGATAGACGCTCAACTAGATGAAGACCAATGGGTACAAGACATGTATCACCAATTGTCTCTAATAGACGAAAGGCGAACCGCGACTATCTTCCATGGTCAGTTATATCAACAAAGGATCGCCAAATCCTACAACAAAAAATTCTGGTTACGCCAGTTTAAACAACATGACTTGGTTTTAAAGAAGATCATTGACAATCAAGATCAGTCTAAGGGAAAATTCGCTCCTAATTGGGAAGGCCCATTTGTTATCAAGGAGGTATTGACAGGAGGTGCTCTCAGATTACAGGAAATAGACGGCGATGAATTTTCGTAACTCATCAACTCGGACACCGTGAAATGGTACTATGTCTGAAGTTTCCATCAAGCAAACATCCTGGTGTTGGATCATTAGATCACCAGTCATTCAGGTTCTTTAACCCTTCACTACATAACTCTTTTCCACATTGCGCCCATCAGGGAAACATAATTTTCAAGCCAGCAGCCTGGTTTTCGGATCGCTCGATCCTTTTCTTTCCACTTGGTTTTTTAACCCTTACTTAACTTCGGTTATCCCATTAGGGATTGAACCTTTCACACTTGTAGTTTGTCCCCAAATATGGGATCAAACTTTTCACACCTGCAGTTTATCCTGAACTTAGGATTAAGCTTTCTTCCCCCCTCAGTTTGTCCTCCACATAGGATCAAACTTTTCGTCGGCTACAAATTGCCCTGAGGGGTGAACTACGTCGATCTGATCTCCTTGATATACGGGAGTACGCAGGCAACCATTTTATATGGCCCGGTTGGCATAAAAATCAAAAACACTTCTACACCATTCTCATTATAAAAACAAAAATAACAAAAACATTCATATACCCTTTTTCTTCCACAAATAGCATTGAACCTCTTAAACCAGGTTTGAACTACGCAGACCTAATCTCATCTTCAATAGGAGTATGTAGGCAGCCATTTATGGTTCGGTTTAACCCCCTACCTAAACACAAACACTTGTCAATGGTATTGGGATCAAACTTCAATCCACCACATTTCATTGTCTTCAGACCAAAGGGATGGAACTACTTGACCTCCTCCTAAATAGGAGTCTCGGCGACCATCTAAGCTGCGATTGTTCCTCGAAGAGCAATACCTATCCATAAGAGATGGTATTAACTAGGCTTCTCCTAAATAGGAGTACTGGCAACCATCTGTGGTGCGGTCAATCTCAGAGAGGAACGCCACACACCTCTCCACATTTCCATATGGAAACCAATCCCAAGACACCAAAGATGGTAGGGATACACACAGATCAGTGATCCATTTTGAATTGTCCAGAGACAACTAAATGTCCATGCATCAAGGAGGAATTTACAATACATCAAGATCACAAGCCCTGAATAAGCAGGCAAAATATCAAGCAAGTATCTAGGCATATCTAAAAGGAAAGTGATCAAAAATATATTTCCCCTGCTATATATAATGCTGTTTGATATACACAATGTAAACTGTACATAAAAAAATGGCTAAGCTAGTCTATCCAGTAAAATGCAAGCCCATCTACAAATCAGTGAATATGCGAGCTATCAAGCCCAACATGGCATCTCTCTCAGAAGAAGGAGGTAACGCTGTGGTCTCCTGTACAAGGGTATCCACACGAGCTAACAGATCCACAACCATCTGCATGGTGACCATGAGCTCAACAATGTATGTGCTCATCTCTACAATCATGCTAGTAGTGAGGGACCTCACTGTGGTGCTATCTGTGATGGCTACATCCTAGGCAGATATGGCGCTATGCCTCTCGACTATCACTACATCTCTGGCATCATCCCACTCAATAACAGCGGCATCTCTACGAGCTAATGCCTTGTATCTCGCTAATAGAGTTACGTCTCTCCCATCAAGGGCTGTCAACATCAAGGCTCTAGCCTGATCTCTCTCGAAGGTCATCAGATGAAGACTTTACTCAAAGTATTGTGCTGAATATTGGATCATGACAGTGCTAGTACTAGGAGAATCTGAGAGAGCTGCTGGCAACCTAGTAAATGGCTCCTCCTTGGTGTGAGAATTAATGTCCTCCATGGGCTCTCCATCATCTGAATCACTACCCGTCATTGTGGATACTGCCGTAACTGGTAAAGTCTCTGTCTCCATCCACGTAGAATACTTTGGCGAATAGCCCGGATGGCTAATAGAAAAAATAGCTATCTCACGCTGATCCCAATATGCATACACCTGGGATCGTCCTCTGCTGAAAGATGGCGAAAAGCTAAATGCTGACCTAGCGCCCCATCAAAAGGATTAAAGTCCTGGAACTTGTCAAACTGCGACATCACAGCCAGTGGGTGGTAGGTAGTCATGCCCCTCAAACCTGCCAGAGGGAGATAATCCATGCCCGGAGCATGAGTAATAAAACTATAGGGTGAACTGAGCCCTGTACACGATAAGATGTCAAACAGATCTATGATCTCCACCAAAATACGTACCAAGACATAGCGTCTATACACTTCGATGGCTGAAAAGAGTAGAACATGGCTATATCATGGGTAAAGCAGTACCCGTGTTAGCGAAAAGTGTCAATCGATCTCAAGTGTGACATAAACCACACGTACAACATGACCGAACTGCCTGTGAATACCCCTACAGGGTAGGTGCTGCAAAACGTGGACGACCTCAACGTCTCCGCCAGTATGGAATGATGCCATCATCGTCCTCATGGATAGATATCCAACCCTAATACACTCACAGGACGTAAGCATGGGAGCCTCTCATACGGGAAAACCCTGCAGAATTCTCTCTACACTTGCCATACAGTGTATTTTCCCACTTTAAACACCTGTGAGCTCATATACAGCCCTCTTTTGTACCTACAAAAGCCAGTGTTTACCCACTCTAAAGATATAGAAGTCTTCTGTGGCAGCCCACTGTAAGCCTTCTCACACACTTTAGAGTCTTTCTCTTCATTTTTGCACACACCCTTCTACACGTTGAGAGTCGTGTTGCTTGCTTTTGCCCGAACTTCGGTCCGTGGTTTCATTTCAGTCTATATATATATATATATATATATATATATATATATATATATATATATATATATATATTGACTAACATTACCGAGTTATGCCTCGGTTGAGCCTAGACTTCGGTCTGGAGCGTTTATTTGCTTTTCTATATATATATATATATATATATATATATATATATATATATATATATATATATATATATATATATATATATATTTTATATATATGAATTGTGTATCGGACTTTGTTCGATTGAGCCTAAACTTCGGTTTGGTGCGTTTATTGCTTTAATATATATATATATATATATATATATTAACTGTGTGTCGGACTTTGTTCGATGAGCCTAAACTTCGGTTTGGTGCGTTTAATTGCTTTCTTATATATATATACTTATATATATAAACTGTGGTCGAACTCCGTTCGATGAGCCCGAATTTTACATCCGGTGCGTTTACTCGCTTTTATATATATATATATATATATATATATATATATATATATATATATATATATACATTTCGTCCCACCTTGAGTTTACTTCGTGGTGGTTGACCGTTTTTACAGCTTTCTGTACATTTCGTCCCGCCTGGAGTTTCCTCCGTGGCGGTTGATAGCCTTTAACAGCTTTATTTACATTTCCGGTCCCCCATGGAGCTACTTCGTGGTTGGTGATCATGTCTGTATATATATATTTACGGCTTTTATATATATACCTGCTTACTGCTTTCATACAAGTTGCGGTATCATGTGAGCCTAGGAATCATGTGATCACAGATTCATCCCATTGGATCTAGATTCGGTTCCCGTGATGGACATTTTCAGTTGTAAGCAGCTTATAAATTATTCTGCTGTGTCTGAATTTCCTCAGATGGTTTCCATACCCACGAAGAAGTCGGCATTATTTTGTACATTATTTTCGTATGGATGCTTCGCAGCCGTCAAATAAAATCAACCAAGCCGTGCATTTAATAAAATGGGAGTGCAAAAGGCCTCAATTACTATTGAGCGACAGGGTTTGAAAAATCCTCTTTTACAAAACATCATTGCCATATCTTGCTAATTTTTACATAAATTCAAACCCTTCGTATATAGGTGCGAACGAGGCCTCGTACCACTTTCAAATAATAGCACATTGACTCACACGCACACACACATTCAGATAATAGTTTCTTGAAAAGAGGCGGTCACCGTGATAACACGGATGTCAGGGGGTGCCTAACACCTTCCCCCCGCATAACCAAGTCCCCGGACCCTAAATGAATCTCGGTTTCACCGACCCGTATAGCAGTGTCACATCACTAGGTTAATGTGCAAACCTTTTCTCGGTTGTGTTGGTACAACCATTTAAAAAACCAACTGGCGACTCTTAAAAGTCCATCGTCGACATTATACATGTTGGACCTTTTTCACTTATTTTTTCAAACAAATCTCACCTAAAATGAGAACACCAAAGAACAAGTAACGGAAAGGGACATCTAAAAATCCCGACGTCAACACCTGCTGTTTTACCCCACTAGGGATAAGACTTTTCACACCAAAGTTTGCCTTGTACATGGGATTAAACTTTCTCACCCGCAGTTTGTCCTGAACATGGGATCAAACTTTTCATTGGCTGCAAACTGTCTTAAACATGGGGCAAAATACGCCGACCTGATCTCCTTGATACATGGGAGTACGTAGGCGGCCATATTTTATATGGTCCGGTCGCAATAAAACAAAAACAACAAAAATATTTCTATACCCTTTTCCTTACAAAAACAAAAACAACAAAAATATCTCTACACCCCTTTTGCCACATACAGCGTTGAACCTCTTACACCAGGTTCGAACTACGCAGACCTGATCTCCTCTTCAACAGGAGTACGTATGCAGCCATTTATGGTTCGATCTAACCCCCTACCGAAACATAAACACTTGTCAGCGGTACTGGGATCAACCTTCAATATGTCACATTTCATCGGCTTCAGACCAAAGGGATGGAACTACCTGACCTCCCCCTAAATGGGAGGATCGACGACCATCTAAGCTGCGATTGTTCCTCAAAGAGAAACACCAATTCATAAGAGATGGAACTAACTGGGCTCCTCTTAAATAGGAGTACTGGCGACCATCTATGGTGCGGTCGATCTCGGAGAGGAAAGTCACACTCCTCTCCATATCTCCATACAAAAACCAGTCCCAAGACACTAAAAATGGTAGGGAAAACACACAGATCAACGATCCATTCTGAAATATCCTGAGACAACTCAATCTCCATCCATCAAGGAGGAATTCAGAATACATCCAGATCACAAGCCCTGAATAAACAGGCAAATATCAAGCAAGTAGTAAGGCATAACTAAAAGGGAAGTGATCAAAAATATATTTCCATGTTATATATAATGTTGTTTGATATATACAATATGAATTGTACATGACAAAATGGCTAAGCTAATCAGTGCAGGAAAATACAAGCTCATCTACAAATCAGTGTATATGCGAGCTATTAAGCCCAACATGGCATCTCTCTCAGAAGGAGGTAACGATGTGGTCTCCTGCACAAGGGTATCCACACGAGCTAACATATCTATAGCCATCTGCATGGTGACACAGTGCTCATCAATATACGTGCTCATCTCTACGATCATGCCAGTAGTAAGGGACCTCATTGTGGTACTAACTGTAACGGCTACATCCTGGGCAGATATAGTGCCATCCCGCTCAACTATCATGGCATATCTGGCTGATTTGGCCTCATCCTGCTCCTCAATAGCGGCATCTCTATGTGTTAATGCCTCGTCTCTCTCTAATAGAGTGGCATCTCTCCCATCAAGAGGTGTCAACATCAGTGCTCTAGCCTGATCCCTCTCGAAGGTCATCAGATGAAGACTCTGCTCAAAATACTGTACTGAATGCTGGATCACGACAGTGCTAATATTGGGAGAATCTAAAAGAGCCGCTGGCAATCCAGGGAATGGCTCCTCCTTGGTGTGGGAATCAACGTCCTCCATGGGCTCTCCACCATCTGAATCAATACTCGACACTGTGGATACTGCAGCAGCCGATGAAGTCTCTGTCTCCATCCACGCAGAATACTCTGACGAACAACACGGATGGCTAACAGAAAAAGTAACTATCTCAGGCTAATCCCAACAGGCATAAACCCTGGATCGGTCCTCTGCTGACAAGTGGCGAGAAGCTAAACGCTAACCTAATGCCCCATCAAAAGGATGAAAGTCCTGAAATTGGTCAAACTGTGACATCACTACCAGTGGGTGGTAGGTAGTCATGCCCCTCAAACCAGTCAGAGGGAGATAATCCATGCCAAGAGCGTGAGTAATGAAGCTATTGGGTGAGCTGAGCCCTGAACACGGCAGGATACCAAACGGGTCTCTGATCCCTGCCAAGAAGACCGACCAAGACATAGCATCTGTACACTCTGATGGCTGAAAGGAGTAAGACATAGCTATATCATGGGTAAAGCAGTACCCGTGTTGGCGGAAAGTGCCAATTGGTCTCAAGTGTGACATAAACCACACGTATAACATGGTCGAACTGCCTGTAAAGACCTCTGCAGGGTAGGGACTGCAAAACGTGGATGAACTCAACATCTCCGCCACGATCATCGGGATAATGGTATGACCCTCCCTAAGAGCTCTCACGGTCATGATGACATCTATGTCCATCTCATCCATATACCGTGGCATGTACACATACGCCATCACGCACAACACGAGTACATCCACTCTGGCCAAATGCCACTGATCCTCTGGTGAGGTGAAATCCCCAGAATGTCGTGCGTAGCTGTCCACCGACCTAAATCTATCTATCAGGAAACGTTGAGGCAACACATGGTCGGATGTAATCTCATCCTCTACTACTCTATGCCGCAACCCGGTGAGGGTCATGAACTGCCGGCGCATATCTCCGACAGGTATACGGGCGCAAGGTCTGTCTAAGGGCAAGGTCGTCAACCGCTCGTACTCCTCCAATGTAGGAGTCAACTCTTGGGTACCAAATCGAAAAACACGTCTCTCCGGTATTCAATGCTCCAGCTTACCCTTCACAAAGCCTGCGGGAACCTGAAACATCAAGAGGGTCACAGAATGCTGTAATAGCTGATCTACAGTCAGCATATATGTAGGTGACATACTATCATGCCACGACCTCAGACGGGATGCCACCAATACTAGTGGGGTATGATCTATGTGGCCGACTGTCAAAGAAGACATCTGTGTAGGCTTTATCATAAGACCATCCAGGGGTCAATGCTGAATATCTCTGGACATACATACATATGCATAACATAATATATGCATGACAGATAATAGATGGCAATATGACGTAGCGAATGGAAAATAGTACATACATTCCTAAGTACATCATCATATAGATACATCATCTCTGTACATCTAAAAATATAGGGAAATGGGGCACATACGCCCTACTACTAACAGAGGCCTATCAAAAGATATAGCGAGAATGGGGCACAGCCACCCAATATCTAACAGAAGCCTATCAAAAGAGATAACAAGAATACACATCAGAAGAAGACAATGGTGTCAATATCTACATCATCAATTTTGTCCACCCACTACTACAAAACAGTAAATAGACAAAGCGGAAAAAACGTTATGATTTTAGTCAGAAAAACGTCGTGGTTAAGGGTGTCATCTATTTGACACCCTTACACAACGTTTTTAAAACGTTGTAGTTAAGCACATTACACAACGTTTTTTAAGAAAAAAATGTTGCAGATTTGTTTTCCATAAATTAACAGATGCTTAAAAACGTTGTAGAAGGTATGATTCCACAATGTTTTCTGGATAAAAATGTTGTAGTTTAATATATCAAACAACGTTTAAGCATATTTACACAGCGTTTTTAAAATGTTGTAGATTAAAAAAAAGAAAAAAAAGGTTGTGGTTCACCTATATTACCAATTACAAATAATATTACTATCCATACATCTCAAATTCAAAATATACTAATTACAAAAAATATTAATACCATACAATACGTTTACATCCCAATAATACCAAACTATCCATACATCTCAAATTCACTTTTCAATATAATTACTACTATATTGAATTGTGAATTCGACTATTCACTCACCATCTCTCTTTCAGATTATTAATCACCCACCAAACTAAACACCTAAGAAATTAAAGTATTTAAATACAAAATTGAGGCATTTTCTCTCATGATGGTAAAATATTCATTATAACGTACAACACCTTGACGATTCTTTGAAAAATAAAATAAATTAGTGAATATCATCATCTTAAAAATCTGCAAATAAAATCTGCTAATGTATGATGACCTCTGACTTTTTTGGTTTAATTTACCTCTCCAGAAGCATTACCAGCTCACAATGTGGAGTATGAGGGAAAAGATCAACCGCTATGGCTTTGATGGGTTGGAAAGGCTCTGAGTTGGGCATCGACTTTGCTCTATGGTGAGCCAAACCAGCACTGCTCATATTCCTCCAACCCCTATTATTCTTATTCCCCTTCTCGATTTTATCGACAGATGGTGTGCATAGCTCGATAGCATTGGACACTAGGCTTTCAGGATTACATGAAATGTAACTGCAGAATAATAAATTTGGTAAATCGATCAGGATCTTGAGAAAGAACAAAGTTTTAACAAATAAGCAATAATACGATAGTTCACATGATAACTTACATGGAACAAAATCCAAAAAGAAGCATATAATTAATATGGATGTGGACTGCAAGAACAGAACCAGAAATTTTAAGAATTTTTTTTTAATTTACGTGGTAATATAATGTGGTAGTTCGCCATCTAAAAAGAACCCATGTAAACAAACTACTGGGTTCAGCTATTCTTCAATTTTAGCAATAGGCCAAGTAATATTCAATGAGAATAGTTGGAATATTGAGGCTACACGTACTACATAAAAACAGTTCGCTACTTACAGTGGGATGAAGTCCAACACGTGGGGGATCCACAATTACGACAACATTTTTAAATTTAATATTAGTTCCATTTTTTGAAGTGCAGCTCTGTTGAACATGGCTTTCTTGGCCTCCATTTCTGCTACACTCGGATGCTCCTTCACTGTTTTATGGTTAACATCTGAGCTCTCCTCTTGGTCTGTTGCATCAGTGGCTGTAACCTCTTCGTCATTTGTGTCAGAGCTATTAGGAATTTCATCTTATTTATGAGGCAGATTCAAGTACTCTTTCAGTAGAGACCCCATCACATCCTCCGCCTGTTACTCAAAGATGGAAAATTCAAACAAATATGCCAGAAGAATTATTTCAAAGATTTAACAAAGGTGTATATTTCATATTAAAGTGGCAAAAGTTTTTAATCCAATTAAACAAAAATAGAAATCAAACAAAAAGTGGATGCAGAACCTTACCATACCAACATGATAAGCTAATGTTAGACGAATTGTCCCAGTGCCACAACAGATATCAAAAAGCAAGGTATCAGGACCCAAACCTGCCCAATCCCCAGCAAGTGAATAAAATTTCTCTGCTGCAAGGGTGTTAACCTATAATATTGTGAAACTTGAAGATTTCCCAAATTCAAATAGAAAGAGAGAACTTTTGATTGACAGAAAGTGGGAAGAAGTACTTGGAAAAAAGCCGTTTGAGACATACGAAACTGAAGATTTCTTATATAATCATGAATCCTTGCTTCCCCAACATCATTTTCTTCCTGCAGTCCAGTTTCACTCTCTACTTTCAGAATGGATAAGGAGCGCAATGGAGCATCAGCTGGTGCTACATTAGATATTCCTTTGTGATCCTGCATGACAAAAAGAATGCCATATACAAAAAAAAATGATAATAGCGTTTTGAAAGTGGGTTGAACTTGAACATATTGTCAATCTAAACAACATACCGTCTCAAATGCTTAATTTTTCCACCAAAAGAAGTCCTTAGCAAGAAAAATTATTGATTCTAACCTTAAGATACACTACGGCTATCCGCTAAGCTTAATCATCTAAAAGAGAGAAGCAAAATAATAAAGGGGACATCTTTGCTAAAGTAAATATGCCTTTGGAGTTAGTGGTACTGATGATTAAATTCCTCTGAACAAAACTTATAGAGAACACTTGTAAATTAAAAACATTAAGAACTAATTAGCATAGATAAACACGGCTAATCAATCCCGTAAAGATGCAAATCCAGTAAAACAATTCAGAATGACAAAATATAATCTAGTTGACAATTGACCCAGATCAGAAAAGAAGAATTTGGAGCTAAACCTACAACTCATCCATATGTCTATCTATATGAAAACACCATAAGAGTAGTAAAATGATAAACGTATGTACTATCCATTATTCAAGATCAAAGGCAGCAATTTAAAAAATAAATAGACAAGAAAACAAAATCTATATTAAATTCTTTAAATTATCTTTATCTACTATTCCTAGTTACTACTCAACCTAGTAACTTTGTATGATGGTGCTATTTAATGGTAGTAAGAGTATTTTTTTTAATAAAAAAAATGGCATGTGAAATGAAAATTATTGGTATGCAAACCTAGAAGGAGGATAATGAAGTCAAGTACATACCTTAAATCAGTTGATACTACAGAACTGAAAAATATAAATTTTATAAAGTACCTGAACTAAAAGTGATGTTAGTGGCAATGGAGGAGAATTAGAATAAGCTCCTGCAGCAAATGCTCGAGCCATCTTCTCAAGTTCATCATTTACTACACCATCATCAAAACCTGCTGAGGAAACCTAAGTGTTCATGAATAAAAAAGGAATAATGAAAAAAAAAATACAAGTTTTGCATAGAAGATAATATTGCACAAGTACTTTAGGATGGAAGAAAAATGGTTGTCAAGAGCAAATATATTTAACATAAACCTGAACCATGAGCAAGACTTCCACAATATTGGCCTCAAGGTTTTCAAGCTCAGTAGTCTTCCCTGGCATCCTTCCTTCCCGAACCTGATTAGCAATGTAATAAAATAGAATGTAAGCTGCGAGAAAAAGTATTACATCTGCATTTAATTCAAATACCGAAGAAAGTATATGTACCACTAACCACTCTAGTTTGAAAATCAAATCTAATTTTTATGAACAAACTGGATATTTTATTGTTTTAGAACAATCTCAATCAACAATTCAGAAGATAGATATCAAATTTTAGATAATTCGCTAGCAGCTTAATATTGATCTAATAAATTATAACATACACAAATCTGAGCTTAATTCAACATTTTTCTACAACATAACGCAAAGCCCTAAAAATTAGAAATATAAAATACCTGAGCAGCCTTATAGGAATTCATAGTATCCTTAGCAGC
Source organism: Panax notoginseng (assembly GCA_016801055.1). Lineage (NCBI taxonomy): Eukaryota > Viridiplantae > Streptophyta > Magnoliopsida > Apiales > Araliaceae > Panax > Panax notoginseng. The sequence continues at coordinate 41,866,154 of CM029012.1, forward strand.
CTCCTTCGGCTCATCTCCAACTTTAAACTCCGCCATATACCTATGATAATCCCCCTTCATCTTCAACTAAAACACCTTCAATTCGACTCGCTCGAGGAAGTCGACGGCACCAGATTCGACTCCAATACCATCTACAAACAGCGGGAGAGAAACAAAAAAAAGCAGCTCATCACTTTCCCCCGACAGTCGAGAGGCAAGAGGGCAAGAGGCTGAGGAGTTTGGAATCGAGATTTTAGATCTGGTCTGTGAGGAGTTTTCAGGCGCAATTTTTTTAAGCTCCGTGTTTTTAACATACACAACGTTTTTTTTAAAAAACATTATCTATTTAAAACCAAAAAAATGTCTATTTAAATAGATAACATTTTTTCATATGTATCTACAATGTTTTATTAAAAAATACTGTGAAGAAAAATACTACAATATTTTTTATAAAAATGTTGTGGTTTAAGTTTTGTCTATTTACTGTTTTGTAGTAGTGACTTGATGTAACTCCTCTTGAGTCACTGGATCTCTATCAACAGAGATGTCAGGCCTATACAACGGAGGATATACACCGACAAAATCATATGGGTCACCTGAGGGGCCAGCGCCTGAGCTGGAAGGATCAATAGTATCTTTCTCTGAAGGATCTCTACCCAAGTGCCGAATAAAAAAATGTGCCCGGTCCAACTACCGGGTCAAACGATTAATTAGTGTCACATGAGTCGGATCTCGAACACAAGTCAGCCAATCCATCATCATCAAGGATCCAGGAACCATATCCCCCATAAACTGAGTGGCGCGGATCTGGGCTCTAATGGTACAAGGGGACCACTAGTGACGAAATGAATCCTGAGTATGTGAACCCTCTGATAAAGCATATCCGTCCATACCCATCAATGGGATGTCATCAGCGAGTGACTATAATACAGACTAATAACGCCTGACAAGAGGCAAGATCGGTACACGAATCTCTCATGTGGTGCTCCTAATAGCATGCTCTCCTAAATAGAGCTCACATTCTCCATCTGTGAAGAGAGGAATCCTCCGGGTGGATATCATGTGCTCGACACCAGTCAGGAATCCATCCTCAAACCCAATGGTCAAATGTTCCCCAGAGTAGGGAACCCAAGTGATGACATCAACTGTCAATAGCTCCAACTGTAAGCGATAATGGGTGAAACCCTCCGCTACCGGAACCTCCGCCAAAATGGAGTGATGCCATCGACGTCCTATTGGATAGGTATCTAAACCTAACATACTCATAGGACGCAAACATGGAAGCCTCTTATAGGCCCAAAATTGTCAACACAAAGGCAAAACATTTGCTGTCAGTGAACACTCTTAACCTGTACATGGGAAATCAAAAAAGAAATACTCACCAGCAGAAACGCGTAAAATCATAACCAAGCCTCGGTCAAGCCCTGCGAACGCATGCGTATTCCCCTGAAGAAGTAGGCGAAGGTGTAGGAACCCCGATCATACTCTCCGATACGGTCCACCTCCCGCGTGGCGTTGATCAAAGCGAATTACACCGTAAAAGAGTTATATGCTATGAAACAACCCCTGACACTAATCAGGAATAATCGCCATAGAATGCGATCCCTGACTCTCACATCAGAGGGCATGGGCTCACTCAACAACCCACTCATAGCATCTATGCTAAAAGGACCCGTACGGACGGTCCTACCATTGAGCACCTCAGCTAGAACTCCCAACAAGGATCTGATGGCAGTCGGGATAATATCCACCGTACATGGCACTGGCGCCCTTCCAAACTTCATACCGGTAATAAATCGCCAATCCATCGGCGTCATCATCACCTCATAATCCCATAAGTGGAGAGACTGAGTCTGGTGAAACCAGCACTCAGATAATGCCCTGAGGTAACCTCAGGGACAACGACGGGGAAGAAGGGAAAAGAACGCCCCAAAGCCCTAATCATGCACTATACCTGTAACAACCCGATATTTTCTATATAAATAAATAAGAAATTTTGCGTATAAATTTTTTTTTCTAGGATTAGGATTTGTACAAGATATTATGTATTTATGTGGTAAATAAAAATATATTTATTACATAAATGTTTACAAATAATTTTATTTTAGAATTATTGATTATTATATAAGTTTATTCTTATAATAATTACTTTTATGGTAGAAATGTTTTTATTAATTATTTTCCATGAAAATATAATCATATATTATTTAAATAATATATGGAGTGATTTTTAGAATAAATATAATAATTATTTTATTATATGAATTTTAGTACAGATTATTAAGTTAACTATTTTACCTTGATTATTAAGGTTAAATAGGAAGAATAAATCAGATATGAAATCCAAACCCTAATTTTGGATTATTGTCAAGGTACGAGAATAATAATATAATTTTAAATTTTAGTGCTATAAATATGTACAGTATATTAGTATTGATAATGGTTGGTCAATTATGGTGTTTAATTTCAAAACCCTAATATTATTTGGCTAAACCCTAATTTGGAAATCAATTGTGGGTTTAAGACGGTTATTTAAATGTGTTATATATTTTATGTTGTGTGTTACATAACGTTATGATAATTAGGAAACCCTAATTGTAAATTTAAAACCCTAGGTTATATTTGAATTTCTAATAATTAGAAACCCTAATTGGAAACCTAAACTAGAGATTTTGATTAGTCAGAAATTGTGTTACTGTGGATAATAACGCGTATGATATATTTTATTAAGGTAAACCTAATTAGTAAATTAAAATTATAATGATTAGAACCCTAATTAAAGATCTAGAAACCCTAAATTATTAAAAAACCCTAATTTTCTATTAAAATCTTAATTTTTAATTAGTAAGTTATAATTAAAATTTTATTGAACTTTAGTCTTAATTGTTCAAACTCTAGAAATTATTTGGGATACTTTAAGGATTAAAATCTAGTGATTAAAACCTAGATTCAAGTGTCATGGACCAAAATAACCTTAAAATATTTATTAGTTTACTAAAATACCCTTTATGGTATTTATTTAATAATCTAGATTGTATATTCATCAACCTAGATTGCTAATTCATCAACCTAGGTCTATAGCACATGCCTAAAATCAGTCAATGCTTATCTCTTTTGCCACCTTGCATGTTAGATGCATGAATCTAGGTTGTATAAAAGGATTGAGAGAGAGAAAAAAATCATTTTGCTAGCTATTTTTGCACAAACACTCCACCTAAGTCTCTCTCTCTAAACCCACTAATTTTCAGTGCTAGATCAGTAACAAAACCGAGCCCCACTAACAGCTACAAGAAATCAGTAGCCTAAGATCAAAATTTTTCAAAGAAAAGGTATAAACCCTACTTAAATTTCTGTCCATTTTTCGGTTGTTAGATGTTATGTTTGAGTGTTAGAATATGTTGTTAGTAGTGTCTAGTGATGATCTGGGTTGATAGATGTTAGATCCATAACATTTATAGACTCGGATTTGAGTTTTTGCAAAATCTGGAAAAACTTGGTTCTGTGGTCTGACAACGAATGTCAGTGGCCACAGATCCTTGATTGTTTATGGGTTGTGTTGTTTTTAAGTTGTTATTGATAGTCTGTAATGTTGTCTTTAATTTTCAAAAAGAATCGAGGTCATTTAATGTGTATATTGTTAGTTATTAACGGTCAAATACCGTTGACCGAGCTTGACCAAAGAGTTTCTGGGTAACCCAGAAACTCAAAATCATTGCCTGACAAGATTTTGTCAAGCCATGATCTGTTAGTTGTTTCTTGTTTTGATTCTGTTCTTGTAACCATGTTGTAGTTTGTTAGTTTAACTACAGAACACCGCTATTAGAACACCTAAACATCAAACCGGATTATTACAGTGGCCGGTCAAACCAGGCTGGAGGATCACAACATACGCTTTCTGGGTAACCCAGAAAGCTTATGAATGTGAGTTCTGACGGGGTTTGACCGGATCGTATCTACTTGATCTGTTGTTGTTATTGTGATATAATGTGATAGACCTACTCTATTATATGTTGGCTACACACTGCAACTTTTAAATCGCTAAAAAATCACCTAGATCACAAGTTATGGAAGCCCAATAATGAGCAGTCGAACTGTTCTTCAATTCTGGGTAACCCAGAACATGAAGAACAGCTCTGACAGCTTGTTCAACGCTTCGGATCTCGTTAGTTATGCATGTTTTGATGATGTTGTCTGTTGGATCGTGTAGTCTTGTACTTGTACTACATTATCGGACCATCAACATGTCCAAAAATAGATTTGGTAGCGTTTAATCAATGGTCAAAGTGGTACCCACGAAACTGCCTTATGAATGCTCAAGAACATGAAGAACACCTATAGCGACGGTTCTGTCGCTATAGGTGACCTTTAGCGACATATTATTTATTATTTTCTGAAAATTAATAAAAAAAATAGAAAAAAATAGTTTTTAATTATAAAAAATACAAAATAAATTATTAAAAATTATTAAAAATTCCGAAAATTAGTTTTTAATTATTTTTATTATATTTCATAAATATTTAATATTTTTGAAATATGAAAAGCATTTAATTTATTTAATTATAATATTAAATAAATTATTTAAAAATAATTTTTATATTAGAAAAATCATTAAAAATTATATTATGATATAAGAAAATATTTTAAGTTATTTTTAATAACTTTTAATATTTTATGATAAATTTTATTAATAAATTAATATTAATGGTAATTAATTTATTTACTAAATGAATTAAGTAAATTAATTAGAAATGATTTTATTATATTAAAAATCATATTAAATGAAAATAAAGTGTTTAAAAATATTTTAAGTTATAAAATATAACTTTTAATATTTAAAGGATAATTTTATTAATAATTTAATATTAATGATGATTAAGTTATTATTATTGACATTAAATTTATTTAATAATTATATTAAATAAATAGTTTAAAAATGGTTTTATTAATTTAAAAATCATTTAAAATGGATATAAATGAATTAAAAATATTTTAAGTTATGAACAATGACTTTTAATATTTTGATAAATAGAACATTAATACTTTAATATTAATGTTAATTATTTAAAAATAATTTTAAATATTTTGAAAATCATTTAAGGGTAATATTAATACTTTAAAAGTATTTTGAGTTATTATACATAACTTTAATATTTTGAAAATGATTTCATTAATAGTTTAATACTAATTAAATATTAATGATAATAGAATTGATTAGTATTTAAATCATTTTAATATGATTCCGATGTTTGAAAATTTAGGATAAATTATAATAAATGTTTTAAAATTATATTGAGTCATTTAAAAATAATATGACTGATATTTACGGATATTGAGTTATAGTGTAGAGTCTTAGACTCGATAATTACCCTATAAAGTTGTAGGTAGACCGACATGTTTCAGAAATTGATCTGGACTTAGATATTTTGATTGTATAAGTGATTATTTGTGATTCAATGGTTGTTAAATTTATATGTCAATGTGATTAGGATATGTGCTGACTGCAATAAGCAGTGTTATGTGTTATAGTATATTGTTCTAATCGAACGAACGATCTTATTAATGATAGGTCGTGAGATAAGCGATAAAACTAAGTTGCATATTGTAAGCAGCGCATCAGGCAAGTATCTAACCTTTGCATTTTCTTTATGCAATGGATGTGAGTAAGATTGTTTCTAAACTATATTATTATTGTACAGATTATTAACCTTATATTATATAAGCTCATTGCTTATCAACATGTTAGTATATGGTAACCTAGATATATATATTCTGTTCGTTAATTTCTAGAAATGGTTAAACAAGTGTCCCCACTTGGATAATCATTGTATTTAATCACATGTTGATATACCTTTGTCAATTACCTGTATACATATATGTTGAATTATAGATTATTGTTGAACAAGATAAAACTTTTGATTTGGAACCCAGAAAAGTATGAACATCCCTACACGGGAAAAACTTTTATGCGCCCAAGGCGGACAGAGTGAACGATACCCTCGTTCTTGCACGTAGTATTGATCAATGCAGGGCATAACGGGCTGATCACCCCCGTGCCCGTAAGTTATGACGGTTTACAGATGAATTTCTGTTTAACCTTTTCGAAAATGAAAACAATGTTCATGGCATGTCACTATAACCTCAGATATAGTCATTATGTAGTTTCAAAAATTTGAAAGAGAGTTGTTATGTTATTATTATTGGTTCAGAATACTTCACAACTATTGACTTGTTGTAGAAGAATAGTACAAAGAAAACATTTAAATCCTTTCAGCTTATATATATATAATTGCTATTGCTTGCTGGGCACTCAAATGCTCAACCTTGCTTAATTTAAATGTTTTCAACTAAGTGTGAACGACCAGAGAGCTCTGCTAGGAACAAGTTAAAGGGAAAGGTTGCTGAATGAATGAATGTATTAAAGGTTACGTACTTGGGAGCTAGACTCTGATAATGATGTAAATTAATTTGATCTTTTATATTATTGTTATTATTATTAGTATTATTTCGCTCATAGAAATGGTATCGTGAAGAACCGAGTTCGGGTTTCAAGTATCCGAGTTTGGGGTCCTCACAATACCTCGGTAATCTGGATATAGAGCCTGATATAGGAAGTGTATACTGAACCAGTTCCATCTAGGCTGTGTAAAGCCGGGGACCTACATCACATGCAAATCAATGTCAAAATCCTAGCTCCTGCTCAATAGGAAAAGGAAGATCAAATCCAGTTGTTACCTCGTTTGCATGCAAGTAAACTAAGGGGTGGGACTCAAATCACCAGAAGATCTGGGATATCCACCTCAATGCCTGGGAAATCTTTACAGGGAATATGAGCAGCAGGAGCTAGAGTTGCTACTGGTACATCCTCCTCGTCGTCCTCGACATCTGGTACATCAACCCGGATAGGACGAATCACCACCTCCGCCTGACGACGGGGATGTCTAACTGAACGGGGTTGAGGCACTTCAAAAACCCTCCTCCGTACACCTGAAGTGGTCCTGCAAGAACTACTCGGCTGATCTGGATCCATAATATCCAGACACAAGTCTCCAAATCACCTCAGAAAGGGCGTGGTATTTTCTAAACCTAGAGCTTTTCAAAATACATTTAATGACTATATGCATGCATGCATTATTTTAACATACACCTATAGTAGAGTTAAAAATGCATGACTACCCAATGCCTATATTTTGAAATTTTTTTGCCATAGTTTCCTCCATAAATAGGACTATCCACATGCACATAGGCATGACTAGGTGGCCATTCAGTAGCATACCTACCCACAGTGATATACATACTATTTGCATTAAAAAGTTAAAGTCATCAATCCATAAGAGTAGCCTAATTACCAGGATTACTTTGCTTTACCACCTTTGCTCATTTGTTCTCAAATAGGACAAGAAGTAGCAGAAAAAAGGTGACAATTTGACTGTTTCAAAAGTTAAATTATTTCATATCATTATGTTCAGCATGGTTTAATACTAACATTTACTATGTTAAATATTTTTTATCAAGACATATGAGCATGCATGTTCACTACTATGTGTTTAAACGCATTTCATATAAAAAGTCATTTTTCTACAAATAAAAACTGGAAAAAAAAGACATGCATACTTTACTAGGATAATGTAGAACACTTGTATGGTGACAGAATTTGCAGAAAGATGCCCGAACTTAACAGATCTGAAGAAGAGCTCTTAGATTTCCTTCGCGGCGCAACTTGAAAATGACTTGTGAAAGTAACCAGCCTATTTAAGTACATCCACGGCTGGCCACAAGTCCACCTGTGGCTCCCCTAGATGGGACCCACCCCTCCGGCTCGGTCTAGTTCGAGTTGCAAATGAGTTCTCATAAGCTGAAAAGGCCAAATCATGGATAAAAATGCTACGTGATTGAGCAGAATAGCATGAAATCTTGATTTTCCTTGACCAGACTGTAGCTTTTCATATTATTCATTGGTATTCACCCAAACATAGGGTATACTATACCTATGATCTCAGCAACTATAGATCATATTCGGTAATACCGCACAAAGGTCCAATGCCATTAGTTTGGGGTCGTCAATCTCAAGCAGATTCCTCGACGGGGGTATCACGCATTTGCATTGTTGATGCACATTCCCTGGCTGGGGTATCACGCATTTGCATCTGTTAATGCACATTCCTCGGCGGGGGTATCACGCATTTGCATTCGTTGATTCACATTCCCCGGTGGGGGTATCACGCGTTGTCATCTGTTGGAGTTCACATTCCCCGGTGGGGGCATCACACATTCTCAATTACACATTCCCCAGCGGGGGTATCACGTATTTGTATCATTCAATGCATATGTCAATGAAGGTCAAGCAACCTTGACATCACTTCAGTCGTTGGGAAGTAAATCCAACGAAGTGTTGGAAGCCATCCGATGATTTTAGCCGTTGATGCACACGTCAGCGAAGATCAAGCAGATTCCCCGACGGGGGTGTCACACATTTTCATATATCGAAGTACATATTCCCGGCGGGGGTATCATGCATCTTCATTTACCAAAGTATAATTCCCCGGTGGGGGTATCACGCATTTCTAGTCGTTGATGTACCTGTCAACAATGGTCAAGCAACCTTGACGTTACTTCGACCGATGTCAAGTAAACCCATAGAAGCATCAGAGGCCATCCGATGATTTCATTCGTTGATGCACACATCAACAAAGGTCAAGCAGGCTTGACATTTTCTCATCAGGGATTTCATCCGTTGATGTACATTTCAGCGAGGGTCAGGCAATCCTGACAACACAGACTGTTGGCAGTAACTCCAACAAAGCATCCTCATCATGGAGGACCGGTGATGGAATATGTTATACATATCTTCAACAGACAAAATACATCCCCACATAGTCTCTTGTACATGAGAAATACATCTTCAGTGTAAGTCTGTACCAAGGATTAACGGCTTTGGTGACAATCCCAACGTCAACATCCTGAAAGTTCATGGAAACTTTGGATCATACGTCCAAACAGTTTACCAGGGTGGTCATGAATAATCCTGATCCCGATAGAAGTCAAGGGGAGCCGACAATCATCCCACCATATTGGAGAACAATCCAACAAACCACATACATTTGCATCATGCTGCTGTTCATTGCATCATGATTATCTTGTTGCATTTCAAGTGTCTAGTATTCTTTATCCTATCTATGCCATTGCATTGCATGAATATGATAAAGAGGGGCATCTGTAGACACTCAAAATTTTCTTCATACATGTTACTAACATTGTAGAAGGGCAGAATCGTCTTTCAGATATAACCCTAGAAGACAGCTCAGTTTAATCCCAGAGACAGCCCTAAGGTAAACACATATCCCGAAACGGATTTACTGTCATCTTGGTCTGTTTGAAAACTTTAGTCTGTGAAGCCATCTAGTTTCAATTTAGACCCACCATAGACAAGAAATACATCCTTAGTTCTTCTTAAGTACTTTAGGATATTTTTCACTGCCTTCCAGTGTTCTTCTCCTGGATTCGACTGATATCTGCTTGTTATACTAAGTGCATGAGCGACATCCGGTCTAGTACATATCATACCGTACATGATAGATCCTATTGCTAAAGCATAAGGGATCTTACTCATACGGTCTCTCTCCTCAGGTGTCTTTGGGGCCTGTTTCTTAGAGAGATGTATTCCATGGCTCAGCGGCATGAGACCTCTTTTGGAATCTTCCATGCTAAACCTCTTTAGCATCGAGTCAATGTACGTTCCTTGGGAAAAGCCAAGCATCCTTTTAGATCTATCTCTATAGATCTTTATCCCTAAAATATAGGATGCTTCTCCCAAGTCCTTCATGGAGAAGTGTTTAGATAACCAGATTTTAATTGATTGTAGCATAGGAATATCATTCTCTATCAGTAATATATCATCAACATATAATACGAGGAATGAAACAGCGCTCCCACTAACCTTCTTGTACACACATGGTTCATCCTCATTTTTGATAAAATCAAACTCTTTGATTGTCTCATCAAAACGGATGTTCCACCTACGAGAAGCTTGCTTCAATCCATAAATGGATCGTTGTAGCTTACAGACTTGAATTGTTCCAACCTTTGAAACAAATCCCTCTGGCTGTGTCATATACACATCCTCCTCAAGTTTTCCATTGAGGAAGGCCGTTTTCACGTCCATTTGCCAGATTTCGTAGTCATGGTAAGCTGCAATTGCAAGCAAAATTCGAATGGACTTGAGCATTGCTACTGGTGAGAAGGTTTCGTCATAGTCAACTCCTTGTCTTTGTTTGAAACCTTTTGCGACCAGTCGGGCCTTATAGGTCTCTACCTTGCCATCTGCTCCAGTCTTTCTTTTAAAGACCCATTTACACCCAATAAGCTTAATGCCTTTAGGTGGTGAAACCAAAGTCCATACTTGGTTCTCATACATGGAGTCCATCTCGAATTTCATGGCTTCTTGCCACTTCTCTAAGTCTTTACTACTCATAGCTTGTTCGTAATTCAATGGATCATCATCATCTATGATGCTTACCTCATCGTCATCCTCTATGACAAGTCCATACCTTTCAGGTATCTTTGGTACTCTTCCAGATTTACGAATAGGGTATGGTACAGAAGGAATCTCTACTTGGTTAGGTACCTCACTTTGATCTGTAGTATTTTGTGGTTCTTGAACCTCTTCAAGATATTTCTTACTCCCACTGAACCCTTCAAGGATAAACTCCTTTTCCAAGAAGGCAGCATGTTTCGCAACAAACACCTTTTGATCAGTTGGATGATAGAAATAATACCCCGATGTTTCTTTAGGGTATCCCACAAATCTACATTTGTCAGATCTAGTCTGTAGCTTATCGTTTTCAAACTTTTTAACATAAACTGGACAACCCCAAGTCTTAACATGCTTAAGATTTGGTTTCCTCCCTGTCCATAACTCATATGGGGTCTTGGGGACGGATTTTGTAGGTACCTTGTTAAGTAGGTATGTAGCCGATTCTAGGGCATATCCCCAGAAGGAAACTGGAAGGTCGGTAAAGCTCATCATGGATCGAACCATGTCCAACAATGTTCGATTTCTCCTTTCAGATACACCATTCATCTGTGGCGTCCCTAGTGGAGTCCATTGTGAGATTATACCATTTTCTTTGAGAAAATTGAGAAACTTACCACTTAAGTATTCTCCTCCTCGATCAGATCGAAGAATCTTAATACTCTTACCAGTTTGCTTCTCTACTTCACTTCTGAACTCTTTGAACTTTTCAAATGATTCAGATTTGTATTTCATTAAATACACATATCCAAATCTTGAGTGATCGTCAGTGAATGTAATAAAATAAGAATACCCTCCTCGTGCATTCGTTGTCATAGGTCCACATACATCTGTGTGTGCCAACGCTAACAACTCTGTAACTCTTTCTCCTTTTCCACTAAAAGGAGATTTAGTCATTTTGCCCATGAGCCAAGATTCACAAGTTGGATATGATTCATAATCCGATAGCTCTAGGAGCCCATCTTTATGCAACTTGGATAATCTTGTTTCATTAATATGACCGAGTCTACAGTGCCACATGAAGGTGTAATTAACATCATCTCTTTTTCTTTTCTTAGTTTGTTCAATTTGAAGTATATTTTCATGCAAGTCAAGTATATAAAGCCCATTTCGCAAATTACCAACACCATATAAAACATTATCATTATAAATAGAACAACTGTTGTTCTTTATTATAATATTAAAACCATCCATATCCAATACAGAGATAGAAATAATGTTTCTAATGATATTTGGAACAAAATAACAATTATTTAAATTAATGAACTTGCCCGTAGGCAGTGCTAAATAATAAGTCCCTACAGCTAATGCAGCAACCTTTGCTCCATTTTCCACTCGTAGGACGACCTCATCCTTGCTCAGCTTTCTACTTCTGACCAGTCCCTGCATATTATTACATATATGAGAACCACAGCCGGTATCCAATACCCAAGTAGAAGATTGACTTTCAGAAAAATTAATTTCAATCATAAACAAACCTTGATTAGGATTCGAAGCTTCTCCAAGCTTCTTCTGCTTTTGTTCCGCAAGATAATCCTTACAGTTTCTCTTCCAGTGACCCGGCTTATTGCAATGGAAGTAAATTCCTTTGCTAGCTGGATCAGGTTTCTTTTGATCCTTCACTTTCGCCTTTCCCTTAGCCTTCTTGGATTTCTTCTTTTCAGAAGATACCTTGGGCCCTTCCTTTTCTTGGAAGAATCATCCACCAGTAAGACATGGTTCTTCTTGGATGGGAAGTGACCTTCAGCAGTTTTCAACATGTTAAGTAACTCAGGCAAGCTGACGTCCAACTTATTCATGTGAAAATTCACAACAAATTATGAGAAGGTGTCAGGGAGTGACTGCAAGATCAAATCTTGACTCAACTCCCCATCCATGACGAACCCAAGCTGTCCAAGACGTTCAATCAAATTGATCATCTTTAAGACATGAGTCTCAACGGTAGTGCCCTCGGTCATCCGAGATCGGAAGAGCTCCTTAGATATTTCATATCTAGCAGTCCTACTTTGCTCACCATACAGCTCTTGCAGGTGCAGCAGTATAGTAGGAGTATCCATGTTTTCATGCTGACGCTGAAGCTCGTTACTCATGGATGCGAGCATGATGCATTGAGCCACAGATGCATCATCTTGCCACTGTTTAAAAGTAGCAATCTCTTCCTCAGAGGCTGTCTCTGCAACTTTTGCAGGTACGGGCGAATTTAGGACATAAGAAATCTTTTCAGCAGTGAGAACAATTCTCAGATTCCTTAACCAGTCCGTGTAGTTCGGTCCGGTCAGTTTGTTAGCATCAAGTATGCTACGCAGTGAAATTAGTGAATGTGACATTTTCAAAATTCTGCATGTAAAAAGACAATATTTTAGCAAACATTCATTTAATTAATTACCAAAATAAATTAGGTCTTATTTTATATTGGTATCTCCCACTATTTTCTTCAAACTATATTACCCTCGTTTATATAGTTCGGCAAAATCTATTTAAAGTTTTTGCTAGTGAGAATAAGGATCCCATTTCAAATATATATAGCCTTGTGGTGACACAACAAACTATATATAAATAAATAGGTAAACAACTCCTTGTCAATTACATCATCATGTAACTCCTTATGTTTTGCCTCTTAGATTATTTTGATCAAGTGGTGGCACATCCGAATCAAAATTATCTAAGTTAAGTCCAACCTAGCACTTCCATATATTCAAAAAAGAAAAATAGTGTCCTTGTGGTGACACAACAAAATAATATTGTTCAATTTTCTTTATAAGCATCAAATGTGATAAATTAACATCTTAAATACTTAATACTTGCCTTGTGGTGACACAACAAACTCATATTAAATATTTAATACTCTATTAATTTTATCATGCTAGAAGGCGACGTTCGATATTCTAAATATCTTTGAACGCTTAAGACTTAATATATAAAAACTTTGAGGGATTTGTTATTATTTGTCTCATCTTGTTTAGCGCGCATGCAAATATATATATAAAATACGCTTCATATTATTAAACATGCGAAGCATGTTTGTATAATATATAATATATATATACTACTAGCATGCATATATAGAATACTATATTCTACCTGGATTGATTATGGACTTTTATTCTAGTTTGGTTCACTAGAACCACCAAGTGAACCAAAAAGGTCAAACCCTAGGGTGCAAGAATAAACATTTAAATATAACTATTACATTTAAACCCGGGGTCCATTACAAATGGGTCTTCGAGCGCTCCTTTCTCCTTGATCTCTGGTTCTTCGAAAAAATTCTAAATAATCCTATTACATAAACTATTTAATTTAAATAGAAACCTTGATCAGCAGTCAAGGGGAAGTACATAGGAGAGAGATAGAATTTACATCAAAAGAAAATAAAAAAAAAAACAAGGTAGCAGACCCCATTTAATAAAACACATTCATTCAAACATTCAACCAAAATAAATTCAATCACATTGGTCAATAGTCCATAATCAATCCCATTTATTATCATACATATCATCATATGTATCAATAAATAAAAATATTCCATATATATATGAATATCATTTAATGGGCATTTTTAAATTGTATGAAATCCAATTTCAACATTAAAATAAACCATTTATTTTAATTATAAAATTATTAGTATATATATATATATATATATATATATATATATATATATATATATATATATATATATATATATATATAAAATTCTGTGATTCGAGTCAACATATATTATATATATCTGCGTCTTAATATTCATGCGTGGCCACCATTCATCAGATTAAATATATATGCGTGGGCCATGTTAAATATATATTACCGTACGGTTATATATATAATTTATGATACCGTACTACTGTAACGTTATATATATATTATATACATATTACATAGGAACCTATTAACATGAATCACATGTTTACTGGATAACATTGTTAATAGATTCCAACGTAATCCTTGTATATAATTTATGATATTAACCAATCATGCATCTAATGCATTTACAGGAGCACCTTTTGAAAAATAAAGTCACGCACGGACTTGGCAAAAAAAAAGTTTTTCGAAAAACAGTTTTCGGCAAAGTTTTTTTTTTTTTTCATAAAATAATAATTTTATACAATAAATTATGCCCAATAAATTATTCAAAATACATACCCATACATATATGGAATCAAAAGAATTAATAATTTGCATAAGGTTTGGCTCATGATACCACTGTTAGGTTTTGTGAAAATCAAAGTAGCAATCAAATTGCAAAAATAGCGGAAGCGTAATAAAATCAGATTTTAAAATTTTTCACAAACCAATTACCCGGATCATCCTTTATGCATATTATTAATTAAAACGAAGAACAAAAAATTATGAAATCATACCCTTGTAGAAACGAGCTTCCTCAGGTACGAGTTCACCTCCTACTTCTCCGCGATCTCCTTGAATCTCCGGGTAGATTCCTTCCTTTGATCAATGTAAGCCACCCAAGTGTATGGCCTCTAGAGGTGATCCACCAAGGAAGAAGAATTTTCAAGAAGAAGGGTGTATTGGCTCAAACCCTAGTTTTTCCTATCTCTATAGAAAAGGGGCGTACTCTCCAACTCTAGGAATTACGTATATCCAGATATCTGATATAAGGCTCCTCTTATAAAGATATCAGGTAACCCTATTTTAATTAAATAAGGTATTATTTATTTAATTAAACTCTTTTAATTAAATGGGCTCCCTAATCTTATTAGGAATCAATGAGAGTACTTATATTAAATTAATTCCTAAACTCTTTTAGAAATTAAAATAATAATAATTGTAATAATATTAATAAGACTTCTCTTATTAATTTATATTTAATATTTCTAAAATATTAACTAATAAATATTAAGCTATTTAATTTATTCTATCACCATAGATTAAATTAAATATACTTAACATATTATTACGATTATGCCATTAACTTCTTAAATAATTATTCTTCCTTTTATGGTGTGACCCTTTAGGTTCTCCATATTAAACCGGTTGTGAATAAATCAATTAGAATAATTCTAATCTTATTTAATTAAATAAATTAAACGATTAATTTATTTAAATAAATAATATTTATTCTACAATAGGGATAAGCCTCCCTAGCGATCAACGACTTTCCAGATAATATAGATTTTAACATTAATCATAAAAGAACCTTTGAGTTAATAGTTACCGTACAATTCAATCCTTCCACCATACAATGTCCCAATTAAATATAAGACATGGAATTACTGTCAAGTCTTATTTTATTTAATTATATGTATTTCGATTCTTAAATGCACAACTCCTAATGAATGCAAATTAGAAACTACTTTCTAATTTCATTCCACCTTGGCCAAGGATTCCTGGGTTGTCATTTATCGAATCACATAGGACATTTCTCTTCTTTTACTAGAAGTGATAGATTCTTTATTGATTATTCACTACCTTCATATATAACTTATTACACCCAAGCATACCCTTTGATATACTCTAAGAGTCTTAAAGAATAAGTCAAAGTGTAATTCATTATATATAAGATACTATGATGATCTCAAGTCTAAGGATCATTTGTACTACTATCACTACAGGAATTCCTATTGACAGGCAAGTAAAACTCCATTAGGTATTCCTTAGCGAGTCACGTTCAGTGAACTTATTCTCTAATAAGCACCTAAATACTTGCTTTAGTGTCTCCACACAAATGATCATGAGATCAATCATCCTCATCCAATGAGCAAGCAACGTACGTACCAATCTATCCGGATTCACTAATCCCCTTTTTAGTAATCCATTGATTGGGAACATTTTAGTTTTAAGCTATCTAAGAATTTAGATCTCATTAGCATGATCTCATCATGATTCTAAAAGCATTGCTTAAAACTATGGGTTTATCACATATTATTAAAACAGCACCATGTAGATAATAAATGCCTTTAATAAATAATTCTTTTATTAATAAATAAATAAGATTGATTACAAAGTATATGCTTTATCATCATATATGATTGGCTTGTATGCATACTACTTTCAGGAAAGACGTCAGCACCAGCACCCGTTGTTAAGGAAGAAGAACGACCACCTATCATATGTTTCAAATGCGGAGGGGAGGGGCACATCAGTCCAAACTGCGCGATGCCGTCTAAAGCATGTTATAATTGTGGAAGAGAAGGTCATTTAGCTCAATTTTATCGTTTACAAAAAATAAGTTCAGCCAGGATGGAGACACCAAAGGCCGTCCCAGAAAAGTCAAAACCGGTAGTGCAAGGGAGAGCATTTGTTGTGACCTCCCAGAAAGCAAGGAACCTGAATGAGGTCATCACGGGTAAGCTTATCATAAACTCTAATGAAGTCTATACTTTATTTGATATCGGTTCTACCCATTCTTTTATTTCTCCTACTTGCGCTCATCGATTAAATTTGACTCCGAAGAAATTAGACTTTGACTTATCTATTGAAACTCCATTGGGAGAAACATTCATTACATCCACGGTTTATAAGTCTTATTTGGTTCAAGTTGGTACCCACACATTACCTGTCGATCTTATTTCATTAAAAATACTTGCATTTGACGTGATTCTAGGGATTGATTGGTTAACTACTCATCATGCAAAAATTGATTATTTTCTTAAGGTTGTTAGCTTTCATATTCCTAATCGACCTATTATGCGAATTCAAGCAACCAAACCATTAAAATCAATCGCTGTCATCTCAAGCCATAAAGCTATTCGTTTATTAAAAAATGGATGTCAAGCTTTCTTAGCTCATGACACGGATCTAAACAAAAATACGTCAGTTTTGAATGATATTTCTATTGTTAATAAATTCCCTGACGTATTCCCTGAAGAACTTCCTGGCCTACCCCCAGAGCATGAAATTGAATTTTGTATCGACCTTGAACCTGGTACAAAACCCATTTCCAAAGCCCCATATCGAATGGCTCCTATTGAACTTCAGGAGTTAAAGATCCAACTGCAGGAATTGTTAGACATTGGCTTTATTCGTCCTAGTACTTCTCCTTGGGGTGCTCCTGTGCTATTCGTGAAGAAGAAAGATGGAAGTATGCGACTTTGTATTGATTATCGGGAGTTGAATCATGTCACCATTAAAAATAGGTACCCATTACCACGTATTGATGACCTGTTTGACCAGTTGCAATGAGCACAATTCTTTTCAAAGATCGATCTTCGTTCTAGATATCATCAGCTGAAGGTTAGAACTGAGGATATTCCAAAGACGGCTTTCAGAACTCGGTACGGGCATTATAAATTCCTAGTCATGTCCTTTGGATTGAATAATGCTCCTACTGCCTTCATGGATATGATGAACCAGGTATTCAAGGAATATTTGGATCACTTTGTGGTCGTCTTTATTGATGACATCCTTATTTATTCTAAAATCCGTGAAGATCATGAGCAACACTTGAGGCTGGTACTCCAAAAGCTTCATGAATATAAGCTTTATGCCAAGTTGAAGAAATGCGAGTTCTGGCTGGAGGAGGTAGCATTCCTTGGGCACGTAGTATCAAGTCGTGGAATATCTGTTGACCCGACAAAGATTGAAG
This sequence comes from Panax notoginseng, assembly GCA_016801055.1. Lineage (NCBI taxonomy): Eukaryota > Viridiplantae > Streptophyta > Magnoliopsida > Apiales > Araliaceae > Panax > Panax notoginseng. The sequence goes on from CM029012.1 coordinate 41,884,201, forward strand.
CTATTTAAAGCTGGGAGCAACCTAAATTAGTGACCGAAGTACGTAGCTTTCTTGGTTTAGCTGGTTATTATCGGATATTCGTGGAAGGATTTTCTCGAATCGCTACTCCATTAACTTAGCTGACTCGGAAAGATACAAAGTTCGGTTGGAGCAAAGAATGTGATAAAAGTTTTTAAGAACTCAAGAGGAGACTCATTTCAGCACCTGTTCTAACAATACCATCTGGCTCGGAGGGATTTGTCATCTACAGTGATGCTTCGAGCAAAGGGTTGGGATGCGTTCTCATGCAACATAGAAAAGTCATAGCCTATGCATCAAGACAACTCAAGAAATATGAGAGGAATTATCCTACTCATGATCTAGAGTTTGCAGCTGTTGTCTTTGCACTTAAAATTTGGAGGCATTACTTGTATGGAGAGAAGGTGGAGATCTTTATGGATCATAAAAGCCTCAAATATTTTTTTCACTCAAAAGGAACCCAACATGTGACAACGACGTTGGCTTGAACTGTTGAAAGATTATGATCATACCATTCAATACCATCCTGGAAAAGCGAACGTGGTAGCTGACGCATTGAGTAGAAGATCATATGCAAGTACGAGTGCGATATTGTCAACACAATGGCCCATTTTACGCGACTTATAGAGGATGGAGATAGAGTTAAAGACTCCAGGGACCCATGTGATGATGGCGAATATACGAGTAGAACCAACTTTAATCGATAAAGTTAAAGCTGCTCAAGCTACAGACCTGGAGCTGATGCGTATGAGGAAAAAAGTGCAAGAAGGAGCTATGCCGGAAGCAAGAATCGATGAAGAAAGAATACTTCGAGTCAACTCCAGACTTTGTGTTCCTAACAACCCTGATTTAAAGTATGAAATCATAATGGAGGCGCACAACACACCGTTTGCAATCCATCCTGGAAGTACCAAAATGTGTCATGATCTTCGTCATACATTTTGGTGGAGCAATATGAAGAGAGAGATAGCGTTGTTTATCTCGAGGTGTCTAACTTGTCAACGAGTCAAAGCGGAGCATCAAGTACTAAAAGGTCCATTGCAACCACTTGAAATTCCAGAATGGAAGTGGGAGCACATTACCATGGATTTCGTTATCGGTCTTCCTAAGGTTTCTCAAGGTATAGATGCGATTTGGGTCATTGTTGATAGATTGACCAAGTCTGCTCATTTCTTACCGATACGAGATACTTATACACTTGAACGTCTTGCTCGTATGTACATAAACGAAATTGTAAGACTGCATGGTATGCCAGTATCCATAGTTTCTGATCGAGACCCAAGATTCACTTCACGATTTTGGGTTAGTTTACAAAAAGCTATGGGCACAAATTTACGATTTAGTTCGGCATATCATCCTCAGACGAATGGACAATCAGAGAGGACTATTCAAATTCTTGAAGATCTATTAAGACTTTGTGTCCTTGATTTCAAGAGAAGTTGGGACAAGTTCTTACCATTGGTGGAGTTTTCCTACAACAACAGTTATCAAGCAAGTATTGGCATGGCTCCATTCGAAGCATTGTATAGAAGAAAATGTCGTTCTCTAATATGCTGAGATGAGGTAGGTGAAGCAACGTTGTTGGGACCGGAGTTGGTACGTATGACTACAGAAAAGATTTAAGCGATCTGACAACGTATAAAAACCTCACAAGATCGACAAAAGAGTTATGCTGATTTTCATCGAAAGGACGTGGAATTTGATATAGGAGATCATGTGTTCTTACGTGTTGTTCCATGGAAAGGAGTTACGAGATTTGGAAAGAGAGGAAAACTCAATTTTCGATTCATCGGTCCATTTTTAATCCTCGATCGAGTAGGAACTGTGGCTTATAGACTCACTTTACCGCCAAGTATGTCTCGTGTTCATAACGTTTTTCACATATCCATGTTACGTAAATATGTGAAAGACTCGAACCACATTATTGAGTTAGAACTGGACGAAATAGCGGAGGATTTGACGTATGAAGAAGTTCCTGTTCAAATCTTGGATAAGAAGGAACATATTCTACGCTCCAAGGTTATACCTCAAGTCAAAGTTTTGTGGAGAAATCATGATGTTGAGGAAATAACTTGGGAGTTAGAATCTGAAATAAAATCAAGGTATCCTTACCTCTTCGACATACCAGGTACGTACCCTAATTTCGAGGGTAAAATTTCATAAGAAGAGGAGGTTGTAAGACCCCAACTTTTATAAATAAAGATGAATTTTCTATAAATAACATTTTTGAATATTATGGAGTTAATTTAATATAATGTTATAGTTGTGGGTAATATTTATAAATTTTGTAAAGTACGCAAGTTGTTATATAATATTCGATTGGTCGGGGAATATTCGTTTTAACAGGAAATATTCGTACAACGGCACAATCATTTGTGGACCCCACAACGGAATTATTGTCGGATTGAGAAAATGACAAAAATATTTTATTAAAAATAACGGCGAAAGTTTTACCATTGATACTGTTGAACTACTCGGTAGTAAAAGTATAGTAACATGTGTGGTTGCATAGTAGCACACAGTATTGATTATTAATGCTTATGTGAGAAGTCACTCAGTTTGATTCAATTATTGTCAGTTAATAATATGAATTATTTAGCGATAATGAAGTTTTATTTTATTCGTATTATTAACGTAATAAAACAGAAACATCTTTTTATATAAAACAGAATACTTTATTAAAGTTATTCTATAAATAAAATATATTATATTTTATTTAAAAAAAATTTCTTTAAATATGGACCGTCAGATTAAAGTAATCAATCTGGACCGTTCATGGATTAGTTACTATGCATTCCATTTTTCTGTAAATAGCAGTTCATTCCTTCATTATTTCATACGAATTCACTGAACTCTAGAGAGAGAAACTATAGAGAGAAACTATAGAGAGAGAGAAGAAAAGTATTCTGCTACTTAACTACTTTCTTATTTCAGTTCTTCTTTAAAATGGTAAGGGGTGTTATTCTTTCTTATTCATGAAGAGAACTGTTGTTATTCCATTTCTTATTATTCTATTGGAATAACCTGTATACGCGGTCTACCCTATTATTGGTGACATTCTTCTATTATTCTATTGGAACATCCTGTTTGTGTGTTTTACACCGGACCTGGTTCTGTCTTGTTATTATTCTGTTGGAACATCCTGTCTGTGTGTTTTACACCAGACCTGGTTCCATTATTTGTTATTATGTCGGAATATCCTGTCTGTACGTTTACGCCGGACTTGGTTCTATTATTTATTATTCTGTTGGAATAACCTGTCTGTGCGTTTCTGCCGGACCTGGTTTCATTATTAATTATTCTGTTAGAATAACCTGTCTGTGCGGTCTATCGCATGCCGGGTGATTTCTTTTGTTATTCTATTCTTTATTATACTCAGTTGGTTAAGTTTTAACTTCTATACTCCATGAAATTAGTGGAATATCCTTGATAATTGTGTTTCATCAAGTATCTTTTCATGAAAATATTATTCTAAGCATTCTTGAATTTTACTCCACAAAGCAGTATCATGTTGACAATTTGGACGTTGTTAATTCTTGGATAAATTAATTCTTGAACTTATTTTATTGAATTCTTATATCATTGTCATCATCCTCATGTTTATAAAATGTTGAAAGTCATCTGTGGCCTGTAGTGCATAGATGGACTTGGTATGATTATGACCAGGGATTATTCGGTATAATCATGACCGTAATGTTACAAATGATGTGGTAAAAGTCCTCATTGGCCCGTAGTGCATTGATGGACAGTTGTTGGCATGATCATGACCATTAATGAATACACAAATATTCTTGGCCCGTAGTGCATGGATAATTGTGGTCGTGATACTAAAGAATATCCTTGGCCGTAGCGCAGGGGTGATTCGATGATGTTGATTATTTTGTTAAGCTGAGTCCCAGCGATAACAGTGTTGAAAAACCTTTTAAATCATAGAAGATAGTAGATTTTATTCTCTACTTAACTCTTTTAATGGATTGCTTGTTCCGCTGTAGTTAAACTTGATGTTCGTTATATTTTATCAGTTTAACACTGTTGAAGGCTAATGATAATTTATTCTGCATTATCTTAGTCATAATATTTCTTACTGGGCTAGTTGAGCTCACCCTTTCTTTCACTGTTCTCTTCAGGAAATGAGAATATAGCTGGGACGAGTCAGGGAACGGAGTGATGGACCAGATGATAGTATTAGTAGTCCTCACTATTCTGTTAAATAGTGTGACAATAATTGTAATGAGGACTCCTTTTGAGTTTGTATAGTCTCTAGTAGACAATAATTGTATTCAAACTCACAGTTATGTTTTGTCGTATTGTACACGACAGTTGTATTAGTAAGTTATATTTTTATTCTGTACCATGTATCTGACGACCCAAGATGGGTGATGTATACCTAATTTTGGGGGCGTCACAAAACCCACCATGTCTTCATGAGACCATGCAAACACATCCTTGAATTGGGTTAATAGTGTAACCATGTCATTCCTTTGGTTTATCTTCGACCCATTCTTTGATCTCCTGAGGTATCTCAATGTCCTATTGTATTTCCATCAAGTCTGAGTCCAACTTTTCATCAAAGTTACAATCCTTGTGGAGAAAAGGCACCTTATCAGCAAGTATAGGCACTTCTAAATTCAGAGTCCTGAAACAAAATATGTTTTAACTTAATATATATGAAACTGTTTAATCATACAAAGTATTAGCATGTACTGACAAAACAACTGCTAATACTCTACATAAAAGTAAGCAGTTATTATTATCTACAGGGCAGAAGGAGTTTCTGCCCGTTTTACCCTTATCGACCAATGCAAGGAGTGCTGCTCCAATTGTCAAGGGTGAAGTCCTGATGGACTGCAGTGATGGAGGGGCTATCATCATCCTCCTTCTCCTGAATGATGACCATTACGTCTGGCAATCATCGTCTAGGGTGTATCTATTTGTATGTTCATCATGGACAATGATGTGTATGTTTGACATCATCCAGGAGCCCCAACAGGATGGTAGTGAGTGTTGCTCACCTCCAGGGCATGAAAACTGACCGGCTCAACTTCTGAATTGAAGCCGATGAATGGTATGTCACCTTGTTCTGGACATTCCGGCTCAGTGTTGACAGTGACTAGGCTGTTGTTGATAATGTATTTAAGTTGTTGGTGAAGAGTGGAGGGGACTGCCCCGGCCATGTGAATCCACGGTCTTCCCAGAAGCAGGTTGTATCCTGTATCTATTTTGAGAACATGAAAAGACACGCAGAATGTATGTGGACCAATCTCCACTGGCAGTTCAATCTCTCCGACAGAGTTTTGTCGGGATCCATCAAAAGCTTTGATAACCGTATGGCTGTTTCGAATCCGATTAAGATTGATGTTCATCTTCACCAAAGTGGCATAAGGACAGATATTCAGGAATGAACCTCCATTTATCATGAGTCCCCCACCATATATCTGGAGGACAAAATCGCAATGTGCAACGACTTGTAATGACCGGTCCTTTCGGGAGGTATATTATGATCAGTAAAAGATATCACATTGTTGTTAAAAATGTGTTCCACCAGATGCTAGAATTTCTCAACATCTATTCACTTAGGTAGTTGGGCTTCTTCTAAAACCCTGAGCAAGACCTTCATGTGATCTTCAGAAGAAAACACTAAGTCCAGTATGGAAACTTGATGTGGAGCTTCTCTTAAGCTTAAAACAACCTCGGCTTCATTATGGCCCATAGTACGGAGAAATTCTTCCACTTTCCAAGGGAATTTTCCCCTTTGACTTGATGGTAGGATTCATCACCCGTTGGGGAAGATATAGTGGATTATCCTTCGACACTGTAGCAGTTATGTATGATGTGGATCCTTCAGCCCCTCCATAATTCCATGGAACTTTTTGTAGGATGACAATAGGATATTGTGGTCTGAATGACAAGATAATTGGCTCCAACGCAGCCACTTTCAAAGGATTGTCAACTCCTTTAAGTTGAATTGGTTGGATTATATGTGAGGGAGTAGCTGCATCTATCTCATCAGATATGAATGATACGACTTCCTTCCACTTCGGAGGAAACACGTCCTCACTCTCCAATACTACAACATCATCGTCTGCTATCTGCAAGACAAAGCTGTCAATTAAATTCTAAATAAGGTGGCGGAGTGCCCAACATTCTTCTGTGATGTGACTGCGAGACTGGGAGTGATATTGGCACACTCCATTAAAATCAAACCGTCTTGAACGCGGGTTGATTGGAGGCAGCAAATTTGTAATTCTTCCTTCATTTATCAGCATCTGCAGTATTTCTTCCATCGGTTGGCCTAGGTATGTAAATTCCCTTTTGTGGGCAAAATCCCGACGGGCTTTAGCACTTGCTCTTTTTGCAATTTTATCCTCTAGTGTTTCATTTTCTAGAGTATGCGGTGGAGTATTTGTAATAAGAGGAAGGAGACTGGCATGCTCCTGACTAAATAATTGGCATGTGACTTGGTGCTGATGGACCACCAGTTCTGCCAATTGGTTAAGTTGCTCATGTAGAGCATTCATTTTCCGTTCCATCATAAACTGGAACTTTGCATAGTCCTACTTATCAGCACCATCCTTGCTGGCCTGAGAAGATCCACCATGAAAATTGGAACTCTGTCCATTGTTCAAATTAATCATATTGACCTCTTATTCTTTATGTTGAGGAAGAGGGTTGTCTTGCACATGGGGTTGATCGGGCTTGGTGACCACAATCTCATCGCTATCGATCAAATCCTGGATCTTGTGTTTCAAGGCCCAACAATCTTGAGTATCATGTCCTAGTGCCCCGGCATGATAAGCACACTTCCGAGTAGCATTGAAACCCCTCCCATTCGAGTTGGCTAGTGGAAGAAGATGTGTAAATTTCTTTTGGGTGGTCAGAAAATTGAGAATGTTCTCCACCAAGTCTCCTAAAGATGTGAACACTCGAGTGCGTCTGACTTCTCCACCTTTAGGTAATGGAGGGTTTGAAGACTGTACTTGAAAGGGAGTGTAATTTCTCCTTTGGATAGGCATATTCTAACTGCCTTTTTGACCTTGTAGTATCAAGGAAACATCCTCCTCTTTCTTTTTATGGACCCTTCAGGGGTTGTTTCCATAATTTCCAAACTGAATGTACTCAGCAACAGCTTTAAGGGCAGCTAGGTCTTGAATCTTTCCTGACTTCAATCCCATCTCAGCCATCTCCCCATGCTTAATCATTTCAGAGAATGGTTTGCCAATACCATCCACACCCTCTCGTAGAAAGGAGCTTCTTGTATGTCTATAAAAGTCATAACCATTTCTGACTCATTCATAGAGGGAACAACTTGAGCAGCAAGGCGCCTCCACCTTTGAGCATACTCTCTGAAAGATTCATTGGTTTGTTTCCTGACTTTAATAATTTGGTACTGATAAGGGGCCATCTAAGACTGGAAGCTGTACTGAGTGACGAAGGCATGAGCTAGCTCCTCCCAGCTATGGATCTTTGAATTGTCTAATCTGGTATACCACGATCGGGCTTCTCCAGTTAGATTTTTCTGGATGAGCTGCATCCTGAGCTTCTCATCCTAGGCATAAGATCCGAGTTCTCCAACGAATACCTTTAAATATGTGTAAGGATCTCCTAGCCCGTCATACTTTTCAAATTCAGGAGTCTTGAACTTCTCTGGATACTGCACACCAGGGAATATACAAAGGTCTACATATGAAACACTCCCATGTGCTCCAATCCCTTTGATAGAACGGATGGACTCTTCTATTTGAAGGACCTTCTTCCTGATATCACCGGTGTCTAGATCTTCTTTGAGATGGGTGGTATCATAAATTTTGTTGGTTATATCTAATTGTAGCTCAGGTACTAGAATGGCTTTATCCGAACCTTGGTTTCCTCCTTGTGCAGAGGATTTAGTACGTATGGGTATCCCTAAACCCTAAGTAGATTGGTGTAGTTCTTTAAGCAGAACACCCAAATCTGTGATTTATTTACTTAATCCGTCGAATTCTTCGCGGGAGACAGGATTAAGATTATCCTGGTCAGATGAAGACATAATTGGTTGTAGGCTCGTGGCCTTTTTAGACTTTGACCGGGTAATATGTCTGATTATTTCCCTGCAAAAACTAACGTAGTTTAGTTTAAGGGAATGTATAAATGATTACATGCTATATGATGTATCCGTTTTAGGAGTATTATCCTGCAACACAGATGTTAGCTGTTTGTAATACATGATAACATGTTAATACTTTGTAAATATGTGTGTGCACATATTTCTTCATATTTCCCATTACATTGAGATTGATATGGAATGACATTACAATTAAATGATTTTACAAGTAATTAAAAATGGAAAGTATGAAGAGACTTTCCTCCGCGTTTGGTTTATCAGAGGCTGACCTATCTTAAGCTACTCTCGCTGCTTTTTGGCATGAAGGTTCCTAAATCATCGCAATTTACTCGACAGGAAGTTATTCCAGTCTTTCAACTGGAGCGAATTTGGGTCGTGCCTTTCCTGAGCCTCGTTGGAATTAGTCTTCCTACAAGTCTAGTAATCAAACACCGACAGGATAGCCTCCTGATGGAGGAACCACACAACATACATTCACATACATCGTGTCTCACCGTTTATGAAAATGATGACATGTGTGAAGCACTAATATCACAAACAGATATAGTGTAAAGCATTAAGTACAGTAAGTAAATGCATTCGTACACATCCATCAAATGTAAATGAACCATCCACACACAAACATATAACAGTTTTGAAAAGCTTGTAATAGCGGCTTAAGTCTTCTTATTGGAGTCCCCAGCAGAGTCGCCACCTGTCGACGTCGTGATTTTACTTATCCCTTTTCTGTTCTTGTTCTTTGGTGTTCTCATGTTAGGTGAGATTTGTTTGAAACAACAAGTTATGAAAAGGTTCGACATTTATATGTCGACGATTTGATTGTAAGAGTCGCCAGTTGGTTTTTTAAATGGTTGTACCAACACAACCGAGAAAAGGTTTGCACATTGATCCAGTGATGTGACGCTGCTAAATGGGTCTGTGAAACTGAGATTCATTAAGGTCCGGGGACTTGCTTATGCGGAGAGAAGGTGTTAGGCACCCCCCGACATCCGTGTTGCCACGGTGATCGCCACTTTTTAAGAAACCATTATTTAAATGTGTCTGTGGGGGGGGGGGGGTCAATGTGCAGTTATTTGGAAGTAGTGATATACCTCGTTTGCACCTATATACAAAGGGTATGAATTTATATAAAAATTCAGTTTTAAACAAGATATAGCAGTGATATTTTGTAAAAAGAGGTTTTTCAAACCCTTATGCTCAATAGTAATTGAGGCCTTTGATACTTCCATTTTATTATGTGTTCGGCTTGATTACTTTTATTTTTCGAGATGTGAAGCATCTTCGAGAAAATAATGTACAAAGCAGTGTCGAACTCCTTGTGGGCATGAGAGCCATCTAAGGAAATTCAAACACCGTGAATAATTTACAAGCCGTGTATAGCAGAAAATGTCCATCAAGAGAACCAAATCTAGATTCAGTAGACTGAATCTGTGATCATATGATTCCTAGGATCACATGATATAGCAATTTGTATGAAAACTGTAAACAGTTATATATATAAAAGATGTAAATATATATATATATATATATATATATATATATATACAGATATATAAAAGATGTAAAGACTTCAATAACTTTAGAAGGATGAACACTCGGCTCCAGCCGGTAAAAATATAACAATATATGAGCTCACAAGTGTTTAAAATAAGAAAGCACTCAATTTATAATGTGTATAGAGCAAATTGGACAGGGCTTCCACGCCTTTTTTCCTTTTAAAATGGCTGCCCAAGCCCTCTATTTATAGAGGGGGGAGCCGTAGGTGTACCTGCGGTAGCCACAGATGCACCTGCGACTGGCCAGGGTGCCCCAGGTTTCGCGGGTCCCACCGTCTCGAAGTGCGTGCATGCGTGCAACTTGATGTCCGCTTGAACTTTCAGAACTTCAATCCGAGCATCCGATCGAGGTGTATAAGACCTTTTTTGGCATGCTATTATCGAGAACTACACAATGACATGGGATTAGAGGTTGTACGAAGTTAGGAAGATGGGACCATGCCCTTGGTCTTCAAGCTTCAAATTCTATCCGGTGTTCTATCTTGTGTAGTAGTTATTCAGGATTGGTACTCTTTGGTTCTTGTAGGACATTGTTGTGTAGAATGTATGTATGAATGTTGAGACGGCGTAATATGGGGTTGGGATGGCAAAATGACAGTTCTGCCCTTCACTAGGGTTATCTCCGGCTTGGGCTAATTTAGTGGTCGTTGCTCAGGGTTATCTCTGAGATTGGACTGCTGCAGGTGTTGACCATCCTCAGTGTTGTTTCTGAGATGTTCTTGACTTCCCGGGTTTATCTCCAGACTTAGGAAATGAGTGCCTCGGGGCCATTGCCGAGTGTTTGAAGCTGATTGCATGTGTTTGAAACAAGCATTTCCAGGGTTATCTCTAGAACTGTAACTGCAAACTGCATGCCTCAGGGTTATCTCTGAGGTTGACGATATCTTTCTCGGTGTTATTTTCGGGACTGAGACTGAGTATCTTGGGGTTATCTCTGAGGTTAACGTTGAAACTCTCGGTGTTGTTTTCAATGTTGAGGTTGAAACTTTCAGTGGTATTTCCGAGTCTGAGCTGGATGTCTCAGGGTTATCTCTGAGATGGTAATACTGAATATCCTAGGGTTGTCTCTGGGATTGAACTGAGCTATCTTCCAAGGTTATCTCTGAAAGACGATTTTGCCCTCTTGTAATGTTAGTAACATGTATACAGAAAATTTTGAGTGTCTACATCCCTGCCTGACTGGGAACTTGAATCGGGCGCTTGATGCCCTGATGATCATTCCTAACCTTTGTCCAAGTTGAAAACCCAAGGATATCATCTCTTGACTTACCAAAATTACCTCGGCAGAAACTCTGACTATCAGAGGTGGCGCCCCAATGGGATAGTAGTGAATGTTGCTCACCTTTAGGGCATGGAAGCTGACAGGTTCAACTTCTAAATTGAAACTAATGAGTGGGATGTCACCTTGTACAGGACATTATGGCTCAGCATTAACAGTAACTAGGTTAATGTTAATGATGTATTTGAGCTTCTGCTGAAGGGTGGACGGGATGGCTCTAGCTATATGAATCCACGGTCTTTCCAAGAGTAGATTGTATCATGTAGCTATTTTGAGCACATGAAAGTTTACGCAGAATGTGGGTGGACCAATCTCCACATGTAGTTCAATCTCTCCGACAGTATTTCGTCGGGATCCATCAAAAGCTTTAATAATTGTATGGCTTCTTCAGATTCTGTTGAGATTGATGTTCATCTTCTCCAAGGTGGCATAAGGGCAGATATTCAAGGATGATCCTCCATCTATCAGAACTCCTGCTACCACGTATCCAGAGGACATAACCGCTATATGTAACAGTTTATAATGTCCCATCCCTTCGGAAGGTATGTCATCATCAATAAAGGATATCACATTGCTATTGAAGTTATGATCAACTAGATGATGGAACTGTTCAACATCCACTAATTTTGATAAGTGGGCTTCTTCTAAGACTTTGAGCAAGACCTTGCGGTGATCCTCTAAGGAGAAAACCAAGTCCAGTATAGAAATCTGTTATGGAGCTTCTTTCAAGCTTAAAACCACCTTGGCTTCATTGTGTTCCATAGTACGGAGGAATTCTTCAATCTTCTCCATGTGAATTTTCCCCTTTGACCTGATGGTAGGCTTCATCACCCGCTGGGGAAGATATAGTGGATTCTCTTTCAACACTACGGTAGTCGTATTGGATGTGGATCCTTCAGCCTCTCTATAATTCCATGTTACTTTTTGTAGGCTAACAACATGATATTGTGGTCTGAATTGTAAGATGATTGGCTTTGGCGCAGCCACTTTCAAAGGATTTTCAACACCTTTGAGTTGAATAAGTTAAATTGTATATGATGGGGTAGTTGAATCTTCCTCAGAAAATATAACTACTACGACTTCCTTCCACTTTGTAGGAAATGTGTCCCCACTCTCCAGTAATACAATATCATTGTCTGTCATTTTTAGGGCACCGCTGTCAATTAGGTTCTAAATAAGATGGAGGAGTGCCCAACATTCTTCAGTGATGTGACCACGAGAGTGGGTGTGGGATTGACATACTCCATTAAAATCAAACCGTCTTGAGCGCGGGCTGATTGGAGGTAGAAGAGCTGTGATTCTTCCCTCATTGATCAGCATCTGCAATATTTCTTCCATCGGTTGGCCTAAATAGAATAATTCCCTTTTGTTGGCTAAATTCCGACGGGCTTTGACATTTGCTCTTTTTTCAATTTTATCCACCAGTGTTTCACTTTCTGGAGTATGTGGTGGAGTACTTGTAATAAGAGGAAGGAGGCTAGTGTAAGATCCTGAATTTTATGAAATGAACGAATTCAATTTTCTGATAATTATTATTCTATTTAGTAAATAGTTAAATTGATAAAAGGTTAAAGTTAAGGGTGATATTTGAAAATTTTGCAAAGTAAGCAAGTTGATATAAAATATTCATTGTGTTGGAGAATATTCGATTGGTCGGGGAATATTCATTTTAACAGGGTATATTCGTACGACGACACAATCATTGGTGGATCCCACAACGGAGGTACTGTCGTAGTTAGAAAATGACAGAAATATTTTTAAACTGTTGTACTGCCCGATAGTAAAAGAACAGTAATACGCGTGGTTGCATAGTAGCACACGGTATTGATTATTGTTGCTTACGTGAGAAGTCACTCAGTTATATTCAGTTATTGCTACAGTAATTACTACATAGTATCTCACGTTATTTGATTCAATTATTGTCAATATTTTATATATTATTAAATCAATAATTGAGACGACAAAGTTATTCATATTATTATTTGTAATATTGACGATGTTCTGGAAAGTTCTGTCGAGCAGAGGTTTGGTCACCTAATTGTGTGCCAATAGGGAGAAATCCTTATCGGAAAGCCCCCTCTTTCTTGGGAATGATCTGATTGTTAAATATTGTGAGTTATAATGTTAATGATGAATAAGTTCGTATTAATTAAAGATGAAATTGATATTTCCATTGTGTTAGGATTATTAGTGTTAGTGGAAATCGACATCTATTTCGATGATAATTGATGTCTGGAGGTTATATTGATCAATCGGGTAATTAATCGGATAAATGAGCAATTAATTGATATTAATTCACATGCTTATAACTATTTATTCACATGTGTGTACTATTGATTCACATGATGTACTATTAGAGGAGGTGGTGCAAGTTTGATAATACTTGCAGGACTAAATTAAAAATGAAGAAAAAGACGAAGCTATTATACTGTAATATTTCGTGCCCCAAAACGTGCAATTATCAAAACTATGTTTTCCTATAAATAGAAGCTCATTCTTCTTTCATTCTCATCAATTCACGAAGACTCACAAGAGAAATTATAGAGAGAGAAGCTATAGATAGAGAAGCTATAGAGAGAAAGAAGAAGAGAAGTCTGCTACTTCACTATTCCAGTATCCAGTCTTCTTCTGAGGTAAGGGGTATTATTTATTTCATATCCAGAAGAGATATTATTTTTTGTATTCGTATGGATATTATCTTCGTTCAATATTCATATGAAATAATATTTTCTTCCATACTCTATAGTATGTAAGTAATATTATTTCGTTTCGTATTCCTACTTTCTACACTCATTTTGTTGAAGTATTGATACTCCGTGAAATTAGTAGAATATCCTTGATATTTGCGCTTTATCTTGTATCTTATCATAGAAATATTATTCTGAGCTTTCTTGATAATTATTGATCTTTTCATGCCGAAATACTATTCAAGAGTTACTATTCATGAGTTACTATTTATGGGTTACTATTCACCCGATTACTATTCACTCGTATATTATTCACTCGGGTATTCGGGGTACTTTTCATGTCAGAGTGCTATTCACGAGTTACTATTCACGGGTTACTATTCACCGGGTTACTATTCATTTGAATATTATTCACTCGGGTATTTGGGACACTTTTTATGTCGGGGTACTATTCATGAGGTACTATTCTCGAAGTACTATTCATAAAATACTGTTCACGAGATACTATTCACCCGAAAAATATATTTCTTTTCTGACCAAATTATTTTTGATACATGAATATTATTCTTGAATTTTACTCCACAAAGCAGTATCATGTTGACAATTTAGATATTTTTAAACTCTATATAAATTTAAAGTCTTTAATATTTATCATTGATTTCGTTTGATTAATGCTTATATCATTGTCATCATCCTCATGTTTATATTGTGATAAAAGTCATCTGTGGCTTACGTGCATAGATGTACTATTGATTGGTATGATTATGACCAGGGATCATTCGGTATAATCATGACCTGAAATGTTACAAATGATGTGGTAAAAGTCTTCATTGGCCCGTAGTGCATTGATGGACAGTTGTTGGTATGATTATAATCAGGGATTATTCGGTATAATCATGACCATTGGTGAAAACACAAATATCCTTGGCCCGTAGTGCATGGATAATTCATGGTCGTGATACTAATGAATATCCTTACCCGTAGTGCATGGATAATTCATGAATGTGATACTAACGAATATCCTTGGCCGTAGTGCATGGATATATCAGTGATGTATTGAGCTGAGTCTCAGCAATAAAATATTGATAATAAACTTTTAATTCGTAAAATATAGTAGATATCATGCTCTACTTGACTCTTCTAAAATACAGTTGTATGTCTTTGTAGTGCAAAGATGAATTGTTAATGAATATCTTTGGCCCGTAGTGCAAAGATAAATTTATTAGTATAACTATGAACAAGAATTGTGATTAGGTATAACCATGATCTTTGATGTTTCAGGTAAAGACATGTGATAAAAATTATCTTCGTCCTGGGTGCGAAGAGAAATTTAGAACCACAATTATGATTATGAGTTATTCACATGATTGTGGATAGGAATTGTTGATTGATGTTACAGGGATAAAACATTGTTGGTGGACTTTTAACATGGAGAAGATAATAGACTTTATGGTTTATTTGACTCTTCTAATGGATTACTCGTTCCGCTTCAACTATGGTTGAAAAGTTTTATCATCTACCATATGTTCTAAATCTCTGATTTATTACTGACGAAGGCTATTGATAATTTAATTATCTTTAGTCATTATATTCTTTACTAGGCTAGTTGTGCTCACCTTTTTGCTTCACAATTCCTTTCAGGTAATAAGAGTGTAGCTGGGTTGAGCAGGGGTAACAGGGGATTAGAACGGTGGTCTATAGCCGTTAAGGTTCTCCCTAAACAGTATGGAAATAATTTTATTGATAAATTTAGATAAGAGTGTTGTATTTTATACGTCATTTAATAGTTATATTTGGTGAATGAAATAGGGTAAGGCGAACCCAACTTTGGAAGGGTATTTTGCCACTATCATACAAGATGTCTAATGACCTACGACTTCGTGTTATCATAAGACAGGGTTGTGCACATCCACTTGCTGAGTATATCTACGAGCACTACCTATATAATCTTGGAGATTGATTGAAATATAATTCTCAATTGAAGACAATGGAGATAATTATATGTCAAAAGAAGACTCACCATTGGAAAGAACATGATAGCAATCTTCTTATTTTTGTTTGGGGACTATTGGGTCAACCAAGGATAGTTCTATGGACATACGATATCTATGATAACTTAGATGCATGTCCTCCCATGTACGAAGGTTTCCTTGAGCATTTTCTAAAGATTTTAATTTTTAAAACAGTTATTGACTGTACTTTTATGTAAAGTATCATTGTTAGCTGTTGTGGTCGAGACACCATGAGAGTTACATATATTTGTATTAAAACTCACAGCTTATGTGTTGTTGTACTCTGCACGACAGTTCAACAGTTGTATAAATAATGTTTGTATTTGATTTCTTTAGTGTGATATCTGGCGACTCAGAATAGCTCGTGTGGGCCTATTTTGGGGGCGTCACAGCTAGCATGCTCCTGGCTGAATAATTTACGTGTGGCTTGGTGATGATGGATCACCTGTTCTGCCAATTGGTTTACTTGTTCGCTCAGAGCCTTCATTTTCCGTTCCATCATAAATTGGAACGGTGTATAATCCCATCTGTCAGCACTATCCTTGCTGGATTTGGATGAACCACCCACATAGTTGGAGCTCTGTCCACTACTCCAATTAATCATGTTAACCTCCTCTTCCTTGTGCTGAAGAAGAGGGTTGTCTTGAATGTGAGGCTGATTGGGTTTGGTCACCACAATCTCACCATTATCAATCAAATCCTGTATTTTATGCTTCAAGGCCCAACAATCCTGGGTGTCATGGCCTGGAGCTCCAGCATGATAAGCCCATGTCTTGCTTGCATTAAAACCCTTTCCACTCGGATTGGATGGTGGAAGAATATGGGTAATTTTCTTCTAAGCTGTTAGAAGTTTAAGAATGTTGTCGAGTGAATCCCCTAAGGGTGTGAACACTCGAGTACGTCTGACTTCTCCAATTTTTGGCAATGGAGGGTTTGAAGACTGTGCTTGAAAAAGGGAGTAGTTTCTCCACTGAATAGGCATGTTCTGACTGCCTTTTTGTCCTTATAATATCAAGGAAACATCCTCCACTTTCTTCTTATGGACCCTCCGGGGGTTATTTCCATAACTTTCAGACTGGATGTGCTCAGCTACAACTTTGAGAGCTGCAAGTTCTTGAATCTTCCCAGATTTCAATCCCATCTCGGCAATTTCTCTGTGTTTGATCATTTCAGAGAATGGTTTTCCAATGCCAGCTAAAACTCCCTCGTAGAAAGGAGCTTCTTAAATATCTATGAAGGTCATCACCATTTTAGACTCGGTCATAGATGGAATAACTTGAGCAGCCAGACGCCTCCATCTTTGGGCATACTCTCTGAAAGACTCATTAGCTTATTTCTTAACCTTGGTAATTTGGTACCAGTCAGGAGCCATCTGAGTTTAGAAATTGTACTGACTAAGGAAAGTATGAGCTAGCTCCTCCCAACTATGAATCTTTGAGTTGTCTAATCTGGTGTACCATGATCTGGCTTCTCCAGTCAGACTTTTCTAAAACAGCTGCATTATGAGCTTTTCATCCTCGGCATAAGATCCGAGCTCTCCAATGAATACCTTTAAATGTGTGTAAGGATCTCCCAATCAATCATACTTTTCAAAATCGGGAGTTTTGAACTTTTCTAGATAATGAATCCCAGGGAAGATGCAAAGATCTGATTATGAAACACTCCCGTGTGCTCCAATACCTTTGATAGACCAAATGGTCTCTTCCATTTGTAGGACTTTCTTCCTGATATCACTAGTGTTTGGATCTTCTTTGAGATAGGTGTTTTCAGGGGTTTTTGTTGGTTTTGTCCAACTGAGATTCAGGTATAGGAATTCCTTTGTCCGGTCCCTGGGTTCCTCCATGTGCAGAGGATTCTGTATGTATGGGTATTTGTGGACCCTAAGTGGACTTGTGTAGTTCTTTGAGCAGAACAGCTAACTTTGTAATTTGGTTACTTAATATTTCGAACTCCTCACGAAAGACAGGAGTAGGATTAGACTGGCTAGATGTAGCCATGCTTGGTTGTAGGCTAGTTACCTTTTTGGACTTTAAATGGGTAATAGGACCAACTGTTTCCCAATAAAAAGACTTATGTAGTTTAGTCTTAGGGAATGTAGAAATGTTACATGCTATGTGATGTGTCCGTTTTAGGAGTATTATCCTACAAAACGGATGTCAGTTGTCTGTATGACAAGATAGCATGTCAGATAAAAGGGAATGTATGTACACATACTCCGTCATATTTTCCATTACATTGAGATTGATATGGAAATAAAATTACAAGTAATGGTAATTGCAAGTAATTGGAAATGGGAAAGTATGAAGAGACTTCCCTCCACGTTTGGTTTATTAGAGGCTGACCTATCTTAGGCTACTCTCGCGGCATTTTGGCATGAAGGTTCCCAAATCATCGCAATTTACTCGACGGAAAGTTATTCCGGTCTTTCAACTAGAGTGAATTTGGGTGGTGCCTTTCCTGAGCCTCGTTGGAATTAGTCTCCCTACGAGTTCAGTAATCAAACACAGACAGGATAGCCTCCTGGTCGAGGGACCACTCAAAATATATTCACATACAACGTGTCTCACCGTATGGAAATGATCACATGTACGAAGCACTAATATCACATGCAGATATAGTGCGAAGCACTAAGTGCAGTAAGTAAATGCATTAGTACACATTCATTCAAATATAAATGCAACATCCATACACAAGTAGATAAATTTTTTGAAAAGCTTTGTAAATAGCGGCTTAAGCCCTCTTACTGGATGTCCCCAATAGAGTCGCCACCTGTTGATGTCGGGATTTTTATTTGTCGCTTTTCTGTTCTTGTCTTTTTGTGTTCTCATATTAGGTGAGATTTGTTCGAAAAAATAAGTTGTGAAAATATCCGACATGTATATGTCGACGATTGGACTATAATAGTCACCAGTTGGTATTTTTAAATGGTTGCACCAACTCAACCGAAAATGGTTTGCACATTGACCTAATGGTGTGACACTATTTAACTGGTCTTTGAAACCGAGATTCGTTAGGGTCCGGGGGCTTGATTATGTATAGGGAATATGTTAGGCACCCCCCGACATCCGTGGTGACACGGTGACCGCCACTTTTCAATTTAAACATTTATTTAAATGTGTGTGTGTGGGTCAATGTGCAGTTATCTGGAAGTAGTGCTATGCCTCGTTTTCACCTATATACAAAGGGTTTGAATTTTGTATAAAAGTTCAATTGTAACAAGATATAGCAGTGATGTTTTCTAAAAGAAGTTTTTCAAATCCTTATACTCAATAGTAATTGAGGCCTTTGATACTTCCATTTTATTATATGTTCAGCTTGATTGTTTTTATTTTCGAGATGCGAAGCATCTTCGAGAAAATAAGCTAAAAAGCAATGACGAACTCCTTGTGGGCATGAGAACCGTCTTAGGAAATTCAAACACTGTGAATAATTTACAAGCTGGTTATAGTTGAGAATGTCCATCACGGGAACCGAATCTAGATTCAGGAGATTGAATCTGTGATCACATGATTTCTAGGCTCACATGATGATGCAGTATGTATGAAAGCTGTAAACAGTTATATATATATATATATATATATATATATATATATATATATATATATAAGTACTTATATATATATATATTAAAATAGTAAACGCTCCGGATGTAAATCTAGGCTCAATCAAACAGAGTTTGATGATAACAATATATATAAGTATTTATATATATATATATATATATATATATATATATATATATATATATAAAAGCAGTAAATGCTCCGAATATTATATTCAGGCTCAATCGAGGTAACTCGATAATATATATATATATATATATATATATATATATATATATATATATATATATATATATATATATATATATAGAAAATCAATAAATACCATGGACCGACGGTCTGGGCATACACACACAACACGACTCTCAACGTGAATAATTGTGTGTGCACAAAAGTGGAGAAAGGCTTTAAGAAATGTAAGAAGGCTTACAGTGGGCTGCCAAAGAAGACTTAAAATAACTTTAAATGAATGAACACTCGGTGTCCACCGGTAAAATGTAGCAAAATATAAGCTCACAAGTGTTTGAAATGAGAGAGCACTCATTTTATAGTGTGTACGTAGCAAAATGGACATGGCTTCCTCACCTTTTTTTCTCTTCCAAATGGCCACCCCAAGCCCTCTATTTATTAAGTGGGGAACCGCAGGTGTACCCGGGCTCCGTGGACCCCACCGTCTTGAAGTACTGCACTCGTGCAACGTGTTATCTGCTCGAACCTTCATAACTTTCAATCCGGGCATCCGATGGAGGCGTATAATACCTTTTCGGAATGCTTTTGTCGAGAGATACACAATGACATGGGATAAGAGGTTGTACAAAGTCAGGAAGATGGGTCCATGCCCATGTCTTCAAGTCTTCAAAATCTATCTGGTGTGCTGTCTTATGTAGCAGTCACTCGGGATTGAAGCTATGGTTCTTGTAGGACACTTCTGTGTAGCATGTAGGTTGAAATGTTTGAGACGGCGTGAATGTGGGATCGAGGTGGCAAAATGACAATTTTGCCCCTCAATGGGGTTATCTTCGGTTCTGGGCTGATTTAACAGTCATTGCTCAGGGTTATCTCTGAGATTGGGTTGCTGTAAGTGCTGAATGTCCTTAGAGTTATCTCTGAGGTGTGCCTGACCTCTCGGGGTTATCTCCAGGGTTGGGACTGAGTGTCTCGGTGTTATCTCCGAGGTTGAAGCGGATTGCTAGGGTTTGAAACGAGCTTTTCGGGTGTTATCTCCGGAATTGCAACTGCATTTCTCGGGGTTGTCTCCGAGGCTGGAACTGAAACTCCTGAGGTTGTCTCCAGGACTGGAATTGAATATCTCAGGGTTGTCTTTGAGAGGGAACTGACTTCTCTGGTGTTATCTCTGGAACTGGAATTGCATTTCTCGGGGTTGTCTCCGCGGTTGAAACTGAAACTCCCGGGGTTGTCTCTGGGACTGGAATTGAATATCTCTGGGTTGTCTCCGAGATGGTAAACTGAGTATCACGGGGTTGTCTCTGGGACTGAAACTGAATATCTCGGGGTTATCTCCGAGATGGCAAATTGACTATCCCGGGGGTTGTCTCCGAGATTGGAACTGAATATCTCAGGGTTATCTCCGAGATGGCAAACTGAGTATCCCGGGGTTGTCTCCTGGACTGAAACTAAATTGACTTCTAGGGTTATCTCTGGATGACGAATTTTCCCTCCTGCAAGGTTAGTAACAGGAATGTAAAATTTTGAGTGTCTACATAAACCATTGAAAGTATGATTCATGTCTTATGACTTAATGCTTCGTAGCTTAAAATAAAGTTGTTTACATTCTTCGAACTTTATTTTCAGGTGTTGAACTTATAATTGTTCTTATATACTTTGAAAAAGCGGTCTATCCGAACCAATCGAATTGGTGCGGACTCTTATAATTGACTGAGATGAACAACCTTCCTTGAAGGGAAAACTATATAATTGTCGAGAGACCGACGCGCACACATGAGTATGATTAAATGTTATGCATAACGTAGTGTACTTTAGGCTAATCACCTGTTGTACTTGTTTTAGTTGGATTATCAGCATATTACTATTAATTCTAGTAGAAGTTCATAGTCCTTAGTGACTTCTCAGTACTCATTATTTTTTTTTGAAATCTCGAAATGATTAAGCGTTGAATCTTATTGATATCTTTCTGTCCTTAACGACTATTGTTGAGAACCATGGATACTTCTTGCTATCCTTGAACTATCATTTATTGTTTTACTCTTGAGAATTTAAAATTATATTAAATACCATTATTGCTATATTATTTGCTGAGCAAACTTGTTGCTCATTCTTGATTTCCCTAAAAATATTTCAGTTAAGGTAGAGCAAGGCGGACCCTCGGGTACTGATAAGGGCAAGGGAAAAACTACGGAGTAGCTTCATGTTTATTTGGGAATATTATGATAATGTAAAGAAATAAATTGTGTTATGTATTAGTTATGTCCAAGCTATGTTTAAGTATGCTTAAGGTATGTAAGAGATGTTTAAGTTACGAAACCTTGGGACGTGAATGATTATATTAAATAAATATAATCTATTATGTTAGTTTCGTTGCATGAGATGTTATTTAGTCATTAGAAATGTAGCACGTGGCGAATCGAATTCGAGACATGAGTTGTCTGAATTTGGGGGCGTCTGTGACACCCCCAAATTCAGACACTCATTTCTCGAATTTAGTTCGTCACGTACTAATTCTAACATCATACTAAATTCATCAATAACAGAATTAATAGAATAATTTACATTTATATAATATAAATATTTGTGTCCCAACGTACATTAACCATTACTACAACAATCCAATGATTAACTTAAACATAATCTAATCATCCTCAAATAAATTATAATAAGCATAACCATAATAATAATACTTCTACACTTAAAGGACTAAGTTATTCTTAGCTTTGGCTTTCCCTTTGTCCTTTCCTGATGTACCGCCTTGCTCTGCCTTAACTGTAATGTTTTTAGGGAAGAAAGAATGAGCAACAAGTTTGTCGAGCAAGTAATATAGCAAAAAGAATAAGCAGTTATAACGTTTGAATTATGAAAGGTATAACTAAAATTGATAGTTCAAGGACATCAAAAAGTATCAAGAGTGTTCAATAAGTGTCGCTATAGACTGAAGGATATCAACAGAATTTCAAAGTTTAATCATTTCAAGGTTTAATAAGAATGAACACTGAGCAGTAACTAATGACTAAGAACTCTTACTAGAATTAACAGTATTATTCTACAAATCCAAAATAAACGAGTACAATAGGTGATCAGCCTAAAGTAACCTACGTTATGCATAACATTTAATCATACTCATGTGCGCACGTCGGTTCCCCGACAATATAAAATTTCCCCTTTTTAAGAGGGTTGTTCATCTCAGTAGATTTACAAGAGTCCGCACCAAGTCAATTGGTTTGGATAGCTTTCTTAACACATGATTATAGTCTAGCCGAATCAAAGGCTTAGACCACTTTTATAATGCATTTATGAATAATAAGTCCAATGCTTGTAACAATGTCAAGGCATACAAATGATTTTCGAATAGTAATAAATATTTGTTCGATATAAGTATGGCAACAATTTGGATTATACAATATATAATGTAAAGAATTTAGAAAACTTGCATTTAATATGAGAATCAAATGAGGTTAGAGAACTCGAACAAAATCCAAAGTTGTGTGAGTTAGGAGACTTGCCTTTAGCGTTGATTACCACTTATAGCGTAAAATCACCTCAATGAACTATATTCTCCTATTTATGTATGTATAGGTATTCATTAGTCCCACACACATGATATACATATTCACATACCTTCATCACATATATCTAAATTTATGTAGACCATTCACAGTTAAACTCATTGATGTATAATTCACCTTGTTCTTACTTTTGAAAATCTTTAATATTATATGCTTATCTTTTATTTGTATTCGTGAAATATTACTTACTTCACGCATTCTAGTTTAAGTTTCTTCACATATTAAAGAACCTTTAAGCTAGGTTTGGCCCTTTGTTAAAGTTACTCATACATTTCCATTTTACAAGGTTAAAAGGACTCATTAAACCAGCTACAAATCATAGTATTCATTAACCCACATAACATTTCCAAATAACCTTTTTCTACGCATGATTTCAAGTTTATAAAGTGTCTAACTAGATGTGTGATCATGTCGTTTATCTCTAGAGGCATAAAGAATCCTATCATAGTCGTTCAAAAGTTCACAATACAAATCATAGAGTTAACAACTCAATTGGTTTTCAAATCTTAAAATTTTATGACAAATAACTAAGTATGCACATTTCATACGTATTTATAAACTAACTAAGTTGTGAATACATGCTCAAAAAAAGTTAGATTCAAAAAGGCGTAAGGTTTTATAAACATGGTTTTCGTCTTTTAACTTTTCTTTTAAAAGGTTATAATTCAAACTCCAAACCTACTAAAACATCTTGCAGCATGCATTGACACATGTTTAAGGATTATGTATGCTCTTGAAATTAAGTTAAGTTAAGACTTCTTGCATCAAACAATCAAAACAAAATATAAGGCATTGCAGCACCCCCCCCGGTCGGGCCGGGCATTTATACTATAGGACCCCCCGCTGGGGAGGGCATAGCTACTGTAGAACCTCCCCCCTTCCCCGTCGGGGCAGGCCTTATATACTGCATGACCCCCGCCGGGGTGGGCATGGCTTCTGTAGTTGAAACATAGGCACTCCCCTGCTACGAGCTAACATGCCAAACTCCCATCCAAATAGCAATGTAATGATATATAATTGATATAAACTTGCTACTAAATATCCCTAGCATGTTTCTAACAATTCTAAACATACAAACAATCAAATTCAAGAACCAATTCAAGATTTATGCCATTTTACCAAAGTTTAACACATTTAGCGATTCTCTTCACTACGGATTCATTACTTGACCAAATAACTTCGTTTAACTTTCGTTGATTTTGGATTTAACCATATTAACAATGTCTAGCATCAATTAACAGGTTCTATCATGCTTCAACCATAAACTTTTTAACTCAAAACAAGTATTTTCGTACTTTTCTAAGAACTTTGCAAAACTTGAATTTAAGAACATATAGAGGGATATTACCTTCTGAAATTGTGAAGTAAATTGATACTCTAGCTTCAATTTGCAGATTACTCAACAACACTCTCATTCCAATTAGAACTTCACAGAGAAATCAACAATACACCTTTGAGAGGGGGACTTCTATTTATAGATGGATTATTGTCCATTTGGAGGTTTTACCCTAAGGATCGTTTCCATGGAAGATTGAAGGAACCATTGTGCAACAAGAGGTTGGTGGAAAGCTTCACCAACTCCATCTTCTCCCCTTCCCATAGTCATCATCTCCATCTTGGTTCTCAGGAAATATAGAGCCATAGGCTTTTAGCAACACACGGCTGAGACTTTTGGGAATGAAACTATGATTTTGGGACACTACTAATACTTAGTATTTACAAAACCATTACTTAGCATACTTAGGTTTATTTGATACATGTCCCCAAATGAGCATACATATACACCCACTCATTCATTACACATAGAATCATATAATCCATGTACATTGGTTTAATTTGAATAATATTTACAGTAGACCTAGGATGAAATTTTAATTGGGTACCAATATTATTTGAATTAAAACTCATTATTCCAATTCTACATAGATATTAAAATAATCACTTAGTATTGATTATTTATTTAATCAAGGTTATTTTCTCTCATAGGTTTAGATTACACATTTAATTACTCCCACACATATCATGATGTCACATAAGACTCTTTCATACAACTTAGTAATTTACATAAGTTAAGCTTACTTTTATCATATAGTTTTATATAATAATTATTTGCATTCCAATGTCACACCTCATCTTATATTGAATGAAACCTTATTATATATGATTTCTCCTTACATGCTATTATTCATGACAATAGGAATTAGTAAATCGCATTATGTAATTATTTATTTATTAATAGTACTAATTAATTTCATTATTAATTAAATTAGTACTTTCTCATTTCACCACTTTTTCACACTAGGCATAATTCCACAAACTTAAACTAAGCTTCTCATTACTTTTGCTACATTGCTTAATTATTATAACTCATGCCAATACTATATATATTTATATTCAAATAAATATGCAAACAATCTTCCTTCTCAATATTATAATTTATTAAAATTTGCGGGTATTACAGCATCACAGGTTGGTATCAGAGCAATAGTTATAAACCTTAGGAGCGAAAGTCCTTAGATTATAACTTAGAAGAACTTAGAAGATAGGAAGGGATGAAACTCATATATAGTTTTCCTAGAGAGAAACTTAGTGTGTTATGAAATATAATTTCATTCTATACAATGAACTTATGTTTTATTTAACATTTTAATGAAGTTTGTTGTTTGTTATCTTGTGTTTATGATTGTAGGATGTCGAACTTGGGAGGACCCAGTAGAGTTGTAGATGAGGAGCCACGTGGCATACATGTAGTGTATGAGGAAAATCTGATGATGGAGCCCATTTCGACAGTAGCCCCTATTGATGACGAGGATGAGGAGGAGGAGATGGAGTCAGTTGCCATAAAGTCAAATTTGGAGGAAGATCCCATGGAGGATGAGCCCGTGGAAGACTCTGACGAGGCTACATTTGAGGATCAGATGTTGGGGGAATACGAAGAATGAATTTTGGAATTTGAGTATCGGGTTGAGGAACTAGAGACCCAGGCTCATGAAAGAGAAACTGAGATACAGAAGCTGAGGGAGGAAGATCTTAAGAGGAAGTTGAAGATGCAGGAGTTGGAGGTATAACATGCATATCACAAGGAGGCAGGAGTGCAATGGGAACCCTTTTCCATCGATCTATAGCCAGGAATGTCGAGTTGGCAGGAAAATTGGAAGAGATGGAGCAGAGAGTATTGAGCGAGAAGACGGAAAAAGAGCTCTCCGTACTTAGCTAGAGTTGGAGGCAATGGATAGGATCCACTTCGAGGAGAAGTGGGAAGCAGCTAATGAGAGGGCAGACAATTTAGAGGATGAAGTCAGGTGTAAGAAGAGGAAGGTGAACAAGATGGGTTACGTGTTTTTCTTGGTTATTGAGAGAGTGATTGATGGTGTATATTACTATCCGGCGGAGCAGGGACATACCCGACACACTATGAGTAGAGAGTTGATGGCATAAATAGCACATATTGAGTACAAGAGCGATGTGGAGCGAGGGATAATGGGATGAGACCCAGTAGTCTAATAGTAGTTGTAGTAGTTCTTTTTATGTGATGTACATATCGTGATGTAATCCCAATCTTTTGTGTAAGATACGAGATAGTTATGTAAACCCCGAGTACGCTTATGTTAGAGGGGTAGTATGTTAGTATTTTTCTCCATCTTTTGTGATATTAGGGGATATGTGTTGACATTTATAGAAGTATGCTACGGATAGTCATGTTGATGTAATGATTTGGCAATTGAATATAAATGATCTTATTTCAGAAACGTGTTATAAAATCTTATTCCTTTTTCATTTGAGAAATGTTTAAGTAATATAACGAGATAATAAAAATGAAAATTTTGTGATGCAGAAAGTGCTGCCCAGACGTAGACCAACGACCCCGGAAGAGTCAGTCAATAACGAGAGAGAGCAAGTAGACCCTATCCAAAGGGTAGTAGATTTTCTAGAAGAGGCCCTTTGGGGAAGAAACAACGAACTAATACAACCCAATCCCCAGGTGGTACCAGTTACGAACTTCAAAGACTTTAAACGTGGATCAAAGAGATGGAGAAGGCCTTCACCATCGCTCGTGTGGGTAAAGACCAGAAGACGGTGTTTACCACCTACATGATGAGAGGTGAAGCTAAGTACTGGTGGGAGGCGAATCAACAAAGAGCAGGAGAAGGGATAATAGCATGGGAGAAATTCAATACTCTGTTTTTCGAGAACTACTTCCTGAAAAGCATGAAGAACGGAATGAAGGTTAAATTCTTAGAATTTAAACAGGGAGATATGACGGTGGCGCAGTACGCGACTAAGTTCAATGAGCTAGCCCAGTTTGCAGAACACCAGGTAGGGAATGAAGAGATGAAAGCTAGATGTTTTGAGCAGGGACTGAAACCTTGGTTGTTCAACAAGGTGTTGGTTCTTCAGATCGATTCATTTGCGATGTTGTTAGAGAAGGCTATTATTGAAGAGGGAGGTAGTGAAGCCTTAAGTTTGTATAACAAGGAAAAGAAGGGTAAGAACACGGAAGGAGAAAGTCGTGGAGGAAACAGCAGTGCGGGAAGTAATCCAGGAAAGAGGAGGTGGGAGAATAACAACTGTGGCAACCCGATAATTTATTTAAATCTTAAATGATGGATTAAAGGTTATATGATAGACCTAGACTGAAAATAAGTGTATGGATTTGACGTTTTTGTGAAAAAATTTTAAGGATTTCAAAAATCTTGGACAAGACTTGAATGATTTGGTAGACTGTAACTGATAGTCTTATTATGAGGTATAAGATTTTGGTGGATTTAAAATTCTTGTGAAGAATTATCAGGGTTAAGTATCTAAGTGTATACGAGTCAATATATGTGATCATATATGTGAACAGTGATTGTTTATGTGTATAGTTTGTGGATTAAGGATCAATTATTGATCAGGATAAATATAACTTTAGTAAACCCTAAAGTTATGTTAATAACATTGTTGTTCAGTAAGAAAACTTTAACGAACTATTATAAACCCTAACGATACGTTCGGAAACCCTAATTTCAGTTCCAGAAATTCGAAACCCTAATTCGGGAACTCAAATGTTAAGAATAAATGGCTAAGTGTTATAAGTTATGTAATAAAAGGGAAATGTCCAAAATACCCTTCAATGTATAAGGGAAAAGACCAAATTACCCTTAGTAGGGATAAAAAGACCAAAATACCCTCGAGCTTATCTTTTAACAAAAGATAAATACAAATCTTGGTGACTCATCACCAAGATTTGCCATGTGTCTAAATCCATAACATAAATGACTAAATTACCCTCAAATTTGAATGAGAAATTACAAAAGTACCCTTAGTGGGTGCAAAATGACCGAAATACCCTTTTACCTAAAACTTAAGTAAAAGATATTGCCAAATCTTTGGTGACTCATCACTTGGATATCCCATGTGCCTTATATCTATCACAAATCTGATATTTGTGCCACCTAGCAACACTTGGTTCATTGAATCAAAAGTTATAAGATTTAAAAGTAAGAAAAATCTTTACTTTACTTAACAAGCTAACCAAGACTTTCTCTCTCTTAAAATTCCGAAAATGAGAGTGAAAGGGAGTGAAAAGTTGAGCCATGACCAGCTCTTAGTCTTCCAAGAATAGATCATCAAGGATCAGTTCAAGAATCAAAGCTTTTAAAGGTATAAAATCCTAAACTTGAAAATCATGTGATTTATTGTTAGATGTTTAGAGTTGTGTTAGAAGGTGCTATTTAGTGATCTATGATGTTACATCACAGATCCATAATATCGAGAAGCTAGAAAATTAAGTTTTTCAAATTGACCAAGAACCCTAAAAATAAGGCCTGACAGCCTAATGTTAAGGCCTCTAGATTCTTCTATGTTAGTTGTTTATGGTGTTTTAAGTTATAGAACTATAGTATGTCATGTGGACTATGATCTGGAACTGGAAACAGGGTCAGATCATGTGTAGATTACAAGTTATAAGTGGTCAAAGTCGGTTGACCGGCCACGAAAACTGGAAATCTGGGTAACCCGGAATTTCCCAGAAGGCTCTAACAACGTTTTCTGAGCCTTAGATCTTGTTGTATGTTAGTGTTTTGGCCATGTTGTTGTTTTAATGGTGTAGACTGGTATAAGGACTACACACTCATACCTTTAGATCACCTAGATCCTTAACAGAATCAAAAATAGTCAAACCTAGGTTGACCAACTGCTTGATGAACATTTCTGGGTTACCCAGAAAGTTCAAGAACAGCTTCTGACCGGTACTTTGACCGACTCAAATCTTGGGTTAGTGGTGTTGTTAGACTGATCTGATGTTATGTAGTTATACCCTAACATGTGTTCTATAAGATTGAACCACTAGATTACACAAACAAGACCTAGACTGCAAGCTACAAGGATCTAAAGTAGCACACTCGAACTGTTCTTCATTTCTGGAAAACCCATAAATGAAGAACAGCTTCTGACAAGGATTTGTGAGGATTATATCTCACTGATCTGATGTAGGATGGCCATGAAATTTGTTTAGGGTTGTAGTACTACATCAGTACTACAACATTAACACCATAAGCTGCCCAGAAACATGAAGATCAAGAATCCATGCACGGTCAAAGTAGGCAACCGGATAGCAGTGTTTGAAGGATCAAGAACAGTTCAAGAACACCTATAGCGATGGTTCTGTCGCTATAGGGCCCTTTACTGACACTTAATTTCCAAAAATTAATTATTTTAATAAATAAATAGAGAAAATTAGTTTTTAATACAAAATAAATTCCTAGAAATTATTTTATAGCCTAAAAATGGGTTTTTAATAATTTTGAGTATATTTCATAAATATTTAATATTTTTGGAATATTAAAGGTATTTAATTTATTTAATTATAATATTAAATAAATGACTTAAAAATGATTTTAATACTTGAAAAATTATGAAAAAATATATTATGGTGTTAGAAACTATTTTAAGTTATTTTTAATAACTTTTGATATTTTGTGATGAATTTCATTAATAAATTAATATTAATTGTAATTGATTTATTTAATGAATATATTAAATAAATTATGAAAAATTAGAATTAATGATTTAAAAATCATATAAAATTAATTTAAGGGTTATAAAAATATTTTAAGTTATAAAATATAACTTTTGATATTTTGTCATGACAATATTAATATTTCAATATTAATGTTAATTATTAGATAATGGATTTAAATGTTTAAAAATCATTTAAATGAGAAAGTAAGGTATTAAAAATACTTTGAGATATTATAAATATATTATAATATTATGTTATAATTTTTTATTAATATTTAATATTATATAAATATTAATGATAAGAGAATAATGTGGTATTTATATTATATAAATACGATATAAGTGATGGACAAATTATGATAAATGGTAATAATTATTAAAAAATTATTACGAGACTTTGAAAAATATTTTAACTGATAATGGAATTATCTAAGTTATTTGTGAAGCGTTTAGACTGAGTCTTAGTGATTTTAGGCTCGAGAATTATCCGACTAGACCATCGGGATGTGAGAATTGTGTCGGATTCAAGTCAGACTAAAATAGTTTGACTTGATACCAAGTCTTTAGTAGTTTGTGGACTGATAGGGTTATGTGTTATGTGTTTAGGATTATTATAAATATATTTATAATAGTATTATATTGTGATGATATTATTCTAATATTAGGTCTGCGGATAAAGCGATATAAACTGTGTAGCAGTAGTCGGTGATACAGGCAAGTTCCTTGAACTATACTCTTTTATTGAGCAAGTTCCTAACCTTGAACTTCTAATTATTGTGCAAGTTTTCTTAAACTCGACCTCGAGTTGTTTCATTCGAATATGCTTATAGTTAATCATTTCTGATTACCATGTCTATGAATTATTGATTCACACTCTGTGCATATTGCATGTATTCATCATGTATGAAAGGCTGATCACCTTCATTACCATCCGATCCAAATATTATGTTCATGTTTATAATTGATATGTTCATGTTTAATGTTCGTTCAGCTATGAAAGTTTGTTCATGCTAGTTCACAATCATATTGTAGAACTTTAGCCAACTATTATTCAAATTCTTTCAATCATGATATATCCTCAAATAAACTTAAACTTATTGGGCAAACTCATTGCTCACCCTTGCTATATCATGATTAAACATTGCAGATTAAGAAAAATACGTTGGATACAGGAAAAGACCAAGTCAAGTCCAACTTTGTATTATGTGCAGATAAAGTTTGTAACAGTATTATATATTAATGACATGTAAGTAAAATAGGTTATGAAATGTGTATAAGTTAAGGTTACTCGACCTTTGGGATTAATGTGTAAAGTTTAATGTATAAACAATTTATGTTTATATCTTTTGCAATAGTTGTAGAATGATTGTACCAGATCTGTGGTGATTTAGGACCTAAATTTGGGGCTTTTACAACAACAACAACAACAACAACAACAAAAACCATAACAATCAAGCGGGGAATTTTTATGCTAGTTTTAAGAAGAGAGCAGAAGGATGCTCGATGTGTGGGAATAATCACCAGGGCGAGTGCTGGAAGGGGAGCAGTACTTGCTACAACTGCGGCTGAGAAAGGCATATTTCACCCAACCGCCCGAAGCCCAAGAAGATCAAGGGTTGTTTCACTTGTGGCTCGGTGGACCACCTGATTAAGGATTGCCCAAAAAAAGGGAGCGGCAGAGGAAGTGGACAGCAAGGGGAGGCAGTAAACTGATGATTGGTGGATCGACGTAATCCAACCGCCCAGTTGCCAGGACCTTTAACATGACCGTCTAGGACGCAGTAGCTGTGAAGGATGTGGTGTCAAGTATTATCTCAAGCAATGATATAAATGCATATGTATTATTTGATTTAGGTGCCACCTGTTCTTTTGTATGTGAAGAATTTGCTAGTCGACTTAATTTACCCCGACAACGATTAAGAAATCCTTTGAATATAGAAGTTATGAATAAGGAGGTTATCCCCATAGAATATGTTTACCAAAATTATCTCGCAAACATTAGAGATCATGAACTAAGCGTAGACTTGATTTCGATGAGATTGGGAGAGTTTGACGTAATATTAGGAATGAATTGGTTGTACAACCGTGCTACGATAATTGATTATCAGAATAAAAGTGTAAACCTTTTGACTCCGAATAAGTCTAAGGTAGTGTTTTATGGTAGCTCATCGCTTAAGCAATTGTGTTGTCTTATAATAATGCAGGCCAAGAAATTGTTAAGGGAAGGATGTGTAGGTTACTTAGTTTACATTGTAGATACTCGGAACAAGAGAGTAAAAATTAAGGATATATCCATAGTGAGAGAATTCTAAGATGTATTTCTGGACGATCTACCTGGTCTTCTGCCAGACAAAAAAATTGAATTCATAAAAGACTTAGCACCGGGAACGACACCAATTTCGAAAGCCCCGTATTGTATGACACTAGTAGAAATGAAAGAATTAATGAGACAACTACAAGAGTTACTAGATAAAGGGTACATACGACCGAGTGTGTCTCCTTGGCGAGCACTAGTGTTGTTTGTTAAAAAGAAAGATGAATCGATGAGGCTCTGTATTGATTATTGAGAACTGAACAGAGTAACAATCAAAAATAGATATATGTTACCAAGGATAAACAATCTTTTTGATCAACTGAAGGGAGCGAAGTGTTTCTCGAAGATAGATATATGGACGGGTTATCACCAATTGAAAGTACGGGAGGAGGACATACCAAAGATGGCGTTTCGAACCCGTTATGGACACTACAAGTTTTTGGTAATGTCATTCCGATTGACTAATGCTCCAGCAGCATTCATGAACTTTATGAACTGAGTCTTCAAGCCATACATAGATAAATTCATAGTAGTTTTCATCGACGATATCTTGATCTACTCAAAGACGAAAGAAGAGCATGTTGAACTTCTGAAGATGGTTTTGGATGCTCTAAGGAAGGAGAAGATGTATGCAAAGTTTTCAAGGTGTGAAGTTTGGATGGAGAAGGTTCAATTCATAGGACACGTGCTAGATAAGGATGAAATTTTAGTAGACCCTGCAAAGGTAAAAGTAGTGAGTAATTGGGAACAGCTGAAGACACCAACAGAGATAAGAAGTTTCTTACGTTTAGCTGGGTACTATCAAAGATTTATCCAGGATTTTTCTAAGATAGCAACCCCGTTGACCAATCTAACGAAGAAGACGGTAAAGTTTGTGCAGATGGACATATGTGAAGAAAGTTTTCAGGAGCTGAAGAAAAGACTAAGCGAAGAGCTTGTATTATCATTACCAGACGATGCAAGAGGTTTCGTAGTATATAGTGATGCATCGCACAAGGGACTTGGCTGTGTGCTCATGAAACAAGGCAAAGTGATTGCATATGCATCGCAATAACTGAAGGATTTCGAAAAATGATACCCTATTCACGACTTAGAGTTAGTGGCAGTAGTTTTTGTGTTAAAGATTTGGAGACATTATTTGTATGAAGAGAAATGTGAGATATACAAGGACCACAAAAGTCTGAAATATATCTTCACACAGAAGGAGTTGAACATGCGTCAGAGAAGGTGGTTAGAATTAATCAAGGATTATGACTGCGATATTCTTTATCACTCGAGAAAGGCAAACGTAGTAGCCGATGCACTAAGCAGGAAAGGAAGAGAGAAGTTATTTCAACTGACGACTCAAGAGGAGTTAATAAGGGAAATAGAGAAATTAAAAATAGAGGTAAAGGGACCGAGGAGGTCTGAAGAAAAATTATTTGCAGTGGGAGCTAGTCCAACCTTGTTGGACAGAGTAAAGGAATCACAAGAGAATGATGACGAGTGCGAGAAAATCAGGAAGAGGATCACAGAAAATGAAGAAGAGAGATTCAAAATGGATAAAGACGATATTTTGAGATTCAAAGGGAGAGTGTGGGTGCCAGCGATAACCAAGTTGAGGGAAGAAATTTTGCATGAGGCACACAATACAACGTATTTCGTTCATCTAGGAGGCATAAAGATGTACCGAGATTTGAGGTAACCTTTTTGGTGGCCCAATCTGAAACGAGAAGTCGTGGAGTGCGTCAGTAGATGTCTTACTTGCCAACGGGTCAAAAAAGGAGCACCAGAGGCCGAGTGGTTTACTTTAACCGTTGGAAATACCATAGTAGAAATGGGAGCACATTACGATGGACTTCGTGGTGGGACTTCCAGTCACGCAAAAAGGTTTTGATGCCATTTGGGTTATCATAGATCGACTAACGAAGATGGCTCATTTTCTACCAATCAAGATACGATATAATTTGAATCAGTTAGCGAACCTGTACGTAAAAGGAAATTATTTCACGACATGGAGTGCTAGTATTGATTGATTTCGCAATCAATGAATACGTGCAAGTATACACGGTCAACAAGTAATAAAGTGAAAGTAGAGTATCGTTCCCATGAGAAATTATTTAATAAAAATCACCAAGTACTAATTCTTAACCAAATCAATTTTATTTAAACAACCAATAATTGTGATTTCTAGATTTAAGAAAACTAAATTAAACAAAACAAAAAGATTATTCTAAAAGAAAGCAAATAAACAACTAAGAATTAATGGAATTCAGATAAATAAGAATTAAGACTCCAATATCCCCAATTATGAATTATAAATCAATTATTCAACTATCCCAATTATTATATCTACTGAATTGTTAACAGAAATTCTCAAATGCCAGAAGTCCTCTCTCGAGTGCTCAATTGCCTTCTATTTCACCCAGATTAATTTTACTATATCTCTATGCAAAATAATTGAATTAAACTCGCTACAAACCCAATTCCTTTTATGTTACATGCGGCAAATAGATATTCTCATTCTATTCACAAACCTAATTATTCACTGTGCAAATAACTAAGTCACATGTCACCAAGCACAGTTCTAACCCTAGAATTCCTTTCCTAATTCCTTCTAGAGTAACAAGGTAGTTATTGATCAGATAATTAATCAATAAGCACAAAGCAAGATGAACAATTCACTTCAACATAAATAATTAGAATAAATTAAATAATCAATTCATAACCATAAAAAGTTCAATTGAAATCTTAATAAAAGAGTTAGTTCATAATTAATGAATTAAAACCAAGAATCCACAATTGAATAGACATTAAAAGATAAAAGTATGATAAGAGAAGATAATAGAATCTGTTGTCAGTAAATCTGATGCTCCCCTCTTGCTCCTGCTCTTGATCTTCAATGATCTCCAAGTTGTTTTAATCTCCTAAACTAATAAGAACTAGGGTTAATGTCTAATCTAATGGAGTGTTTAATCTAGTCTAATTTATGTAATCCCCCTTTATTTTATGCCTCCCATCATGTATTTATAGGTTACAAGTCTAATTTTTAGCTTAGGAACAAACTCAATCCAATTTGGAGTCAAAAAAGTGTCAAAATTCGCTCAAAACGCGTCCAGGCCGCATCAAACCCTTCCCCCAGCGCCCCAGTGCTGGGCTCGACCCTCAAACTCTACCTTATAGCGCCCCGGCGCTGGAAATTGCCATGAAATTAGCGCCCCGGCGCTAGTGCTTTTTTTGGAAATTTTCTGCTCCGACGTCCTTTGGGAAAATGGCCATAACTTCTTCGTCCGAACTCCGATTTCGATGATTCAAGATGTTCCGAAAAGAGGAGAAGTAGATCTACAACTTTTATTCTTTAAGTTTTCCGAAATAATATTTTGAGAAATACTCAAATTGGCTCTGAAGTGACTGCTATGTAAATGGCAAGCCGAAAATGCTCATCTAGCCACCCCGAACGTCGATCCAAGTAACTTTTGTCCCAATTCCTACAAAACAATGTAAAACATGCATGAATGGATACAAACACTTAAAAACTATTCTAAAAGACTTGAGAACAACAATGAATTAAGCCTGAATGTATCCAATTCATGTGTATAAAACTCACTCATCAGCTAGTGTCAATTGTCTTCGATTGAGATCCGCGCTTCACGTCAAAATTCAAGAAAAACTTGCAACAGAGGATGGGAACACAGTTGAGGTTGAGTACTACTTATCATCCGCAGATAGACATACAAAGTGAGCAAATGATATAAATACTGAAGGACATGGTTAGAACTTGCGTGATGGACTCCAAGGGAAATTGGGGCGATCACCTACCCTTAGTGGAATTTGCATATAATAATAGTTACCATGCGAGTATCGGCATGCCATCGTACGAAGCTCTTTACGGAAGAAAATGTCAAACACTATTATATTGGGATAAAGTTGGAGAACGACGAATGTTGGGACTAGAGTTAGTGCAACAAACCGCAGACATGGTGACAGTGATAAGAGCTAGACTAGTAGCAGCTCAAGATCGCCAAAAAAAGTATGCAAATTTGCATCGGCAAGACCGGGACTTTAAAATCGAAAGTTTTATTTTCTTGAAAGTATCCCTCTGTAAAGGAAAAATACAATTCGGCAAGAAGGGAAAATTGAGTCCGAGATTCATAGGACCGTTTGAGATATTGAAGTGAGTGGGCGAAGTGGCATACAAATTTGTATTACCACCTGAGTTGGAGCACATCCACAACGTGTTTCACATCTTCGTGTTGCGTCCGTACAAGCCTGACTACAAACACGTGACTTCCTACGAGCCCATTCAAGTGGAGAAGAATCTGGCATATGAAAAAATTCTTGTCCATATATTAGATATGAATGAGTAGACATTAAGAAATAAAGTTATATCTTCTGTAAAAGTACTTTGGCGAAACCACGACACCGAGGAGGCTACGTGAGAATTAGAAGATAGGATGGCGAGGGACTATCTCCATCTATTTGTGTAACCTTGGACCAATTCTGAGGACATAATTTTTATAAGGGGGGAGGATGTAAGAACCGTGAATTTTATGAATAAATATTAATAATGATATTAATAAGAATGTGAATATTTATTTTATACAAATATTTATGTGTCATGAGATGAGTAGCTCAATTAGATTAAATTGAATTTATGATAATTGAGAAAATGTGGGGAAATATGATCAGACCTGTGAAATGCCTTGTGTGGCACGAGAATAGAAATTATGATGGTTTAATTAAATTAAAGAATGAATGAATTAAGAAGTGGATGATTAATTAATATCATATTATTAATTAATTGTTATTGTGAGTAATAGAATATTAATGAGTAAACAATTATTATAATAAGATTTATATTTATTCAATTAATTGTTATGTGCAAGATATATGATAATTAATAGTATTATATATAGTACCTACATTTAATTAAAAAGGAAGTGTGGTGTGACACTTTAATGTGACTATATAATATATAAAATTATATAGTAAAATTGAATGAATTATAAGTTACATAAATGATGCTTATGTGATAACATGTATGTGTGAGGACATTAAAGATGTACTTTATGTAATATTAAATTAGAATAAATCAATTATTTGCAAATTAATAATTATTTTAATAAGTATAATTGGAATAATAAAGTTTTGTGAAAATAATGGGTTGTTAATACCCAACTAATTATATTCCAACCTAATTTAAAAATTATTTGGACTAACCCAATATATATTGATTATATGATTTTGTGTATATGTAACCATAACTAAACCTAAGAAATAACATTTAGTTACCAAATGTGGAATTATAAGCTAAAAAGGAAATAAACCTAAGTGTATTAGTAACCGTTTTGTTCCTACAAATTAGAACAAGTTTAATGTCCCATATTAAGTGACCAAATATTACTCAACAGTAGCCTAATCTCCATTTGCGTGAACTCAATGCCTGCTAGATAACTGTGATGATGAGCTGAGAAATGGGGAAGGAAGCGTTGGTAAAATCTTTTCACCAAAACCTTTTAATCCAATGGTTTTTTCTTCTTCCTTGGTTGAATTCATTGAGCAAAAACCCAAATTTGGGTAATGGTTTCCCTATAAATTTATACTCTCCTATTCATAATTCTTGTTGTTAATTTGTCTGATAAGTGTAATTAGAGAGTGAGTGCTGCAAATTGAGAGTGAATTTTGAAGTTGGAGGTATAAACATAAGGTAGAAGTAAAGGAGTTAGTAATTTAGCTGAAAGAGGTAATAATCATGTTCTATGTTCTTAATTTCCAAGTTAGTAAATTTCTATAATTATAATCTTTCTGAATTAGCCTGGAAGTTGTTAGCATAATGTTAGTTAAGGTTTTATGCATGTCTAGAAGCATTATAGTTGGTATGAGTTGCAGCTAGAAGGATTTAGCAATTCTTGTGTTGAGGCTTTGCAAAAACAGAGCCATTTTTTTGCCTCTGACCGAAGTGGCGCGGCCGCGCCACTTCTATAGTAAAAAATTATGCGGTCGCACAGGTTGCAAGTCTTGGAAACTATTTTTGTTTGCCTTGTGTTGTCATGGTCATGTTATTTAGGTTTAATTATGCATGTAAATGACCCTAACATATGGATTGATGTTTTTTGGTTATAGTAAGTCACTTTAGCTTGTTTTAGTTTGTGCATTCAAAGAAAACTTAAAGATTTGGAAACTAATTGTGGTGAGCATTATGTAAATTATATTCTGACCTTATGTGACAACCCCAAAATAGGTCCATTCCACCCAACCCATTTTGAGTCGTCAAATACATGGTACAGAAAACAACTACAACTTTATTACAACAATTGTCGTGCAAAATACAACAACACATATGCTGTGAGTTTGGATACAAATATATACCAAATGTGACTCATGTTCCAACCGTGGACATCACCTCACAATAACACCTTACATAAAGGTATAGTCAAAAACTGTTTTAGAAACTAGAATCTTTGGGAAGTG
The DNA here is from genome assembly GCA_016801055.1 of Panax notoginseng. Taxonomy (NCBI): domain Eukaryota; kingdom Viridiplantae; phylum Streptophyta; class Magnoliopsida; order Apiales; family Araliaceae; genus Panax; species Panax notoginseng. The sequence continues at coordinate 41,922,941 of CM029012.1, forward strand.
CTCAAGGAAACCTTCGTACATGGGAGGCCATGCGTCTAGGTTATGATAGATATCATATGGCCACAGAATTATCCTTGGTTGACCCAATAGACCCCAAAGAAAAACGAGAAGATTACTATCATATTCTTCTCAATGGTGAGTCTTCTCTTGACTTATCATTATCTCCACTGTATCTAACTGAGAATTATACTTCAAACAAACACCAAGATTATATAGGTAGTGCTCGTATATATACTCAGCAAGTGGATGAGCACATCCCTGTCTTATGATGACACGAGGTTGTATGTCGTTAGACATCTTGTATGATAGTGACAAACCACCCTTCCAACGTTGGGTACACCTTACCCTATTGGATTCACCAAATATAACTACTAAATAGACTTTTCTATACTGCTTCGGGAGAACATCCACAGCTAGAGACCACCGTTCTATTTCCCCGTTACCCTCGCTCGACCCAGCTACACTCTTATTACCTGAAAGGAATTGTGAAGCAAAAGGGTGAGCACAACTAGCTCAGTAAAGAATATTATGACTAAAGATAATTAAATTATCAATAGCCTTCATCAATAATAAATCAGAGATTTAGAACATATGGTAAATGATAAAAATTTCAACCATAGTTGCAGCGGAACGAGCAATCCATTAGAAGAGTCAAATAGACTATAAAGTCTATTATTTTCTCCATGTTAAAAATTCACCAACAATGTTTTATTCCTGTAACATCAATCAACAATTCTGGTCCACAATCATATGAATAACTCATAATCATAACTGTAGTTCTAAATTCCTCTTCTCATCTAGGACGAAGATAATTTTCATCACCTGAAACATCAAACATCATGGTTATACCAAATCACAGTTCCTGTTCATAATCATACTAATAACTTCATCTTTGCACTACGGGCCAAAGATATTCATCAACAAGTCATCTTTGCACTACAGGCCAAAGATATTCATCCACAGTTCATCTTTGCATTACTGGCCAAAGATATTCATCTACAATTCATCTTTGCACTACAGGCCAAAGATATTCCTCAACAATTCATATTTGCACTACAGGCCAAATATATTCATATCTCAAAGAAATATATAATCATTTCAGAATTTATATACACCATAATTATAACCATGTTAATCAATTCATCTTTACACTTAAGCTAAAGATATTCAATTGTAAATTCAATGGTCATGATCATACCAGTCACAATTCAACTTTGCACTACAGGCCAAAGAGAACCCTAGTCATGATCATACCAATAATCTACCCATCTTTACACTCCAGTGAAAGAGAAATTCAACATCAGGGTTATAAAAATGTTATATATGATAATAAAATTAATATAATCAACATATAGATTTAATCTCAAGAGTAATATTCATAAATCAACTATAATTTGGTTAGTAAAAGAAACCAATTTTGTCGTGAATAGTAACTCGTGAATAGTAACTCATGAATAGTAACTCGTGAATAGTAACTCGTGAATAGTAATACCGACTCAAAAAGGTAAAAATTCCACAATAAAATTCATACCAATACTTCGGTATAATGATATTGAAAGAATAACATTTCTTAAGCTTATAAACAATTTATTTAAATTGTTTACACTTTACTAATTAATGCATTTAATCATCATAAAATGCCAACTCTTAAGATTTCATCATCAATAACCAAAACCCTCATCAAAAATCTGCATATACCTCATATATAGGATTCTCAAGCCATAAAATCCTATTTTCCAATTTTCTTACTTCACATAACATATTTAATTCATTTTCTCATAACTAGACTATTTTTATGAAAAATACCAAATCCGTTCCAAAAATATTTCTTTTCTAAAATTTAGCATAATATAGTCCCATAGTGAACATATATTTTTCTCAGAATTTTTAAAAGTCATTTACTATTTTTCATATGGCCAAAATAGCCGAATATTTAGACATTTATCAAAAATTATACTTTTGTCTAAAAATTCTGAAATTTACAGAGTATACTTCTATCATATACATGTACTCCCAATAAAAATTTCATCAATTTTGGAGTTAACCACAAGGAATTATAAGCGATTACTTTTAAAATAGTCTTTTCTCATAAAATTTATAACTCTCAATCTATACATCCAAAAATCACCATTTTTGGACACAATCAATAAAACTCATCAAAATATCATTTTAAATTTTTCTAGAATTTTTGAAGTTCAGAAAAATTACGAAACTGAAAAACATAACAACTCTTAAAATCCCTTACTATCCCTTACTATCCCTTACCTCAAAAGAGCAGTACTTCTGATCGGTATAAGGCTGAAGGAAACTTGCACTGATGAATAGAAACTCACAGAGTATCTAAATACTCACAAAATACACTCAATAATCTAGAGAGAGAAAGAGAGAAAGCTTATGTTTCTGGTGTGATTTTCAATTCTAACTTAGCCCTCTATTTATAGGAAAATTTTGGTAGGTTTGACCTGCAACCTGATGGCTTTACCTGCTACTATTTCTACCCACCACATTTGAAATATAATTCAGCACATTTCTTCACCAACCACAAGTGGGGCCCACCAATTCTAGAATTTTCCACCAAAATGATAAACTCCGAAAATTCAACAATTTCTGAACCAGTCATCTCGTAAAATTCATAATAAATCATACGTTCATTTTTAACGGTTCAAAATTTGTGGGCATATACTCAACTTATATATGTATAACATATCCAAAAATCACAACGATCCAACGGTCGGATTAAAAATTATAACCCCCGCAAAATATCTCAAAAACCCTAATTTTTAATACCTCCATTCCAACAAAAATACTGATAAAAACCTCAACATTAACTCCTTCATTTTTAACCACAAAAATATGTCCCTCATTTATATCCACATAAAATAAATATTTCCTTATCATACGAATCAATAATTAATTATTCACAAATAATATTACAGAATCACATTTATGACAACCAGGCCGTTCTCAGGAAAGAGGGGGCTTTCCAATAAGAATTTCTCCTTACTGGCGCGCAATTAGATGACCAAACCTCTCCTTAGACAGAACTTTCTAGACATTGCCAATAATGTTATCTAATAATATTATTCAAATAATATGAATTATTGATCTGATAATGGGAAATACTGTGCAGCAACAATTATTGAACAACAATAATACAAAATTTCAACGTAGCAATTATTGAATCAATAAAATAAAATATTGAACAGTAATTACTGTAACAATTATTGAGTAGTGCCTTCTTACGTAAGAATTAATAATTTCAAAAATACTATGCAATACCGTGTGCTACTGTGCAATAACGCGTATTACTGTATTTTAACCACCGGGTATTCCAACAGTGTTAACGGTAACAACTACGCCGTTATTTGTAAAAACTTAAATTTGTCATTTTCTTTACCCGACAGTTATTCTGTTATGGGGCCCACAAATGGCTGCGCCGTCGTACGAATATTCCCCGACAGAAAGAATATTCCACGACCAAACGAATATTCCCCGACAACAATGATTATTTTATAACCACTTGTGTATTTTGAAAAAAATCATATATCACCCTTAACTTTAACATTTATCAATTTAACCATTTACTGAATAGTAATTATAAGAAAAATTGAATACTTTTATTTCATAAAATTCGGGGTCTTACACCTTATGTACAAACATATCAAACTCTTTCATGTCTTAGCATGTGACTAATATGTTGGTTTATATTGTTAGGCATAATATGGAGTGTAGACATTCAAAATTTTGCATTCTAGTTACTAACCTTGCAGGAGGGCAAAATCGTCTTCCGGTGATAACCCTGGAAGTCAAATCTGCTTAATCCCGGAGATAACCCTGGGATACTTAGTTTTCCATCTCAGAGACAACCCGAGATACTCAGTTCCAGTCCCGGAGACAACCCTGCGAGATTCAGTTCCAACCTCAGAGACAACCCTGAGGGATGCAGTTCCAGTTTCAGAGATAACCTTGGAAAAGTCTGTTTCAACTTCGGAGACAACCTCGAGGCACTCAGTTCCAATCCCGGAGATAACCCCGAGAGGTTAGGAACACCTCAGAGACAACCCTGAGGACATTCAGTACTTACAGCAGCCTAATCTCAGAGATAACCCTGAGCAACGATTGCAACATCAGCCCGAGGCAGAGATAACCCCGGTGAGGGGCAAAATCGTCACCTCTGTTAGTTCCCAATAGGCACACAATAGATCTAGAAAGGGGGGTTGAATAGATCCTTTTTAATTTTAAATATTTTTCTCATTTATTTTGTATTGCTAATGAATTAGCATATGATAAACATAAGAATCTTTTCATGCACAGCGGAATAAGTAAAAGATCCCCTTCATTGATATATTCATGATCATACATACATTGTTCGTAAAGTTAGTTAAGTTGTAAGCAATTAATACATACATAACATTTATAGCAGTTAGGTACATAATGTAAATGACAGTAAGTAAATGACTAAAAGTAAAAGACACAAGGGATTTTAAGTGGTTCAGAGAGTCAAGCTCCTAATCCACTCTTCTGCTTTAACTAGCAGGATTTCCACTGAGGAAGGGCAGCACCCTGAATCCCCAAGATTCATTCAAGGCCAACAGCCTTGAAACTTCAGTTCACTAAGAACTCTTCAAGCCCAGCAAGCTTTGAACTCCTCTAGTTCCTTAGGAACTCTTCAAGCCCAGCAGGTTTGTAACTTTATTTAGTCCATCCGGACAAGGACCCCTCAGGCCCTTTCTACTTGTTGTTGTTGTTGGTGGTGCCTTGCTGCTAAGATGTCTTTAAGCTTGAATATCTTCTGTACATAGCAGCTTAGCGTGGTCCTCTTAGCATTCTGCGTAGAGTCTGGATCACATTTCTTCTGGTGCAGCTGATCTTCATTATATTCTGCTCATCTTCATTCGATGTCAGATGTGCACCATCACCATTTAGGTTTGCTAAGTGTTTGAGCTTTTGGTAGACTTCGTCTGGCACTTAGCATTCCCTGAACCCTTCTTGATTGGTTTGCAGACATGGTTCTGCACTTATTCTGTTTTAGCTTTTGGTTTATGGTGATTCGTAAAGTGGCTCTCTGGATCTTCTTTGTACTCTGCCACTTTTCTAAATGGTATCTTCTTATCCTTCTCGGCTCTCAGCTTAGCTGCCATCTTCAGTGCCATTCTCATTTTTTTTGAGTAAAGCTTTAGTATGTTTGAGTCCTTCTTTAAATCTGCTTCACTTCCACTTTCATAGTCTCATTGTCACTGAGATTTATTCTGTTAAATTCTGGTGGAACTCGTAGAGCCAACAATATAGCATTCCAACAACTCAACAATTATGTAACTTCTTCATTGGATCTTCAATGTAGAACACTTCTTCATTCTCTTGTGCAGTGCTTCAACACTTCTATTTGCCTTGACTGATCTCAAGAACTAATGGCTTGACTCCTTGTTTTGGCCTCTTCTGAATAGCAAGACACATCAGATTTGTGGTACGCCCAGCTCGCTTTCTCCTTGTGATCTCTCGTTCACTTATCATCAATGGACTGACCCAATGCTTAATCATTTTAGCCTTGTTCTTCATAAGCTGACCAGTATCTCTATGTACACTTTATCAGTTCCTGCTTTGTTTTGCAAACACTATGATCCTGGTTAATCCCAAGATCGTTGTCTTCTGTTCTTTTGACGACTACTGCACTTGTTGACTTTCCTTAGCCATTTACTTTGACTGAAGTCTTCTTCTGATTAACTTGTGGAAGACTTCATCTTGAATGGCTTCACAACTCAATCTGGATGTTGATTGGGTTGGTGTTTAGATCTTCTATTAGCTTGCATGCCATTCGTTGAGTGCTCTTTGATTTCCTTCAAGTGGGATGTATCTTTACAGCTCAGACCAGAGGCATCATACTTTGGATATTCTAGGAGTGCTCATTTGTTGAGAATCGTGTTTACTCTACAATTCTGCCTTGGCATTGTGAGCACCTCTATTGAAGCCTTAGTTCTTCACTCTACGATTCAACTTTGGTTTTGCAGATGCTACGACTCCGAGATCAAATCTTGACACTCTACGATTTCTATCCTTAAGCTTTTTATCTTCATCTGGTCTGGCTTGACTACGATCTCTGCCTCTGATATGATCAGTAGACTCTACGACTTCGAGTGTGGTCTACGATTCTTAACTTGGCTTCGACAGATGCTCGGTCTCCTCTTAGACAGGCTGTCTCTACGATTTTTAATAAGACTTCCTCAGCAGACTACGACTACGAGGAAGTTCTTCTCGACACACTACGATCCTTCCTCATCTCTCCTGGCAGTTTACAAGCTCGGAGATCTACTATCTTGCAGACTACAATTTTGCCTTGATAGTTCTCGAGTTTTCCTTGACTCTCCTGGCAGACTACAATTTCTGGTGCAGTGCTCGACGATCAGACAAGCCTGTCTATTACATTATATGATCAACCTAACAAGCTTGATCTTTCTATATTTATAGTCCTTGTACATCATTTCTTTTTAAGAACTTTATAAAGTTGTCTTGCTTATGTAGGATCAACCTAACATATTTGATCAATTCATTCTAAGTCCATCTATATATGTTCCTATTATCTATCAAAGGACTTTACAGCTTTTCTTAATGCAAGCATACTTGCATATACATTCATTTATATTATAATCAAATCATATATAAATAGGAATATCATTCACATGCTTATTCCTAACAATCTCCCCCTATTTGATTATGACAAAAACAATTAGTGCATATCCATGATATGAATGAATCTCATATACAGTGAGCAGCTGTATTTCTAGAACAGATAATCATGAATGTCATTGATAATAATATGGATATATATAAACTATGACACTTTACATCCTGGATCTAGAACATACCTAACTAGATAGAGATGTACCTTTTTGGCTCCATGTGCGTTTCCAGGATGTCTGTTGATCAACTACTTATCTGCTTGATCTTCTTGCTCCTGCTCCCCCTAGGATAGTGACTTCATTTCTTTTCTCTGCTCCCCCTCAGATTCATACTCTTCTTCTTTTTCTGACTCCCCTTCAAACTCTGTATTCATAGGATCATCATCATTTGGCTCCCCCTCAGATGATGATTCTGCTTCAGCTGCTACTATCTTCTTCTTTGCCTTCCTCTTGGCCTTCTTGTCTTCTTTTCTTCTGTTCTCCTTGCTTTTCCTTGAGTGCCTCTTTCTATGCCTCTTGTTCTCCCCCTTTTTATCATTAATCACTTGTGAAAGCTGCTCCATGTTGGACATAAGTTGCTCCATGAGGTAAGATAAGTTACCAACCTCAATCTTGAGTTCTTATTGGCTCAGCTCAAGTTGGAGAGAGAAAGACTGATTCAGATTGTCAATCTTGTCAAAGAGGGATAGGATTTGCTCTTTATTAACCTTCTGTGCTCATAGAGCTTCTGCCTTCTGATCATTTATAGCCTTCAAATAGATTTGGTCTCTCTCTTTAATTTTGAGAGATATATCAGACATAGAGTCTTAAAGTCTATTTTAAAACACCTTTTTCTCCTTCTTCTGACAACGTCTTTGTCTTTTCAGTGATGATAAACATCTTCTCAACCAACTCATCAGAATTCTTCAGTAACTCCTGCTCCGTAGGAGTTTAGTCATGTGGTTTGACAGGCTCTTGTTGAACACCAAATTGGACTCTACGATTTTTATTCTCGAACAAATTTTTAAAAGTAGTGAGAATCTGGTAAATCGTTGAGTGTCAATCACTGTTGGAGGATGAAGGAATTTCAGAAAATTATGCTTGGGCAGAGGGAAGCTTCTCAAACTGAACTTGATTATCTTCAGTGGTAGAGTGAAGGGACTCTACGATCATCTTCTTGGACATAATCCTTCTGCCATCAGAACCCACTCTACTATCGTAGGGAATGTAGTGGTTGCCAGCGTATCGATAGACTTTGAAGTGAGACTGGTCTTTGATCATCTTGGTTGCAAACTTCTTTACCCTTGGAAAGTTCTGTGACACCAGCTCCAGGTTTGAAAACTGTGAGTAACACCAGCTGAAGTAACTTCCATCCTATTCAGTATATGCCTTTAACCAGGGCATCCATGGGAAAACCCATCTCATCAGAAGGTAATCAGGATTGTATAGAATTGTAGTGCGGTCTAACTCTATGTTATTACATCGTCTGTAGTCATCCTTACAACTTTGAGTTGTTCTTTTCTATAGCTTACCCATCTTTCTGGTGGTGCATCTTGTGGTTCATCAAGGACTTCCACCACTATTCTTCTGTGAACTCTAGCTGGAGAGAGAACAGGATAATCTGCTGATTCCTTTGATTCCTGATTTGTAGATCTAGAATCTTTTTCTATTTCTTCACCTTCTAAGCTTGAATCATGCTGACTTCTTTCATCTGATTCATCAGTGAATCCTTCATGCTTATTCTCATCACTAGTACCTTCTTCAGCATCTTCTCCCTTGGATTCAGACTTATCATCACTCAATTCAATGATTGCAGTAGAGGGTTCTCCTTACTTCTTTGGGACAAATTTAGCAAGCAGTCTGTTGCTCTTTCTTCTCCTTGGAGGTTAAGCTATAGGAGTTTCAAACTCTTCTTCTTCTTCAGAATCTGAAGCCTCTATATCATCAGATAAGCTTGCTTGATGTTCAGTAACAATAGGGGCATATTCTTCTTCTTTGGACTCTACATCTTTTGAATAATTAGATGAAATTGTTGGGACTTTAGTAGTAGGAGATGCAGTTGTTTCAACTTTCAAACTTTCTTCAGTAGCAGAGTTGCTGCTCTGAGTGCTAGCCATAGGACTTGTATATTCTTCTTTATCATCCGATTTAGCTATTCCTTTCATAGATTCAGCTTCTTCTTCATTGTTGAACTTGCTCTTTGAGGGTTCATCCTTGAGACTTTCAATTCCCTTCTCATCTTCTGACTCTATGTTATCTTCCTTGGTAGATAGACTTCCTTGGGAAGCTGGAACTGACTCCTTTGCTTTCTTCTTGGATGGCCCTTAGAGTAATCTGTTACTTCTTATTCTCCTTGGGGTTACTGTGGTTGATGCTTTTTCTTCTCCTGCTCCATGTCTCTTTTTGTCAATGGAGAGACTGCTTGGTGGAGCCTTTGTACTCTTCACACTCTTAGACTTCTCCTTTGCTGGTGTGGCTGCTACCGGTACAGAGTCATCAGATTGAGAGCTTTCCACCTCTTATGCATTTCTCTTCTTTACCAAGACCTTGCTGCTGCTGCCTGAAGTTATTAGCCTCTTATTTTCCTTAAGATTTTTCTTCTAGTTTTCCAACAGCTGTGGGGACATCACTTTGTGGACATTCAGTGGTTCTCCCTCATTATCCCTTATCTTGCTTTTCATCTTCTTCTTTAGTACAATGCTCAAGAGTCTTCCATGAAAAACCTTTGTGAGTGATTTATTTGAAGACTTCTTCATCTCTGCCTTTTCCAACCATTTGGTCAACCAATCAATTAGAAGGGCTCTAAAGTTCATCTACTGCTTCATGACGATTACAGTCATGACTCTCAGTTGTAGATCACTCACAGTATCATGTGCAATGTCCTTGCACAAGATGCATTTTCTAGTAATCTCATCTAGAAATTCAAACTCTTCAGGAAACTCCTTCTTCATATCCTTTAGATTTACGTTCCTTTTGTAACGCATTAGCTTTTTGCCTTCTTCAATGTCAACTTCCTCGAGGCTTATCAGACCTTGGTCGGGAAACCCTAAACATTGGTTGATGTCTGATGCCCTTATCTTCAGGCTTGCTCCTTTGACCTTTGTGGACAGAAGCCCAAAGTCTATCATTACGTTGGAGTAGAATTATTTTACTAGCTCGGTATAGACTAGAGTGTTAGCTTCCAAGCACTCAGAAAAACCCAGCATTCTTTACAAGCTCAAGTATATCTCTGAACTTCCTTTTTGATCTTTCGAACTTCTTGAAGCCAAGTTGGATTCTGGTTATAACAAGCAATTCTTCCATTTTCAGGGTTCAAAATATATGGGTATTTGATTTCAGAACTCTTATAAAGGTTAGTTGAATGCAATTTGGGAAAAACTGGAGGTTTACTGAATTAGACTTTGAAGAGGATTTTAGAGTTTGAAAAAGGGAGGGAGAGAGGTTCGACAGCCTTTGATAATTGTTTGGAGATTTTGAATTTGTCTCTATAATAGTTTCTTCTGACTTTGTATAAGTTGTGATGTGTCAACCAGCCATTGGTTGCACGATACCCAGTAAGAAACTGTAACTCCCCATAAACTTTTCAGTTTGATATTCCTTTTAAGAAAATAAGTATTACTGACATGGATTGACCGTTGACCTTTTCAGTACGTAGAGTAGCTTGGTGAGGTGGCTATGGACTCTACATTTTTCTTTGTCGACTCAACGATCGTCTTCTGAGAGATGCTTCAGTATATGATTTGACACTAATCCTCATCTTGAAGTTACATGGCTTAACCACTGATGTACCCCGAGATAGTTCAGGCACTAGAATTCTGAGGTAAGTTTGCAAAGCATCTTTTCACACTGCATTCGAACTTATCTCCACTTGATCTGAACAATTGGGCAAGTGTCTAATTCTTCTGAGCTCCTCATGAGCTAGTGTATCCTTTGGGAAGACTACGATCGTCGAGCCTACTCTACGATCATTGAGGTTGCACTGCGATCGTCGAGTTTACTTCAGAATCTACTCTACAAATGTTGTCTGTCCTGGCCCTTGAGTTGAACTTGACTAAGCATTCCTTCTAAGTTAAGGAAGCTCAGGAAGGGCCAACCTCTTAGAGTGAACTAAGGGTCAGGTTTTTCCTTGAGGCGCTTTCCAGATGAAATACTTTAGACGTGATTAGCACGATATCTCATTTGACCTTTTCTGCTAGAGAGTTCCTCTACTGGCATTTAGACATTTGTGATGGCTGTAATCGTGGTGTCCTCATGTTCTTATACTATGATCAGATGTTTAATCGTGGGCGCTCCATGATTTTGAGTTGGGTGGTTGACAAGGTTATCAGTGGCACGTTTTAAGACGTTCCCACTGACTATGGATCTTTATTTGGTTCATCAGCCACAAAGTTTTGGGACTTTGTAACTGGAATTTTGCTTCATAGTGCACTTCTGATATTCTTAGTGCTTTTGATCTTTAACAGATCACTGCTCCCCCATAGTTGATACTATCTTCTCATAGAGGTGTGAGTTCTTCTTTTTCACGTGCATTAGAAGGTAGTCTTGCCTATTTCCTTCTGACTGAAGTCATCACTATCGTTTAAACCTCCTTGGATCATAGAAAAAGATATCTTCAGCACTGATCACTTTACGATAGTTTTGACAGAACTACGAACGTAGTCTTCTTTGACAGTTTGTACTTGTGGAGTTCTGCTTCTAGAATTAGTTCTCGGGGGTTCTTCTTAGATAATATACTTTGGATGATTTAGCATATAAAACCCTTTTTATCTTAGGGTGAATGGCCTGCTTCCATATGGAGATCAGCAACCATGTGAGCTTCATTCGTGTTAGCTCATCAAGTCTTCAAGGACAAGCTTTGACAAATAAGGATTTTGTCAGAAACATTTCTGAAATGTCTTAAGCCTCCAGCTGGTTGAATCTTCTTGACTGGAGTCATCTGCTTCAGTATTCCTTAGTGTGGTCAGATAAACCAAGTACATGCAGGTTAGATAAATTTCTATTTTTGGCACCCATGGTTAAATGGGTCCTGCCAGGTTAGTTTTCAAAATACATGTTCCTCATATATTTGAATTTTCATCATATTGATCACCAACAATCATATTCATGCATTTATCCAATTTAGATATAACATTTGAAGATGCATGATGATGAGTGTGTGTAAGAATAACCATTTTAATAAAAACGCTCTTTTTCTTTGATGGTTTCATCATTTGCTTGGTTATGTTCACAGAGTTTAAATGTTCACAGAGTGAGAATCAACTCTATCACTTATTTGTATCTGCTTGATTCATGGAGGTGATCAGTTTCTACGAATCTTCAATATACTCTTATAGAACTGATCATACTCTATGTATTATCAAAAACCTAGAACATAGGTTTGTACATACATACTAACCTATCAGCAAAGATTACTCCAGTTTAGATAAATTAAATCTTGATATGCTTATAACCTATTTTAGACTTCTTTCAAGATGTAATCTTCAACCTAAAACTTGGATGAAGAGAAAGTTTATTAGCATTTAATTTTCCAACCTCAGTGTACTTTCTCTCTTCCCCTTTTTAGGTAGAGTATGATCTCTTGATAGAATACTATTATAGTGCATTAGGTGCTTCAACATGATATACACATTTATTTTGATGAGGAACTGTACCTTTCCACTGTCAGTTTCTTGACAGTCATTTATCTTGATATTATGAGATTAGAAATTGATGTGCCTAATTTTTCATTCACTCCTGACAGCTTGTTGCTCCAGTTGTCCTTCGATCAATCAGTCATAGTCTTGAAGATGTAAGCTAAGAGAATCTTGGCATCTTTAGTTCTTTGACAACCTTGAGACCTCAAGTGTGACAACCCAAGAATTTGGATATTTATAAAATCTTAAAATATTGAATTAAGGTTAAATAATAAACCTAGACAGAAAATAAGTGAATGGATTTGAAATTTCCGAGAAGGAATTTTGTGAATTTAAAATTTTTATAATGAATTATTCAAGATTAAGTATATAAGTATATATGTACTATGAATATGGTCATTTATGTGTACAGTGTGTGGTTAAAGGTAAAGGGTTAACCAAATAAGTTATATCAGTGGCAAACCCTAATATTATATTAAGAATGTTAACGTTCAGTTAGAAAATTATTACGATTTATAAGAAATCCTAAAAACCGGTTCTTGAAACCCTAATTTCAGTTTCGAGAATCCGAAACCCTAATTCGGATTACGAAAACCCTAACTTGGGATCTCTGAGACTTAAGTATATTAACTATAAACTTAATTAGGGTAAAGCTTAACGAATTGTTTAGAAAACCTTAATTTTAAAGTTTGAAACCCTAATGTACAATTATGGACTTAATTGCTAATTTAGCGAAATTTAATTAGGAAATATTAATCATAATTAGCAAGCTTGAATTATGATTGGGAAATTTTAATATAACTAGAGAATCCTAATTATAATTTGGAAATATTAATTTTCTATTTTGAAAATCTAATTTTGAAAATCCTAGAAAAATTGAATTTTTAGAACCTTAGACTTTAACCCTAAGGGTTAAACCTTAAGGATCAAACCCTAAGGGTTAAACCCTAAGTGTTGCATCAAAGGACCAATTTACCTTTAAAATTGGAATGAAAAAGACTAAAATGCCCTTTTAGTATTCTTTAATAGGCTGGAGTGTAAATCTTGCCAAAATATTGGTTGTTGACCAACTAAAGATATACACATGTGCATATATCTAAAATATCAGCCATATTATCAACCAAAGTACATTGTATTCATTATTTTTACAGATTAAAGAGAGAGAAAATCAAGAATAAAGCTACATTTGTGACCAAACTCTCAACCCACACTTTCTCTCTCTAGACCCACGAAAAGATGAAGTTAATCAGTCCCTAGAATGATCACAAGCAGGCTAAGAACAGATCATGATGATCAGATCCAAGATCAAATTAAGCATCAAAGTGGTTAATCTTAGAAATCCTTATGATCCTTGTTGTTTGATGTTGTTTATTGTTTAAAGTTATGTATTAAGGTGTCATTTAGTGATCTGGGTTGTTAAATCCCAGATCTATAACATCAAAGTGCTCAAAATTGAAGATTTCTCAAATATTGAAAGAGTGTAAAAATAAGGCCTGGCAGCCTAATGTCAGAGCCTCTAGATTCTTCTTTGTTAGATGTTTATTGTGTTTTATATTTTGGATGTGTAGTATGCCATGTAGGCTTTGATCTGGAACTGGAAACAGGGTCAGATCATGTGTAGATCGAAAGTTATAAGCAGTCAAACTGCTTTGACCGAGCACGGAATCAATTTCTGGGTAACCCAGATTGCCCAGAAATTTCTGACAGTGATATTGCAGGCTCTAGATCTCACTGATTTTAAGTGTTTATGACATGTTGTTGGTTGGAAATTGTAGTCCGACATGTAATCTACATACTAAAACCATTAGATCACCCAGATCTTGTTTAGAATCATAATTATTAGTGGTCAAACTAGCGTTGACCAAATTGCCGGATGAAGATTCTGGGCAACCCAGAAATCTTCAAAGGCAAATTTTCTGGCCAACTTTGACCAGCCAATATCTTTTAAGTTTGATGTTGATTTGTTAATCTGTTGTTGTAGTGTTGTTCCTTGACATCAATACTACACAAATGAACCAATAAAATATACAAGGTAAGCCTGGGAAGCGTTGATGCAAGGGCTTTAAGTAGACACCTTGTACTGTTCTTCATTTATGGAAAACCCAGAAATGAAGAATAGCCTCTGACAAGAATTTTGAGGGTCACGATCTCTCTGATTTGGTATGGGATGGCCTTGATGTTTGTTTAAGGTTGTAGTATTACATTAATACTATAACATTAACCCAGAATCGAACCCAGATACACCAAGATCAATGATTTAGGAATGGTCAAACCACCCACCCTGCACATTGACATGAAGATCTGGTTTTAGCCAAGAACAACTCAAGAACACCTGTAGCGACAGTTTCGTCGCTATAGGGCCATTTAACGACATTTAATTTCAGAATTTAATTATTTTTATTAAATAATTAATATAAAATAGTTTTTAATTATTAAAAATACAAAATAAATTTCTAAAAATTATTTTAAAGCCTGAAAATTAGTTTTTAATTATGTTGAATATATTTCATAAATATTTAATATTTTTGGAATATTAAGGGTATTTAATTTATTTAATTATAATATTAAATAAATTATTTAAAAATGATTTTAATACATGAAAAATCATGAAAAATTATATTATGGTTTAAGAAAATATTTTAAGTTATTTTTAATGACTTTTAATATTTTGTGATGAATTTTATTAATTAATTAATATTAATGGTAATTAATTTATTTAATAAATATATTAAATAAATTTTGAAAAAATAGAATTAATGATTTAAAAATTATATAAAAATGATTTAAGTGTTATAAAAATATTTTAAGTTATAAAATATAACTTTTGATATTTTGTCATGAAAATATTAATATTTTAATATTAATAGCAATTATTGAATAATAGATTTAAATGTTTAAAAATCAGTTAAATGAGAAATTAAGGTATTAAAAATATGTTGGTATATTATAAATATATTATAATATTATATTATGATTTTCATTATTATTTAGTATTAAATAAATATTAATGATAAAGGAATCATATGGTATTTAATTCATTTAAATACGATATTAATGATTGAAAAATTATGATAAATGGTAATAATTATCTGAAAATTATTACGAGTTTATGAAAAATATGTTGACTGATAATATAATTATCTAAGTTAGTTGTTAAGTGTTTAGGCAGAGTTTAATTGAACTTAAACTCGATAGTTATCCGACTAAGCCGTCGGGATGTCAGAGTTGTACCGAACTCGACTCAGACTGTAAAAGTTTGACTTGAGGTTTAGTTTTATGTGTTGTATAGACTGATAGGGCTATGTGTTAATGTGCTTAGGTTATTTAAATACTGTGATGATATTATTCTAATCTGTATATCGATATTATTTATATATTAGGTCTTCAGACAAAGCTTATTAAAATGCGTAACGATAATCAACGGAACAGGCAAGTTTCTTATACTCACTTATTGTACAAGTTTTTCTTAACTCAACTTTGAGTTGTTTCATTCAAATATACTTGTGGTTAATCATTTTTGATTGCCATGTCTAAGAATTATTGAATCGCACTATGTACATACTGTATTTATTCATCAGGTACGAAAGGATGATTACCTTCATTACCATTCGGTCCAGATATATATATATATATATATATATATATATATATATATATATATATATATATATATGTTCATGTTCAATGCTCATTCAGGTATGTAAAATTTCTTCATGCTAGCTCGCAATTATATTGTAGAACTGTAGCCAGCTTTTATTCAATTCTTTCAATCATGATATATCCTTAAATTTATTGAACTTAAACTTGATGGGCAAACTTATTGCTCACCCTTGCTATATCATGATAAACATTGCAGATAAGGCAAATACGTTCGAATACAGGAAAGGATAAAGTCAAGTTCAGCTTGGGATTTTATATGCAGCTTAATTGTAACAGTTATGTATGATAATAACATTATATATTAGATAGTTTATGAATTGTGTATAAGTTAAGGTTACTCGACCTTGGGTAATAGTGTGTAAAGTTTATTGTATAAATAATTTATGTTTATATCTTCCGCAATAGTGATAGAATGATTGTACAGGATCCGCAGTGATTTGGGACCTAGATTTGGGGCTCTCACATCAAGGTTCACATCCAGCTGCTAAATACAGATTTGGGCAATTCTTCTTTCTTCTCTGGATAAGTACTTCTTAGCATATATGGCATTTTCATCTTTCAAACTGGTGGATGCTTGACTCTTTGCTATTGATCCCTTGTCTGGTTTTTAGACTACAAGATTGACTATGGCCAAGGATTGGTCTTGTTATCATGGCATTTAAGAACATGGACCAATCTGAGCAGCTTCAGGTGTATATACACATTTACCTGTACACAATATTTCCAACGTGTGAGCTCATCTGCATTTACAAGTGACTTACTACTAAAATAAGTTTAGAATAATGTTTGTGCCTAGGATCAAACTTAAAGCGATTAGCTTTTGAATATAGCATGAGAACCTACTCTGATACCAATTGTTAGTTCCTAGTAGGCACACAATAAATCTAGACGGGGGGTTGAATAGATCCTTTTTAATTTCAAATACTTTTCTAATTTATTTTGTATTGCTAATGAATTAGCATATGACAAACATAAGAATCTTTTCAAGCACAGCGGAATAAGTAAAAGATTCCCTTCATTGATATATTCATGATCATGCATACATTGTTTGTAGAGTTAGTTAAGTTGTAAGCAGTTAATACATATATAACATTTATAGCAGTTAGGTACACAATGTAAATGACAGTAAGTAAATGATTGAAAGTAAAAGACATACGAGATTTTAAGTAGTTTAAAGACTCAATCTCCTAATCCATTCTTCTACTTTAACTAGAAGGATTTCCACTAAGGAAGGGCAGCACCCTGAAT
This sequence comes from Panax notoginseng, assembly GCA_016801055.1. Lineage (NCBI taxonomy): Eukaryota > Viridiplantae > Streptophyta > Magnoliopsida > Apiales > Araliaceae > Panax > Panax notoginseng. The sequence goes on from CM029012.1 coordinate 41,940,135, forward strand.
CACTAAGATTCTTTCAAGGCCAGCAGCCTTAGAACTTCAATTCACTAAGAACTCTTCAAGCCCAGCAGGCTTGGAACTCCTCTAGTTTTTTAGGAACTCTTCAAACCCAGCAGGCTTGGAACTTCATTTAGTCCCTTCGGATAAGGACCCCTCAGGGCCTTGCTACTTATTGTTGTTATTGTTGGTGCCTTGCTGCTAAGATTTCTTTAAGCTTGAACATCTTCTGTACTTTGTAGCTTGGCGTGGTCCTCTTAGCTTTCTGCGTAGAGTCTGGACCACATCTCTTCTAGTGCAGCTGATCTTCATTCTATTCTACTCATCTTCATTCGATGTCAGCTGTGCACCATCACCATTTAGGTTTGCTAAGTGTTTGAGCTTTTGGTAGACTTCGTCTGGCACTTAGCATTCCCTGAACCCTTATTGACTGCTTTGCAGACATGGTTTTGCACTTGTTCTGTTTCAGCTTTTAGTTCATTGTGATTCCTAGAGTGGGTCTCTGGATCTTCTTTGTGCTCTGCCACTTTTTTGAATGCTATCTTCTTGTCCTTCTCGGCTCTCAGTTTAGCTGCCATCTTCAGTGGCATTCTCATCTTTGTTGAGTGAAGCTTTTGTCTGTTTGAGTCCTTCTTCAAATCTGCTTCACTTCCAGATTCGTAGTCTCACTGTCACTGAGATTTGTTTTGTTAAGCTCTGGTGGAACTCATAGAGTCAACAATATAGCATTCCAACAACTCAACGATTCTGTAACTTTACAAACTCTTGATCTTTGAAGCTCTTATTGATTTATACTCCTTCACAACCTTCCCGTTGGAATGTAGCCGTTGGGAGCTATTTGAATTGTTTTGCAGATCTCGAGTCAATTGATGTAGATTGCAGATGTGACATGACAACTCCTGTGTGACTTTTTGATACCGTAGTCTACTATTTTGCCTACCCCGTTAGAGATGTCACTTTGATGTCTTGGGCAGGTAGTCATCTTTTTTTCTCCTTTTTAACTTCTCGATTAGAACTTTAGGAGCTATCCTTTTGCATCGATGCTCTCAACTAGCAATATTCGAATATCAACCTTCAGATTGAGTCGTTGCCAATGCTTCAATCTTAAGATGACCAAACTCTAAGATTCTGATGCAGATGTTCTTGTAGCTGATCGTAGTGTGTCTTGTTGAATGTTTCTCATTGACAGGTTGAGACAACACTGCGATCATGAAGAGTGTTCATTGGATCTTCAATGTAGAACACCTCTTTTTTCTCTTGTGCAGTGCTTCAACACTTCTGTTTGCCTCAACTGATCTCAGGAACTAATAGCTTGACTCCTTGTTCTAGTCTCTTCTAAATAGCAAGACACATCAGATTTGTTGCATGCCCAGCTCGCTTTCTCATTGTGATCTCCCGTTCACTTATTATTAATGGACTGACCCAATGCTTAATCACTTTAGCCTTGTTCTTCATAAGCTGACCAGTATCTCTATGTACACTTTATCAGTTCCTGCTTTGTTTGGCAAACACTACGATCCTGGTCAATCCCAAGATCGTTGTCTCATGTTCTTTTGACAGCTACTGCACTTGCTGACTTTCCTTAGTCTGTTACTTTAACTAAAGTCTTCTTCTGATCAACTTATGGAAGACTTCATCTTGAATGGCTTCACAATTTAATCTGGATGTTGATTAGGTTGGTACTTAGATCTTCTGTTAGCTTGCATGCCATTCATTGAGTGCTCTTTGGTTTCCTTTAAGTGGGATGTATCTTTGCAGCTCAGACCAGAGACTTCATACTTTGGATATTCTGGGAGTGCTCATTTGTTGAGAATCGTATTTACTCTACGATTCTGTCTTGGCATTGTGAGCACCTCTGTTGAAGTCTTAGTTTTGCACTCTACGATTCAGCTTTGGTTCTACAGATACTACGACTCCGAGATCAGATCTTGACACTCTATAATTTCTGTCCTTAAGCTTGTTATCTTCATCTGATCTGGCTCGACTACGATCTCTATCTCTGATGTGATCAGTAGACTCTATGACTCCGAGTGTGGTCTACGATTCTTGACTTGGCTTTGGCAGATGCTCGGTCAGCTCTTAGAGAGGTTGTCTCTACAATTTTGAACATGACTTCCTCAGCAGACTACGACTACGAGAAAGTTCTTCTTGACACACTACGATCCTTCCTCGTCTCTCCTGCCAATCTACGAACTCTGAGATCTACTATCTTACAGACTACGATTCTTCCTTGATAGTTCTCGAGTTTTCCTTGACTCTCCTGGCAGACTACAATTTCTGGTGCAGTGCTCGAGGATCAGACAAGCATATGTATTACATTATAAGATCAACGTAACAAGCTTGATCTTTCTATATTTATAGTCCTTATACATCATTTCTTTTTAAGGACTTTACAAAGATGTATTGCTTATGTAGGATCAACCTAACATATTTGATCAATTCATTCTAAGTCTTTGTACATATGTTCCTATTATCTATCAAAGGAATTTACAGCTTTTCTTAATGCAAGCATACTTGCATATTCATTCATTTATATCATAATCAAATCATATATAAATAGGAATATCATTCACATGCTTATACCTAACAACCTCGATACTACATTTACGCAGTTTCAACAACACTTCAACCCACGTTTAATACAGAAGTGTCCCATAAGAATCATAGCTTAAATCCCGAGTAACTACTATGCAAAATAGTACACCAGATAGAATTTGAAGACTCGAAGATCTGGTCATGGACCCATATTCCCGGCTTTCATATAACCTCTTATCCCATGTCATTTTGTAGCTCTCGATAATAGCATTCCAAAAAGGTATTACACGCCTCAATCGAATGCATGCATTGAAAGTTATGAAGGTTCAAGCGGACAACGCGTTGTATGGGTGCACGTACTTCGAGATGGTGGGGCCCACAGAGCCTGGGGCACCCCGGGCAGCCACAGGTGAACCCGCGGCTATCGCAGGTGGACTTGCGTCTCCTCCTCTATAAATAGAGAGCTAGGGGTGGCCATTTTAAGAAGAAAAAAGGCGAGGAAGCCCTGTCTATTTTACTTTGTATACAATTTAAACTTAGTGCTTTCTTTTTCCAAACACTTGTGAGCTCGTGTTCTGCTACATATTAAAATTTAACCTGTAGAAACCGAGTTTTTCAGAAGCTATCAGAAGTCTTCTTGGTAGCCCACTATAAGACATCTCAGATTAATATGCCTTTTCTCACTTTCATCCACACATACCTATTCGCATTGAGAGTCGTGTTGTGTGCGTATACCTGGATCGTCGATCCGTGGCTTTTATTACTTATATATATATATATATATATATATATATATATACACGGGAAGGATCAAGAGCATAATACTTAAATAGCATAACGCCTTAAATAGCATAATTTTATCAAAACAACGTAGTTTTGGAGGGACGTGGTGGCATTTTTGTAAATACCATGCCACCGCGTATTTACAAAAATGCCACCGCGTCTTATCAAAACTACGTCGTTTTGATAAAATTATGTTATTTAAGGCGTTATACTATTTAAGAATTACGCTCTTGATCCTTCTTGTATATATATATATATATATATATATATATATATATATATATATATATATACGGTCCTGGTCTTAAACTCACCCCTTATCTAGTTCACCTTGCTGACCCCCCTTTAGCGACGTACCGGGCGACGATTCGGTCCATCGCTATATGTTCGGTCCGTCGCCAAAAACTAAGACGACGGTTCTATATATAGCGACGGACCGAATCGTCACCCGGTCCGTCGCTAAAGGGGGGTGAGCAAGGTGAGCTAGATAAGGGGTGAGCTTAAGATCCAGACCGTATATATATATTGACATTTCTATTGGACCTGGAGATCACTTCGTGGCCATTTATTGCTTATATATATTCAACCAGGATCAGGTCTGGGAGTCCGGACCTGATTAGAATGCGGACCGAATTTTTTATTTTTTATTTTTACTTTTTTTTTAAAAAAACAACTAAAAAAAATTTAATATTTTATGGAACTGGAACATTTTCATAATACAGTGTTTTGGGTGTGATTTGGATACATATAACAAAATATATCTGTACAGACTATACATACATATTTTGTTATATGTATCCAAATCACACCCAAAATATAATATTATGAAAAAAATTTCAGTTCCATAAAATATTAAACTTTTTTTTAGTTGTTTTAAAAAAAAAGCAAAAAAAAAAAAGTCCGGACGGTACTAAAATCTGGGAGTTTGGACTGGAATTGGACCATATATATATATATATATATATATATTATATAATATATATATATATATATATATATATATATATATATATATATATATATATACGGTCCGGATCTTAAGCTCACCCCTTATCTAGCTTACCTTGCTCACCCCCCTTTTAGAGAAGGATTGGGCGACGATTCGGTCCGTCGCTATATGTTCGATTCGTCGCTATATGTTGTCCATCAGTAAAAGCTAAGACGACAGTTCTATATATAGCGACGGACCGAATCGTCGCCCGGTTCGTTTCTAAAGGGGGTGAGCAAAGTAAGCTAGATAAGAGGTGAGCTTAAGATCCGGACCGTATATATATATATATATATATATATATATATATATATATATATATATATATATATATATATATATATATATATATATTCCAATCAGGTCTGGAGATCACTTCGTGGCCTTTTACTGCTTTTATATATATATATTTACATTTCACGTCCTGCCTGGAGTTTACTTCGTGGCAGTTGATTGTTCACACACACACACACACACAAAATATATATATATATATATATATATATATATATATATATATATATATATATATATATATATTTACAGCTTTTATATATATATAACTGTTTATCAGCCTACGGTTTAGCTTTGCCTAAATCTGGCTATTTCTCAATTTAACCAGTTTCTGGTGATTAAACTGGAACCGATGAAGCTGAAATAGTTTAGATTTATTCAAATCTAGTTCTTGTTTTAGATTTTGTACGTATTGCTTCATCATGTGAGCCTAGGAATCACGTGATCACAGATTAAGTTCCTGAATCTAGATTCGGTTCCCGTGATAGCTTGTAAATTATTCACGGTGTCCAAATTTCCTTAGATGACTCTCATGCCCACAATGAGTTCGGCACTGTTATGTATCTTATTTTATTGAAGATGCTTCGCATCTCAAAAATAATAAAAACAATCAAGCCCAACATTTAATAAAATGGAAGTATCAAAGGCCTCAATTACTATTGAGCACAAGGGTTTGAAAAAACCTATTTTACAAAACATCACTGTCATATCTCATTAAAATTAAACTTTTATACAAAATTCAAACCCTTTGTATATAGGTGCAAACGAGGCATACCACTACTTCCAAATAATTGCACATTGACCTACACACACATACATTCAGATAAAAGTTTAAATTGAAAAGTGGCGGTAACCGTGTCACCACGAAAGTCGGGGGGTGCCTAACACCTTCCCTCCGTTTAATCAAGCCCCCGAACCCTAACGAATTTTAGTTTTGCAGACCAGTTAAACAGTGTCACATCACTAGGTCTTTGTGCAAACTTTTTCTCGGTTGAGTTGGTGCAGCCATTTAAAAATACCAACTAGTGACTCTTACAGTCAAATCATCAACATATACATGTAGGACCTTTTCAAACTTATTTTTTCAAAAAAATCTCACCTAACACGAGAACACCAAAAAATAAAAACATAAAGGGACAAATAAAAATCTCGACGTAGATAGGTGGCGACTCTGCTGGGGAGCATCCAGTAAGAGAGCTTAAGACTCTTTTCAAATATTTTCAAAACTTTTATCTACTTATGTGTGGATGCTGCATTTATATTTAAATGAATGTGTACTAATGCATTTACTTACTGCACTTAGTGCTTCGCACCATATATGCCTGTGATATTAGTGCTTCGCACATGACATCATTTCCATACGGTGAGACGCAATGTCTGTGAATGTATGTTGTGTGGTCCCTCCACCAGGAGGCTATCCTGTCGGTGTTTGATTACTGGACTCGTAGGAAGACTAATTCCAATGAGGCTCAGGAAAGGCACCACCCAGATTCGCTCCAATTGAAAGATCGGATTAACTTCCCATCGAGTAAATTGCGATGATCTGGGAACCTTCATGCCAAAAAGCCACGAGAGTAGCCTAAGATAGGTCAGCCTCTAATAAACCAAACGCGGAGGGAAGTCTCTTCATACCTTCCCATTTTAATTACTTGTAATTTCATTTCCATGTCAATCTCAATGTAATGGAAAATATAAAGGAATATGTGTACATGCATTCCCTTTTTATATTGTGTCATGCTATCCTGTCATTAAAACAACTGACATCCATTTTGCATGATAATACTCCTAAAAATGGACACATTGCATAGCATGTAACATTTCCATATTTCCCTAAGACTAAACTATACAAGTTTTTTTTTGTAGGGAAACAATTAGTCATGTTACCCGTTGAAAGTCCAAAAAGGCATTAAGCCTACAACCAAGCATGGCTACATCTGGTCAGTCTAATCCTACTTTTGTCTCTTGTGAGGAGTTCGAAGGATTAAGTAATAAAATTACAGAGTTGGTTGTTCTGCTCAAAGAACTACACAAATCAACTCAGGGTCCACAAATAGCCATCCACACAAAATCCTCTACACAAGGAGGAACCCAGGGTCCGGACAAGGAAGTTCTAGCACCTGAGTCTCAGTCTGATAAGACCAACAAAACCCCTAAAATCACCCATCTTAAAGAAGATTAAGACACCAGTGATATTCGAAAGAAATTTCTACAAATGGAAGAGACCATTCGGTCCATCAAAGGGATTGGAGCACACGGAAGTGTTTCATATTCAGACCTTTGCATCATCCCCGGGGTTCATTATCTGGAAAAATTCAAGACTCCCAAATTTGAGAAATATGATGGATTGGGAGATCCTTCTACCCATTTAAAGTTGTTCATTGGAGAGCTCGGATCTTATGCTGAGGATAAAAAGCTCGAAATGCAGCTATTTAAGAAAAGTCTGACTGGAGAAGCCAGAGCATGGTACACTAGATTAGATAACTCCAAGATTCACAATTGGGAGGAGCTAGCCCATGCTTTCCTCAGTCAATACAGCTTTCAAACTTAGATGGCTCCCAACCGATATCAAATTACCAAGGTCAAGAAACAAGTCAATGAGTCATTGAAAGAGTATGCCAAAAATGGAGGCGTCTGGCTGCTCAAGTTATCCCGTCTATGACTGAGTCTAAAATGGTGATGACCTTCATAGACATTCAAGAAGCTCCCTTTTACGAGGGGGTCTTAGCTGGGATAGGCAAGCCATTCTCTGAAATGATCAAGCACGGAGAAATGGCTGAAATGGGATTGAAGTCTGGGAAGATTCAAGACCTTGCCACTCTAAAAGTTGTAGCTGAGCACATCCAATCTGGAAGTTATAGGAACAACCCCTGGAGGGTCCATAGGAAGAAAGAAGAGGATGTTTCCTTGATACTGTAAGGACAAAAAGGCAATCAAAACATGCCTATTTAGAGGAGAAACTATTCCCCTTTTCAAGCACAGTCTTCAAACCCTCCATTGCCAAAGAGTGGAGAAGTCAGACGTATAAGAGTGTTCACATCCTTAGGTAACTCTCTCAAAACATTCTCAAACTTCTGACAGCTCAGTAGAAAATTACTCATCTCCTTCCACCAGCCAACCCGAGTGGAAAAGGTTTTAATGCAAGCAAGAAGTGTGCTTACCATACTGGAGCTCCAGGCCATGACACTCAGGATTGTTGGGCCCTTAAGCATAAGATCTAGGATTTATTTAACAATGGTGAGATCATGGTGACCAAGCCCGACCAACCTCATGTTTAAGACATCCCTCTCCCTCAACACAAGGAAAAAGAGGTTAACATGATCAATAAAGGCAATGGAGATACCTCCAAGCACCTCAAATATGAAGGGACTTTGTCCCAAACCGGCAAGGATACTACTGACAGATGGGATTATTCACAGTTCCAGTTCATGATGGAACAGGAGTTAAAATCTCTTGGCGAACAAGTCAATCAATTGGCAGAACTGGTGATTCATCAACACCAAGTCATACGTTAGTTGTTCAGTCAGGAGCAGGCTAGCCTCCATTCTCTTATTTCAAGTACTCCGCCACTTACTCCAGAGAGTGAAACACTGGAGGGAAAGATTACAAAAAGAGCAAAAGCCAAAGCCCATCAGGATTTCACCAACAAAAGGGATTTTACCTATTTAGGCCAACCTATGGAAGAGATATTGAATATGCTGATTAATGAAGGAAAAATCACAGCACTGATACCTCAAGTTAACCCACGCTCAAAACAGTTTGATTCTAATGGAGTATGCCAATACCACTCCCACTCTCGCGGTCAAAGTACTGAAGAATGCTGGGTACTCCGCCATCTTATTCAAAACATGATTGACAGCAGTGACCTGCAAATGGCAGACGATGACGTTGTACCACTTGAGAGTGGGAACATATTTCCTCCAGGATGGAAGGAAGTTGTAGCAGTTATATCCTCTGAGGGAGATTTGGCTGCCACACATCTTATAATTCAACCAATTCAGCTGAAAGGCATTGAAAACCCTTTAAAAGTTGTTGCACCAAAGTTAATCATATTGTCGTTCAGGCCACAGTATCCTGTTGTCAGCCTATAGAAAGTGCCATAGAATTATGGAGAGGATGAAGGATCTACATCAAATACAACTGCTGCAGTGTCAAAAGAAAATCTATTGTATCTTCCTTAACGGGTGATGAAGCCTATCATCAAATCTAAGGGAAAAGTGCCCATGGAGAAGATTCAAGAATTCCTCCGTACTATGGGACATAATGAAGCCAAGGTGGTTCTAAGGTTGAATGAAGCTCCACAACAGATTTCTATTCTGGACTTGGTTTTCTCTTCAGAAGATCACAAGAAGGTCTTACTGAGAGTTTTAAAAGAAGCCCACTTGCATAAAACAGTGGATGTAGAAAAGTTCCATTATCTGGTTGACCACATCTTCAACAGTAATGTGATATCCTTCACCGATGATGACATACCTCCCGAAGGGACATGTTATTGTAAACCGTTACACTTAGCGGTTATGTCTTTCAGATATGTGGTTGGAAGAGTACTGATAGATGGAGGATCATCCCTGAACATCTGCCCCTATGCCACGTTGGAAAAAATGAACATCAATCTCAACAGGATCCGAAACAGCCATACCATCATCAAAGCATTTGATGGATCTCGACAAAATGTTGTCAGAGAGATTGAATTATCTGTGGAGATTGGTCCACATACATTATGCGTATCCTTTCAAGTGCTCAAGATCACTACAGGATACAACCTACTTTTGGGGAGACCGTGGATTCATATGGCTGGAGCCATCCCATCCACCCTTCATCAGCAGTTCAAGTATATCATTAACAATAATGCTGAGCCAAAATGTCCTATACAAAGTGATGTACCCCTAATCAGTTTCAATGTAGAAGTTGAACCTGTCAGCTTCCAAGCCCTTGAGGTGAGTAACACTCACTATCAACCCATTGGGGCTCCACCTTTGAAACCCAGAGTTTTTGCCAAGGCAATGTCAACAAGTCAAGGGATGATATCCTTGGGTTTTTAACCTGAACAGGGGTTAGGAAAGGAACACCAGGGAATCAAATTCCCAATTCAAGTTTCCATCCAGACAGGGACATCCGGATTAGGCTACTTTTTTGGGTCCAGCCACAGGAACCCTCACAAGCATAAGTCGGTTCCTTCATCGTCAAGGCGGTTACCTATACCTACAAGTGATAATCTTGTACGACCTTTATTAAAGGTTCTTGCCTCTGTAGTAACTATGCTATTTTCTAAGTCGATACCGATCAAAGGAAAGGAAGTCTTGATTCCAGACCCAGAGGTGGAAGAAAGGAATCAAAGGCGCAAACAAGAGATCAATAGACATCTGTCAACATGTGTGTCCTCGTCTATACGAAGGGTATGAACAGAGACATCCCAAATGATGATTGTCTAGACATCATGGTCATCATTCAAGAGAAGGAGAATGACAACAGCCCCTTCATCACACCTGTCCACCAGAACTTGACCCTTGGCAATTGGAGCAGCACTTCTTGCATTTGCTGACAAGGGTAAAAAGGATATAAACTCCCTCTGCCCTATAGATAACAATAACTGCTTACTTTTACTGTACAGTATTAGCAGTTGTTTTTGTCATTTCATGCTAACACTTTGTATGATTGAACAATTTCATATATTAAGTGAAAGCATTTTGTTTCAATATTCTAAAGTTAGATGTGCCTATACTTGCTAATGAGGTACCTATTCTTCACAAGGATTGTAACTTTGATGTAAAATTGGACTCAGACTTGATGGAGATTGAATAAGAGGACTATGAGATACCTCAGGAGATCAAAGAATGGGTCGAAGACAAACCTAAGCTAAATCTTGATCAAACCACCTCTTTTAACCTTGGAACTTTAGAAAACCTCAAACAAATCCAGATTGGTGTGGACCTAACTCCAAACCAAAGGAATAACATGGTTACTCTATTGACCCAATTCCAAAATGTGTTTGCATGGGCTCATGAAGACATGGTCAGTTTGTCCACTAACATCGTCATTCATTGCCTTCCCATCAAAGAGGGATTCAAGCTAGTCAGGCAGAAACTCAAGCGATTAAAACCTGAGTGGAGTTTAAAAGTGAAAGAAAAAATTACGGAACAATTTCAAGTCGGCATCATCATGGTGTTAACATACCCTCAGTGGCTATCCAACATAGTCCCTGTGCCTAAACTTGGAGGAAAGGTGCAAGTTTGCGCGTACTACAGGGATCGGAATAAAGCTTATCTCAAAGATAGCTTTCCTGTGCCATTCATCCACATACTAATTGACAATACAACTCAGTATGACATAAACTCCTTTGCTGATTGTTTTGCGAGGTACCATCAAATCATGGTTGCTGAAGAGGATCGTGAGAAAACTGCATTCATCACTCCTTGGGGAACCTTTTTCTACAGACGGTTGTCATTCAGCCTCATCAATCCCAGAGCTACATATCAGCGAGCCATGATGTCTCTTTTCCACGATCTAATGCACAAAGAGATAGAAATCTATATGGATGACATCATTGTCAAGTCCTGAAGGGTGGAAGACCACCTAGATCATCTCAAGAAGCTCTTCGACAGGTTGCGTAAGTATAACTTGAAGTTTAACCCAGCTCAATGCGCCTTTGATGTCAAATCAGGCAAAGTGCTAGGAATCCTAGTGAGCCACAAAGGGATTGAGCTAGAACATACAAAAATCCAGGCCATCACGGAAATGCCCATACCTCAGACAGAGAAGGAAATACGGGGATTTTTGGGAAGAATCTACTTCATCAGCCGATTCATCTCCCAACTCACAGCAACTTGTGAGCCTAACTTCAAGTTATTAAGGAAGAACTCCATGAAATGGAATGATGAGTGTCAAAAGGCCTTCCTTCTCATTAAAGAGCAACTAATCAAAGCTCCTATTTTGGTACCTCCCACGGATGGTGTTTCCCTATTTATGTACCTGTCAATCAATGACAATGTCATTGGCTGCATGCTGGCACTACTAGAAAATCAAGATAAGGCGACGAACTATAGCGACGGTCGGTGCGAAACTGACGCTATTGTGACAACCCAAAAATTTTATAAAATTTTTAAAGATTGAATAAAGGTTAAATAATAGACACAGACAGAAAATAAGTGAATAGATTTGAGATTTCCGAGAAGGAATTTTGTGAATTTGAAATTTTTGTGGTGAATTATTCAGGATTAAGGGTATAAGTGTATATGTTTGGTGTATACTGATATATATATATGATTATGTTCTAATAAAGAATGGTAGGATGTAAGATTATACTAACCTAAGAGATAAATTTTATTATCTCAAGTTATTAATTATTTTAAACCTAAATGAGACATGTCTCATTGGGTTATGAGATTGAACGCATAAAAGCAAACATTTTAAATTCCAACTTGGATGGAATGAAAACCCTAAGTAACTAATTAAGGTAAAATAACATTAAGGTTTTGGGTCATATTAGTTTACCTAGCCCAAACAATTAAATTGGAAGCCCAAAAGAATTAATTGGGAACCCAAAACTTAGCCCAATGGAAGAGGAACTTTTTGGACATTTAGTAAGCTAAATAATGGAGTAAAAGCAAAATAAATACGGGCAATCTAAGGCTACTTGGCCGGATGAGAGAAGGAGAGATTGAGCATGTGTGGTAATTATTTGTTTACATTAGTTGTTCAACAACTCCTACTAACTCCCCCTATGTGTCATTCTTTTATTAAACCACTTATTTTAGCCAAAAGTGCAAGAAACCTCTAGGAGATGAGTAAGACAGAGAAGGGGAGAAGTATTGGACAAATAATATGCTTACATATCTTTTATCTATATATTTTCCCCAACAAAATTAAAAAAATATATATTACCTTTTTATTTCATTTCTTACTTCTAATTTTGCTAACAAAAAAAAAGAGAGAGAGAAAGTGTGAGAGGGTTCGGTCAAGAGGAAGAAAGAAGGAAGAGAGTTTTGATCTTCCATGTCATCCAAGATCCGTCACATAGCTTGGAAGAAAAAGATATGTCATGAAATCAAAGGTATAAAACCAAACCTAAGTTATTGTAACACTCTAAGATTTTATTTGAAATTTAAAATATTTATTAAATTAAATAAATATTCTATTGATGAAGTTGTTGTTTTGTAATTTAAAATATTTCTTAAATTAAATGAATATGTGATTTTTGTTAGTAAATATTTATAAATTAAACTTATTAGATAATATTCTAAATTAATTTATAGTTAAAAAGTTGTTATATTGATTTACAGAGTTGTTATATTGATTTAATAAATTAAGATGGTATATTAAAATATTAAATAAAATTATAATAAAGTTATAATTTGGTGATGTTTGTTTAAGTGGAGGATTTATTTAAAATATAGTATGTATAATTACTTTATTTGATGTAAAAATCCAAATAAATAATATGTAATTATAAATTATAAACTAAATAGTTTATAAAAAATAAATTAAAGGAGTTTAAACTAGTTTTGCCAAATAGGGCTTAAATATATATTAAGTCTTTAATTTCAAAGAGTTTTGCCAAACAAAACCTTATGGCTTTTGGATTTTTAATTGTTGAATTTGTAAATAATTTAAATAAAATAAATAATAAATATAACGTATTGATATATGTTGTAGACGTTATTTTGATAACTGATGATGGCTATTAAGGCCATATCAATTTGTGTTTTCTTATGTTACGCATACTAGCTATCAGAACTTCATTCTTGTTGTGTTAGGCAATAGAGAGAATTGAGACTTGAGAGAATTTGAGAGAGAGCTTGTGCAGAGAAGAACAATTCTAGTGTGTAGCAAGGATTTCTGTTAAGAAGAAAAAAGTATGTTCTATACTCTTATTATGCATATATGGGTTTCTACGCAAAATTTTTCTATGCTCTGTGAATTCTATTTCTTCCGAATTGTTGTTATGTAATTAAGTTATGGAGGTTATACATGTTTATAGTGATTGGATATGGTGTTTAAACAATAATCGCATGCAAATTTTGTTTATAGTAGGAAGAAAACTTGTCAGTATATGTATTCTTAGTATGTTTCCATATGTAATCATGTAAGTACCAATTTTAATGGCTAATTTGGTTGTGAAACTGTAAATTGAAGTTTGTTTATGGCATTTCATTGAGATACGAACAGAACGTAGTTTGAATAGAGTATTTTGGTCTAATAATGAATTCACAGTGTTTACTGTGTTATCAACTATGGAGTTTTAGTTTTTTTAAAAACCGTGTTTTCAAAATTTAAGTTTTCTAAAATCTTGGTTTAGTCGTTGTTAATTAGTATCTAAATAATTGGTTGTGATTATGGGTAAATTATGTTAGTTGTTCATATAAATTTAGATGTTAGTAGGATCATTTAGTAGAAAATTTAGTTGTTCTGTTCTTCGTCGTTGGATTCTCTGAGTTTCGGCGCCCCAGCGCTAAAGTTTGCGCCCCAGCGCGAAAAATGGGCCAGTAGCTCGCGCCCCAGCACTAGAGCTCGCGCCCCAACACTGAAACTCGCGCCCCGGCACTGGTACTCATGCCCCGGCGCCACTGATCCGCGCCCCGGCGCCAAAAAAGTTGTCTGAGTTGGACAGTTTTGACCTCCTGTAGTAAAACGGCCATAACTTTCTCATACAAACTCCGATTGAGTTGATTCAAGATGATACGGAACGAGGACGAGTAGACCTACAACTTTCATGCTTTAAGTTTTATAAGTTGAGGTCTGTAGCAGTAGTCAAAATTGCCATCTTTAGGACCATTGTGTATTTGGAGCCAATCGGAGGGCGTCGGGATGCGCAAATGCAAGTGCAACCCTTTGTGTATTAGTATAACTTAATGATAACATGTTGGACATGTAATATGATGTTGTATCAAGTTGTTAATGTGTATGTGGTGCAATGACTTGATCACTTAAGTAGTTGTAATAAAGCTAAATAGTGATGTTCATGAAAAGATGTGATATTGTTAGTAAGCTATATGAAACTAATATTAGTGTAACTAATGTGTATTGTCAATATATATGGTATGTGTAGGACTTGTGGTGAATGTGAATAGTAATTGTTTAACCTACACACGAAGCAAGTTTCCTAACCTTTGCTACTTTATTATTCAGCAAGGTTACTTTTCATTGTTATGTTATGCTTATGCAAATTCTCTATTTCTAATCCCTTGTTTAACGATTTATTGTCATGCAAGTTCTTTAACCCTCATTTATTGTTGAGCAAGCTAGTTAATCTTTGTTTCTTTATTCCAATCGAGATTACCTTGGTTATTCAAAGTCTGTACTCATTTATTGTTGAGCAAGTTAGTTAATCTTTATCACTTTATTCAAAGTCTGTATTATTATTGTAAGAAATGTATTTATTCAGCTACTAATAACTGTTATTTGATCTTCGTTCTTCAATACCATTGTACTATCGTACGTTATTGTACCGAACTCTAAGTTGCTTAGCAATTTTTTTTACCAATTCAACTAATCCTTAGTTGATGAATGTTCTAAACTCTAAATTACCCTTGAAGTCTATCCAAACCAAACTTCCTTTGGTTTGCTTATGTACTCACACAATTTTGAAGGCATGTTGTCGATGATAGCATTTGTTCAATTTAGAAATTGTTAATACTCTAGCTCTTATTGATTCATCGATATACCTTGTTCATAAAGATATTATAATCAAACTCTTGAATAGTTATTTGTTTCTATCCGATTCAACCAGTACTTGGTTGATGAGCAGTTTAAAGATCTAGAATTCCTTAAAAAAACTAATTCCCAACCAAACTTCATTTGGTTCGGAACCTGATGATCTAAGCTGAGATGAACAACCCTATTACTAGGGGATTATTTTGAAAATACGCAATAGCGTTAGAATGTTTGCGCAATACATAGTACAAAGGGCTGATCACCTGGAGTACGGAATGATGGTCCATATAGTCGTTTAGACTGTTAAAGGTTACAGTAGAAAAACCTGTTAACCTAGGACGAAGATGATGATTATAGTCTTTTAGACTGTTAAAGGTCAAAGTAGAAATACTTGTAAACCTAGAATAGAGTTCGTGGTCTTGTGACCCTCAGTATACTCTTTGATGTTGTTATCTATTGTTAACTTAAACGTTCATTATTCCTTTGAACTCATTGCTGTTGAATTAAAGTTTCTTGTTCCGGTAAGAATACTTTACCATTGAAAGCTCAGTTAATTGTCATTCATGAAACGTTATTGTATATTCTCCTTCTTGTGAGCAATTATTTGCTCACTCTTGCACAAAACAATGCAGATGAAGTTACGAAGTTTGAAAAGCTTTCTACAAACAAGGGCAAGGACAAAGTGCTTGATTAGACGACAACGTTTAATTTATATTTTTATTTCTGAAGCTTATGTAATGGAGTTAATTATAATCATGTTTTAATTTTCCGCTGGTGATTGTAATAATGGTTAGATGACCTCGGATTTATTTGAGATTATGTAACCCCTTAATGGGAGATTTATTGTTTTAACTTTTGAGTTTAATTTTATCCTTTGGATATGGATAGTTAGTTATAATTTTAATTGGACAGTGAACACCAAATCTGTGGGATTGAAGTGGGCAGATTTGGGGGTGTCACAAGTTGGTATCAAAGCCTTAGGTTATGAACCTTAGGTGGGGGAAACCTTAGGCTATAACCTTCTAGGAGATCGAAAAACATAGAGGTGATAAACTCTTATCGAGTTCTAAGGAATGAATTAAGGAAATTCATTGAAGATAAAATGATAAAAGGCTTTATGTGCTTATGTGTTAATGACTTATGTGCTCGTGAGTACTTAGGAGTAGCAAGTATTATACATATCAAGTTGTGGAGTTATTAAAACTTTGTTGTCAGAGAGATTGATGAAGGAAGATAAGGATTAGGAGCCCTGAGAAGTTATATAGTTTGAGTATGGTTGGTATTGGGAAAGCCATACCCATGGATTTTTGTTGTAGAACTTGGGTATGAGCTTGAGTTTGATCCGGAAGATGAATTTTAGAAGGTAAATATGAAGTATGAGTAAGAAGAGTTAGGAAAGCCATAGAGCTAGCGTAAAAAGATGTTGCGACTCAAGACTTTACCGTACGACTTGCAAATGTAGAGTTGAGATTATCTCAGTTAAAGTATTAAAGAGGATATTTATTAGTTATTAACGAGATTGCGCATGAATGGCTAGGGAAAGGAGTCAACAAAGCTGGCGAAAGCTGAGGACGCATGGATGGAGGCTTCTAAATGCATAGATCGTGTTGAAGACAAGTCAAAGAGTGCCAAGCGAATGACGAAACTTAGAATTTAATCTTCCAATCTCGTGACGATTCGTATCGTGGAGCAAGAGCGCAATGAAGTTGTACAGCGTGGAATGTTCTTGTAGATTTAAAATGTAAATCCTAACTTTTGAATTAAATAGTGGGATGTGATGAAGTAATCCTAGAATTTTATTATTTCGGGATAAATAATATAAATAACAGTGTGGTTATTTTGTGATGTGGTGATGTAATAAATGAATAAAGTATTATCATTGTTTATTAAGAAATATTATGTGTTGTCTAATAGGTCAAGTTTTAAACAGTAAAATGCCGCCTAGAAGAAGACAACAGCGTCAACAGAGCCCCAAGGAAAATGTATACGATAGGGAAGTTAACGCAAATCCAGTGCCACAATTGGTGAATTTGCTAGTGGGAGCACTGACAAATCAACTGAATTTCTGGCTGTATAATCAAATCTCGATGTTCAAACCAAATTCGTTTACAACAGGGTTGGAAAGGACGATTGATGTAGACGGGGAAGGTAATACGCTGGCATACAATCAAGAGTAGAGGGGAAAGAAGAGTGAAGATGATAAGGTGGGTGATAGTCATACCGGTAACACTGGTAAAAGAAAGTGGGACAATAATATTAACGCTGAAAATCAGCAAGGGAAGGAAAAGAAGAAGGTAGAGGCGTGTAGCAACTGCGGAAAGAAACATGTAGGTGTTTGTTTGAGGGGAAAAAGGGTGTGCTTTAATTGTGGATCGAAGGATCACATTGCACCAAAATGTTCAAGACCGAGGAGGAGAGCCTGCTTCACGTGTGGATCGAAGGAGCACTTGGCTCGAGGTTGCCCAAAGAAAGCGGTAGGAAAAGAAAGTGAAAGCAAAAGGGGCAGTGGAAAACTGGCTATTGTAGAGTCAACTCGGCCGTGTCGACCAACTGAACAATCATCCAACATGAAGATCCAGAACGCAATGCAAGGTATGGTTTCGGTCAATTATCTATACGGCTGCGTGTTATTTAACTTAACCGCCACTTGTTAATTTTACCTGATGAATTCGTTTAGAAACTAGATTCTCTTCGGGAAGAGTTAGACTATTCCCTAAAAATTAGAAAGTGTGAATAGTGATTCCTTTTAAGTTGATGTGTAGAATTATGGTGTTGGTATTAAAGGCCACGTAATGGATTTATTTCTGATTTGATTTATGAAACTCTGAAGTTGTTAAACCGGGTGGTGATAAGTTATTGTTAAAGAAAGTGCATAATCTTAAGACTCTGAGGAGGTCAAAGGTAGTATTTTGTTCTTTTAGCTATAAGACGTTTGTACGGTAGAATTATTTATCGATTTTGTAAAACAAGAAGTTATTAAGAAAATAATCTATAGGTTATGTAAAGGTCAAGATAGTTACTTAGTTATCTAAATTGACGAGGTAGTTGGTGGAATTTATATGGGTAGGAAATTATAGAGTGAATTTTCAAGAATCGAAGAAGAATTTAGTTAGCACCTATGTTGTATCTACCAGATAGTACAGAAAACTTTGTGTTGTATAATGACGTATCGTACAATGTATTAGGCAGTGTATTGTATAGGGACATTTTATACGCATCGCGCCAGTTAAAATTTTTATGTGAAAGGGTGTCCGACTCACGATTCGGAGTTAGAGGTATTAATAGTTGCTCTGAGGATTTAGAGGTGTTATTTTTGGGAAATAGTGTGAGATAGATATATATAAAAAAAATCGGAGGAGAAGCTTTTCAGATGGAAAACCATATAACTTTGTTGGATAGAGTAAAAGAAGAGTAGCATCGAGATGAAGGTGTCAACTCAAAATCGATACTGATGGATAGTTAAAAGTAGAAGGAAGAAACTAGGTTTCGCTAATACCAGGAATTGAAAATGAAGTTTTGCACGAAATTATATATTGCCTTCGATATTACCATTGGTGGCAAGATATGGCGGTAGATTTTTGGTCTGTCAAAGTTAACGTATTACATATCAAGCAGTGTGTGAAGTTATGAAATCGTTTCAAGACACGATGTTTCTGTGTCAAATGTGTCGAGCCGAGATTCACGATTTACATCGAATTTTCAAAAGGGTTTACAAGAACGTGTGGAATGCAATTAGAAAGAAGTATGTCATATCGTTCACAAATTGATTGCCAAACAAAAAGGAAGTCCAAACATCGGAAGGCGTGCTAAGCGCACGAGAAGTTTTCGATTATGTCATGCTAGGAATGCGCATTGAGTTAGTTATGGATAAGTTAGAAATAATTTAGGAGTAAGGCAATGTTGGGTGAGATTTTTTCATATGGTGGCTAAGTCGTACAAACCTTTGTATGGGTAGAGATTTTGTGCATATACTTGGTATATCACATTTATAATCATTGGAAAGGTGATTCTTTTCTCATGTATATATTTGATAGTTATAGGTTTTTAAGATTAAGTTAGATGGTTTTGGGGTAGCCTTACCTCTATAGTTAGAACGCATTCGTAATGTTTTTCATTTTGCGGTGAGATGATCGAACAAGCTCGACTGTAATCATGTGACAAAGTACAAACCGTTATGGTTGTACTACTAGGAAATTTTTATCCAGGTAATCGACTAAAAAGATCATATGCACAGGAATGAGTTAAAACCTTTTGTGAAGGTGATATAGAAGAACCACAACGTCGAAGATGCTACGTGGGAACTCAAAACTGAAATGATGAAGAATTACCATGAGTTATTGGTTTTTTTCTGTGTCTTCAATTCTGGGGACAGAATCTTTTTAAGGAGGGAGGAATGCGACGATTCGATTGTTTGAGCTGTGATTCTGGGGACAGAATCCTTGTAAGGAGGGAATGATGTAACACTCTAAGATTTTATTTGAAATTTAAAATATTTATTAAATTAAATAAATATTCTATTGATGAAGTTGTTGTTTTGTAATTTAAAATATTTCTTAAATTAAATGAATATGTGATTTTTGTTAGTAAATATTTATAAATTAAACTTATTAGATAATATTCTAAATTAATTTATAGTTAAAGAGTTGTTATATTGATTTACAGAGTTGTTATATTGATTTAATAAATTAAGATGGTATATTAAAATATTAAATAAAATTATAATAAAGTTATAATTTGGTGATGTTTGTTTAAGTGGAGGATTTATTTAAAATATAGTATGTATAATTACTTTATTTGATGTAAAAATCCAAATAAATAATATGTAATTATAAATTATAAACTAAATAGTTTATAAAAAATAAATTAAAGGAGTTTAAACTAGTTTTGCCAAATAGGGCTTAAATATATATTAAGTCTTTAATTTCAAAGAGTTTTGCCAAACAAAACCTTATGGCTTTTGGATTTTTAATTTTTGAATTTGTAAATAATTTAAATAAAATAAATAATAAATATAACGTATTGATATATGTTGTAGACGTTATTTTGATAACTGATGATGGCTATTAAGGCCATATCAGTTTGTGTTTTCTTATGTTACGCATACTAGCTATCAGAACTTCATTCTTGTTGTGTTAGGCAATAGAGAGAATAGAGACTTGAGAGAATTTGAGAGAGAGCTTGTGCAGAGAAGAACAATTCCAGTGTGTAGCAAGGATTTCTGTTAAGAAGAAAAAAGTATGTTCTATACTCTTATTATGCATATATGGGTTTCTACGCAAAATTTTTCTATGCTCTGTGAATTCTATTTCTTCCGAATTGTTGTTATGTAATTAAGTTATGGAGGTTATACATGTTTATAGTGATTGGATATGGTGTTTAAACAATAATCGCATGCAAATTTTGTTTATAGTAGGAAGAAAACTTGTCAGTATATGTATTCTTGGTATGTTTCCATATGTAATCATGTAAGTACCAATTTTAATGGCTAATTTGGTTGTGAAACTGTAAATTGAAGTTTGTTTATGGCATTTCATTGAGATACGAACAGAACGTAGTTTGAATAGAGTATTTTGGTCTAATAATGAATTCACAGTGTTTACTGTGTTATCAACTATGGAGTTTTAGTTTTTTTAAAAACCGTGTTTTCAAAATTTAAGTTTTCTAAAATCTTGGTTTAGTGGTTGTTAATTAGTATCTAAATAATTGGTTGTGATTATGGGTAAATTATGTTAGTTGTTCATATAAATTTAGATGTTAGTAGGATCATTTAGTAGAAAATTTAGTTGTTCTGTTCTTCGTCGTTGGATTCTCTGAGTTTCGGCGCCCCAGCGCCAAATTTCGCGCCCCAGCGCTAAAGTTTGCGCCCCAGCGCGAAAAATGGGCCAGTAGCTCGCGCCCCAGCACTAGAGCTCGCGCCCCAGCACTGAAACTCGAGCCCCGGCACTGGTACTCGCGCCCCGGCGCCACTGATCCGCGCCCCGGCGCCAAAAAAGTTGTCTGAGTTGGACAGTTTTGACCTCCTGTAGTAAAACGGCCATAACTTTCTCATACGAACTCCGATTGAGTTGATTCAAGATGATACGGAACGAGGACGAGTAGACCTACAACTTTCATGCTTTAAGTTTTTTAATTTGAGGTCTGTAGCAGTAGTCAAAATTGCCATCTTTAAGACCGTTGTGTATTTGGAGCCAATCGGAGGGCGTCGGGATGCGCAAATGCAAGTGCAACCCTTTGTGTATTAGTATAACTTAATGATAACATGTTGGACATGTAATATGATGTTGTATCAAGTTGTTAATGTGTATGTGGTGCAATGACTTGATCACTTAAGTAGTTGTAATAAAGCTAAATAGTGATGTTCATGAAAAGATGTGATATTGTTAGTAAGCTATATGAAACTAATATTAGTGTAACTAATGTGTATTGTCAATACATATGGTATGTGTAGGACTTATGGTGAATGTGAATAGTAATTGTTTAACCTACACACGAGGCAAGTTCCCTAATCTTTGCTACTTTATTATTCAGCAAGGTTACTTTTCATTGTTATGTTATGCTTATGCAAATTCTCTATTTCTAATCCCTTGTTTAACGATTTATTGTCATGCAAGTTCTTTAACCCTCATTTATTGTTGAGCAAGCTAGTTAATCTTTGTTTCTTTATTCCAATCGAGATTACCTTGGTTATTCAAAGACTGCACTCATTTATTGTTGAGCAAGTTAGTTAATCTTTATCTCTTTATTCAAAGTCTGTATTATTATTGTAAGAAATGTATTTATTCAGCTACTAATAACTGTTGTTTGATTTTCGTTCTTCAATACCATTGTACTATCGTACGTTATTGTACCGAACTCTAAGTTGCTTAGCAATTTTTTTTACCAATTCAACTAATCCTTAGTTGATGAATGTTCTAAACTCTAAATTACCCTTGAAGTCTATCCAAACCAAACTTCCTTTGGTTTGCTTATGTACTCACACAATTTTGAAAGCATGTTGTCGATGATAGCATTTGTTCAATTTAGAAATTGTTAATACTCTAGCTCTTATTGATTCATCGATATACCTTGTTCATAAAGATATTATAATCAAACTCTTGAATAGTTATTTGTTTCTATCCGATTCAACCAGTACTTGGTTGATGAGCAGTTTAAAGATCTAGAATTCCTTAAAAAAACTAATTCCCAACCAAACTTCATTTGGTTCGGAACCTGATGATCTAAGCTGAGATGAACAACCCTATTACTAGGGGATTATTTTGAAAATACGCAATAGCGTTAGAATGTTTGCGCAATACATAGTACAAAGGGCTGATCACCTGGAGTACGGAATGATGGTCCATATAGTCGTTTAGACTGTTAAAGGTTACAGTAGAAAAACCTGTTAACCTAGGACGAAGATGATGATTATAGTCTTTTAGACTGTTAAAGGTCAAAGTAGAAATACTTGTAAACCTAGAATAGAGTTCGTGGTCTTGTGACCCTCAGTATACTTTTTGATGTTGTTATCTATTGTTAACTTAAACGTTCATTATTCCTTTGAACTCATTGCTGTTGAATTAAAGTTTCTTGTTCCGGTAAGAATACTTTACCATTGAAAGCTCAGTTAATTGTCATTCATGAAACGTTATTGTATATTCTCCTTCTTGTGAGCAATTATTTGCTCACTCTTGCACAAAACAATGCAGATGAAGTTACGAAGTTTGAAAAGCTTTCTACAAACAAGGGCAAGGACAAAGTGCTTGATTAGACGACAACGTTTAATTTATATTTTTATTTCTGAAGCTTATGTAATGGAGTTAATTATAATCATGTTTTAATTTTCCGCTGGTGATTGTAATAAAGGTTAGATGACCTGGGATTTATTTGAGATTATGTAACCCCTTAATGGGAGATTTATTGTTTTAACATTTGAGTTTAATTTTATCCTTTGGATATGGATAGTTAGTTATAATTTTAATTGGACAGTGAACACCAAATCTGTGGGATTGAAGTGGGCAGATTTGGGGGTGTCACAGTTATACTTTTATTTACGTTATTTTGATGGAATAAAGATCTAAAGTTTCAAAACTCAAAAATCTTAAATCTACATGATTTAGAATGTGTTATGTGTAGATCTATCCATTTTGAGTGTCAAAAGTTAGATCTAAAGTATGAAATGGAAACTAGTTTTTCAAATAGTGAAAAACTTTAATTTTTCTTAGCCTTGATTGATTTTAATCTTGTGTTTGATAATTGTTTGATGGAATAGATCATGTATTATGGTATATTCATGGGTATATGATGTATTAGTAAGTGTTATGATGAGTTATGTTGGTTGTTATGTGAAAACATATAAGTTTTCTTAGAAGACACCAAGAGTTAAAAATAAGATTTTTGTGAAAACGAAACATGAAATTCAAACAACCATATCTCCTACTATATTTTGAATTTTTGAGTGTGGTCAAGTCGTAGAGTTAGATCTATGAGTTTTCTAACATCTCCAAGTGGAATCACTGAAAAAGGAGTTGTAGATTTCCGTATGGAATATTTTTAACAAAGCCCGAAAAAGTGAAAAATGCCAAATAGCTACTAACCAAAACTTTTCAGGGGCTTTTTTGGTAACTTAATTTGTGAGAAGAATTCCAGCCTTTTGGGACATGAAAATATATGGTATAAAGTACCTCCTGTCCAAAAATGAGCTCATTCTGACTTAAAACGACCAAGTTATGGTCATTTCAATTTTTTTGATTTTTTGACAAAAAAGGCTATAACCGGAGTTCTGTAACTCCGATGGCCACAAAATTTAAACTGAAGAATTACGTTAACATGTATAAGATTGTGTCAAAAGATGGAAATTTCTGGAGTTAAGCATGAGGTAGCTAATTTCTTAAGCTACGTACTAAAAATGATTTTTGAAAAATACCAAAGGAAGTTGGAAAATTATGGAAAAATACTTTTTGTGTATGAAATATATGTATATGTGTTTGGGAAAAGGATTGAAAAATAATAAGCTGATTTGGTATTTTTGTGAAAGGATATGGAATCCAGCTTGCTGGATTGAAAAAAAGTTTACTGAATTAAAAATATGTTGAATCCAGCTTGCTGGATTACAATCTAGTTGATGGATTTGGAATCTAGTTTGCTGGATTGCAGTTGGGTTTGTGGATTGACCATCCAGGTTGCTGAATTTGGAATCCAGTTTGCTGGATTTGAAATCCAGGTTGCTGGATTAGTATTTGACTTATTAGATTATAGAAAAGAACTTATAATATATAAGATTAGAGTGTTAAATATATAATGTATATGATATAGTGATTAAGGAATTATCAACGGATGATAATAATGCTAATGTTGTAAGGTGTTATCTAATATTTAATTATGTGATTAAGTGTTAGATAATTGATTGATAAAGTAATAAGTATTATGAGCTAACAGGTATGTTACGCTGATTGAAAGATAAATCTTATAATTGATAGGTCTTTCATGAGAGATTAAATTAGATTGCTTAGAGGTAATCGGTGATTCAGGCAAGTTTCCTAACTCAACCTTGAGTTGTATTTTTAAAGCATGTTAGTGAATAATTATTGTTGATTATTCACATCTATACTGATTATTGATTCGCACTTAGTGCATGTTGCATATGTTCATCAGGTATAAAAGGCTGATCACCTTCATTACCATATGCTCCAGTTGAATTATTCATATTCATTATTGAGATTTATTCATGTCGTCCTGATCATTCAGTTATGAAATTTGATTCCTGCTAGTTCACAATTATATTGTTGAACGTAGCTAGCCTTTTATTCATATTCTTTCAATCATGATATATCCTCAAATAAATTTAACTTGCTGGGCAAATTTTATGCTCACCATTGCTATATCATGATAAAAATTTTCAGATTAAGATGAAAGCTCGAGTAAAGACAGGAGCAAAGACAAAGTTCAAGATTAAATTATGACGCAGTTAGATCTATTAAATTTTCTGACGAAAATAGCATTGTAAACCTTTTTAGATATTAAAGGTATGTAGTTAGTTAAGGTTGTAGACCTTGGGAATGATATCTAAAAGATTATTGTATAAACAATTTATGTTTATATCTTCCGCAATAGTTATAGAAATGATGTACCGAATCTTAGGTAAAAAGTACCCGGATTTGGGGATGTCACAGCTATAGGGGATCAATAGCGACGGTCACTAGCTGGCCGTCGATGTATGACATTCAATTCCAAGGGTCACCATTGGGCTGTCCGTATTGAACTTTTTTTTTTCTTATTTCCCTCAATATATTCGGAATCACTTTTTATTTCCCTCCCACTCTCTCTTATTATCACTCGATTAACTTTCTCTGAAGCTCTAACCTTAGAAATCGCCCTAATCTCTCTCTTCTCTAAGCCAATCAAGCCTTTAGAACACCATATCATGGGACTA
The DNA here is from genome assembly GCA_016801055.1 of Panax notoginseng. Lineage (NCBI taxonomy): Eukaryota > Viridiplantae > Streptophyta > Magnoliopsida > Apiales > Araliaceae > Panax > Panax notoginseng. The sequence goes on from CM029012.1 coordinate 41,965,784, forward strand.
GGTATCAATATCTCGATTATAAAGATCCAATTCAGAGCTCATCAATCCCTTGGAAAAATCTGTTGCTCTTTTTCTCCTTGGGAATGGCGAAGATGCTCGTCTCCAATGAAGCTCACAAGGAGTTCTCCTCCCTCTGTCATGCCTTCGATGAAGTAAACTACAACCTTCAAACCAAATTCAATCAGGTTTTCCATTTCTCTCTCTATCTATCTCTTTGTTTCTATTTTAATTTCTCTACATTTTTTATTCTAGGGCATCCATTTTTTGATATTTGGGGCAAATCTAAATGGAAGAATGATTATATGTATTTGTAATTTTTTGGCTTTGATTGGATTGATTAGATATGGTTATGACTCAAACTGGACCTTTATTGGTGTTGATTTTACGTTGAAATGTAATTATCAAAATGATTGTTCTATACATTGATTTTGTGATTAACCTATGTTCATGAATCCATTTTTGAGCATCAGCTGGTTAATGTTTCTGGTAACCCTTATTATTTCTACTGAATATCTTTATTTTAGAATGTTATTATATGACCTATACTTTTTCCATGCCAAGAGAGGCGATTTTAAAGAGTACTATCAATTGTTGTTAGTTATTGTGTAATATAATTTTATACTGAAGAAGTGATAAGTGAATTGTTAAGTTCCCTTTTGGGTCTATTTTGTGGAATTCACTTGTTCTAATATCTCAGTTACACTATTGTTTTTAAGTTTACAGCTTTACATGGTTTATACAATTTCTTGATAAATGTTTTTTAGCTGAATTTTGCTTTTGCTACTTGTTGCATTCTATCTTATTCTATTATTACTTTCAAATTTCAATATGACATAGGTTGTACTTGCTCTTGATTAGGCATTAACATAATGCATCATTTTGGAATGGTCGGCATCTATAATTAAATGAAATCCTGTTGGTATTTTTTTGAAGTGATGTCAAATATTAATCTTGTTTTTTTAATATACTGTAGATCTAGTTTATCTTAGGTCTCCTTTTGTTGTGGGTTTCTGAAAGATAAATGCTAAGAAATTCATATTTCCTTGTCCGATTACCAAAGAGAATAGGAGATTCCAAGAGTTTAGTGAGGAGAGTAAGTGAGAGAATATTATTTTCACATTTCATTTTCTTTCTTAGGCCTTACAGTATGGAAACATTATTTAGCCATGAATATTAGAATATAAGATGGAGAGTTAGTGTACGTAAAAAAAATTCCAGGACAGTCCGTTTATTACTTTTTTTGTGGGTCGACATCTTTTATTCAGAGAAAATTGATTTGTAAACCATGTTTAAAAGTCACGATTTATGTGTTATCTATTCCAAAAAGACGGAAAAGAAAGGGAGCTATATGTTTTTTGTTTGGGAGAGCTTAGATGAGAGTGTGGCTTCAATCAGCCTTCATACATTGGTGACATAGTAATCAACCCCTCCTCCCTTCCTTTCATGCCATTATTTGACAAAATATTTGCCAGTATTCATGGCAACAACTTCTATTGTATAAGATAATTAATTTGAATGGAAAAGAAATATGAATGGACTTGTATTGATGTCTTGTTTTATGCCTCATGAAGTTTAATTGTGCAGCTCCAGGTAGAAGTCATCTGAATTGGAGGACTAGAATTCAAATTGCCATCGATGTGAAAATGCTTTGGTAATCTCCACCATAGATATTATCTTCTAGGAATGTTTGAGTCAATTTTTTTTAAGAAAAATCAAATTTCTTTTTCATCTTGGTACGTTATTTTGTGATTTATCTTCCTCATTTAGCATCCATGTATGCAGGAGCATCTCCACTTCTATTGTGACCCTCCTCTGTTCCACAGACATTAAATCCAATAATATTTTACTAGACTAAAATTTTTTCTCAAGGTAAGATACTATGTTTTGGTTTGTACTTCGAACTCAACTCTTATCTCGATTTCTTTGTCATCCGCCACCCAAGATGATCGTCAAACATGGACAAATCAATGATGCCAGCACCATTCTCGACTCAGCACAGCTGGTATATGTCAACACTCTCTTCTCTCTCGACAACAGATGGTGTTTCCCCAACTATAATAATAATAATCATCTAAAAATGGGATGAATTATCCAACTATTATATTGTAATGTTGTAATGTGAATGATTTTAAATGATGTATATAATATTTTTTATGTTTTATTTTATATTGTACTTGTGTTTGTTGTATAAATGTGCATTATTAATTAATTTTTTTTTTGTAATCTAAAAAGTCTATAGCAACGGTCGCCGACCGTCACCATAGAAGTCGTCGGCACCAAGAAAGAGCTATCTATTACCTCAGTAAAAGATTCAGCATCAGTGAACACAAGTACACTCTGATTGAGAAAACTTATTGTGCTTTAGTATGGGCTTCCATGAGATTACATCATTATCTCCATGGTCACACACCCTATCTCATATCCCGCATGAATCCTCTCAAGTACGTGTTTAACAAACCCATGTTGAATTTGTCGACTGTCCAAATGGCAGTTGATCCTACATCAATTTGACATCATTTACGTGACACAAAAGTCTATCAAAGATCAAGGAATTGCGGATTAACTGGCATTTGCACCTGTAGGGAATTTCAAACCCTTAGAAACCTACTTCCCCGATGAATGGGTACTAACAGTTCAGCAACACCATCAGGACTATACACACCAATCGTGGAAGATGTATTTTGATGGAGCTGTAAACATGGAAGGTTCTGGCACTGGAGCAGTGCTAGTATCCATTACGGGGGAGCAGTATCCCGTCGTTGTTAAATTATAGTTTACCAGTACCAACAACATAGCTGAGTATGAAGGCTGTATCATGGGGTTGAAACTAGCACAATCCATAGGCATCAGACGGTTAACTATCTTTGGAGATTCTGAATTGATAATCAGACAAACCACTGGGATCTATCACACCAAAGAGATACATTTGATGCCTTACCATCGACAGGTTATACAGATGGCTTCGGAGTTTGAAGAAATATCATTCCTCCACATTCCTCAGAATAGGAATTACTTTGCGGATGCACTAGCAACTTTGGCCTCCTAAATCAGCATATTTAATAAGGAAGACATGGAAAATATCACATTTGCCCTGCAAAAGGCTCCAGCTTATGGGAACTACATTGGAGAAATATCAGATGAGCTTCCTCCCATCCAACACGCTTTGTTTCAGCATATCAAGGAGTATCTGCGAGATGGATCTACACCCGCTGAAGCGAGTCAGGCTGAAAGAAAGTGGATTCATCGAATGGCTATGAAGTTCTACCTGAGCGGAGACGCACTCTACAAAAGAGATGCAAGACTAGGTCTTCTCAGATGTCTAGACAAAGACCAAGCTCAAAGGCTCATGGATGAAATCCATGGTGGAGTATGCGGCCCACTACTTGTCAAGAAAATCCTAAGAATAGGGCATTATTCGCTCTCTCTCTCAAGGCTGACTGTGATGATCAAGTCAAGAGATGTTACCAATGTAAAATTCATGGGATTGTTATCCACGCCCCTCCAATGGAGCTCCACAATATGAGTTCACCCTGGCCCTTCTCAATGTGGGGAATGGACGTGATCGGGCCCATCGAGCTCAAAGCTAGCAATGGTCATAGGTTTATCTTCACCATGATCGACTACTTCATCAAGTGGGTAGAAGCATCATCGTCCCCCAAGGTTACTAAAGAGGTGATCATTGGTTTCATCAGAAACAATGTCATTTGTCGATATGGACAACCAGAGGTGATTGTGTCAGACAATGCCAAAAACCTCCACAACCAAATGATGGAGGAGTTATGGAGTCAATTCCACATCAAACATCTCAACTTCGTCATCTATCGTCCAAAGATGAACGGTGCTATTGAAGCGGCTAATAAGAATATCAAAAAGATCATGCAAAAGATGTCCTCCAATCACAAAGGATGGTCTAACTTATTGCCTCTGACTCTATTAGCCTACAGAACGTCAATACGCACTTCCACTGGGGCAACTCCCTACTCATTAACCTATGGTATGGAAGCAGTGCTCCTCATAGAGGTGGAACTAGAATCCCTCAAAGTGTTGATAGACACTTAGCTGGATGAAGACCAATGGTTACAAGATCGGTACCACAAATTATCTTTAATAGATGAAAGGCGGGCGGGCCGCATCCATCTTCCATGGTCAGTTATACCAACAGAGGATTGCTAGATCCTACAATAGAAAAGTCTGGCTCCGGCAATTCAAAGAGCATGACTTGGTCTTGAAAAAGGTTCTTGACAACCAAGATCAATCCAAAGGAAAATTCACTTCAAACTGGGAAGGCCCGTTTGTTATCAAGGAGGTATTGACAGGAGGAGCCCTCAGATTACAAAAAATGGATGGCGATGAATTTCAACAACTTATTAACTCAGACACCATGAAACGGTACTATGTCTGAAGTTACCAGCAAGCCAGCATCCTTGTTTTGGATCACGAGATCCCCAGTCAATTCAGGTTTTCTAAAACTTTCTCACTATATGCAATCCACACCACTTTAGTTTGTCCCACTCGGAATCAAACGTTTCACACTTCAGTTTATTCCACTCGGGATAAACATTTCATACCTTCAGTTTATCCCACTACGGATTAAACATCTCACACCTTCAGTTTTGTCCCACCAGGGACAAAACTTTTCACATCCTCAATTTGTTCTATTAGGGATCAAACTTTTCACATCTACGGTCTGTCCTATACATGGGGTGATTTTTATGGTCCGGTCTCACCACAGAAAAAAACAAAATTAAAAACATCTCTACACCCTTTTCACCACTTACAACTTTGAACCTTTTCACGCTAGGTTAGAACTACGTAGACCTGATCTCCCCTTCTCAATGGGAGTACATAGGCAACCATTCATGGTTCAGCCTCACCCCTACCAAAACACAAAAATTTGTCAACGGTACTGGGATCATCCTTCATCTTTCTAGCTACACATCATCGGCTTAGACCAAAGGGATGGAGCTGCCTGGTCTCCCCATACCAATGGGAGAACCATCAACCATCTAAGCTACGGTTGAATCCTCAAAAAGAAACACCAAACCATAAGAGATGGAACTACATGGGCTCCCCCATACGACCATCTGTGGGGCGGTCAACCTCAGAGAGGAAAGACACACTCCTCTCCATAACTACATACAGAAACAAGTCTCAAGACCCCAAAGGTTAGGGAATACACACAGATCAACGATCTATTCTGAAAGATCCTAAGACATCTCAATGTCCATCCATCAAGGGGGAGTTCAGAATACATCAAGATCACAAGCCTTGGAGAAACAAGCAAATATTAAGCAAGTAACAAGGCATAACTAAAAGGGAAGTGAATCAAAATATATTTCCATGCCATATATAATGTTGTTTGATATATACAATATGTATTGTACTTGACAAAAATGGCTAAGCTCGTCTGTGCAGGAAAATCCAAGCCCATCTATAAATCAGTGTATATGTACGCTATCAAATCCAACATAGCATCCCTCTTAGAAGAAGGGGGTAACTCTGTAAGCTCCTGCCCTATATTATCAACGCGAGCCAAGAGATCCACAGTCATGTGCATGGTAACACTATGCTCATCAATGAATGTGCTCATCTCTGTAATGATATCAGTATTATGGGACCTCAATGCAGTACTATCTGTAATAGCGACATCTCAAGCAGATATAGCACCATTCTGCTCAATAACAACTGCATCTCTAGATGATCTAGCCTCATCCCGCTCAGCAACAGTGGTATCTCTATGAGCTAAGGCATCATCTCTCTCTACTAAAGCGGCATCTCTCTCAGCAAGAGCTATCAACATCAAGGCCCTAGTCTGATCTCTCTCAAATGTCATCAGATGCAGACTCTGCTCTAAATACTCTGCAGAATGTGGATTCACAGTAATAGTAGTAGTACTGGGAGAATCAATCAGAACTACTGTAAATCCAATAAATAGCTCATCCTCAGTGGGAGAATCAGTGTCCTCCATGAGCTCCCCACTGTTAGAATCAACATTTGAATCTGTGGACACAACCCCAGTCGATGTAATCTCTGTCTCCATCCATGCGGAATACTTTGCAGAATAACCTAGATGGCTAGTAGTAAAATCAACCCTCTCACGTTGGGCCCAATAGGCATAAATCCTAGACATATCCTCTACTGACAAATGTCGAGAAGATAAACGCTGACCCAAAGCCCCATCGAAGGGATGAACTTCCTGGAACTAGTCAAACTGTGCCATCACAGGTAGCGAATGATAAGTGGTTATACCCTCAAACCAACTAGAGGAAGATAATCCATGCCAGGTGCATGAGCAATGAAGCTGTATGGAGAACTAAGCCCTAAACATGGCAAGATGTCAAATGGATCCTTGTTCCCTGCCAAGAAAACTGACCAAGAAGCAGCGTATGTACACTCCACCGGCTGGAAGGAGTAAGACATGGCTATCTCATAGGAAAAGTAATACCCATGGCGTCAGAATGTGCCAATCGCTCTCAGGTGTGACATGAACCACACATACAGCAAGACCAAGCTGCATGTAAATACCCCCACAGAATGGGTATGGCAATACGTGGCCAACCTCAATGTCTCTGCCACAATCATCGGTATAATGGTATGTCCCTCCCTAAGAGACCGTACTGCCATAACCACACCGATGTCTAAGTGATCCATGTATAGTGGCATGTACAGATAAGCCACTACACACATTAAGAGTATATCTACTCTGGCAAGACGCCACTCATCCTCCAATGTGGTGAAATCCTCGGAGTGCTGTGCATAACTGTCCAAGGAGCCGAATATGTCTATCAAAAAATGCATGGACACTACATGCCCGGAGGTGATCTCATCCTAGGCTACTCTACGCCTTAAACTAGTGAGTGTCATAAATTGTCAACTCATATCTCCAATAGCCATCTGAGCACAAGGCCTGTCTAGTGGCAAAGCTGTCAAACGCTCATACTCCTCTAAGGTGGGAGTCAACTCCTGGGTCTCAAACCGAAGCACCTGCCTAACCGGTACCTAGTGCTCTAGCATGCCCTCTACAAAACCTATAGGAACTTGGAACATCTGGAGGGTCATTGAGTGTCGCAATAGATGGTCTACAGTCACACGATCTGGGGGGACAAACAATCATACCACGACCTCAAACAGGAGGCCACCAATACTGGTAGGGTGTGATCAATGCGGCTAACTTTTAATGAAGACATCTTTATAGGCCATGTCATAAGACCATCCAGGGGTCAATGCTGAACATCTCTGGACATACATATGCATAACATAATACATGCATGATAAATAGTTGATGGAAATATGATGTAGGGAATGGAAAATAGTATAGATACATTCCTAATTACATCATCATCTAATACATCATCTCTATATACAGCTAGAAAATACATGGAAATGGGGCACAACAGCCCAACAACTAACAGAGGCCTATCAAAAGATATAACAAGAATGGGGCACAGTCACCTAGTATCTAACAGAGGCCTATCAAAAGATATAGCGAGAAAATATATCAGAAGAAGTCAATAGTGTTGATGTCTATATCATCCAATCTATCCATCTGATGTAACTCCTCTTGAGTCACTGGATCTCCGCCAAGAGGGATATCAGGCCTATACAATGGAGGATTTACACCGGCAAAGTCATCTGAATATGGGCCACCTAAATGGCTAGCTCCTGAGCTGGAAGGATCAAAAGAATCCTCCTTTGAAGGATCTTTACCCAAATGCCGGATGAAAAAATGCGACCGGTCTAACTGCTGGGTCAATCTATCAATCTGCGTAAAATGAGTAGGCTCTCGAACGCAGGCAATCCAATCTGCCATCATCACGGATCCAATGTGAGACCCCGAATTTTATGAAATAAAAGTATTCAATTTTTCTATTTTGGTAAATGGTTAAATTGATAAAAGGTTAAAGCTAAGGGTGATATGTGAATTTTTTTTAAAGTAAACAAGTTGTCATAAAATACATGGTCACTATTCACGAGTTACTATTCACGGGTTACTATTCACCCAAATTACTATTCACTCTAGTATCGTTCACTCGAGTATTTGGGACACTTTTTGTGTCGGAGTACTATTCATGAGTTACTATTCACGAATTACTATTCACAAGTTACTATTCACCCAAATTACTATTCACTCTAGTATCGTTCACTCGAATATTTGGGACACTTTTTGTGTCGGAATACTATTCATGAGTTACTATTCACGAATTACTATTCACAGGTTACTATTCACCCAAATTACTATTCACTCTAGTATTGTTCACTCGAGTATTTAGGACACTTTTTGTGTCGGAGTTACTATTCACGAGTTGCTATTCACGAGTTACTATTCACGGGTTACTATTCACCCAAATTACTATTTACTCTAGTATTGTTCACTCGAGTATTTGGGACACTTTTGTGTCGAAGTACTATTCACGAGTTACTATTTACGGGGAATATTCGTACGACGGTACAATCATTGGTGGACCCCACAACAGAATTATTGTCAGATTGAGAAAACGACAAAAATATTTTATTAAAAATAACGGCGAAAGTTTTACCATTTATACTGTTGAACTACTCGGTAGTAAAAGTACAGTAATACGTGTGATTGCATAGTAGCACACGGTATTGATGCTTATGTGAGAAGTCACTCAGTTTGATTCAATTATTGTCAATTAATAATATGAATTATTTTGCGATAATGAAGTTTTGTTTTATTCGTATTATTAACGTAATAAAACAGAAACATCTTTTTATATAAAACAGAATACTTTATTAAAGTTATTCTATAAATAGAATATATTATATTCTATTGTGCATAGTGTTTTGCATAGTAAAATCTTTTTATATAAAACAGAATACTTTATTAAAGTTATTCTATAAATAGAATATATTATATTTTATTTAAAATATTTTTCTTTAAATATGGACCGTCAGATTAAAGTAAATCAATCTGGACCGTTCATGGATTAGTTACTATGCATTCCATTTTCCTATAAATAGAAGCTCATTCCTTCATTATTTTCTTACGAATTCACTGAACTCTAGAGAGAGAAACTATAGAGAGAAAGAAGAAGAGTATTCTGCCACTTAACTACTTCTTTATTTCAGTTCTTCTTTAAAATGGTAAGGGGTGTTATTCTTTCTTATTCATGAAGAGAACTTATGTTATTCCATTCTTTATTATTCTGTTGGAATAACCTGTATGCGTGGTTTACCCTATACTTGGTGGAATGACCTGTATATGCGGTTTATCCAATACTTGGTGATCTTCTTCTGTTATTCCATTCTTTATTATTATGTTGGAATAACCTGTTTATGCGAAGTACCGCATACTTGGTGAAATTCTTTTATTATTCTGTTCTTTACGATTCTGTCGAAATATCCTGTCGGTGTGAATTTCACCTGACCTGGTTCCATCATTTATTATTCTGCATTTATTATTCTGTCAGAATATCCTATCGGTGTGAATTTTACCTGACCTGGTTTCATATTTATTATTCCGTTCTGTTGGGAATAACCTGTCTGTGCGGTCTCTATCGCATGCATGGTGAATCCTTCTATTATTCCATTCTTTATTATTCTGTTGGAATAACCTGTCTATGTGGATTGCCACATGCATGGTGAATGATCCTTTATATTCATTTTTTATTAAATTGTGGATATGATCTGTATACGTGGATTACCGCATGGCTGGTGAAAATCCATTTGCAGTTTCATATATTCTTTATTATGCTCATTTGGTTAAAGTTTTGATTTCTATACTCCATGAATTTAGTGGAATATCCTTGATATTTGCGCTTTATCCAGTATCTTTTCATGAAAATATTCTTCTGAGCATTCTTGACTGTTACTTTACAAAGAAGTATCATGTTGACAATTTGGATATTATTAGTTCCTGGATAAACTAATTATTGAACTTGTTTAATTGAATTCCTATAACATTGTCATCATCCTCATGTTTATTTTATGTTAAAAGTCATCTTTACCTTACGTGCATAGATGGACTTAGTATGATTATGACCAGGGATCATTCGGTATAATCATGAACTGTGATATTATAAGTGGTGTGGTAAAAGTCCTCAGTGGCTTGTAATGCATTGATAGACAGTTTGTGGTATGATTATGACCAGGGATTTTTCGGTATAGTCATGATCATTGATGATTTAATGAATATCCTTGGCCCGTAATACAAGGATGATTAGAAGATTTGGTTTATTTATTAAGATGAGTCTCAGTGATAACAGTTGATGAAAATATTTTTAAATCATAGAAGATAGTAGGTTTTATTCTCTACTTGACTCTTCTAATGGATTGCTTATTCCGCTGCAGTTAAACTTGATGTCTATTGTATTTTATCAGTTTAACATTGTTGAAGACTATTGATAATTTATTATTCATTATCTTAGTCATAATATTTCTTACGGGGCTAGTTGAGCTCACCCTTTCTTTCAATGTTCTCTTCAGGAAATGAGAATATAGCTGGGACGAGTCAGGGAAAGGAGTGATGGTCCGAATGATAGTATTAGTTAGTAGTTCTCACTATTCTATGTAATGGTGTGTTAATAAATGTAATGAGGACTCCTTTTGAGTATGAATACTCTCTAGAAGATAATATTTGTATTCAAACTCACAGTTTATGTTTTGTCGTATTGTACACGACAGTTGTATTAGTAAGTTATATTTGTATTCTGTACTATGTATCTGACGACCCAAGATGGGTGATGTATACATAATTTTGGGGGCATCACAGTTGGTATCAGAGCTTAGGGATATGATCCCTGGCTGAGATGTAAGATAAGAACTAGGAGGGGGGAGACGGGGAATTCCTTCGCTAGTATGACCTACCTAAGTTTATTTGGTATTTAATTTGTCGGTCAGAGTATAGGGATAATATGTGATATGTAAATTAACCCTTGTTTTGTGGCAGTATTTGAAAATGGCATCTAACAATGTTGAGATAAGCATTGGAGCAAAATAATATGACCATATCACAGTACGAGGTTAAGTTTGCGGAGTTATCCCGGTTTGCATCCCATTTGGTCGATAATGAGGAGCGAATGACGCGAAAGTTTCTAAGAGGTTTGAAACCCTATATACGTCAATACCTCATTCTCATGTTTATATTTTGTTGAAGGTCATCTGTGGCCTGTAGTGCACAGATGGACTTGGTATGATTATGACCAGGGATTATTCGGTATAATCATGACCGTAATATTACAAATGATGTGGAAAAAGTCCTCATTGGCCCGTAATGCATTGATGGACAGTTTTTGGTATGATTATGGCTATGGATTCTCTTTGGCCGTAGTGCAAAGACTAATTGTTTTATGGCATGATCAGGACCGTTGATGAAAACACGATTATCTTTAGCCGTAGTGCATGCATAACTCGTGGTCGTGATACTAAAGAATATCCTTAGCCGGAGTGCAAGGGTGATTCGATGATGTGGATTAATTATTGAGCTGAGTCTCAGCAGTGAAATATTAATTCATAGATGTGGTAAAAGTCATCTGTGGCTTACGTGCATAGATGGACTTGGTATGATTATGACCAGGGATTGTTCGGTATAATCATTACCGTAATTAAAAACACGATTATCTTTGGCACGTAGTGCATGAATAATTTGTGGTCGTGATACTAAAGAATATCCTTGGCCTGTAGTGCAGGGATGATTCGATGATGTGGATTAATTATTGAGCTGAGTCTCAGCAATGAAATATTAATTCATAGATGTGGTAAAAGTCATATGTGGCTTACGTGCATAGATGGACTTGGTATGATTATGACCAGGGATTGTTTAGTATAATCATGACCGTAATTGAAAATACGATTATCTTTGGCACGTAGTGCATGGATAATTCGTGGTCGTGATACTATTAAGCTGAGTCTCAGCATTATTGATTTTACAGTTGTATATCCTTGGCCTGTAGTGTGAAGATTAACTGTTGATTATTGGTTATACAGTTGTAAATCTTTAGCCGTAGTGCAAAGATGAATTTATTAGTATGATTATGAGCAGGAATTGTGATTTGGTATAACCATAATTTTTGATGTTTCAGGTGAAGATAGGTGATGTAAATTTTCTTCTTCCTGGGTGTGAAAAGTAATTCAGAATCACAATTATGATTATGAGTTATTCATATGATTGTGGACAGAAATTGTTGATTGATGTTACAGGGATATGGTCACTGACGGAGATATTAGTCTAGAAGACGAGTAATATACTTCGCTAGGGTGTGACTTACCTAAGCTGAAATTGTTTACTTAATAAGTGGATAAATTGTGGTATGTCGATTAACCTTTGTTTTGAAGGTATATTCTAGAATGATATTCGAAATACAGGAGATGAGAAATGGAAAAATCATGATAGAGCTAAATTATCCGGAAAGGTACAATCCGAAAAGAAAGTAAGGTATTCTCATCTCTTCGAATATCAGGTACGTACGTTAATTTCGAGGGCGAAATTCCATAAGGAGGGGAGATTGTGAGACCCCGAATTTTATGAAATAAAAGTATTCAATTTTTCTATTTTAGTAAATGGTTAAATTGATAAAAGGTTAAAGCTAAGGGTGATATGTGAATTTTTTTTTAAAGTAAACAAGTTGTCATAAAATACATGGTCACTATTCACGAGTTACTATTCACCCAAATTACTATTCACTCTAGTATCGTTCACTCGAGTATTTGGGACACTTTTTGTGTCGAAGTACTATTCATGAGTTACTATTCACGAATTACTATTCACAAGTTACTATTCATCCAAATTACTATTCACTCTAGTATCGTTCACTCGAGTATTTGGGACACTTTTTGTGTTGGAGTACTATTCATGGGTTACTATTCACGAATTACTATTCATAGGTTACTATTCACCCAAATTACTATTTACTCTAGTACTGTTCACTCGAGTATTTAGGACACTTTTTGTGTCAGAATTACTATTCATGAGTTACTATTCACGGGTTACTATTCACCCAAATTACTATTCACTCTAGTATTGTTCACTCGAGTATTTGGGACACTTTTTATGTCGAAGTACTATTCACGAGTTACTATTTACGGAGAATATTCATACGACGGTACAATCATTGGTGGACCCCACAACGGAATTATTGTCAGATTGAGAAAACGACAAAAATATTTTATTAAAAATAACGGCGAAAGTTTTACCGTTTATACTGTTGAACTACTCGGTAGTAAAAGTACAGTAATACGTGTGATTGCATAGTAGCACACGGTATTGATGCTTATGTGAGAAGTCACTCAGTTTGATTCAATTATTGTCAATTAATAATATGAATTATTTTGCGATAATGAAGTTTTGTTTTATTCGTATTATTAACGTAATAAAACAGAAACATCTTTTTATATAAAACAGAATACTTTATTAAAGTTATTCTATAAATAGAATATATTATATTCTATTGTGCATAGTGTTTAGCATAGTAAAATCTTTTTATATAAAACAGAATACTTTATTAAAGTTATTCTATAAATAGAATATATTATATTTTATTTAAAATATTTTTCTTTAAATATGGACCGTCAGATTAAAGTAAATCAATCTGGACCGTTCATGGATTAGTTACTATGCATTCCATTTTCCTATAAATAGAAGCTCATTCCTTCATTATTTTCTTACGAATTCACTGAACTCTAGAGAGAGAAACTATAGAGAGAAAGAAGAAGAGTATTCTGCCACTTAACTACTTCTTTATTTCAGTTCTTCTTTAAAATGGTAAGGGGTGTTATTCTTTCTTATTCATGAAGAGAACTTATGTTATTCCATTCTTTATTATTCTGTTGGAATAACCTGTATGCGTGGTTTACCCTATACTTGGTGGAATGACCTGTATATGCGGTTTACCCAATACTTGGTGATCTTCTTCTGTTATTCCATTCTTTATTATTATGTTGGAATAACCTGTTTATGCGAAGTACCGCATACTTGGTGAAATTCTTTTATTATTCTGTTCTTTACGATTCTGTCGAAATATCCTGTCGGTGTGAATTTCACCTGACCTGGATCCATCATTTATTATTCTGCATTTATTATTCTGTCAGAATATCCTATCGGTGTGAATTTCACCTGACCTGGTTCCATATTTATTATTCCGTTCTGTTGGGAATAACCTGTCTGTGCGGTCTCTATCGCATGCATGGTGAATCCTTCTATTATTCCATTCTTTATTATTCTGTTGGAATAACCTGTCTATGTGGATTGCCACATGCATGGTGAATGATCCTTTATATTCATTTTTTATTAAATTGTGGATATGATCTGTATACGTGGATTACCGCATGGCTGGTGAAAATCCATTTGCAGTTTCATATATTCTTTATTATGCTCATTTGGTTAAAGTTTTGATTTCTATACTCCATGAATTTAGTGGAATATCCTTGATATTTGCGCTTCATCCAGTATCTTTTCATGAAAATATTCTTCTGAGCATTCTTGACTGTTACTTTACAAAGAAGTATCATGTTGACAATTTGGATATTATTAGTTCCTGGATAAACTAATTATTGAACTTGTTTAATTGAATTCCTATAACATTGTCATCATCCTCATGTTTATTTTATGTTAAAAGTCATCTTTACCTTACGTGCATAGATGGACTTAGTATGATTATGACCAGGGATCATTCGGTATAATCATGAACTGTGATATTATAAGTGGTGTGGTAAAAGTCCTCAGTGGCTTGTAATGCATTGATAGACAGTTTGTGGTATGATTATGACCAGGGATTTTTCGGTATAGTCATGATCATTGATGATTTAATGAATATCCTTGGCCCGTAATACAAGGATGATTAGAAGATTTGGTTTATTTATTAAGATGAGTCTCAGTGATAACAGTTGATGAAAATATTTTTAAATCATAGAAGATAGTAGGTTTTATTCTCTACTTGACTCTTCTAATGGATTGCTTATTCCGCTGCAGTTAAACTTGATGTCTATTGTATTTTATCAGTTTAACATTGTTGAAGACTATTGATAATTTATTATTCATTATCTTAGTCATAATATTTCTTACGGGGCTAGTTGAGCTCACCCTTTCTTTCAATGTTCTCTTCAGGAAATGAGAATATAGTTGGGACGAGTCAGGGAAAGGAGTGATGGTCCGAATGATAGTATTAGTTAGTAGTTCTCACTATTCTATGTAATGGTGTGTTAATAAATGTAATGAGGACTCCTTTTGAGTATGAATACTCTCTAGAAGATAATATTTGTATTCAAACTCACAGTTTATGTTTTGTCGTATTGTACACGACAGTTGTTTTAGTAAGTTATATTTGTATTCTGTACTATGTATCTGACGACCCAAGATGGGTGATGTATACATAATTTTGGGGGCATCACAGTTGGTATCAGAGCTTAGGGATATGATCCCTGGCTGAGATGTAAGATAAGAACTAGGAGGGGGGAGACGGGGAATTCCTTCGCTAGTATGACCTACCTAAGTTTATTTGGTATTTAATTGGTCGGTCAGAGTATAGGGATAATATGTGATATGTAAATTAACCCTTGTTTTGTGGCAGTATTTGAAAATGGCATCTAACAATGTTGAGATAAGCATTGGAGCAAAATAATATGACCATATCACAGTACGAGGTTAAGTTTGCGGAGTTATCCCGGTTTGCATCCCATTTGGTCGATAATGAGGAGCGAATGACGCGAAAGTTTCTAAGAGGTTTGAAACCCTATATACGTCAATACCTCATTCTCATGTTTATATTTTGTTGAAGGTCATCTGTGGCCTGTAGTGCACAGATGGACTTGGTATGATTATGACCAGGGATTATTCGGTATAATCATGACCGTAATATTACAAATGATGTGGAAAAAGTCCTCATTGGCCCGTAATGCATTGATGGACAGTTTTTGGTATGATTATGGCTATGGATTCTCTTTGGCCGTAGTGCAAAGACTAATTGTTTTATGGCATGATCAGGACCGTTGATGAAAACACGATTATCTTTAGCCGTAGTGCATGCATAATTCGTGGTCGTGATACTAAAGAATATCCTTAGCCGGAGTGCAAGGGTGATTCGATGATGTGGATTAATTATTGAGCTGAGTCTCAGCAGTGAAATATTAATTCATAGATGTGGTAAAAGTCATCTGTGGCTTACGTGCATAGATGGACTTGGTATGATTATGACCAGGGATTGTTCGGTATAATCATTACCGTAATTAAAAACACGATTATCTTTGGCACGTAGTGCATGAATAATTTGTGGTCGTGATACTAAAGAATATCCTTGGCCTGTAGTGCAGGGATGATTCGATGATGTGGATTAATTATTGAGCTGAGTCTCAGCAATGAAATATTAATTCATAGATGTGGTAAAAGTCATATGTGGCTTACGTGCATAGATGGACTTGGTATGATTATGACCAGGGATTGTTTAGTATAATCATGACCGTAATTGAAAATACGATTATCTTTGGCACGTAGTGCATGGATAATTCGTGGTCGTGATACTATTAAGCTGAGTCTCAGCATTATTGATTTTACAGTTGTATATCCTTGGCCTGTAGTGTGAAGATTAACTGTTGATTATTGGTTATACAGTTGTAAATCTTTAGCCGTAGTGCAAAGATGAATTTATTAGTATGATTATGAGCAGGAATTGTGATTTGGTATAACCATAATTTTTGATGTTTCAGGTGAAGATAGGTGATGTAAATTTTCTTCTTCCTGGGTGTGAAAAGTAATTCAGAATCACAATTATGATTATGAGTTATTCATATGATTGTGGACAGAAATTGTTGATTGATGTTACAGGGATATGGTCACTGACGGAGATATTAGTCTAGAAGACGAGTAATATACTTCGCTAGGGTGTGACTTACCTAAGCTGAAATTGTTTACTTAATAAGTGGATAAATTGTGGTATGTCGATTAACCTTTGTTTTGAAGGTATATTCTAGAATGATATTCGAAATACAGGAGATGAGAAATGGAAAAATCATGATAGAGCTAAATTATCCGGAAAGGTACAATCCGAAAAGAAAGTAAGGTATTCTCATCTCTTCGAATATCAGGTACGTACGTTAATTTCGAGGGCGAAATTCCATAAGGAGGGGAGATTGTGAGACCCCGAATTTTATGAAATAAAAGTATTCAATTTTTCTATTTTAGTAAATGGTTAAATTGATAAAAGGTTAAAGCTAAGGGTGATATGTGAATTTTTTTTTTAAAGTAAACAAGTTGTCATAAAATACATGGTCACTATTCACGAGTTACTATTCACCCAAATTACTATTCACTCTAGTATCGTTCACTCGAGTATTTGGGACACTTTTTGTGTCTGAGTACTATTCATGAGTTACTATTCACGAATTACTATTCACAAGTTACTATTCATCCAAATTACTATTCACTCTAGTATCGTTCACTCGAGTATTTGGGACACTTTTTGTGTTGGAGTACTATTCATGAGTTACTATTCACGAATTACTATTCATAGGTTACTATTCACCCAAATTACTATTTACTCTAGTACTGTTCACTCGAGTATTTAGGACACTTTTTGTGTCGGAATTACTATTCATGAGTTACTATTCACGGGTTACTATTCACCCAAATTACTATTCACTCTAGTATTGTTCACTCGAGTATTTGGGACACTTTTTATGTCGAAGTACTATTCACGAGTTACTATTTACGGAGAATATTCATACGACGGTACAATCATTGGTGGACCCCACAACGGAATTATTGTCAGATTGAGAAAACGACAAAAATATTTTATTAAAAATAACGGCGAAAGTTTTACCGTTTATACTGTTGAACTACTCGGTAGTAAAAGTACAGTAATACGTGTGATTGCATAGTAGCACACGGTATTGATGCTTATGTGAGAAGTCACTCAGTTTGATTCAATTATTGTCAATTAATAATATGAATTATTTTGCGATAATGAAGTTTTGTTTTATTCGTATTATTAACGTAATAAAACAGAAACATCTTTTTATATAAAACAGAATACTTTATTAAAGTTATTCTATAAATAGAATATATTATATTTTATTTAAAATATTTTTCTTTAAATATGGACCGTCAGATTAAAGTAAATCAATCTGGACCGTTCATGGATTAGTTACTATGCATTCCATTTTCCTATAAATAGAAGCTCATTCCTTCATTATTTTCTTACGAATTCACTGAACTCTAGAGAGAGAAACTATAGAGAGAAAGAAGAAGAGTATTCTGCCACTTAACTACTTCTTTATTTCAGTTCTTCTTTAAAATGGTAAGGGGTGTTATTCTTTCTTATTCATGAAGAGAACTTATGTTATTCCATTCTTTATTATTCTGTTGGAATAACCTGTATGCGTGGTTTACCCTATACTTGGTGGAATGACCTGTATATGCGGTTTACCCAATACTTGGTGATCTTCTTCTGTTATTCCATTCTTTATTATTATGTTGGAATAACCTGTTTATGCGAAGTACCGCATACTTGGTGAAATTCTTTTATTATTCTGTTCTTTACGATTCTGTCGAAATATCCTGTCGGTGTGAATTTCACCTGACCTGGTTCCATCATTTATTATTCTGCATTTATTATTCTGTCAGAATATCCTATCGGTGTGAATTTCACCTGACCTGGTTTCATATTTATTATTCCGTTCTGTTGGGAATAACCTGTCTGTGCGGTCTCTATCGCATGCATGGTGAATCCTTCTATTATTCCATTCTTTATTATTCTGTTGGAATAACCTGTCTATGTGGATTGCCACATGCATGGTGAATGATCCTTTATATTCATTTTTTATTAAATTGTGGATATGATCTGTATACGTGGATTACCGCATGGCTGGTGAAAATCCATTTGCAGTTTCATATATTCTTTATTATGCTCATTTGGTTAAAGTTTTGATTTCTATACTCCATGAATTTAGTGGAATATCCTTGATATTTGCGCTTCATCCAGTATCTTTTCATGAAAATATTCTTCTGAGCATTCTTGACTGTTACTTTACAAAGAAGTATCATGTTGACAATTTGGATATTATTAGTTCCTGGATAAACTAATTATTGAACTTGTTTAATTGAATTCCTATAACATTGTCATCATCCTCATGTTTATTTTATGTTAAAAGTCATCTTTACCTTACGTGCATAGATGGACTTAGTATGATTATGACCAGGGATCATTCGGTATAATCATGAACTGTGATATTATAAGTGGTGTGGTAAAAGTCCTCAGTGGCTTGTAATGCATTGATAGACAGTTTGTGGTATGATTATGACCAGGGATTTTTCGGTATAGTCATGATCATTGATGATTTAATGAATATCCTTGGCCCGTAATACAAGGATGATTAGAAGATTTGGTTTATTTATTAAGATGAGTCTCAGTGATAACAGTTGATGAAAATATTTTTAAATCATAGAAGATAGTAGGTTTTATTCTCTACTTGACTCTTCTAATGGATTGCTTATTCCGCTGCAGTTAAACTTGATGTCTATTGTATTTTATCAGTTTAACATTGTTGAAGACTATTGATAATTTATTATTCATTATCTTAGTCATAATATTTCTTACGGGGCTAGTTGAGCTCACCCTTTCTTTCAATGTTCTCTTCAGGAAATGAGAATATAGCTGGGACGAGTCAGGGAAAGGAGTGATGGTCCGAATGATAGTATTAGTTAGTAGTTCTCACTATTCTATGTAATGGTGTGTTAATAAATGTAATGAGGACTCCTTTTGAGTATGAATACTCTCTAGAAGATAATATTTGTATTCAAACTCACAGTTTATGTTTTGTCGTATTGTACACGACAGTTGTTTTAGTAAGTTATATTTGTATTCTGTACTATGTATCTGACGACCCAAGATGGGTGATGTATACATAATTTTGGGGGCATCACAGTTGGTATCAGAGCTTAGGGATATGATCCCTGGCTGAGATGTAAGATAAGAACTAGGAGGGGGGAGACGGGGAATTCCTTCGCTAGTATGACCTACCTAAGTTTATTTGGTATTTAATTGGTCGGTCAGAGTATAGGGATAATATGTGATATGTAAATTAACCCTTGTTTTGTGGCAGTATTTGAAAATGGCATCTAACAATGTTGAGATAAGCATTGGAGCAAAATAATATGACCATATCACAGTACGAGGTTAAGTTTGCGGAGTTATCCCGGTTTGCATCCCATTTGGTCGATAATGAGGAGCGAATGACGCGAAAGTTTCTAAGAGGTTTGAAACCCTATATACGTCAATACCTCATTCTCATGTTTATATTTTGTTGAAGGTCATCTGTGGCCTGTAGTGCACAGATGGACTTGGTATGATTATGACCAGGGATTATTCGGTATAATCATGACCGTAATATTACAAATGATGTGGAAAAAGTCCTCATTGGCCCGTAATGCATTGATGGACAGTTTTTGGTATGATTATGGCTATGGATTCTCTTTGGCCGTAGTGCAAAGACTAATTGTTTTATGGCATGATCAGGACCGTTGATGAAAACACGATTATCTTTAGCCGTAGTGCATGCATAATTCGTGGTCGTGATACTAAAGAATATCCTTAGCCGGAGTGCAAGGGTGATTCGATGATGTGGATTAATTATTGAGCTGAGTCTCAGCAGTGAAATATTAATTCATAGATGTGGTAAAAGTCATCTGTGGCTTACGTGCATAGATGGACTTGGTATGATTATGACCAGGGATTGTTCGGTATAATCATTACCGTAATTAAAAACACGATTATCTTTGGCACGTAGTGCATGAATAATTTGTGGTCGTGATACTAAAGAATATCCTTGGCCTGTAGTGCAGGGATGATTCGATGATGTGGATTAATTATTGAGCTGAGTCTCAGCAATGAAATATTAATTCATAGATGTGGTAAAAGTCATATGTGGCTTACGTGCATAGATGGACTTGGTATGATTATGACCAGGGATTGTTTAGTATAATCATGACCGTAATTGAAAATACGATTATCTTTGGCACGTAGTGCATGGATAATTCGTGGTCGTGATACTATTAAGCTGAGTCTCAGCATTATTGATTTTACAGTTGTATATCCTTGGCCTGTAGTGTGAAGATTAACTGTTGATTATTGGTTATACAGTTGTAAATCTTTAGCCGTAGTGCAAAGATGAATTTATTAGTATGATTATGAGCAGGAATTGTGATTTGGTATAACCATAATTTTTGATGTTTCAGGTGAAGATAGGTGATGTAAATTTTCTTCTTCCTGGGTGTGAAAAGTAATTCAGAATCACAATTATGATTATGAGTTATTCATATGATTGTGGACAGAAATTGTTGATTGATGTTACAGGGATATGGTCACTGACGGAGATATTAGTCTAGAAGACGAGTAATATACTTCGCTAGGGTGTGACTTACCTAAGCTGAAATTGTTTACTTAATAAGTGGATAAATTGTGGTATGTCGATTAACCTTTGTTTTGAAGGTATATTCTAGAATGATATTCGAAATACAGGAGATGAGAAATGGAAAAATCATGATAGAGCTAAATTATCCGGAAAGGTACAATCCGAAAAGAAAGTAAGGTATTCTCATCTCTTCGAATATCAGGTACGTACGTTAATTTCGAGGGCGAAATTCCATAAGGAGGGGAGATTGTGAGACCCCGAATTTTATGAAATAAAAGTATTCAATTTTTCTATTTTAGTAAATGGTTAAATTGATAAAAGGTTAAAGCTAAGGGTGATATGTGAATTTTTTTTTAAAGTAAACAAGTTGTCATAAAATACATGGTCACTATTCACGAGTTACTATTCACCCAAATTACTATTCACTCTAGTATCGTTCACTCGAGTATTTGGGACACTTTTTGTGTCGGAGTACTATTCATGAGTTACTATTCACGAATTACTATTCACAAGTTACTATTCATCCAAATTACTATTCACTCTAGTATCGTTCACTCGAGTATTTGGGACACTTTTTGTGTTGGAGTACTATTCATGAGTTACTATTCACGAATTACTATTCATAGGTTACTATTCACCCAAATTACTATTTACTCTAGTACTGTTCACTCGAGTATTTAGGACACTTTTTGTGTCGGATTTACTATTCATGAGTTACTATTCACGGGTTACTATTCACCCAAATTACTATTCACTCTAGTATTGTTCACTCGAGTATTTGGGACACTTTTTATGTCGAAGTACTATTCACGAGTTACTATTTACGGAGAATATTCATACGACGGTACAATCATTGGTGGACCCCACAACGGAATTATTGTTAGATTGAGAAAACGACAAAAATATTTTATTAAAAATAACGGCGGAAGTTTTACCGTTTATACTGTTGAACTACTCGGTAGTAAAAGTACAGTAATACGTGTGATTGCATAGTAGCACACGGTATTGATGCTTACGTGAGAAGTCACTCAGTTTGATTCAATTATTGTCAATTAATAATATGAATTATTTTACGATAATGAAGTTTTGTTTTATTCGTATTATTAACGTAATAAAACAGAAACATCTTTTTATATAAAACAGAATACTTTATTAAAGTTATTCTATAAATAGAATATATTATATTCTATTGTGCATAGTGTTTTGCATAGTAAAATCTTTTTATATAAAACAGAATACTTTATTAAAGTTATTCTATAAATAGAATATATTATATTTTATTTAAAATATTTTTCTTTAAATATGGACCGTCAGATTAAAGTAAATCAATCTGGACCGTTCATGGATTAGTTACTATGCATTCCATTTTCCTATAAATAGAAGCTCATTCCTTCATTATTTTCTTACGAATTCACTGAACTCTAGAGAGAGAAACTATAGAGAGAAAGAAGAAGAGTATTCTGCCACTTAACTACTTCTTTATTTCAGTTCTTCTTTAAAATGGTAAGGGGTGTTATTCTTTCTTATTCATGAAGAGAACTTATGTTATTCCATTCTTTATTATTCTGTTGGAATAACCTGTATGCGTGGTTTACCCTATACTTGGTGGAATGACCTGTATATGCGGTTTACCCAATACTTGGTGATCTTCTTCTGTTATTCCATTCTTTATTATTATGTTGGAATAACCTGTTTATGCGAAGTACCGCATACTTGGTGAAATTCTTTTATTATTCCGTTCTTTACGATTCTGTCGAAATATCCTGTCGGTGTGAATTTCACCTGACCTGGTTCCATCATTTATTATTCTACATTTATTATTCTGTCGGAATATCCTATCGGTGTGAATTTCACCTGACCTGGTTCCATATTTATTATTCCGTTCTGTTGGGAATAACCTGTCTGTGCGGTCTCTATCGCATGCATGGTGAATCCTTCTATTATTCCATTCTTTATTATTCTGTTGGAATAACCTGTCTATGTGGATTGCCACATGCATGGTGAATGATCCTTTATATTCATTTTTTATTAAATTGTGGATATGATCTGTATACGTGGATTACCGCATGGCTGGTGAAAATCCATTTGCAGTTTCATATATTCTTTATTATGCTCATTTGGTTAAAGTTTTGATTTCTATACTCCATGAATTTAGTGGAATATCCTTGATATTTGCGCTTCATCCAGTATCTTTTCATGAAAATATTCTTCTGAGCATTCTTGACTGTTACTTTACAAAGAAGTATCATGTTGACAATTTGGATATTATTAGTTCCTGGATAAACTAATTATTGAACTTGTTTAATTGAATTCCTATAACATTGTCATCATCCTCATGTTTATTTTATGTTAAAAGTCATCTTTACCTTACGTGCATAGATGGACTTAGTATGATTATGACCAGGGATCATTCGGTATAATCATGAACTGTGATATTATAAGTGGTGTGGTAAAAGTCCTTAGTGGCTTGTAATGCATTGATAGACAGTTTGTGGTATGATTATGACCAGGGATTTTTTGGTATAGTCATGATCATTGATGATTTAATGAATATCCTTGGCCCGTAATACAAGGATGATTAGAAGATTTGGTTTATTTATTAAGATGAGTCTCAGTGATAACAGTTGATGAAAATATTTTTAAATTGTAGAAGATAGTAGGTTTTATTCTCTACTTGACTCTTCTAATGGATTGCTTATTCCGCTGCAGTTAAACTTGATGTCTATTGTATTTTATCAGTTTAACATTGTTGAAGACTATTGATAATTTATTCTTCATTATCTTAGTCATAATATTTCTTACTGGGCTAGTTGAGGTCACCCTTTCTTTCAATGTTCTCTTCAGGAAATGAGAATATAGCTGGGACGAGTCAGGGAAAGGAGTGATGGTCCGAATGATAGTATTAGTTAGTAGTTCTCACTATTCTATGTAATGGTGTGTTAATAAATGTAATGAGGACTCCTTTTGAGTATGAATACTCTCTAGAAGATAATATTTGTATTCAAACTCACAGTTTATATTTTGTCATATTGTACACGACAGTTGTATTAGTAAGTTGTATTTGTATTCTGTACTATGTATCTGACGACCCAAGATGGGTGATGTATACTTAATTTTGGGGGCGTCACATCCAAGAACCATATCCCCCATAAACTGTGTGGCACAGGTCTTGGCTCCAATGGTACGAATGCCTCCTAAATGAATGGTCCCTCTGACAAATCAAAGCCATCAACTCCCACTAATGGGATATCTCTGATCGACAACTACGACATATGCCAATAATGTGACGTCCCCAAATCCGAGTATCTTCCAACCCGACAGATGGTGCTACACGGTGCTACAGCTCACACATACATTCAATAGAAATGCCTCAAAAGAGTAAATATATCTTCTATATATTCCAAAATAATATTACCATTCTCAGGTTCTTTATAACCATTACATAGATTCTTTGTCATAATATCAAATAATTATAACATTTCTACTATACTATTACAAAGATAATATATTTGTCTGCCTTAGCCTTTCCTTTATCTTTGCCGGATCCTTCCGTCCGTTCGGTCGTAGTTGCATTCATATGGTTAAAGCAAGAGTGAGCATAACTAGCTCAGCAAGTATGACAGTTTCTTTTAAGCAATAGATTTGAATCATATGAATCGTATATCTTCTATAACTGAATCAATAGTTATGAAGTACTATTGATAATTCAAAATAGCACTTCTCTTTTCTTTAAAACATTTAACAATGAACAACATAAGTTAAACATAAATTTTGGTCCAAGACCTTGAGCATTTCATTCTTTCTTTGAAAAGGACAACTCGGCACCAAGTCCGTAAGATCGATATATCTTACGAGCACGTCTAGGTGATCAGCCTATAGTACTCTATGTTGTACAACACTACTTCTTTAAACTTATTTACGTTTAAGTTTTGGCAACCTCACGTGTCTGTCGTTTGACGACAAAATATTTGTTTATCATACTCACTCTTTCTTTGAAATCAATACCAAAATAGTTTGGCAAAAGATAGCAACATGTACAATATTTTGATAAATTATAAATAAATCCATAAAACACATTAAGCCTAGCCAAAGGAATTGGCTTCGACTTCATTATACATCAATTCATGCGTAAGGTACATGAATTACAAAGCTTGTCCAAAAGAATTTAAACAAGGGTTAAAACACTTGCCTTCAGCATCTTCTATAGTTAATATACTTTTTCTTTGAGTGTTTAGGGATTCTACAATACATGATCACATAACATACCACATTAGGTCATAAACAATCATGTATGGTGTAATACCCGAGAATTTCCACGTATTATTAAATGAATATATTAATGGAAATACTATTATGTGAAAATAAGTGTTATTGTTTTATGAGTTGGTTAATACAATTGATTCGTATTAGATCAATGCGTATTAAGAAATGTGAATTGGTAATGAGAAGTGTGAAATGCCTTGTGTGGCATAATGCGAAATGAGTAAATTCATTAAGTGAATTAAAACGAGAATTAGGAAGATTAATTGTGTCGATTATGTGATTTCGTATAAGAAATTAATACGCTCGTGGACTTGTAGTAATACTTTTGTGGACATCATTTCGTGTCATATAAAACGAATTAGGGTGGAAAACTGGCACGGGCAGAAGCTGCACCAGTCTTGGCACTGTCAGGGCACGGCGCAGCTGCGCCGTCCCAGCAGTACAAACTGGCGTAGCTGCGCCAGCAGTCAGTTGGAGAAAAGTAAATTTTCCACTCTGAAAATTAAATGGAACAATTATGTGATATGTGTGACATTGATAAATCATGAATTAGAGTATGCTATGTCTGATAACGGAATTGTTAATCCATTAATTAATATTAATTAATTGTGGTGGAATATGGATTATTTGGTAATTAATTCGTAATATACGATTATTATTATGTGCAATATATCTATAAATATAATAAAAATTATATCGATAATCAATAGTTATGAAAATCCATAAATTCATCAATGAAAAATGGATTAAATTATATTAGTAGTAATTAATCGAGGAGGTGAATAATTTATTTACTTAACATAAATAAGTAAGTTATTAATACAATAATATTATATTGATAGTCATGTGCATATGAGCAATAATACAACTATACTATATTGTGTAGTGTGACATTGTGTGACTATATATTAAGTCTTATAAAATTTTATTGTATAAAGCAATGTGATTATGCATAGTGAAACAATATAGTATAAATATATCATGAAATGTGTAAGTAACCATATACATGTGGGTAGACATTAAAATAGAATGTACATGGATTATATGTATGTTGCATAACATCTATTACCTTGAAATGTTAAGTAATATTGTGACATTAGGTTATAATATATGGTTGTTATGTGTATTAAAATGTAACATAAGGGTGAGAGTGTGTAGGAGTTTACAAGAAGGCTGAGAGGTTAGAGTTGTCCCAAAATGAGTGTCCCATTTACTCCTAAATCTCAGTCACGTGAATAGCGAAAAGGTTAAGGCATATTCCTCTTCTTTTCTTCCAAGCGTCTAGCTAATGATCATGGGGGGGAGTGGTGTTCATGATGTAAACCAACCACTAATTACCAACTCCTCTATAACCTTCATGCAATCCTACAATCCATAGGTTTGATTCAATGGAAAATTGTTATGTCTATGTAAGGATATTTTTATAAATAGAAAACATGTTTTATCAGTTGATGTTCTTGAAATTGTCTGAGATTTGCTAAGTAGGAGATTAAAAGCATACAAGCATTCCTATAGCTTAAGAGTTCAAGTAGTAGCAAGTTCGTTCATATTACAAAGTTATAATTCCATTCCTTGCTTTCCATTTCCGTTTCTATTAACAGAGTTCATAAGTGTTTGAATTTAAATTTCTCGAATTCATGGAATTGAATGCTAGTATGGTTGAATAATGTTCATTTGGTTGTTATATGACCTTATAAACATGTTTGAACTGATAAATAAGTGTTTAGGAATGATTTCGTGAGTAAATTCTGTGTTTGGGCTAAATAGTTGCCGAAGCAGACTGTTCTTGGTTTGAACCAGGTACAGCGCAGCTGCGCCATAATTACACTGGGGCGCAGCGCAGCTGCGCCGGTTGCTGAATTTTGTTTTGAGTTCTGTTTTGAAATTCTGTTATAGTACCATGACTTAGGATAGCATGTAAGCATATATAAGGAGTATATTTAGAGATGTGGACCTAATGTGAGCATGTTAGACTAGCTTAACATGATTAAATGAAGTATGTAGCTTAAAAATGGATTTATGACTTTAGAAACGAACTTGACAAGTATGAATGACATATTCGTATACTGACTTTGCAAGCATGATAGTATGACTTAGAAATACATGAATAAACCTTTGGCTTATGTGGATGAGATTACTAGGCAAGCATGAATGTATTGTACTAACTAGTAAGCTTTGAACGTGAATATTCACATGCTACCTTGAGGATTATAATCTGGCAATTGTGATCATGTTTGATGACTCTCTTAGACTTACTCATGTAGTATAAACATATATACGCCATTCTTGTGTTTCACATTTCAAGAAAAGCATAAACGAAGCCTATTTTCAACTAAAGCGGTATTAGTTCCACATATATGTTATGAATACTCGTACGCATGCTTAATATGGGTGTTATAACTATCTTGTATGTTTAGAGAGCAAGCATGATAAGTTTTGTGGTTTCATGACCCTAACTTGTTGAAATAGCTAATTTAGGAATATGTTGTTATGAAAAGGAACCTAGATTTAATTGAGAAGCATGAGAGGACCTTTAACATAAAATATATTACATGTGTGAGAGTTTTGGTCAAGCCGGGCAGAAGCCATAAGGCAGCAGCTGAGTCTTGGCATAGCCAGAGGACAGCGCAGCTGTGCCGGTCCCAGGCTTAGCCATAGCGCAGCTGCGCCGTGCAGCAGTCACATGTCGATTTTGTTTTTGGTCTGATGTTTGGAGCATGCTTACAGGATTACTTTAGCTTATCTTATATGACTAATGTGCTAGTTAATGTGTTAAGGAGCATGCTATATGATGTAAATAAAGGTTAATTTTGACTTTTAAATGCTAAGTCTAAGAGGATGTTTATATGATATCAAACAATGATACGTGTGTTGAACTTGTGATGACGTATAAACTGATTTTGTACCTTACGTGCCTACTTGTATCATGTCAAGCTTGATTAAAGACTATGTTAGCAAATGAACATCTTGAACATATAATACGTTATAAATAGGATTCGAAAGTGTTGAATTCTTAAACGAGGATAAACTACGCGTAAGGCAAGTATCTGAATCCTACTCTTATTGTGCAAGTATATTTGTATTCTTTATTCGACGAATACCGTAAGCTTATCTCTTGAATACAAGTTATATTAATTTCTCGTTCATATGAGCTAATATGCTTAAACCCTTGTGAAAACTATTATTCATATTGAACTTAGTAGTGTTCTTGAAAATTGTGAAAGAGTCGATGCCATTTGATTCGGCTAGACTATATACATGTTTATAAAAGTTGTCCAAACCAATTGATTGGTGCCGAAATCTTGAAAATTGATTTGGACAACCCTTATGGTAACGGGATTGAATGTTGTTGGAAACCCCAACACATAAGTATATTATTACTGTGGTGTTATGCATAACGTGGAGTATTGTAGACTGATCCTCTACAGTACTTGATTTGTTTGGGTTATCAGTTTAATATTGGTAATTCTAGTAGATGTTTAATAGTCCTTAGTGACTGCTCAGTATAAATTGTTATCCAGACGGATACCTTGATAGCCTTTGAATTCATATATATCAGTTTATTTATATTGAATTATTGATCTTAGTCTAAGTATTATTGATATTCATTATTCGTGATATTATTTTGACACTTTGAACTATCCTAGAAATGACACTTCGATATTTCAAACCTTGTGATATTATATCCTACACCCTTGTTGTATATTACTTGCTGGGCAATTTATGCTCATCCTTGCTTATTTAAAACATTTTAGTTAAGGAAGAACATGGAGGTGTCTCTGGAACAGACAAGGGCAAGGGCAAGGCTACCGACTAACTTGTTCCTTTTATGTTTAAGATTATTATGTTATATTAAGACAATGTTTAAACTTAAGTAGGATTATGTAATAGGTCTTTATTCGATACTATTATGTAATCTATTAAGTACTGTAGGTTGCAAGACTTGGGGGAATAATTATAATAAATCATTGTATATTATTCTAAATTAGATCTTTCGTTGTGAATGTGTAATTTTAGTTATTATGGTAATACATTGAGCACGTGATGAACCGAATTCGGGTGACCAAGTGGAGGTCAGAATTTGGGGGCGTCACATATGGTCACTAATTTATCTTACCCTTCTTCTCAATCTAATCATTCATTAGATTGGTTAATATTTGTTACGATTTATCGTATTACTTTATATTTACGTTCAAGTAATTCTTCGTTAACCTTTAGTTATAATTCTTAAGGTTTTAATTATACTTAAGGATGTTATTTCAAGTTTATTAAGGTTACACTTTACCTTGAATCACCTTCTTCATTCACTACCCTCATGTTCATTCTTTACTGGCTCTTTTCTAGTGCTGGCGTTGCGGTGCCAGTTTACAATACAAGGCTCGCGCTGCGGCACGAGTTCCCATTATGTGATGCCCAGTCTCGACATTGCGGCGCCGTTCTCCTTGCTATGTGCTGCACTGCGGTGCCACTTCACAGAGGACAGGGTTCCGTTCTAGCGCTATGGCGCCAAGGTTAGCACCTTGGGCGGCGTTGCGGCGCCGACCCTTTGCCTCAGATAATTTTGACAGTTTAATTTCTCTACAATATTTCCAGGCTTATAACTTCTTCATTATAAGTCCGAATTGGTTCGTTCAAAAGCCGATAGCTCACATATCATATGAACTACAATGTTATTAGAAAATTTTACATTTTCAAATCTGTTAACATGGAATTCACCTATTAAGTCCTTTATTGAACGTTCGTTAAACGTTTGTGAACGTTCAAAGCTCGTTTCTTCGTTCTAAGTCAGAATTCGACCAATTTTGAGTCGGCAACTCTAAAATGCAAACTTAGACTACTCTCCATTGAAAACCAATGTTTCCGAATTAAACGGTGACTTTCGACTTTCATTCCGAGAATTTAATGATTTCGACGATTATCGTCTAATCTCATAAATTTCACTATAACTTCGTTACTTGAGATTTTTACACCGTTCAAAATGGATCCATTCCATCATTCTAACATCCTAACCAAACATATTTCATTCAATCTTATACATGATGGTTTTCAACTTGTCCATCAAACAACAATATGACAATTTTTCAATGTTCTTTATTAGTTCATAATTCCTATGATTATGATTCACTTGTCACATGGCTTATTAAGGTTTAAGTCCACTAATTAACAATCCTTATCACTTCTTATGATACATACTCCACCAATCATCACTTCTCTATCAAACTACAATTGAAGAGAGGAAGATTAATGGTCAAAGATTTCTTACTCTTGATGTTCTAGTTTCCTTTCTTCTTCTTTTCTTCTTGGATTAGTAAGTCTAGCTCCTACTTTTCTCTCTCAATATATCTAAGATGTTGGTGGAAAATTAACAAACAACAAATGAACTAACATCCTCTCTATCTATAGGATTTCCAAGGTGAGGGCATAATGGTTAAAATGACATCCCACCTCCTTACTATTCAAGACTTTCTCCCCACAACACTTATCTCTAGCTTGCTCACCAAGTGGCCTGCCATGACTCACTCATAGGGCCCATATGGGTTGCCCCATGGGTTTCCTAACTCGGTTACCCATCGGTTCGATTCACGAGTACGGTCCTTGGTTTGGGATTTAAGTTTAATTACTTTAGGCCTAAAGTCGGGCTTGCATTATTTGTATTTGGGCCTTAACAAGTTTACACTTGGGCTTGCCCAATTCCTAAACAACAAGTTCATTGCAATAGGATTTAAGCGTTTAACGTGAAATCCTCGTATTTCTTACGTATACTAGTTTGTATAATCATTCATCATATACGTTATACTACCTTTCATATATACTTGCATAATACATCGTATCATACTCGTATTCATTACCTCGTATAATACTTGTTATTATACGATCATCATTTATTCAAATCCTTACGTTCCTTAACATTCTTAAACTTAGTATGCAGGCAAAAAACTGCATTTCTCATAACTGAATTATTACTATATAATCCATCCTTCCTTATTATTCTATCATTACGTATTTGTCAGAAGTTAAAAAATAATTCCCGAGCAGAATTTGATGAATAGTATTTTTCAAAAAATTTCTTGGAAAGCTTTTATTTTCATCTTGAAAATTCAAATACTTTAATTCTAACACGTAGCCAGAATACTACGATATTACGACACTTTTAGGTTATAGAACAACCTTCATCTTGCTTACTCAATATAATAACATATATTATAATTTTATTCTTTATTTAATCAAAAAAAATCATTTTACAATTAATTCAATTTTCTCGGTCGTTACAAATAACGCCTGACAGGAGGATATATCGGTATACGGATCTCTACTGTGGTGCTCCTGATAGCATGCTTTCCTAAATAGAGCTCCCATCCTCCATCTGTGAAGAGAGGAATCTGACGGGTGGATATCACATGCTCGACACCAGTAAGGAAACCATCCTCAAAGTCAACTGTCAAATGGTCCCCAGAATAGGGAACCCATGCAATGACATCGGCTGTCAAAAACTCCAACTGTAGGCGAGAATGGGTGAAACCCTCAGCTACAGGAACCTCAACCAGCGTGGAGTGATGCCATCGTCGTCCCCGTGGGTAGGTGTCTAAACCTAACAGACTAATGGGACACAGACATGGAAGCCTCTCATAGGCCCAAAACTGCCAATACAAGATCAAACATCTGCGGTCAATCAACACTCTTAACCTATACATGGGAAATCAAAAGAGAAATACTCACCAGCAAAAATGGGTAAAATCCTAGCCAAGCCTTTGTCAAGCCCTGCGAACGTATGCGCATGCCCCTGAGGAAATAGGTGAAGGTATAGGATCCCATGTCATAGTCTCCAATACGGTCCACCTCACGTGTGGCGCTGACTAAAGCGAACGACACCGTAGAAGAGTTATCCGCTATGAAGAATCCCAGAATGATGACCAAGAACAATCACCGAAGAATGTGATCCCTGATTCTCCTATCATCGGGCAATGGCTCACTCAACGCCCCACTCGTGGCATCTATACTCAAAGGACCAGCACGGACTATCCTACCTTTGAGTGCCTCAGCCTAAACTCCTACCAAGGATCTGACGGCAATAGGGGAAATGTCAGCTATATAAGGCACTGGCGCCCCTCCAAACTCCATACCGGTGATAAACCGCCAATCCATTGACGTCATCATCACCTCATAATCTAGTAAATGGAGAGACTGAGTCTTGTGAAACTGTGACGCCCCCAAATCTGGGTCCCTTCGAATCATGAATCCGGTCCGCCACGATACTACTATCGTCAAACTATTAATATCTTTTATTCATAGCTTAATGAATATAACCTTGCTTATTATAATTTTAGAATAAAAATTCTTTCCATTACCAGGATCTGCACAATGACCCCAAACTTTTATAAGCTTCACAACTTGGTCATTTACTATTCCTGTTTTACATCACACCGATGTTATGAAAATATGCGGAATAATTTAAATTTTTTCAATCTCTTTTGAAAAATAAATCTTTTATTGATTTCTTAACGAGTCAATTACAAATCTCCGAATCAAATTATGCTATGATTCAATCTATTCGAATTACTGTATAAATTTTACATCTCGATTCGAATTCCTCTATGTACCGCCTAGTACAACTTTACAACTTAACATGTACTACACGTAGTAAACTACTATCATGTACATCTACTAGAACCTAAACATGGTTCAAAAGCACATATTTACTTAAACAAATCAATCTCCTTTGATGTGATTGAACTTTACCAATCAAATAGCACGTAACCTTTACCGTGTGTCCTTAACCTGCAAAAGTGGTTATTTGCAAGGGTGAGCTCGACAGCCCAGCAATTCTAACAGTTTTCATGCAGCACATAACATATAATAGCATACTCAGCACATGCATTCATAATCCATTAATATTTACTACGCATGTTACTTCTCACATGACAGACATAGAGATTTATATCACAAACATATCATCAAAAATCAACTTTCACATTTCATACATATCTCATATGCATTTCATATATATCAACATTTGCATAGCATAATATAACTCACAAACAGTTATAGAATTCATATATCAAATAGGAACTGAAAGACTTGAATGATTCGTAGTTTATGAACTACGACTTAATTGCTTAACGCTTAACTGCACTTCGTGTATTCCTACACAGTTATATAATCATGGATTCATATCCATCAGTAACATATTTCATGCATTCTCAATGTAATAACAGTGTTACATTGTTCTCTAACTAGGTTCATAAAACCTACACTTCACTTTCTCATCATACTCTTGGAATAACTAGGTACGTATAGGTATACCTTAACCACTTGTACATGACATCAACGTTCATATACATCTATCACACACTTGACTCGCTATATGTCCGACACGTTTAAAACTCGTATAGGTAAATTCAAAAGTACACATAAACGTCTAACTTAGTCGTAACTTCATACAACATCACCTATACTATATATTCGTAGCACAATTCATATTGTTATGATACCACAAGGTCAAACAACGTAATTTTTAATCGTTGCTTTATATCTTGAAAACATCCCTTTGGACTTAACTTTTGAAAATCATAGTTAACATTCATCTCTATCACATAGCATGCTTCTTAACACATTTCATAGAATATTGGTCATATATTACAAGTTAAAGAAATCATATAAGCATGCTTCAAACATCAGATCAAAAATAGATCACACAATTGACTGCAGCATGGTTCAGCTGCGCCCTGTCCAGGCTTAGGGACTGCGCAGTTGCGCTGTCCCCTGGCCAGTCCAAGACTGAGCTTTGCATTTCCTATTTTCAGTCCATACTTTAATACACTTAGACACTTACACTTAACATGCATACACGCTAGAGGACTTTACATACTTGTATGACCACTTCAAGTTCAACCTTATATATTAGGGACTTTAGTTTAGGATTTTCATGAAATCAAAACCAAATAGGGTTATAAAATCACTAGGTGTACTAATTAGCCTTATGTTCGTATAAAGAGGTCACATAATCTGTACTATACATACTTATTCATATCTACGTGTTAGAGGCGTTCGTATAATCACATAACCGTTCGTGAGTTCATTTATATAAGTTTGAACTTACGTCTCACATGGCATTCAAGCACAACATTATCAAGCGATTTTAAACCACATCTAGCATTTTAGGTACCATACAAGTTAATTGACAAAGTCAATATTTCAAAACTGGCCAAATCATGACTACAGACTGGCGCAGCTGCGCCATGGCTAAGCCTAGGACCGGCGCAGCTGCGCCGTCCTCTGGCTATGCCAAGATTTAGCTGATACCTTATGGTTTCTGTCTGACTTGACCAAAATAATCATACATGATATATTTATCATGATAATTGTCTTTTCATGCCTCTTAAGTCAATCTAGGTTCCCTTTTACATAATAGAATTCTAAATTGATCATTTCAACCATTTAAGGCCATTCGAGGTTATGAGACCAAAAAATCTATCATTCTTACTCTCTAAACATATAAGATAGTTACCAAACTCATATTTGGCATGCTTGTGAGTATTCATAACACATATGTGAAACTAACACCCCTTTAGTTGAAAATAGGCTTCGTTTATGCTTTTCTTGCTAATCACATAAACACAAGCTAAAGGTTTATTCATTCATTTCAAAGTCATACTTCAAAGTCAGAATGTAATCCATATAGAAATCATGCATGTTAGCTCACTAGGCTAAGCTTCTTCTTGAAAATATTTCTAACACAAGACTTAATAAGTTTGGTCATGCTCAAAGGAGCTATGTACACTATAACATGTTCAACTATGTGTAAAATCAGTCATGTATAGCTTACTAGGTTCACAACTTGCAGAACATGATCTCTAACATAATTTGTTTTCAAAACTTAAAGTTCACATCTCCATTTAAACCATGTCTTCATTAATCATGCTAGTCTATTAGAACATGCCCAACTTAGATTCATATACTTATACATACATCTTAAACATGCTTTCATCCTAGTTTAAGCCATAAGGGTCGGTCAACACATAGCATATTCCAAAACAGAAGTTCTAACTGAATTCAGCAACTAGCGTAGCTACGCTGCGCCTTAGTTCAATAACGGCGCAGCTGCGCCGTGCCAGATTCAGCTGCAGAAGCAGACTCTGCTTCGCAGAGTTTTGGCCAACTTGATTTTCTTGACACCAAACATGTCCCAAATCATTCCTAAAGTGTTCATACATGCTAGTAAACTTCCTAAACACCTTATAACATGCTAATTCATCATGCTTAACATAGAATTTCAAGAGATTACAAGAATTAAACAAGACCCATCTCAAGAACATAATTGGGAATTATACCTTCTTGAGCTTAACTTGGACTCCTCACACACTAATTAGGCTTCTACAATTGCTCAGTAACTTTAGAACTCCTCACTTATACAACACTTAGCAACACAAAATCTGAACTCAAGCTTGCATTTATAGAGAAAACATGGACTAGGCATTGTTATTACACAATCTTGGAATCCATGGTGGAATAGGAAGAAACAAGGGTTCATGAAGGGTGGTTCAACAACTCCATACCAACCACTTAGCTAGCCAATGATCACCTATGCTTAGCCATTTGGAAATTACGTGTTCTAGCTTCTAAGTCACTGTTCATATACTTGGTGACACTAACTTTGGGACAAGAGCAAAAATCTCAGCAACTTGTTATTCTAAGGCTTGGTTTGGTCCTTTAAATTCCCACAATGTAATATTAAGGTACATTTGTTACCATATTAGGAGTTTAAAGATAAACTTTATACTCATATCATATAGTCCATGTACATCAAATATACGCATTAAAACAACGCAGTTAGGCATTATTGCCTGGGTATTCTCCATAACTATTTCTATTACTCACATAACCACATTATAACATTATTTGATATTAATG
The DNA here is from genome assembly GCA_016801055.1 of Panax notoginseng. Classification (NCBI taxonomy): domain Eukaryota; kingdom Viridiplantae; phylum Streptophyta; class Magnoliopsida; order Apiales; family Araliaceae; genus Panax; species Panax notoginseng. Next base: position 42,002,312 of record CM029012.1, read on the forward strand.
TTTATCTAAATATTTATTTCCTTCCCAATTTCTAGAATACACAGATAATCTATTATTTCTGTATTAAAATGCAACACATTGCTTTATTGTACTACTTGGCACCTTATATCATTAGTCTCAATTAAATGTCACACTTCACGTATTCTTAAGCCGTAGGTATTATATATTACTACTACTCATATTTTTCATATTACCCCTAGTAATATTATTTTAATGATTATGTCCACATTAATATTTTAATTGGGCTAAACATCATTTAGTCGGGTACTTTCAACTCACACAATAATTAATTAATATTAATCATTTCTTTTCAATAACTATTATGCATTCCTCTAATTCATAGAATATAGTATGCTATAATATCGCTTAATTAACCAATATTTAATCCGGGTTAATTAATTAACTCTGATTCAAATCCATCCATGGACAACTTAACCACCATTTAAGATTTTTATTATTCGTATGAGTCCTTAATACCCATTTCTTAAACTTTAAATTCCAAAAATTGATTTTACAGACCGGCGCAACTGCGCTGGTCATAGGCATGGTAATGGCGCAGCTGCGCCATACCAACTTCCCAGGCAGACAAGTTCTGCATTAGCAGAACTGAAATCTTACACTTCTAAACACTTTACACATCCTCCTTAAGCGTTAACTCGCCTAACATTAACCCTCTATTTGGTTTCACATCATCGATTACTATTTTCCTTAACAATTTAAGGATCATACTTCGAGTTTTAAAACTTTATTCCCCTTATTAGTTAAATCAACTATAACATATCCTTTATGGTTTCATACCACCAATAACACAAAACTCGAATGTAACACATACATACATACCTTTCATTTCACTCCCTGCCGGGTATTGAATTACGTACTAATTCTCTAAGCACCTTAAAGGTATACTATTTTCTACTCTCGTCAACAACGTACATATATACCAGTCTAAACCTAGCACGTGTCGAGCCTTTAATAGTATTCAGAATAGTACACTGAGTGGTTTCCCACAAACAACCAACAAATTAGTTTCTGTCTCGTCTACACTATTTTCACAGTGAGTTAGATTAGTTACTAATTCGTATATACCTCCGCTGTAACGCCCCGAAATCCGGTCTACCTTTAGACCCGGACTCCGTGCGTCACTGTCATACTTCTTACAAATCATACATCATTATATACAAAAATATAATAACATATATTCTAAAATCCCAGGTTCTATAACCACAAAACCTCTTTCATTATAAATAATGATAATTACATTATTCTTTACATCTTACACAAGTGACTTTCATCCGCCACAAAGGATTGATAACTGTTCATTAAACTAGTTTATTGTTTAATTCTATCATTATATATTACAAGTCTTCACTTGCTCTTCACGCACATTCATATAATGAATGACACTTCGTCTGGATACCGCTCAGCTTGATCTTTACGGGATCCTTAAGTTCTTTTTAACATCGTTCGCTGAAAATATTTTTATTTAAAGCAAGTGTGAGCATTCAATTGCCCAACAAGTCATACAGTTGAACAAACAACTTCAAGAGTTTAAACATTCTTCAGAACTTCAATAACCGAACAAAGGTTATAAATCAGCTTGAATAATAGGAATAGTCTTGATTCCTATCATTTTAAAACATTAGTCATATGCACTTTGAAATACTTTCATTCTCTACTTTCTTTCATGCACAATCGGTCTGGCTAGAATCAATAGCACGGACTTAACAATAACGGTTCATGTATAAACAGAACATACTTTTATTGAACAGTTCAATCACAGAACAGTTCATCTCAAAGAAACACGGAAGTGTTCACATTGTGGCACAAGGCCTCATACATACTACCACCTTGTACAAATATCGCACATTCGCACATAGACAGAACTTCTCAAGTTCAACATCTGAGAAGTTTTAGAAACTAGCATTCATTTAAAATATAAATAAAGTTAGGAAACTTGCCTTACGCATAGCTACAGCTTACAGTTTATGCTGAAATGCTTATTCCAAAACCCTATATAACAAATAAGGACATAACAAGTACACCATTTAGTCATATACTTGACTTACGCATTGGTTTACTTAACTTTTACTTCTTAAGATTCGCGCTCCTGTAATTTAAGCTTACGCGACTAACTTTCATTACCAGATTATGGCTTTATAACATACTGAGATGTCTTACTCAACACGTTCATCATCTTTGATGATTCACATTCTTATCTTCTTCTTATACTTCTCTAGGACTCAGCACACATCGCTTTTCTACTAGCAGTCTATATGATACTATGAGTGGTTTCCCACAAACAACCAACAAACAAGTTCCCGTCTCATCTACACTGCCCACACAGTGAGTTAGATCGGTTGCCAGTTTTGTATATACCTTCGCTCTCTGAAGGAATTGTTTAGCCCAGCTCTAATATGTCAACCATCAAAGGTTACGATTGTACTACAACTTAACTTACCTTAACTTATTTGAACCATTAACTATAATGTTCGTAAAGTCAACTTCTTATTCCTTATGGCTTTCTGGCAACTAAATGCCATACCTCAGGAATCATTCTTTATCGTCTAAGTCATACAATCTTTTGTATACTCGGAACGATCATTCAATGTCAATACTATGAGACCATAGCGTTAAACATTTCATATGAACTTATTCATATCTTACAACGTCCGGTTCCCTCAACTCGGAACATTGTCCAAGTTATACTTATTAACTCGGCTTCTTAACGTTATACGTTATTGTCTTTAATTTAGTTTCTTCACCGTTCACGGTTAATCAATATTCTTCATTACATTACAGTTAAACCATACACAGGGTGTAGGTTCTGCCCGTTTAACACTCGCTTACACTCAACCCTTACGCTAGTTAAAGTGTTCAGTGCTTACTTTTCATTCTAACATTCTCATCTGACTTATATGCGGCTTTCAGTAATCTTATTACCGTTCGTTACGGATCTCTTGATACCATTCGTATCTTACTTACTACTTTTATCAACGTCTATGTCATACAACCACGGTATACTTAGAACGTTCGTCCAACTCGAATACAATTCACAAGGATCGTTTACGTATTCAACGTTTTACTTGTTCGTCTTTTAATCTCTCATTCAACCTTTACTCAAGGTTTTAATTACTTTCATCATTATCCATCCTATGAACCCCATGTTCATTATTCTTTCTTAATGTCGAAGTCATACCGTTCATTGTATGCTAAGACCGATCGTTCATCGTAACTACGTTGCGTTCACAGCGTCTATACGCTTTACATTCATTTCTCAATGTCATGTTGATGAGTGAGTTTTATACACATGAATTGGATATATTCGGGCTTAATTTATTATTGTTCTCAAGTTTTTTAGAATAGTTTTTAAGTGTTTGTGTCCATTCATGCATGTTTTACATTGTTTTGTAGGAATTGGGACAAAATTTACGTGGATCAACGTTCGGGGTGGCTAGATTCGCGTTTTCGGCTTGCCATTTACATAGTAGTCACTTCAGAGCCAATTTGAGTATTTCTACGGACCTTATTTTGAAACACTTAAAGAATGAAAGTTGTAGATCTACTTCTCCTCTTTCCGGATCATCTTGAATCATCGAAATCAGAGTTCAGACGAAGAAGTTATGGCCATTTTCCCAAAGGATATCGGAGCAGAAAATTTCCAAAAAAAGCACTAGCGCCGGGGCGCTAATTTGAAGGCAATTTCCAGCGCCGGGGCGCTATAAGGCAGAGTTTGAGCATCAAGCCCAGCGCTGGGGCGCTGGGGGAAGGGTTTGGTGCAGCATGGACGCGTTTTGGGCGAATTTTGACACCTTTTTTACTCCAAATTGGATTGGGTTTGTTCCTAACCTAAAAATTTGACTTGTAACCTATAAATACATGATGGGAGGCATAAAATAAAGGGGATTACATAGAGTAGACTAGATTAAATACTCCATTATATTAGACATTAACCCTAGTTCTTATTAGTTTAGGAGATTGAAACAACTTGGAGATCATTGAAGATCAAGAGCAGGAGCAAGAGGGGAGCATCAGATTTGCTGACAACAGATTCTATTATCTTCTCTTATCATACTTTTATCTTTTAATGTTTATTCAATTGTGGATTCTTGGTTTTAATTATTTAATTATGAACTAACTCTTTTATTAAGATTTCAATTGAACTTTTTATGGCTATAAATTAGTTATTTGATTTATTCTAATTATTTGTGTTGAAGTGAATTGTTCATCTTGCTTTGAGCTTATTGATTAATTATCTGATCAATAATTATCTTGTTACTCTAGAAGGAATTGGGAAAGGAATTCTAGGGTTAGAACTGGGCTCGGTGACATGTGACTTAGTTGTTTGCACAGTGAATAATTAGGTTTGTGAATAGAATGAGAATATCTATTTGTCGCATGTAACATAAGAGGAATTAGGTTTGTAGCGAGTTTAATTCAATTATTTTGCATAGAGATATAGCAAAATTAATCTGGGTTAAATAGAAGGCAATTGATCACTCGAGAGAGGGCTTTTGGCATTTGAGAATTCCTGTTAACAATTCAGTAGATATAATAATTGGGATAGTTGAATAATTGATTTCTAATTCATAATTGGGGATATTGGAGTCTTAATTCTTATTTATCTGAATTCCATCAATTCTTAGTTGTTTATTTGCTTTCTTTTAGAATAATCTTTTTGTTTTGTTTAATTTAGTTTTCTTAAATCTAGAAATCACAATTATTGGTTGTTTAAATAAAATTGATTTGGTTAAGAATTAATATTTGGTAATTTTTATTAAATAATTCCTCGTGAGAACGATACTCTACTTTCACTTTATTACTTGTTGACCGTGTATACTTGCAAGTATTCATTGATTGCGAAATCAATCAACAAGTTTTTGGCGCCGTTGCCGGGGAATTAATTTAATAATTATTTACCAATATTAATTTCAATCAAATTAGTCTTAATTTAAACATTTTTATTTTTATTTTTATTTCTCATTCTCTTCCTATATTTCTCTCTTTTTAGGTACCATGGATGACTTTGCGTATCAATGGCCAAACACGAACATGACTCAACTAAGGGGAGCAGAGATTGACAGACTCAAGAAACTTTCTACATTGTCAGCACAGACGGAGACACTTTCGAGGATACTTGAAGCTTTTGAAGCTCAACGTCGTCAAAGTGTGGCGGTTACTTGTGATTATTGTGTTGGAAATCATATGAGTCATCAATGCGCCATCAGTTTCGAGCCGGTACAGTATAGTGGTGATTACCCCAACAGTTATGTCTATCCCAACAACTATCATCAGGATTGGGGGTATCACCCGAATTTTTCATGGAGTAACAATCAAGATCAATTTTATGCTCCAAGTCCAACATACCCACCGAATTTCTCGTGTCCACCTCCACTACAACAGGAAGAACATTCAAATTGGGAGGAAGCCTTGGAAAAATTCATTAGAGCTTCTGACAAAAGGAACGAGGAACAAGATAAAAGAATGAATCAAATAGAGCTGCATTTGCAAAGCCAAGGGGCATCGTTAAAGAATCTGGAAAATCAATTGGGGCAGATAGCACATGCGTTGAACAACCGTCCTCAATACACTTGGCTCTATGACATGGATGACGAGACTGATGATGAGCCTGAACCAAATCTGCAATCAGATGTGCCAAATGATATAGATGTTGAAAGAGAGGAAAGACTTGGAGACAAACAAAAAGAGATCGAAAAAGATCTAACTTTGAGTACCAACGAAGATGAGCCAATTTTGATAGTGTCCCATGTACCTTCTCCACCAAAGTTCAAGAATCTGGTTAGATTTGCAAAACCATGTCCGCTAGGTAGTCATGTCGTCGGTAATACTCCTTGTGACGTAAAAGCGAGTACAACTTCGAAGCTATAGTTCAATGAGTTGGAGAAGATAGAAGAAGAGATTGTTGTGTCTGACAAGCCTCAATGCCAGAATCTATTCACAGACACAATGGAAAAAACACCTAGATGTTGGACGTTCTTTAATGTGATCTTATCTAAACAAAGCATACTAGGTTACTTTAATACAATGGCTATCGTAAATGGGAACCTACCAAAAGCTATATTATTTTCGATGGATGGAGGGTTTCTCAACTTTCGGAGGGGAATTGGATAGAGAATTGAAGAAGTCAGGCTGAGACTATAAACAAGCGCTTATTGGGAGGCAACCCAAGTTTAATTTTTATTTTTAGTTTTTATTAGGTTTTATATTAGTAGTTTTGAATTTGCATTTATTTAGGATTTAATAAAATTGCTTCTATCATTGTTTTACAGGTTATTCAAGTCAAATTCAAGTGTGGTGCCCAATTTGTTCCATGTGCCTAGCATATTCTCCAAACTTAGCGGACAAGGAAGAAGATTGTTATATTTTTAGGGAAGTCTTCTGCTTTACTTTTTTATATTTCATCCATTGAGGACAATGTCTAGTTTAGGTTTGGGGGCATCTTAGTGTCGTATTGCATATAGTTAGTTATCTGCATAGTAGTTCATTTTATTTTATTTTTGTGTTAGCATTGTGTTTTTTTTAGGTTGCATATAGTACATGGTAGTTATTTGCATATTCATATATGTGTTACATTAGTATGTGTTCATGTAGTTTAATTGTATTTTTTTTTATTTATTTATTTTTTTGCATGAATCCGTGTGATTAGTTGGTGTGGTCTTAGCTCGGCCTATGATAAGATTGGTATTAATTGTTAACTTGAACAGTGTTGATAATTGATGATGAGTTCTAATTTTAATCATGATGATAATCTGAGCCTGTCTGAAACTTATGTAACCTGTTAGCACTTAAAGTTTAACTGTTTTAATCCACTTGGTTCAAGGGTTTCATAATTTGTTTCTGAGGGAAAATCTTGGTTAAAATTTAAGGAAATTAGTGAACTGACGGTAAAGGTTAGAATGACGTAAAAGCTTAAGTTTGGGGAAATCTATGGGATATATATATTACAAAAAGAAAAAAGAAGAAAAAAGAATTGATGAAAAGAAAATAAAATAGAAATCCAGAAAAAGAAAAAAAAAGAGAATAAACACCGTGGCATGCTTGTCTAGTTTTGTGGCCTTTGTTACTTGAGTAAGTAAGCCCGAGGGGATTGTCTTTACACCTAGCGCCATAAGGTCTTAATGGCTTGGGAGTCGTTGGTCGAAAGCTCGTTAAGGTAGCACTGAAAAGCCTAAGGGGATAAGACATTGTACAGCCATGAGAAAAAAAAAATAAATAAAACACGAGAAAGAGCAAAAATGCCCTCGTGATTGAATAAAAGTATAAATAAATCTTGTATTTACCCTTCGACTTGGTAATTGCTTAGTTTAAACCAGAGTTGTCATGTTCACAAAAGTAATTAAATTGGAACTGAAATTTTCCTTTTAAGAAGTTTGTTATGTGATTATCTTGAATTGTGGTTGGTTAGAATGGTTAATAAGCACACACACACAACATGGGTGATGACAAGTTTGGATTGACTAATTAGTCAGAGTTATGGATTTTGACTTGATTGGATATATTGTTTGAGTACCAATGGTAACTTTGAGGCCTGTTGCTATATATCATACAGATTTATTACTAGGTTTGTATGTATATTAGGAAGTAGATCATGCATATGCATTCATGTAGTTGAGTTAATTTGTTTATTTTTAGTTCTTTTGTGTTTTTGCTTGAGGACAAGCAAATATTTAAGTTTGGGGGTATTTGATGAGTGAGTTTTATACACATGAATTGGATATATTCGGGATTAATTTATTATTGTTCTCAAGTTTTTTAGAATAGTTTTTAAGTGTTTGTGTCCATTCATGCATGTTTTATATTGTTTTGTAGGAATTGGGACAAAATTTACGTGGATCAACGTTCGGGGTGGCTAGATTCGCATTTTCGGCTTGCCATTTCCATAATAGTCACTTCAGAGCCAATTTGAGTATTTTTATGGACCTTATTTCGGAAAACTTAAAGAATGAAAGTTGTAGATCTACTTCTTCTCTTTCCGGATCATCTTGAATCATCGAAATCGGAGTTCGGACGAAGAAGTTATGACCATTTTTCCAAAGGATGTCGGAGTAAAAAATTTCCAAAAAAAGCACTAGCGCCGGGGCGCTAATTTCAAGGCAATTTCCAGTGCCGGGGTGCTATAAGGCAGAGTTTGAGCATCGAGCCCAGCGCTGGGGCGCTGGGGGAAGGGTTTGGTGCAGCCTGGATGCATTTTGGGCGAATTTTGACACCTTTTTGACTCCAAATTGGATTGGGTTTGTTCCTAACCTAAAAATTTGACTTGTAACCTATAAATACATGATGGGAGGCATAAAATAAAGGGGATTACATAGAGTAGACTAGATTAAACACTCTATTAGATTAGACATTAACCCTAGTTCTTATTAGTTTAGGAGATTGAACTAACTTGGAGATCATTGAAGATCAAGAGCAGGAGCAAGAGGGGAGCATCAGATTTACTGACAGCAGATTCTATTATCTTCTCTTATCATACTTTTATCTTTTAATGTTTATTCAATTGTGGATTCTTGGTTTTAATTAATTAATTATGAACTAACTCTTTTATTAAGATTTCAATTGAACTTTTTATGGCTATAAATTAGTTATTTGATTTATTCCAATTATTTGTGTTGAAGTGAATTGTTCATCTTGCTTTGAGCTTATTGATTAATTATCTGATCAATAATTACCTTGTTACTCTAGAAGGAATTGGGAAAGGAATTCTAGGGTTATAACTGAGCTTGGTGACATGTGACTTAGTTATTTGCACAGTGAATAATTAGGTTTGTGAATAGAATGAGAATATCTATTTGCCGCATGTAACATAAGAGGAATTGGGTTTGTAGCGAGTTTAATTCAAATGTTTTGCATAGAGATATATCAAAATTAATCTGGGTTAAATAGAAGGAAATTGATCACTCGCGAGAGGGCTTTTGGCATTTGAGAATTCATGTTAACAATTCAGTAGATATAATAATTGGGATAATTGAATAATTGATTTCTAATTCATAATTGGGGATATTGGAGTCTTAATTCTTATTTATCTAAATTTCATTAATTCTTAGTTGTTTATTTGCTTTCTTTTAGAATAATCTTTTTGTTTTGTTTAATTTAGTTTTCTTAAATCTAGAAATCGCAATTATTGGTTGTTTAAATAAAATTGATTTGGTTAAGAATTAATATTTGGTAATTTTTATTAAATAATTCCTCGTGGGAACGATACTCTACTTTCACTTTATTACTTGTTGACCGTGTATACTTACACGTATTCATTGATTGCGAAATCAATCAACACATGTCATAACATCAAAATGTCATACATTAACATCGTCAACCAACGTCTAAGGAATCACAACCATAGCAATCCCTCACGTTCGTTTATCGCGACTACGGTCCCCGGACATCGTTTCCGTAACCCGCATCTACATTCTTTGTCTTTTATTCTCGTTTAATCTTTTCGTTCAATCTTTGCTAAAGGTTTAAAACACTTGACTAAGTGTTACATTACGTGAACTATATGTTCATACTTCTTTCTTGCACATCCCCCGAGAAATTGAGCAGTTAAAATCTCATTTCTGGGTATTGCATTGCATTGGCGCTACGGCGTCGTGCCTTGCCTTTCCTCTCGCACAGCGGCGCCACTCTCCAGAAGTGTATGCCGAGCTCGCGCTGCGGCACCCCCTCTCGCACTGCGGCGCCCCTTCTCGCGCTGCGGCGCCCCTTCTCGCGCTGCGGCGCCAAGACAAAAACCTAGAAATTTTTTTCTAAGTGTTAAGTCAAGTTTGAGATGCTTACTTTACGATCTCATAACTTCTTCGTTATAACTCGGAACGAGGTCATTCCAAAGCCATTCTCTTCCTTATCTTACGTACTTTAATATGCCTCAGACAGAACTTCATTCTGAATCCGTTAACATGCCATTCAATTGGCTTAATCTTAACCCTTCGTTCATTTTACGCTTTTAACGTTCTTCGTTCGTTCGTCCGTAATTCAGTCATCCGAACTCGGAATTCGTTCGTTCTTGAGTCCACGACTCACGTTTTATATGTTCTCTTACATTCTTATGAAACCCTACACTTTCGGGTTCATTTACTAACTTTCTAATTCTCGTTCGTCATTTACAAAATTTCGCCATAACTTCGTTATAGCTCCGTTTTAATCCGTTCTTTATGAACGTTTCTAACATTCCTAACCAAGCAATAAGCATCTAACTTATACACGATGCTTTTAAATTTGTCCATCAACAACATTTACACTACGATGGTTTTAAACTTGTCCATCAACAACGTTCTACGCGTTCTTCGCGTGTTCTTCGTGTTCTTCGTTTTTAATCGATATTTTGGATTACGATTTCACTTTTTCTTGGAATTTGATGTTATAGAACACCATTCCTTACTTAATTCACCTACTCGTTCATAATATTCATTCGGATCGCTCAAAATCCTCACGAATCTTATACTTGCTTAAGAAATTTATAAACTAAATTTCTTATTTCTCATTTCTTATTTTCTCATGATTTCAACCATATGAAATCATTACTAACATCTTTTACTCCTTACTCTCATTAAGTTATGTTTTAAACATATTAAACTTAAAGAAAATAACAGAAGAAACTAGGGTTCGAATTACCGTTCTTCTTTATTTCTCTTCCGTTAGACAAAGCCAGCGATTTGCTAGCTTTTCTATTTCACGATCACTTTTGATCCGAGCGTTCATGATCATGCTCTTCCTCTTCTCTCCCAACCGAGCTCTTCTCTCTCTCTCAAGTTCTAGGATTTTCAAAAATCCTAGAAAATGAAATTAAGCTTAGTATTTATAGATTTTCAAAGCTAGGGGCATTTTGGTCATTTCCCTTCCACCTCCTTACTATTCCACACTTGGCAACCAAGTTAACTTGGCCACCACCCTTACTTGGTGGCCAAGTGGCCGGCCCACATGCCCATGGGTCACCCCATGGGTTGCCCCAATAGTTTTTACCCATTCGTTTACCCATCGGTTCGATCCGCGGTTTCTTTTCTTGGTTTGGGCCTTAACCCTAATTCTTATTGGGCCTAACTTGGGCTTAACTTCACAAATCATTGGGCTTGACATAATCCAAGTCCAATTGGATTCTACAAAAGTCGATGAACACAAAGTCCATTAAGACTAATCGTATTCTACGCATTCCATTCTCGTATGCTCGTATTCTCTTCGTATATCGTTCGTACGATATTCGTATTATACGTCGTTCTAATCTTTGTAATATACTCGTATAATAGCTCATATCATACTCGTATTTCTCACGCATAATAACCCTAGTTATTATACGTACTCATAACATTCTCGGAACTCACTTTCCCTAACCTTTAGGTTTTGAGTCCGCAGGCGAAAACTTCGTTTTTGCCATAACTGAAATATTATTGAATATTTCATTACGTCTCAAGATTTCACGCAATCCAGAACTTCTCAGAATTTCAAAAATAATCTCCGAGCAGAAATAGGTGAATAGTGCCTATTTCGTCTTTTTCCCCGAAAAATATTTTTTTCCCGAAAAAATTTCATTTTCGTCTTGAAAATTCTTACTCGCTCAATCTAGCTCGTAGCCAGAATCCTCCCGATTAATAATCATTCTAGGTTATAGAACGATTAATAAACACATAGCACAGAATAGTATTAATAAAAATTCATTTTATTAATAACTAATTCTTTAACTTAAATTCTTGACAATCCGATTTTCTGGGTTGTCACATTCTTCCCTCCTTCAAAGAATTTCGTCCTCGAAATTTTAGCTTACCCTTCTCCTCAACTTCTCTTCAAAGAAGTTCTTATCTTTCCATCATTCCTAACCTCCATAACCTATCAAGAATCATGAAGCGAAAGGAATAACTAGGAATATAAAGATTCCTTTAAAACATTTCATTCTTTTGTTGAGGGGTCAAATTGACCATGAACTCTTACAAGGTTAAACAGCCTCTCGCCATAAACCTTTCTTACATGGTAAGTTTACAATCACAAAGAAGGTAAACTACCTCTTCCATACGTAGGTGATCAGCCTAACGTATAACCCCATTTCAGGGTATGTTCACCTCAGACTTAGTACCAAAAATTTGGATATTTCTTGAAACATTCATCTAGTCAACTCGCTTGACCTCGAATATTTCTTTAAATTTTTTTCAAAACATTTCATGACGTCATGATACTGTACTCTTCACAGTACGTTGAGAACTTCGTCAGTTTATGACTTCGTCATTATACATCATACCATAGCAGGTTATTGATCCTCTGATCAAATTCCACACCAGGTTTAATTGCATTAACAACTCCATCTTTTTACCATCCTTGCATCAAATGCACTGATGATATAAAATTCATTTTGATATTTTAAATCAATTTCTGTCTAGCCGAAACAATTGGCATAGACATAAAAAGCATAGCTCTTTTAAAATCCATTGGTTCCAAAAAGTTGAACCAATTCTTTTCTTTTTCAAAATGTACAATTCAGCACGATTTGAATAAACTTCGAAATCTAGCATAGCTAGAGGATTTGGAATATCCTATTCTCTATCTTCCTTCATTGTCTTTCTGCGTCAATACTTAAACTTCTCTAGCACCTTCAATGCTAAGTCTACTGAAAATACTTCGTTTTCAGTCTAAGCATTCCTATTTCTTAGTACAGTCCATCAACTTACCACACATTATGGGTTCAGGAACTTTCCACAATAATATGAGTTTAAGAACATCCAGACAGACCTTTGGTGTCCATTCGCTGAAACATTTAAACACATACCATACTATTATGAGTCACAAACTTACCATAAGTATGAGTTTCAAGACTCGCACCTACCTTATCCTTCTCTATCTATCAAGTATATACATGAGAAAAGATTCACCTTCTCGTCATATACATCTTAATAGCGCGACCAATTCCAATGATTATCACTGTAATAAACTGAGTAGTTGTTACACCAAGCACAAACCTCTGCCCATACAAAGGTTCATACAACTCAGCCATCACATGAGTCCTCAATTGAAATTTTATAACTTCTGACTTCCTCTGTACTTAATACAAATTTTCTTTAATTCGTATAGTAACCTTTACAACTTAATCTGAGTTCTTCTTCCCGTACTACTTCGTAGTACCATTCATTCATAGCATTAGCTATAAATCATTCATCGTTTAACAGTTCATCTGTTACTACGATTTACTATGATCACGTGGTGATCTTCTTAGCATTCTCTCTACGATTATAGTCCTAGGTACTCTTACCTAAGAGTTATAACCTATAGCTCTGATACCAACCTGTAACGCCCCGAAATTCGGTCTACCTTCAGACCTGGACTCCGTGCGTCACTGTCATACTTCTTACCAATCATACATCATTATATACAAAAATATAATAACATATATTCTAAAATCCCAGGTTCTATAACCACAAAACCTCTTTCATTACAAATAATGATAATTACATTATTCTTTACATCTTACACGAGTGACTTTCATCCGCCACAAAGGGTTCATAACTGTTCATTAAACTAGTTTATAGTTTAATTCTATCATTATATATTACAAGTCTTCACTTGCTCTTCACGCACATTCATATAATGAATGGCACTTCGTCTGGATACCGCTCAGCTTGATCTTTACGGGATCCTTAAGTTCTTTCTAACATCGTTCGCTGAAAATGTTTTTATTTAAAGCAAGTGTGAGCATTCAATTGCCCAGCAAGTCATACAGTTGAACAAACAACTTCAAGAGTTTAAACATTCTTCAGAACTTCAATAACCGAACAAAGGTTATAAAGCAGCTTGAATAATAGGAATAGTCTTGATTCCTATCATTTTAAAACATTAGTCACATGCACTTTGAAATACTTTCATTCTCTACTTTCTTTCATGCACAATCGGTCTGGCTAGAATCAATAGCACAGACTTAACAATAACTGTTCATGTATAAATAGAACATACTTTTATTGAACAGTTCAATCACAGAACAGTTCATCTCAAAGAAACACCGAAGTGTTCACATTGTGGCACAAGGCCTCATACATACTACCATCTTGTACAAATATCGCACATTCGCACATAGACAGAACTTCTCAAGTTCAACATCTGAGAAGTTTTAGAAACTAGCATTCATTTAAAATATAAATAAAGTTAGGAAACTTGCCTTACGCATAGCTACAGCTTACAGTTTACGCTGAAATGCTTATTCCAAAACCCTATATAACAAATAAGGACATAACAAGTACACCAATTAGTCATATACTTGACTTACGCATTGGTTTACTTAACTTTTACTTCTTAAGATTCGCGTTCTTGTAATTTAAGCTTACGCGACTAACTTTCATTACCAGATTATGGCTTTATGACATACTGAGATGTCTTACTCAACACGTTCATCATCTTTGATGATTCACATTCTTATCTTCTTCTTATACTTCTCTAGGACTCAGCACACATCGCTTTTCTGCTAGCAGTCCATATGGTACTCTGAGTGGTTTCCCACAAACAACCAACAAACAAGTTCCCGTCTCATCTACACTGCCCACACAGTGAGTTAGATCGGTTGCCAGTTTTGTATATACCTTCGCTCTCTGAAGGAATTGTTTAGCCCAGCTCCCATATGTCAACCATCAAAGGTTACGATTGTACTACAACTTAACTTACCTTAACTTATTCGAACAATTAACTATAATGTTCGTTAAGTCAACTTCTTATTCCTTATGGCTTTCTGGCAACTAAATGACATACCTCAGGAATCATTCTTTATCGTCTAAGTCATACAATCTTTTGTATACTCGGAACGAACATTCAATGTCAATACTATGAGACCATAGCGTTAAACATTTCATATGAACTTATTCATATCTTACAACGTCCGGTTCCCTCAACTCAGAACATTGTCCAAGTTATACTTATTAACTCGGCTTCTTAATGTTATTCATTATTGTCTTTAATTTAGTTTCTTCACCGTTCACGGTTAATCAACATTCTTCATTACATTATGGTTAAACCATACACTGGGTGTAGGTTCTGCCCGTTTAACACTCGCTTACACTCAACCCTTACGCTGGTTAAAGTGTTCAGTGCTTACTTTTCATTCTAACATTCTCATCCGACTTATATGCGGCTTTCAGTAATCTTATTACCGTTCGTTACGGCTCTCTTGATACCATTCGTATCTTACTTACTACTTTCATCAACGTCTATGTCATACAACCACGGTATACTTAGAACATTCGTCCAACGCGAATACAATTCACAAGGATCGTTTACGTATTCAACGTTTTACTTGTTCGTCTTTTACTCTCTCATTCAACCTTTACTCAAGGTTTTAATTACTTTCATCATTATCCATCCCATGAACCCCATGTTCATTATTCTTTCTTAATGTCGAAGTCATACCGTTCATTGTATGCTAAGACCGATCGTTCATCGTAACTACGTTGCGTTCACAGCGTCTATACGCTTTACATTCATTTCTCAATGCCATGTCATAACATCAACATGTTATACATTAACATTGTCAACCAACGTCTAAGGAATCACAACCATAGCAATCCCTCGCGTTCGTTTATCGCGACTACGGTCCCCGGACATCGTTTTCGTAACCCGTATCTACATTCTTTGTCTTTTATTCTCGTTTAATCTTTTCGTTCAATCTTTGCTAAAGGTTTAAAACACTTGACTAAGTGTTACATTACGTGAACGATATGTTCATACTTCTTTCTTTCACATCCCCCGAGAAATTGAGCAGTTAAAATCTCTTTTCTGGGTATTGCACTGCATTGGCGCTGCGGCGTCGTGCCTTGCCTTTCCTCTCGCGCTGCGGCGCCACTCTCCAGAAGTGTATGCCTAGCTCGCACTGCGGTGCCCCCTCTCACGCTGCGGCACCACTTCTCGCGCTGCGGCGCCCCTTCTCGCGCTGCGGCACCAAGACAAAAACCTAGAAATTTTTTTCTAAGTGTTAAGTCAAGTTTGAGATGCTTACTTTACTTTCTCATAACTTCTTCGTTATAACTCGGAACGAGGTCGTTCCAAAGCCATTCTCTTCCTTATCTTGCGTACTTTAATATGCCTTGGATAGAACTTCATTCTGAATCCGTTAACATGGCATTCAATTGGCTTAATCTTAACCCTTCGTTCATTTTACGCTTTTAACGTTCTTCGTTCGTTCGTCCGTAATTCAGTCATCCGAACTCGAAATTCGTTCGTTCTTGAGTCCACGACTCACGTTTTATATGTTCTCTTACATTCTTATGAAACCCTACACTTTCCGGTTCATTTACTAACTTTCTAATTCTCGTTCGTCTTTTACAAAATTTCACCATAACTTCGTTATAGCTCCGTTTTAATCCGTTCTTCATGAACGTTTCTAACAGTCCTAACCAAGCAATAAGCATCTAACTTATACACGATGGTTTTAAACTTGTTCATCAGCAATATTTACTCTACGATGGTTTTAAATGTGTCCATCAACAACGTTCTACGCGTTCTTCGCGTGTTCTTCGCGTTCTTCATTTTTAATCGATATTTTGGATTACGATTTCACTTTTTCTTAGAATTTGATGTTATAGAACACCATTCCTTACTTAATTCACCTACTCGTTCATAATATTCATTCGGATCGCTCAAAATCCTCACGAATCTTATGCTTGCTTAAGAAATTTAAAAACTAAATTTCTTATTTCTCATTTCTTATTTTCTCATGATTTCAACCATATGAAATCATTACTAATATCTTTTACTCCTTACTCTCATTAAGTTATGTTTTAAACATATTAAACTTAAAGAAAATAATAGAAGAAACTAGGGTTCGGATTACCGTTCTTTATTTCTCTTCCGTTAGACAAAGCCAGCGATTTGCTAGCTTTTCTATTTCACGATCACTTTTGATCCGAGCGTTCATGATCATGCTCTTCCTCTTCTCCCCCAACCGAGCTCTTCTCTCTCTCTCAAGTTCTAGGATTTTCAAAAATCCTATAAAATGAAATTAAGCTTAGTATTTATAGATTTTCAAAGCTAGGGGCATTTTGGTCATTTCCCTTCCACCTCCTTACTATTCCACACTTGGCAACCAAGTTAACTTGGCCACCACCCTTACTTGGTGGCCAAGTGGCCGGCCCACATGCCCATGGGTCACCCCATGGGTTGCCCCAATGGTTTTTACCCATTCGTTTACCCATCAGTTCGATCCGCGGTTTCTTTTCTTGGTTTGGGCCTTAACCCTAATTCTTATTGGGCCTAACTTGGGCTTAACTTCACAAATCATTGGGCTTGACATAATCCAAGTCCAATTAGATTCTACAAAAGTCTATGAACACAAAGTCCATTAAGACTAATCGTATTCTACGCATTCCATTCTCGTATGCTCGTATTCTCTTCGTATAACGTTCGTACGATATTCGTATTATACGTCGTACTAATCTTCGTAATATACTCGTATAATAACTCGTATCATACTCGTATTTCTCACGCATAATAACCCTAGTTATTATACGTACTCATAACATTCTCGGAACTCACTTTCCCTAACCCTTAGGTTTTGAGTCCGCAGGCGAAAACTTCATTTTTGCCATAACTGAAATATTATTGAATATTCCATTACGTCTCAAGATTTCACGCAATCCAGAACTTCTCAGAATTTCAAAAATAATCTCCGAGCAGAAATAGGTGAATAGTGCTTATTTCGTCTTTTTCCCCGAAAAATATTTTGTTCCTGGAAAAATTTCATTTTCGTCTTGAAAATTCTTACTCGCTCAATCTAGCTCGTAGCCAGAATCCTCCCGATTAATAATCATTCTAGGTTATAGAACGATTAATAAACACATAGCACAGAATAGTATTAATAAAAATTCATTTTATTAATAACTAATTCTTTAACTTAAATTCTTGACAATCCGATTTTTCGGGTTGTCACATCCGCTCTCTGAAGGAATCATTTAGCCCAGCTCCTATACATCCACCATTAAAGAGTACGATTACACTACCTTAGACTTGATACTCACTCATACATATACCCAAGAAATTGGTGATTATCAAAGATATTTTAATGTCACCAACTTACTATTATAAAATAATTGCACATAAATTATTTAATATCAATAGAAAAATTCTTATCCATCTTCTTACTAATTCATCTCTATAATTTATCACAAATATATAATAACGATATATATTCATTAAACACAACATTACATATTACATAGCTTATATTACCCTATGTAACATAATGCCACATACCTCGTAACACAATATGTATAATCATTCGAACCTATTTCATGCTTTAAGAATTTTATTCACTAAATTCTTAATTTAATATTTTCTGAAAATTCGGGTTCTTACAGAAACCATCGCTTAGACAATTCCCTGAGATAACCCCAAGGAAAACGGCAGGAGAGGATGGAAAAGAATGCCTTAAAACCCCAAGAATGCACAATCTCTCGGTACTCTAGGTGAAAAGTCTGGTACAAAGATTGTATACTAAACCAGTTTCCTCGAGGCTGCGTAAAGCCGGGAACCTGCATCATAAATGCAAATCAACATCACAACCCTTGCTCCTCATCAATAGCAAAAGGGAAGATCAAACACAGCTTTTACCTCATTCGCATGCAAATAGATTGAGGGATGGCGACTCAAATCATCCAACATCTCTTGATTCGTCACATTTACGGCTGGTAACTCCCTGCGAGAATAAAAGCAGTAGGAGCGGGAGCCGTAATCGGTACATCCTCATCCTCTTCCTCAACATCCAGTACCTCAACCAGACATATCACTGATTTCGTCAACCGACGAGGCTGTCGGGCTGGACGAGGCCGAGGCACATCAGAAGCTCTCCTACTCACACCTGAAGAGGTCATGTGGGAACTTCCCAGCTGATACGGATCCATATATATAAGACCTTGAATTTTACGAAATGAAAGTATTCAATTTTCTGATAATTGTTATTCTATTTAGTAAATGGTTAAATTGATAAAAGGTTATAGTTAAGCGTGATATTTAAAAATTTTGCAAAGTAAGCAAGTTGTTATAAAATATTCGTTGTGTCGGGAAATATTCATTTGGTCGAGGAATATTTTTTTTATCGGAGAATATTTGTACGATGACACCATCATTGGTGGATCCGACAACGGAATAACTATCAGAGTTAAAAAACGACAGAAATAACTTCTTATAAAAAATAACAATGAAAGTTTTACCATTAAACTGTTGAAATACCCGGTGGTAAAAGTACAGTAATACGCGTGGTTGCATAGTAGCACACGATATTGATTATTGATGCTTACGTAAGAAGCCACTCAGTTTACTCAATTATTGCTATAGTAATTGTTGCATAGTATCTCACATTATTTGATTCAATTATTGTCACAGTATCATCAGCATAATATTTTATATTATTAAATCAATAATTGAGACAACAAAGTTATTCATATTATTATTTGTAATATTGACGATGTCTCGAAAGTTCTGTCGATGAGAGGTTTGGTCACCTAATTGCTCGTCAAGAGGGAGAAATCCTTATCGAAAAGCCCCCTCTTTCCTGAGAATGATCTGGTTGTTAAATATTGTGAGTTATAATATTAATGATGAATAATTGTTGAAGTATTAAGAATGTGTTTATTGAAGATAAGTGAATTACAAAAGTTAGAGGGGAATAATGCAAACTTGGAAAACTTTAGGAGTACTAAAGTGTAATAAGTTAAATTAATCTGGACTATTGGTGGTGATTTTAATAGTAAATCAATCTAGACCATTGGTGGTGGTTTTAATAGTAAATCAATCTGGACCGTCGATAGTGATTTTAATAGTAAATCAATCTGGACCATCGATGGTGGTTTTAATAGTAAATCAATCTGGACCGTCGGTGGTAATTTTAATGGTAAATCAATCAGGACTGTCGGTGGTGGTTTTTAAAGTAAATCAATCTGGACCATCGTTGGTGGTTTTAAAAGTAAATCAATCTGGACCGTTAGTTGTGGTTTTAATAGTAATCAATCTGGACCGTCCGTTCTAATAGTGAATTAATCTGGACCGTTCGTGAATTAGTTACTATTTAGTCATTTCTTCTATAAATAGAAGCTTAATTCTTCTTTCATTCTCACCAATTTACTGAGACTCACAAGAGAAACTATAGAGAAAGAAACTATATAGAGCAAGAAAAAGAGTATTCTGCTACTTCACTATTGTAGTATCCAGTCTTCTACTAAGGTAATAAGAGTGTAGTTGGGTCGAGCGAGGGTAACAGGGGAATAGAACGATGGTCTATAGCTGTTGAGGTTTCCCCTAAAACAGTATGGAAATAGATTTATTGAGAATTTTAGATAAGTGTGTCGTATTTTATACGTCATTTTAACCGTTGATTTTGGTGAACCGAATAGGATGAGGTGAACCCAACTTTTGAAGGGTGTTTTACAACAATCATACAAGATGTCTAACGATATACAACTTCGTGTTATCATAAGAAAGGATTGTGCACATCCACTTGTTGAGTATATCTACGAGCACTACCTATATAATCTTGGAGTTTGGTTGAAATATAATTCTCAATTGGAGACAATGGAGATAATTATATGTCAAGATAAGACTCACCATTGGAAAGAATATGATAGCAATCTTCTCGTTTTCCTTTGGGGATTATTGGGTCAACCAAGGATAATTTTGTCGACATATGATATCTATTATAACTTAGATACATGGTCTCCCATGTACGAAGGTTTCCTTAAGAATTTTCTAATAATTTTAATTTCTAAAATAGTTATTGACTGTACTTTTATGTAAATTACCATTGTAAGGTGTTGTGGTCGAGACGCCATGAGAGTTACATATATTTGTATTAAAATTCACAGCTTATGTGTTGTCGTACTCTGCACGACAGTTCAACAGTTGTATAAATGAAGTTTGTATTTGATTTCTGTAATGTGATATCTAGCGACTTAGAATGGGTCGTATGGACCTATTTTGGGGGCGTCACAAATGGTATCAGAGCTTAGGAATATGGTCGCTGGCGGAGATATGAGTCTAGAAATAGGAGGGGAGAGACAAGTAATATACTTTGCTAGTGTGTGACTTACCTAAGCTGAAATTATTTACTTGATAAGTTGATAAATTGTGATATGTCAATTAACCTTTGTTTTGAAGATAAATTTTAGAATGATATCTGAAATACTGGAGATGAGCAATGGAAGAATCATGATACAGAGGAAATAACTGGGAAGGTACAATCCGAAAAGAAAGCAAGGTATTCTCATCTCTTCGAACTACCAGGTATATAAATTTCGAG
This sequence comes from Panax notoginseng, assembly GCA_016801055.1. Taxonomy (NCBI): domain Eukaryota; kingdom Viridiplantae; phylum Streptophyta; class Magnoliopsida; order Apiales; family Araliaceae; genus Panax; species Panax notoginseng. Next base: position 42,023,565 of record CM029012.1, read on the forward strand.
GGCGAAATTTCATAAGGAGGGGAGATTGTAAGACCCCGAATTTTACGAAATGAAAGTATTCAATTTTTTGATAATTGTTATTCTATTTAGTAAATGGTTAAATTGATAAAAGGTTAAAGTTAAGGGTGATATTTGAAAATTTTACAAAGTAAGCAAGTTGTTATAAAATATTCGTTGTGTCGGGAAATATTCGTTTGGTCGAGGAATATTCTTTTTGTCAGAGAATATTTGTACGACGACACCATCATTGATGGACCCCACAATGGAATAACTATCGGAGTTAGAAAATGACAGAAATAACTTCTTATAAAAAATAACAATGAAAGTTTTACCATTAAACTGTTGAAATACCCGGTGGTAAAAGTACAGTAATACGCATGGTTGCATAATAACACACGGTACTGATTATTGATGCTTACATAAGAAGCTACTCAGTTTACTTAATTATTGCTACAGTAATTGTTGCATAGTATCTCACATTATTTAATTCAATTATTATCACAGTATCATTTGCATAATATTTTATATTATTAAATCAATAATTGAGACAATAAGTTATTCATATTATTATTTACAATATTGACGATGTCTAAAAAGTCCTGTCGAGGAGAGGTTTGGTCACCTAATTACGCACCAATAGGGAGAAATCCTTATCGAAAAGCCCTCTTTTTTCTGTAAATGATCTGGTTGTTAAATATTGTGAGTTATAATATTAATGATAAATAATTGTTGAAGTATTAAGAATGTGTTTATTGAAGATAAGTGAATTACAAAAGTTAGAGGGGAATAATGCAAATTTGGAAAACTTTAGGGGTACTAAAGTGTAATAAGTTAAATCAATCTGGACCATTGGTGGTGGTTTTAATAGTAAATCAATCTGAACCATTGGTGGTAGTTTTAATAGTAAATTAATCTGGACCGTCGATGGTGGTTTTAATAGTAAATCAATTTAGACTATCGATGGTGGTTTTAATAGTAAATCAATCTAGATCGTCGGTGGTGGTTTTAATAGTAAATCAATCTGGACCGTCGGTGGTGGTTTTAAAAGTAAATCAATCTGGACCATCGATTGTGGTTTTTATAGTAATCAATCTGAACCGTCCGTTCTAATAGTGAATCAATATGGATCGTTCGTGAATTAGTTACTATTTAGTCATTTCTTCTATAAATAGAAGCTTAATTCTTCTTTCATTCTCACCAATTCATTGAGACTCACAAGAGAAACTATAGAGAGCAATAAGAAGAGTATTATGATACTTCACTATTGCAGTATTTAGTCTTCTACTAAGGTAATAAGAGTGTAGTTAGGTCGAGCAGGGGTAACAGGGAAATAGAACGATGGTCTATAGCTATTGAGGTTTCCCCTAAAACAGTATGGAAATAATTTTATTGAGAATTTTAGATAAGTGTGTCATATTTTATACGTCATTTTAACCGTTGATTTTGGTGAACCAAATAGTGTAGGTGAACCCAACTTTTGAAGGGTGTTTTTCCACTATCGTACAAGATGTCTAACGACATACGACTTCGTGTTATCATAAGATAGGGTTGTGCACATCCAATTGCTTAGTATATCTACAAGCACTACCTATATAATCTTGGAGTTTGGTTGAAATATAATTCTCAATTGGAGACAATGGAGATAATTATATGCCAAGAGAAGACTCACCATTGGAAAGAACATGATAGCAATCTTCTCATTTTCCTTTGGGGATTATTGGGTCAACCAAGGATAATTCTGTGGACATATGATATCTATTATAACTTAGATGCATGGTCTCCCATGTACGAAGGTTTCCTTGAGCATTTTCCAAAGATTTTAATTTTTAAAACAGTTATTGACTGTACTTTTATGTAAAGTACTATTGTAAGGTGTTGTGGTCGAGACTCCATAAGAGTTACATATATTTGTATTAAAACTCACAGCATATGTGTTGTTGTACTCTGCATGACAGTTCAACAGTTGTATAAATGAAGTTTGTATTTGATTTCTGTAGTGTGATATCTGACGACTCAGAATGGGTCGTGTGGACCTATTTTGGGGGCGTCACAATATATCTGGATACAAGTCTCCAAATCACCTCAGAAAGGGTGTGGTAAATTCTAATCATAAGCTTTTCAAATGCATTTTATGTCTATATGCATGCATGTATTACGACTACAGTAGAGTTAAAAATGCATGTCTATTCAATGCCTAAACTCTTGGAAAAAATTTTCCATAGTCTCCTTTGTAAAAAGGACTATCCACATGCATGTAGCACACCAACCCAAAGTCATAAACATCCTACATGCATAACAATATCAAAGTCATAATCCATAAGGGTAGCTTAATTACCAGGATTACTTTGCTTTACAACCTTTGCTCATTTGTCCTCAAATAGGATAAGAAATAGCAAAAAAAAGGTGTCAATTTGACTGTTTCAAAAGTTACATTTTTTGACATCAATATGTTCAGCATGGTTAAATACTAACATTTATTATGTTGAATTTTTTTATCAAGTCATATGAGCATGCATATTCACTACTATATGTTTAGAAGCATTTCATGTGATAACTCATTTTACAACGGATAAAAATTGGAAAAGAAGACATGCATACGTTACCAAGATAGTGTAGAACACTTTTACAGTGACGAATTTTGCAGAAAACAGCCCAAACTCAGTAGATCTGAAGAAGAACTCTCGGATTCTCTGTGTGGCGTAACTTGAAAATGACTTGTGAAAGGGAAATGAGCATCAAATACACCTACGAATAGTCGTAGGTGTATCTACGGCTGCCGCAGGTCCACTTGTGACTATCCTAGGTGGGTCCCACCCCTCCAGCTCGATCCAATTTGAGTCATAAATGAGGTCCCATAATCTAAAAAGTCAAATCAAGAAAAAAGGCGCAACGCGATTAAGCAGAAAAGCCTGAAATCCTAATTTTCAGAGATCAAACTGCGGGTCTACATATCACTCATTGGTATTTGACCAGAGACAGGGTTCACAACACCAATTATCACAGCTGTTGCAAACTATATTTTGCAATACCTCATAAAGGTCTGATGCCATCAACTTGGGGTTGTGATTCCAGTTGCAACAATACCTTTCAAACCTCTCCCCAGCGAAGACTTCATACAAACTCCAGCCGTTGAAACACATTTCAGCGAATGTCAGGTAACCTTGACATTATCAGTCGTTGGCAGTTAAACCCAACGAAGCATTGAAAGTGGTCCGATGATCTTAGCAGTTGAAGCACATTTCAGCGAAGGTCAGGCAACCCTGACATTATCAGCCGTTGGCAGTTAAACTCAACGAAGCATCAGAAGTGGTCTGATGATCTCAGTCATTGAAGCACATTTCAACGAAGGTTAGGCAACCCTGACATTATCAGCCGTTGGCAGTTAAACCCAACGAAGCATCGGAAGTGGTCAGATGATCTCAGCCGTTGAAGCACATTTCAGCAAAGGTCAAGCATCCTTGACATTATCAGTCGTTGGCAATTAAACCCAGCGAAGCATCAGACGTGGTCCGGTGATGGTAGCCGTTGAAGGACATTTCAATGAAGGTCAGGCAGCCCTGACGACACAAATTGTTAGCAGTAACTTCGATAGAGCATTGGAAAAACCTGGCGATACAAACCAAAAAAAACCATCCTCATCGGGGAGGACCAATGATGGAATCTATTATACAAGTCTTCATCAGACAATGCATAATTCCCCAAGAGTAACTTGTACATGAGAAATACATCCTTAGTAGGAAGCATGTACTCAGGATTAAGGACTTTGTTGATAACCCCAATGTCAACATCCTGGAAGTTCCTGGGAGCTTTAGAGTAGATGTCCAAGCAGTTTATCAGGATCATCAGTGACAACTCCAGTCCCCAACAGAAGTCGTGGAAATAAACAGTCATCATATCTCATTGGAAAACGGTATAACAAACCACATTCATCATTGCATTTGCATCATGTTGCATTACATTGCATCATGATTATCTTGTCACATTTCAAGTGTCTAGTATTTTTTATCCTCTCCATGCCATTATATTGCATGAATATGATAAAGAGGGGTATCTGTAGACACTCAAAATTTTGCATTCCTGTTACTAACCTTGTAGGAGAGAAAAATCGTCTTCTAGAGATAACTATGGAAGTCATATCAGCTCAATCCCAGAGACAACCCTAGGATACTGAGTTTTCCATCTTAGAGACAACCCAGAGATACTCAGTTCCAGTCCCGGAGACAACCCCGGGAGATTCAGTTCCAACCTCGGAGAGAACCCCGAGGGATATAGTTCCAGTTCTGGAGATAACCCCGGAGAAGTCAATTTCAACCTCGAAGACAACCCTTAGGCACTCAGTTACAATCCTGGAGAAACCTCGGGAGGTCAGGAACATCTCAGAGACAATCCTGAGGACATTCAGTACTTACAGCAGCCTAATCTTAGAGATAACCTTAAGCAACGACTACTACATCAGCCCAGAGCCAGAGATAACCCTGGTGAGGGGCAAAAGCGTCACCTCGATACTACATTTATTTCGTCTCAAAAACATTTCAACCCACGTTTCATACAGAATTGTCCCACAATAATCATAGCTCAAATCCTTAGTGACTACTACGCAAGACAGTACACCGGATAGAATTTGAAGACTTGAAGATCTGGTCATGGACCCGTCTTCCCGGCTTCGTACAACCTCTTATCCCATGTTATTGTGTAGGTCTCGACAATACAATTTCGAAAAGGTATTACACACCTCAATCGGATGCCCAGATTGAAAGTTATGAAGGTTCAAGCAAACAACGTGTTGCATACGTGCACGTACTTCGAGACGGCAGGGCCCGCAGAACCCGGGGCACCCCGGGCAGCTGCAGGTGGTTCCACGGCTACCGCAGGTAAACCTATGGCTCTCCCCTCTATAAATAGAAGGCTTGGGTAGCCATTTTAAGAAGAAAAAAGGCAAGGAAGCCCTGTCCATTTTACTTTGTACACACTTTAAATTGAGTGCTTTCTTTTTCCAAACACTTGTGAGCTCGTGTTTTGCTACAAATTAAAATTTAACCAGTAGAAAGCGAGTTTTTTAGAAGCTATCTGAAGTCTTCTTGGCAGCCCACTATAAGACATCTTAGATTTTTAAGCCTTTTCTCACTTCCATCCACACATACCTATTCATGTTGAGAGTCGTGTTGTGTGCGTATTCCCGGATCGTCAATCTGTGGCTTTTATTACTTATATTTATATATACTTATATATATATATATATATATATATATATATATATATATATATATAACTGTTTATCAGCCTGCGGGTTAGCTTTGTCTAAATCTGGATATTTCTCCGTTTAACCGGTTCATAGCGATTAAACTGGAACTGATGAAGCTGAAATAGTTTAGATTTATTCAAATCTAGTTCTTGTTTTAGTTTTTGTACATATTGCTTCATCATGTGTGCCTAAGAATCACGTGATCATAGATTCAGTTCCTGAATCTAGATTATGTTCCAGTGATGGAAATTTTCAGCTGCAGCCAGCTTGTAAATTATTCACGGTGTCTGGATTTTCATAGATGGCTCTTATGCCCACAAGAAGTTCGGCCCTGCTATATATCTTATTTTCTCGAAGATGCTTTGCATCTCAAAAATAATTAAAGCAATCAAGCTGAACATTTAATAAAATGGAAGTATCAAATGCCTCAATTACTATTTAGCACAAGGGTTTGAAAAAACCTATTTTACAAAACATCACTACCATATCTCGTTAAAATTGAACTTTTATACAAAAGTTAAACCCTTTGTATATATGTACAAATGAGGCATAGCACTACTTCTAGATAATTGCACATTGACCTACACACACATTTAGATAAAAATTTAGATTGAAAAGTGGCGGTAATCGTGTCACCACGAAAGTCGGGGGGTGCCTAACACCTTCCCTCTGCTTAATCAAGCCCCTAGACCCTAGCGAATTTTAATTTTACAGACCAGTTAAACAGTGTCACATCACTAGGTCTTTGTGCAAACTTTTTCCTTGTTAAGTTGGTGCAACCATTTAAAAATACCAACTGGCGACTATTACAGTCAAATAGTCGACATATACATGTCAGGCCTTTTCAAACTTATTTTTTCAAATAAATCTCACCTAACATGAGAACACCAAAAAAAAAAGAATAGAAAGGGACAAATAAAAATCCCGACGTCGACATGGAGTATTCAAGCATGATTTAAAATGAGTTTTCAAGTAGAGGACTATACTAGCTATATGTAAATGAACTATGTACACTTTAAATTCTGGACTTAAAAATATGCTTATGTGGTTTAGTTATGTGGATATGAAAGCATGATGTATAGTAAGTGAAGTAGTTTTGCATGCTTAATTGGTTAACATAAGATTTTCAAAAAGAAAACTTCAAAATTTGGGAAACTAATTTGGTTGATAACAACCTTGCATGTAACCTTAGATTTTGACTATCATGTTAGGATATGAATACGCACGTAGACATGATTGACATGTATGCCTAGCTAGTCATATGCTTGGTAAACTAGTTGAGTATGGTTTAGAACAAGTCTAAATGTAGTAGAACTATACAACTTAAAATGCATAACTAAGATAACATGAGAATGTTTAGTTGAGACTTATTAACCTCGTTGTATGTATATAATGACTAAACATGAGAGACTTTGTAAATGAACACTTAAAACCTTAATTGGGTGGGAATTGGTAACGAACCATGTTAAGGACAAGATATAGGGTCGAACCTAGCTATAAACATCATGACATGTATGTTCTACAAGTGTCATCATATATGTATGTGGGTGTGCAAGTTTGGCTATGTTTCTATTTCTCAGCTCTAACTTGAACTGGGAGCGGCGCGGCCGCGCCCCTCCCTAGTTCAAATCAAGGACGACCGCGTAACCTTGCAGTGAGGTTTGTTTATTCTATTTGTGATCTGAGATTTGATGCATACTTGTATTGTTATCTTAATCTGTAATACATGTCCAGTACAGTATTCAACGTGTCAATAAGCATGTTAACGATAAAATCATATATTAGATAAGAGTTTATATACTTTCAAACGTTAAGTCAAAAGATGATTACGAACTATGTTAATTGATTTCATAGTGTCTTACAAACTAATTTTTGTTATGTGTATGTAAGGTACGTAATAACGTATGTATGGGATTATACGACTAAATTAGACTCTTATATATGCGTTTAAACTTACATATCAAGTATGAGTATTGAATATACGTAACTAATGAATATCCTATACGCGTAACTATGTTATAATAGGATTTGAAAAGTGTTGATAAGCTATACTTTGGTAAACTATGCGAAAGGCAAGTTTTCTAACTTACACGACTTTGAATATTGTGCAAGTATCTAAACCTTATCTCTTTAATGCAAGTTCCTAACCCTATTCTTTATGGAGCATTACTTAAGCTTGTGTCATTATTGGTCGTACAAGTAAACCATTAAAAGTATGATTCATGTCTTATAATTTAATGCTTCGTAGCTTAAAATAAAGTTGTTTACAATCTTCGAACTTTGATTTCAGGTGTTGAACTTATAATTGTTCTTATATACTTTGAAAAAGTGGTCTATGCCATTTGATTCGGCTAGACCTAAATCATGAATTTGAAAGCTATCCAAGCCAATCGAATTGGTGCGGACTCTTATAATTGACTGAGATGAACAACCCTCCTTGAAGGGGAAATTATATAATTATCGGGAGACCGACGCGTGCACATAAGTATGATTAAATGTTATGCATAACATAGGGTACTTTAAGCTGATCACCTATTGTACTTGTTTTTGTTGGATTATCAGCGTATTACTTTTAATTCTAGTAGAAATTCATAGTCCTTAGTGACTGCTCAGTATTCATTATTTTTTTTAAAATCTCGAAATGATTAAGCGTTGAATCTTATTGATATCTTTTTGTCCTTAGACTATTGTTGAGAACCATCGATACTTCTTGTTATCCTTGAACTATCATTTATTGTTGTACTCTTGAGAATTTAAAACTATATTGAACACCCTTATTGCTATATTATTTGTTGAGCAAATTTGTTGCTCATTCTTGCGTTCCCTAAAAATATTTCAGTTAAGGCAGAGCAAGGCAGACCCTCGGGCACTGATAAGGGAAAAGGCAAAGCTACGGAATAGCTTCATGTTTATTTGGGAATATTATGATAATGTAAAGACATAAATTATGTTATATATTAGTTATGTCTAAGCTATGTTTAAGTATGTTTAAGGTATGTATGAGATGTTTAAGTTACGAAACATTGGGATGTGAATGATTATATTACATAAAAATAATCTATTCTATTATTTTCGTTGCATGAGATGTTATTTAGTCATTAGATATATAGCACCTGGCGAACCAAATTCGAGTCGTGAGTGGTCTGAATTTGGGGGCGTCACAGCGCATCCCCTTGAGAAAGTAGGCAAAGGTGTAGGAGCCCCAATCAAACTCTCTGATACGGTCCACCTCCCGAGTGGCGCTAACTAAAGCGAATGACACCGTCGAAGAGTTATCAGCCAAGAAAAAACCCATGAGGATGATCAGAAATAATCGCTAAAGGATGCGATCTCTAACCCTCCGATCATCAGGTAATGGCTCAATCAGAGCCTCACTCATGGCATCTATACTCAAGGGACTAGAATAGATTGTCCGACCCTTGAGCGACGTAGTCGGGACTCCCAACAAGGATCTGACAGCAGTAGGGGGAAATGTCAGCCACCTAAGGCACTGATTCCCCTGAAAACTCTATCCTAGTGATGAATCGCCAATCCATCAATGTCATCATCACCTCATAATCCAATAAATAAAGAGACTGGGTCTGGTGAAACCAGCGCTCAGATAAAGCCCTGAGATAACCCCAGGGACAACGACGGGGGAGGATAGAAAAGAAAGCCTCAAAGCCCTAAGAATGAACAATCTCTTGGAACTCTGGATGAAGAGTCTGTGGCAGAGAATATATGCTAAACCAGTTCCCCATAGGCAGCATAAAGCCAAGAACATGCATCAAATTGCATATCCAAATCAGAATCTTGCCCCTACAAATGGGAAAAGGAAGATCAATACGGCTATTACCTCATTCGCATGAAGATAGATCGAGAGGTTACAACTCAAATCATCTAGAAGCTCTGAAATCATCACATTTATAGCTTAAAGCTTCCTCTAGGGAACAGAAGAAGAAGGAGCATGATCCGTAATGGGTACATCCTCCTCCTCATCCTCAGCATCCAGTCTCTCAACCAAGATAAGATGAATCACTGACTTAGTCAACCGACGAGGCTATCGGGCTTGGCAAGGCCGAAGAACATCTGAAGCTCTCCTCCTCACACCTGAAGAGGTCCTACGGGAGCTACTCGGCTGGTCTGGATCCATATATCTGGACAAAAGTCTCCAAATCACCTCAGAAAGGTTGTGATAAATTCTAACCTGGAGCTCATTAAATTCAGTTCATAGCTATATGCATGCATGCATTACTTTAACATACATCTGCAGTAGAGTTAAAAATGCATGATCATTCAATGCCTAGACTCGTGAAATTTTTTTTCCAGAGTCTGCTTTGTAAAGAGGACTATCCAAATGCACGTATGCATGACTAGCTGGCCATTCAGTAGCACACCAACTCTAAGTTATAAACATCCTATATGCATGAGAAAATATCAAAGTCATATCCTTAAGGGTAGCCTAATTACCAAGATTACCTTGCTTCAAAACCTTTGCTCGTTTGTCCTCAAATAGGATAAAAAAATATCAGAAAAGGGTGCCAATTGACTATTTCAAAAGTCAAATTTTTTTCACATCAATACATTCAACATGGTAAAATACTAACATTTACTGCGTTGAATAATTTTTATCAAGTCATATGAGCATGCATATTCACTACTATGTATTTTGAAGCATTCTGTATGATATCTCACTTTCCAACGGTCAAAATTGGAAAAGAAAACATGTAAACGTTACCAAGATAGTGCAGAACGATTGTACGGTGACAGATTTTGCAGAAAGCAGCTCGAACTCAGTAGATCTAAAGAAGAAATTTCATATTCTCTATGTGGCTTTGTAACACCCCATATCAATACTCCCATGGTATCCGATCTGGTGTTTACAACTAATCAATTAATATAGCGCATTTAAATCTATACACCCATGGTATCTGATTCTATGATTATATCTAATCGAACTACTATACAAATATCACAAGATACAATTCCCATAATTCCAAGATTCACAGTATCCCATAAAAGATAACAATTCCCTAGAGAACTATTATTGTGTTTGGATACCATCACTTGGATGTATAGACTGTATCTACGAATAGTATCTATCTATCTGAAATTTTGAGTGCTAGTAATAACATGAACATTCCATATTACCAATACCCTCACTTTAATGTATAGTCTATATCACGCAGATTACACTATCATATAGATAAACAACGGGCGACTCTTACAGTCAAATCGTCGATATACAGAAGTCGGACCTTTTCAAATTTATTTTTTAAAACAAATCTCACCTAACATGAGAACACCAAAAGACAATAACAGAAAGGGACAAATAAAAATCTCGACGTCGGCAGTGATTATGTGGCAAATTGATTTAATAAGTTGATATTAGCTTTAATTTAATTAAATTTGAATATGGGAATTTAATTAAATAAATGTGACAATAAATTATATTATAAATGAGTTATTAAAATAAATTAAAAAAATTTTAATTTAGTTTTGTCAAACAAGACTTAAAGAATGTTAAGTCTTTGATTTAAATAGGTTTTACCAAATAAGGCTTAAGGAATGTTAAGTCTTTATTTTTAAAAGTATTTTGCCAAACAAGGCCTTATGGCTTTTGAATTTAAAATTTAAAAAAACTAATACATAATAAGTAGAGTTATTATTATGTCAGTTTTTTATACGTTTTTATTTTATACGTTGCGTCTGATTATTTTTATGTTAAGTGTATTAGCTTAAGCCTAAGACTAAAGAAGAAAATAGAGAAAAAGAGAAAGAAGAAAACAAAGAGAAAAAGAAGAGATAAAAGAGATAAAAGAGAGAAGAACGAAGAAAAGTGTGGTGGTTTTGAGAGCCGAGAAGGGGGGAAAGGTTAATTTCATCTTCTAACTAACCTAAACAAGAAAGCAAAGGTATAATCCCATCTCCTAAAGTTTTGTTTTTATTTATCAAAAGTTTTTTGTAATTGATAATTTTTGAATAATTATTGAAAGTATGAGTTTATATGTGTTAATGGATGATTATAAACTGTTTTATATCATTCATTCATGAGTTAGAATAATCAATTTCATGGAAATATGTTTAGTGTTGAAGAACTTGAATTACAGTGGTATATATATATATATATATATATATATATATATATATATATATATATATATATATGATATGGCTTATTTTAGAATTAGAATTGATGCTTAATTTATGTAATAAATTATTAATTGTGTGTTGATTGTGAAAATACATGAAGAAACAAAAATAATATGAGTTAAACTAACTGTTTTGGTTGAAAAACGAATTCACAGTGATGAATTTTGCTATGAATGTCAAAAGGTAAAGAAATAATAAAAATATTGAAATTAAAGTTTGTAATTCTGATGTTTATGTTGTTAAAAACATGTTGAAAATCTTAAGTTATGTTTCTGTGAAGTTTATGTAATTTATGTGAGAAATTGGTTGTTAGAAAGCTTGTACGCCAATTTGGCTTTATTTTGTGTTCTTCGCGAACACTGTCTGCCTGGAATTGTGTTGTGGCGCTGCAGTGCCGGCCCATAGCACAATTTTAGCGCTACAGTGCCATCTCAGAGCTACAGCGGTGCAGCATCGGTCCTCAGTACAAATTGCGGCACTACAACGCCAGTTAGCAGTTTGGCCCAGAAAATTTATTTTAATTATACAATTCTTTAATTGTTGATAAAGTGTAGTGCTATGACTATTAAAATATGAGTTATCATATTATAATGTTGCTATATTACCAAATATGAAAAATATTATTAAGTAATTAGTGAAATATATGATAACTGAAGAGTTGTGTTATTACATTAAAAGTGTGGCTTACCATGTGGATAAACCTATGACTATATGTTGTATATGAAGTAGATAGTTAATTATGTACTGAGAACATGTAGTAACTAATTATGTCATGATGACATGTGTATAGGATATTGAGAATCAAGTTATACTGTTTAGCTTACACGCAAGGCAAGTCTTCTTTACTCTATCTTGTTTACAATTGAGCAAGTTTCCGAATTCTACTCTCTATTTGAGTTTATCCTATCTTACTTACTTTACTCAAGTTCGTAAACCTTATTGTTTACAATTGAGCAAGTTCCCTATCTTGTTTATAATTGAGTAAATTCCTAATCCTCCATATATAAATTGATTTATGTCCATGCAAGTTCTTTAACGTAACTCTTACTTCGAGAAGGTTTTTTTTATCTTTAACTTGTTTCTTATTATGCAAATTCCTAAATTCTATTATCCTTATGTTGAGCAAGTTTTATTCCTCAAATTGTTATTAATTATGCAAGTTCATTAATTCAATTCTTTTATTAAGCAAGATTATAGCCTTAGCTTATTGTTGTTCAAGCAAGGTTTGTTATGATATCCAATGCCTATGCTTTCTAGTTCATTTCTAAAGCATGATTTCAATGTATAATGTTGATTCACTTATGATTCATTCCTATTCCATATCATATTGTTATCGAACACTTGAAATGATATCAAACTTTGTTGATTTAACTAATCCTTAGTTGATGTTCGTTGAACTCTAAATTACCTTTGAAACCTATACAAACCAAACTTCCTTTAGTGCGAACTCGTATGTTAAAAACTAAGATGAACAACCCTATTATAGGAGATTTATTATGCGTAAGCGTTTAGATGTTTATTACCCTGAGTACGGGGAGTCCATATAGTCTTATGATTGTTTAGGTTTAAGTTGAAAGAATACTTATAACCTTGGACATAGTTCATGGTCTTGTGACCCTCAAATAAATTTCAGGTTCTGATTTGAGTTCTTAATTATCAATGATAAAGAATGTTATTCAATTCTATTGAGCTTATTCATTGGCAGTTATTATGTTGTTATTATTCATTACCATTTTAAGTGAGCATTTGTTTTGCTCACTCTTGCATATATAACCATTGCAGCTAAAGTTGATAAAGTTGATGAACCTACCACTAGCAAAGGGAAAGGAAAGATGAACAAGTATTGAAGACTTGTAAATCTAGTGACTTTTATATTGTCAGACTTTGGTTTAATTATGTGATGTAATTATTTAATTTTTCGCATTGGATGAATGTTAATGGTTAGATGACCTGGGATCTTATTGGATTTAATGATGTAACCCTTTAATGGGAAATTTTTATTGTTTAAATTTTATTAAATTTGGGTAGTTAAAAATGTATGTTTGGACAGTGAACACCAAATCATGTGGGAATGAAGTACCCAATTTGGGGGTTTTAAAGTTAACATCACCAGTGGTCATAATCATGTCAAACACCAATCCATCTTTGCAATACGGGTCAAAGAGAACTTTCACCACAAGCCTTTGTATGTATCATTAAAGGTCATGATTATACCAATACACAATTCCTGGTCATAATCATACCAATTAACAGTCTATATATGCATTAAGGGCCAAATAGAACTTTCACCACAATATAAGCATGATGATGATGACAATGATATAAAGGATGAATAAAAGTGAGATCAAGGATAAATATTAGAAATTTATAATTTAATTTATCTAGAGTTCAAGAATGTCCAAATTGTCAACATGATAACCAATTATGGAGTAAAATCCAAGAATGATATTTAAGATTCATATTTCAAAGATAATTTGGACAAAGAAAAATAATTAGTTTCGTCGTGAATAGTGATCCGACATGAATAGTACCCCAGATAAATAGTACCCCAGATGAATAGTACTTCAGCATAAATAGTACTCTCGATGAATAGTGTGACACCCCAAATCTGAATACTTCATTCCCACAAGATTTGGTGTTCACTGTCCAATCATTCATTTCTAACTACCCAAATAAAATAAAATTTAAATAATAAATCTTCCCATTTAAGGGTTACATAATTAAAATCCAATGAATCTCCCAGGTTATCTAACCTTTAAAACATTCATCAATTGCGGAAAAGTAAATAATTACATCACATAATTAAACCAAGTCTTAAAATATAAATGTCAATAGATTTACAAGTCTTCAACACTTGTTCATCTTTCATTTCCCTTTGCTAGTGGTTGGCTCATCAACCTTCTAAACTTTAGCTGCAATGGTTATATATATGCAAGAGTGAGTAAAATAAATGCTCACTTGAAAGAATACAATGACTGGCAATGAATAAACTCATTTAAATTGAATAATATATCTTAACATCGATAATCAATAACTGATACTGGAAATTATCTGAGGGTCACAAGACCATGAACTATGTCCAAGGTTATAAGTATTTAATTCAACTTAAACCTAAATAGCCATTAGACTGTAGGAACTCCACGTACTTAGGGTGATAAGCCCTTCGTACCATATATTGTGCATAAACATCTAATCGCTTTCGCGTAAATAATCCCCTATAATAGGGTTGTTCATCTCAATTTTAATATACGAGTCCGCACCAAAGTAAGTTTGGTTTGGATAAACTTCAAGGGTTATTTAGAGTTCAACGAACATCAACTAAGGATTACTTGAATCAAAAGTTCAATGACAATGTGAGGGTTTAACAACGACATGTTATAGAGTAATTATGAACTATAAATGAATAGTATGATACATCAAAGTCATTCTTTAAGAATAACTTTCAAAGCAGGAAAAATATGTATTGAACCTAGCTTGAACAACAATGATAAGCTAAGGTTACATAAGGAAACATAATTAAGAACTATGCTTGATAGAATTCAAGAACTTGCATAATGTTATAAAGAAGACAGATAACAACTTGTATATTTATAAACAATAGGATAAGCTCAAAATAAAGATTAGGTTTAAGAAACTTGCACAACAAAAGTAAACAAGATAGGATAAAGATCTTGCTTTACATAAAGAAAAAGGGTTTAGGAACTTGCGTAATAATAACAACTTAACTGCTTAATAAGAGGTTAGAGATAGAGAACTTGCCTCGTGCGTAGGTTAAATGATCACTACTCACGTTCATCACAAGTCCTACACATACCATATGTATTGACAACACTCATTAGTTATACTAATATTAACTTCATAAGTTTAGTTCCCCCTTTTAGTATAGCTCGTTAACTTAGTTTAAGTTTTTGTTTACTACCATAAATCACATATTACAAGACTAAAGTCTCGAATCTTAAGTTTAAACAACATCACATCTTTTCATGAGCATCACATTTTAGCTCTTTTACAGTTTATCAAATTATCATTCCATGTCAACATATGAATGTTAATAACCTGATATAACATCTTCTTACACGTCCAACACATTATCATGTTCCTTAGATTAGGTTAAATTAACACCCAAAGGATTGCACTAGCATACGTGCATCCTGACGCTCTCTAAGTGCACATCAGTCCTAAAAATGGCAATTTTTACCCTTACTAACGACATCAAATTGAAAAACTTAACGAACAAAAGTTGTAGGTCTACTCGTTCTCGTTCCGGATCATCTTGAATCGTATCAATCAGAGTTCTTATGAAAACGTTATGCCTATTGTAGTAAAACATGTCCGGTCATATTTTTTTAACATTTGGTAAGTCTGCTTACCCTTTGCCGGGGCTGGGGGTTTTGAGCTACAAAAGCCCATCGAGGTGGCATAAAATACACTAGAAACGCTCGCCGGGGTGGGGAGTACTCAGTATCAGTTTCTGCAGTTTGCGAACGAACACAACAAAAAGCCAAATTACACATAAAAGCTCTTTTCTAACAACCATTCCAACTTACCCAAGTTGTAATAAGTTTACATAAACATAAACTAATGTTTCTATCATGTTTCTAACCATATAAACAACATAAATATCAAAATTACAATTTCTAAATTCACTATTTTTACTATTTCTTCACTTTTATACATTCTTAACGAAACAAACTACTGTGAACTCATTTTACAACCAAAACAATCCGTTTAAATCATATTGTTTTCGTTTCTTCATGTATTTTCACAATTAAGAAACAGTATACAATTTAACATATGAATTGAACATCAATTTTAATTCTAAATTTGGCCATA
Source organism: Panax notoginseng (assembly GCA_016801055.1). NCBI lineage: Eukaryota > Viridiplantae > Streptophyta > Magnoliopsida > Apiales > Araliaceae > Panax > Panax notoginseng. The sequence goes on from CM029012.1 coordinate 42,039,772, forward strand.
TCATATGTATATATCACTGTAATTCAAGTTCTTCAATACTAAACATATTTCTACGAATTTGATTACTCTACATCATGAATACATAATATAAAACATGTTATCAGCACTCATTAACCTATATAACACCATGTTTTCAACAATTATACTCAAAACTAATTAACTGAGAATTTAGAACAAAAGGGTTAAATTACTACCTCAAATTTCTTGTTTGAGCAACACAGATGGTAGCAACCTCCTTTGATTTTCTCAAACTCACAAAACTCTTTTCTTCTTCCTTCTCTCTTTTCTCTCTATTTTTTTCTTCTCTGCTTTTTCCCTCTTTTCTCTCTTAGCTTTTCGCAATAAAAAGCTGATATAACCTAACTAATACATATTATTACGTAAAAGAAAAACGGACAAGTATATAATACTCTTAATTAATAACATATCAGTTATTTATTTTTTTTATTTTTTTAAAAATCAAAAGCCACTAGGGCTTGTTTGGCAAAACAAAATTAAAAAAAATAAGGATTCACAAGCACTTAAGCCTTGTTTGGTAAAACCCATTTTAAAACTCCTTTTAACTTATTTTAATAACTCAATTACAATATAGCTTATTGTCACACTTTATTTAATTAAATTTTCATATTCCAATTTAATTAAACTAAAGTTAATAACAACTTATTAAATCAATTTGCCACATAATTACATTGCCACAAAATTATAATTTCCTTATAATTTTATTTAAAAAATTAGTACATTACTTTCATTACTAAATTAAATTAAAATAATATTATAACAATTCATTTAATCCTTATCAACTCTCTAATTTAATTATTAAATTAAATTAGAATATTACCACATAATAATTAATTCATCACTCTTTTATTTTAATTAACTTCAAAATACCAAATTACCAATTATCAACTTAATTAACATATAACCTTAATTAAGTTAATTCCCAACAACTCATAAATTATTTATTTAACTAATAAACAATCAAATTAAACAAATATTTATTTAACAATAAACACATCAACTAAAATATTTATTTAATTCAATAAATATTTAAAATTATAATTAAAATTTTGGATTGTTACAAATAGTACCCCAAAATGAAAAGATTAAAATTTAATAAGAAAGTTCAGACCGATATTCCAGTGAAATGATATTTGATGAAGTGCAAACCTCAAGTAATTTCTAATCATTTCAGAAATTATAGAAGCAATACTTACCATAGTAAGTTTAAATTTAGGAATATGAAATAAAATAATATCACTTACATAATATGGAGTATGAAAGAAAATGATATCTCTTACAAGTATTGAAAGAAAATAATATCATTTACCTTAGTAGGAGACTCAATCTGACTGAGCGAAGATATTCATGAGGAAATCTTACACTATTAGTTACACTCAAAGTATTCTTATACTAGAAAGAAATATGCACAATATTATAGAAGAAGAATTCTCTGATTTTGGTGTGATTTTTATTTCTTAACTAAACAACCTATTTATAGGATAATGGTATGGCACTATTTAAAATTTTCACGGGTGAACAAAAACGAATTCAAGGACGAATTCTATGACGCCCCCAAAATAGGTATGCATAACTCATTCTGAGTCGCCAAATACATGGTACAGAATTTAAATACAAACTTTATTTATACAATACGACAAAACGTAGCTGAGAGTTTTAACACGAATATTGTCTCGTAGACAATATTCAAACTTAAATGGAGTCCTCATTACATTTATATATTATCATACTGTTTCATACAATAGTGAGGACTACTATAGCCACCATCTTGGACCATCACTCTATTTTCCGACTAGTCCCGGCTATGTTCTCATTTCCTGAAGAGAAGAATGAAAGTAAAGGGTGAGCACAACTAGCCCAGTAAAGAATATTATGACTAAGATAATACAAAATAAATTATCGTTAGCCTTCAACAGTGTAAAACTGATAGAATACAATAGACAACAAGTTTGACTACAGCGGAACAAGCAATCCATTAGAAGAGTCAAGTAAAGCATAATATCTACTATCTTCTATGATTTAAAATTTATCATCAATATTTATTGTTGTAACACAGCTCAATAAATAATTCACATCACGGAATTATCCATGCACTATGGGCCAAGGATATTCATTAGTATCACATCCACGAATTATCCATGCACTACAGGCCAAGGATATTTTTTATTATCACCAATGGTTATGATCAAGCCAACAGCTGTCCATTAATGCACTATGGGCCAATGAGGACTTTTACCACATCATTTGTAACATTTCAGGTCATGATTATACTAATATATAATTCCTGGTCATAATCATACCAATCAACAGTCCATCTATGCACTACGAGCCAAAGATGACTTTATCACAATATAAGCATAAGGATGATGACAATGATATAAAAATTCAATTAAGTGAAAGCAAGGATAAATTTTAAAATTTTATAATTCAATTTATCCACAGTTCAAGAATGTCCAAATTGTCAACATGATAACTGCTTTGTGGAGTAAAATTAAAGAATAATATTCATGTATCAAAAATAATTTGGACAGAAAAAAATCAATTTTTATCGTGAATAGTACCCCGGGTGAATAGTACCTGAGTGAATAGTACTTCGTGAATAGTATCCCGGCATGAAAAGATTAAAATTTAACAAGAATGTTCAGAAAAATATCCTTGTAAAACTATACTAGATGAAGCGCAAATTTCAAGGATATTCTACTAATTTCAAGGAGTACAGAAGCAATACTTATCAACATAAGTGTAGAATTAGAAATATGAAACGAAATAATATTACTTACATACTACAGAGTATGGAAAAAAATATTATTTCTTACTGAACAAAATAATATCCCTTACCTAAAAAAGGATAGTACTTCTGAATGGTATAGCGGGGATATTCTTGAAGAAAATTTGTATTGTTTTCTACACTCAAAGCTTCTTTAAACTCAAAAGAAATACGCTCAATATTATAGAAGAAGAATTCTCTGATTCTGGTATGATTTTTATTTCTAAACTAAGCATCCTATTTATAGAAGAATGGTAGGATACTATTTGAATTTAGAAAATCACAGGTGTACAGTAAAGGATTCATGGACGAATTCTAAAAAAAAATATTTTACTATGTTGCACTATGCAGCACTATGAAAATACTATGCAGTCGTTCCGATTACTAAGGTACAACAGACTGATCATCTAAAGTACCTGCATCGATAGTTTACCTTCTTTGTGATTGTAAACATACCAAATATAAAATATTTCAGAGGTACAGTACCTTTCTTTAGTAATTGAAAGATGTAGCAGGTAGAAATACCCCTAAACCTCAAAGTTCATGGTTTTTATAATCCCTCAGACAGATATGAAAATTTTTAAACTCTTTAGAGTAATGCTGTGGTAGTATGTGATGATGGGTATGAAACTCGTTGCGTACGAGTAGAATCTGAGATGATTGAATAAAGGTTATTATGACAACCTAGTTTTGGTAAATGTTTAGAATATGTAAACTCCTAATGAGTAGTTATGGTGAAATGTGATAATAGATGAGAAATCCTCAAAGGAGGAAATTGTAAAGGTTAAGTTAAAAACCTAGTTTTGATCAAGAGAATAAGCAGAGATTAGTATGCTTTAATTTCGGGGACGAAATTCTTAGAAGAAGGGGTGAATGTTGTGACGCCCCCAAAATTAGGTATACATCACCCATCTTAGGTCGTCAGATACATAGTATAGAATACAAATACAACTTACTAATACAACTGTCGTGTACAATACGACAAAACATAAACTGTGAGTTTGAATACAAATATTATCTTTTAGAGAGTATTCATACTCAAAAGGAGTCCTCATTACATTTATTAACATACTATTACATAGAATAGTGAGGACTACTAACTAATACTATCATTCGGACCATCACTCCGTTCCCCGACTTGCCCCAGCTACGTTCTCATTTCCTGAAGAGAACAGTGAAAGAAAGGGTGAGCTCAACTAGCCCAGTAAGAAATATTATAACTAAGATAATGCAAAATAAATTATCATTAGCCTTCAACAATGTTAAACTGATAAAATATAATAGACATCAAGTTTAACTGCAGCGGAACAAGAAATCCATTAAAAGAGTCAAGTAGAAAATAAACTCTACTATCTTTTATGATTTAAAAGATTTTTCAACATTGTGATCGCTGGGACTTAGCTTAATAAAATAATTCACATCATCGAATCACCCCTGCACTACGGCCAAGGATATTCGTGTATTCATTAATGGTCATAATCATGCCAACAACTGTCCATCAATGCACTACGGGCCAATGAGGACTTTTACCACATCATTTGTAACATTACGGTCATGATTATACTGAATAATCCCTGGTCATAATCATACCAAGTCCATCTATGCACTACAGGCCACAGATGACTTTCAATATTTTATAAACATGAGGATGATGATAATGATATAAGAATTTAATAAAACAAGTTCAAGAATTAATTTATCCAAGAATTAACAATGTCCAAATTGTCAACATGAAACTGTTTTGTGGAGTAAAATTCAAGAATGCTTAGAAGAATATTTTCATGAAAAGATACTGGATGAACCGCAATTATCAAGGATATTTCACTAATTTCATGGAGTATAGAAGTTAAAACTTAACCAACTGAGTATAATAAAGAATGGAATAACAAAAGAAATCACCCGACATGCGATAGACCGCACAGACAGGTTATTCCAACATAATAATAAATAATGGAACCAGGTCTGGCGTAAACGCACAGACAGGATATTCTGACAGACTAATAAATAATGGAACCAGATTCGGTGTAAAACACACAGACAGGATGTTCTAACAGAATAATAACAAGACGGAACCAGGTCCGGTGTAAAACACACAGACAGGATGTTCTAACAGAATAATAATAAAAACGGAACCAGGTCCGGTGTAAAACACACAGACATGATGTTCCAACAGAATAGCAGAAGAATGTCACCAAGTATAGGGTAGACTGCGTATACAGGTTATTCCAACAGAATAATAAAAATGAAATAACAACAGTTCTCTTCATGAATAAGAAAGAATAACACCCCTTACCGTTTTAAAGAAGAGCTGAAATAAGGAAGTAGTTAAGTAGTAGAATACTCTTCTTCTCTCTCTCTCTCTCTATAGTTTCTCTCTATAGTTTATCTCTATAGAGTTCAGTGAATTCGTAAGAAATAATGAAGGAATGAGCTGCTATTTATAGAAAAATAGAATGCATAGTAACTAATCCATGAACGGTCCAGATTGATTACTTTAATCTGACGGTCCATATTTAAAGAAAAATCTTTTAAATAAAATATAATAAATTCTATTTATAGAATAACTTTAATAAAGTATTTTGTTTTATATAAAAAGATGTTTCTGTTTTATTACGTTAATAATACGAATAAAACAAAACGTCATTATCGCTAAATAATTCATATTATTAACTGACAATAATTGAATCAAACTGAGTGACTTCTCACATAAGCATTAATAATCAATACTGTGTGCTACTATGCAACCACACGTATTACTGTACTTTTACTACCGAGTAGTTCAACAGTATCAATGGTAAAACTTCCGCCGTTATTTTTAATAAAATATTTTTGTCGTTTTCTCAATCCGACAATAATTCTGTTGTGGGGTCCACTAATGATTGTGCCGTTGTACGAATATTCCCTGTTAAAATGAATATTCCCCGACCAATCGAATATTATATAACAACTTGCGTACTTTGCAAAATTTATAAATATTACCCACAACTATAACATAAATTAACTCCATAATATTCAAAAATGATATTTATAGAAAATTCATCTTTATTTATAAAAGTTGGGGTCTTACAACCTTCCCTTCTTATGAAATTTCGCCCTCAAAATTAGGGTACGTACCTAGTATGTCGAAGAGGTAAGGATACCTTGATTTCATTTCAGATTTTAACTCCCAAGTCATTTCCTCAACATCATGGTTTCTCCATAAAATGTTGACTTGAGGTATAACCTTGGAGCGTAGAATATGTTCCTTCTTATCCAAGATTTGAACAGGAACTTCTTCATACGTCAAATCTTCTGCTATTTCGTCTGGTTCTAACTCAATAATGTGGTTCGGGTCTTCCACATATTTGCGTAACATGGATATGTGAAAAACGTTATGAACACGAGACATACATGGCGGTAAAGCGAGTCTATAAGCCACAGTTCCTACTCGATCGAGGATTAAAAATGGACCGATGAATCGAGGATTGAGCTTTCCTCTTTTTCCAAATCTCGTAACTCCTTTCCATGGAGCAACACGTAAGAACACATGATCTCCTACATCAAATTCCACGTCCTTTCGATGAAGATCAGCATAACTCTTTTGTCAATCTTGTGAGGTTTTTATACGTTATCGGATCGTTTGAATCTTTTCTGTAGTCATACGTACCAACTCCGGTCCCAACAACGTTGCTTCACCCACCTCATCCCAGCATACTGGAGAACGACATTTTCTTCCATACAATGCTTCGAATGGAGCCATGCCAATACTTGCTTGATAACTGTTGTTGTAGGAAAACTCCACCAATGGTAAGAACTTGTCCCAACTTCCCTTGAAGTCAAAGACACAGAGTCTTAATAAATCTTCTAGAGTTTGAATAGTCCTCTCTGATTGTCCGTCCGTCTGAGGATGATATGCCAAACTAAATCGTAAATCTGTGCCCATAGCTTTTTGTAAACTAACCCAAAATCGTGAAGTGAATCTTGGGTCTCGATCAGAAACTATGGATACTGGCATACCATGCAGTCTTACAATCTCGTTTATGTACATACGAGCAAGACGTTCAAGTGTATAAGTTTCTCGTATCAGTAAGAAATGAGCAGACTTGGTCAATCTATCAACAATGACCCAAATAGCATCTATACCTTGAGAAACCTTAGGAAGACCGGTAACGAAATCCATGGTAATGTGCTCCCACTTCCATTCTGGAATTTCAAGTGGTTGCAATGGACCTTTTGGTACTTGATGCTCCGCTTTGACTCGTTGACAAATTAGAAACCTTGAGATAAACAACGCTATCTCTCTCTTCATATTGCTCCACCAAAATGTATGACGAAGATCATGATACATTTTGGTACTTCCAGGATGGATTGTAAACGGTGTGTTGTGTGCCTCCATCATGATTTTATACTTTAAATCAGGGTTGTTAGGAACACAAAGTCTAGAGTTGACTCGAAGTATTCCTTCTTCATCGATTCTTGCTTCCGGTATAGCACCTTCTTGCACTTTCTTCCTCATACGCATCAGCTCTAGGTCTGTAGCTTGAGCAGCTTTAACCTTATCGATTAAAGTTGGTTCTACTCGTATATTCGACATCATCACATGGGTCCCTGAAGTCTTTAACTCTATCTCCATCCTTTTCAAGTCACACAAAATGGGCCTTTGCGTTGTTAATATTGCACTTGTACCCGCATATGATCTTCTACTCAATGAGTCAGCTACCACGTTCGCTTTTTCAGGATGGTATTGAATGGTATGATCATAATCTTTCAACAGTTCAAGCCAACGTCGTTGTCGCATGTTGAGTTCCTTTTGAGTGAAGAAATATTTGAGGCTTTTATGATCCGTAAAGATCTCCACCTTCTCCCCATACAAGTAATGCCTCCAAATTTTAAGTGCAAAGACAACAGCTGCCAACTCTAGATCATGAGTAGGATAATTCCTCTCATATTCCTTGAGTTGTCTTGATGCATAGGCTATGACTTTTCCATGTTGCATAAGAACGCATCCCAACCCTTTGCTCGAAGCATCACTGTAGATAACAAATCCCTCCGAGCCAGATGGTATTGTTAGAACAGGTGCTGAAATGAGTCTCCTCTTGAGTTCTTGAAAACTCTGCTCACATTCTTCGCTCCAATCGAACTTTGTATCTTTCCGAGTCAGCTGAGTTAATGGAGTAGCGATTCGAGAAAATCCTTCCACGAATCTCCTATAATAACCAGCTAAACCGAGAAAGCTACGTACTTCGGTTACTGATTTAGGTTTCTCCCAGCTTTAAATTGCTTCAATCTTTGCCGGGTCAACAGATATTCCACGACTTGATACTACGTGCCCAAAGAATGCTACCTCTTCCAGCCAGAACTCGCATTTCTTCAACTTGGCATAAAGTTTGTATTCACGAAGCTTTTGGAGTACCAGCCTCAAGTGTTGCTCATGATCTTCACGGCTTTTGGAATAAATAAGGATGTCATTGATAAAGACGACCACAAAGTGATCCAAATATTCCTTGAATACCCTGTTCATCATATCTATGAAGGCAGCAGGAGCATTAGTCAATCCAAAAGATATAACTAAGAATTTATAATGCCCATACTGAGTTCTGAAGGTAGTCTTTGGAATATCCTCAGTTCTAACCTTCAGCTGATGATATCCAGAACGAAGATCGATCTTTGAAAAGAATTGTGCTCCTTGCAACTGGTCAAACAGGTCATCAATACGTGGCAATGGGTACCTATTTTTGATGGTGACATGATTCAACTCCCGATAATCAATACAAAGTCACATACTCCCATCTTTCTTCTTCACGAACAGAATAGGAGCACCCCAAGGAGAAGTACTAGGACAAATAAAACCAATGTAAAACAATTCCTGCAGTTGGGTCTTTAACTCCTGAAGTTCAGTAGGAGCCATTCGATATGGGGCTTTGGAAATGGGTTTTGTACCGGGTTCAAGGTCGATACAAAATTTAATTTCACGCTTTAGGGGTAAGCCAAGAAGTTCTTCGGGAAATACGTCAGGAAATTTATTAACAACAAAAATATAATTCAAAGCTGACGTATTTTTGTTTAGATCTGTGATATGAGCTAAGAAAGCTTGACATCCATTTTTTAATAAACGAATAGCTTTATGGCTTGAGATGACAGCGATTGATTTTAATGGTTTGGTTGCTTGAATTCGTATAATAGGTCGATTAGGAATATGAAAGCTAACAACCTTACGAAAATAATCAATTTTTGCATGATGAGTAGTTAACCAATCAATCCCTAGAATCACGTCAAATGTAAGTATTTTTAATGAAATCAGATTGACAGGTAATGTGTGGGTACCAACTTGAACCAAACAAGACTTATAAACCGTGGATGTAATGAAGGTTTCTCCCAATGGAGTTTCAACAGCTAAGTCAAAGTCTAATTTCCCCAGAATCAAACTTAATCGATGAGCGCAAGTAGGAGAAATAAAAGAATGGGTAGAACCAGTATCAAATAAAGTATAAACTTCGTTAGAGTTTATGATAAGCTTACCCGTGATGACCTCATTCGGGTTCCTTGCTTTCTGGGAGTTCACAACAAACGCTCTCCCTTGCACAATCGGTTTTGACTTTTCTGGGACGGCCTTTGGTGCCTCCATCCTAGCTGAATTTGTCTTCGGTAAACGACAAAATCGGGCTAAATGACCTTCTCTTCCACAATTATAACATACTTTGGACGGCATCATATAGTTGGGACTGATGTGCCCCTCCCCTCCGCATTTGAAACATATGATAGGTGGTCGTTCTCCTTCCTTAACGACAAGTGCTGGTGCTGACGTCTTTCCATCATTGTTGAATCTCCTCTTCTTGAAATGTCCATTCTTATTATTTTGGCCCTGATTACCACCGAAGTGGTTACCATTTCTGGCCTGTTGATTCCCTCCACGTTTGTTGTCACCGCTTCGATGACTTCTCTCACTAGTATTATCATTTTGTCAGCTGCTCTCTTTTGGTTGCGTTGTCTCGTTATCGCGCTCCACCAACTGAGCCCTATTTACAACATCTGAATACAAACACAGTTTATAAGAAACAAGATGTTGACGTATCTCCGGCTTCAAACCTCTTAAAAACATCCGCATCATTCTTTCTTCATTATCCACCAGGTGGGACGCAAACCGGGATAACTCCACAAATTTTGCCTAGTACTGCGACACGGTCATATTATGCTGCTCCAATTTGATGAAGTCCACCTCCTTCATGTGACGAATACTCTCGGGAAAGTATTTGTCGTTAAACAGCTCTTGGAACTTCTCCCAGGATATCTTCAGTGCGGCAGGTTGAGTACGCTTTATTGATTTCCACCAGTAATCTGCCTCTCCTCGCAACATAAAGGCGGCAAAGGGAACCTTTTGCTCCTCGGAGCAACCCAAGACATTAAATATCTTGGTGATCTGCTTTATCCATGTTTCAGCTACAAATGTCTTGGATTGCTCCGAGGAGCAAAAGGTTCCCTTTGTCGCCTTTATGTTGCGAGGAGAGGCAGATTACTGGTGGAAATCGATAAAGCGTACTCAACCTGCCGCACTGAAGATATCCTGGGAGAAGTTCCAAGAGCTGTTTAACGACAAATACTTTCCCGAGAGTATTCGTCACATGAAGGAGGTGGAGTTTATCAAATTGGAGCAGAATAATATGACCGTGTCGCAGTACGAGGCAAAATTTGTGGAGTTATCCCGGTTTGCGTCCCACCTGGTGGATAATGAAGAAAGAATGACGCGGATGTTTTTAAGAGGTTTGAAGCCGGAGATACGTCAACATCTTGTTTCTCATAAACTTTGTTTATATTCAGATGTTGTAAATAGGGCTCAGTTGGTGGAGCGCGATAACGAGACAACGTAACCAAAAGGGAGCAGCCAAAAAAATGATAATACCAGTGAGAGCAGTCATCGAAGCGGTGACAACAAGCGTGGAGGGAATCAACAGGCCAGAAATGGTAACCACTTCGGTGGTAATCAGGGCCAAAACAATAAGAATGGACATTTCAAGAAGAGGAGATTCAACAATGATGGAAAGACGTCAGCACCAGCACCTGTCGTTAAGGAAGGAGAACGACCACCTATCATATGTTTCAAATGCGTAGGGGAGGGGCACATCAGTCCAAACTGCGCGATGCCATCCAAAGCATGCTATAATTGTGGGAAAGAATGTCATTTAGCCTGATTTTGTCGTTTACCGAAGACAAATTCAGCTAGGAGGAGGCACCAAAGGTCGTCCCAGAAAAGTCAAAACCGGTTGTGCAAGGGAGAGCGTTTGTTGTGAACTCCCAGAAAGCAAGGAACCCGAATGAGGTCATCACGGGTAAGCTTATCATAAACTCTAACGAAGTTTATACTTTATTTGATACTGGTTCTACCCATTCTTTTATTTCTCCTACTTGCGCTCATCGATTAAATTTGATTCCGGGGAAATTAGACTTTGATTTAGCTGTTGAAACTCCATTGGGAGAAACCTTCATTACATCCACGGTTTATAAGTCTTGTTTGGTTCAAGTTGGTACCCACACATTACCTGTCGATCTGATTTCATTAAAAATACTTGCATTTGACGTGATTCTAGGGATTGATTGGTTAATTACTCATTATGCAAAAATTGATTATTTTCGTAAGGTTGTTAGCTTTCATATTCCTAATCGACCTATTATGCGAATTCAAGCAACCAAACCATTAAAATCAATCGCTGCCATCTCAAGCCATAAAGCTATTCATTTATTAAAAAACGGATGTCAAGCTTTCTTAGCTCATGTCACAGATCTAAACAAAAATACGTCAGTTTTGAATGATATTTCTGTTGTTAATAAATTTCCTGACGTATTTCCCGAAGAACTTCCTGGCTTACCCCCAGAGCGTGAAATTGAATTTTGTATCGACCTTGAACCCGGTACAAAACCCATTTCTAAAGCCCCATATCGAATGGCTCCTATTGAACTTCAGGAGTTAAAGACCCAACTGCAGGAATTGTTAGACATTGGTTTTATTCGTCCTAGTACTTCTCCTTGGGGTGCTCCTGTTCTGTTCGTGAAGAAGAAAGATGGGAGTATGTGACTTTGTATTGATTATCAGGAGTTGAATCATGTCACCATCAAAAATTGGTACCCATTGCCACGTATTGATGACCTGTTTGACCAGTTGCAAGGAGCACAATTCTTTTCAAAGATCGATCTTCGTTCTGGATATCATCAGCTGAAGGTTAGAACTGAGGATATTCCAAAGACTACCTTCAGAATTCGGTATGGGCATTATGAATTCTTAGTTATGTCTTTTGGATTGACTAATGCTCCTGCTGCCTTCATAGATATGATGAACAGGGTATTCAAGGAATATTTAGATCACTTTGTGGTCGTCTTTATCGATGACATCCTTATTTATTCCAAAAGCCGTGAAGATCATGAGCAACACTTGAGGCTGGTACTCCAAAAGCTTCGTGAATACAAACTTTATGCCAAGTTGAAGAAATGGGAGTTCTGGCTGGAAGAGGTAGCATTCCTTGGGCACGTAGTATCAAGTCGTGGAATATCTGTTGACCCGGCAAAGATTGAAGCAATTCAAAGCTGGGAGAAACCTAAATCAGTAATCGAAGTACGTAGCTTTCTCGGTCTAGCTGGTTATTATCGGAGATTCGTGGAAGGATTTTCTCGAATCGCTACTCCATTAACTCAGCTGACTCGGAAAGATACAAAGTTCGGTTGGAGCGAAGAATGTAAGCAGAGTTTTCAAGAACTCAAGAGGAGACTCATTTCAGCACCTGTTCTAACAATACCATCTGGCTCGGAGGGATTTGTCATCTACAGTGATGCTTCGAGCAAAGGGTTGGGATGCGTTCTCATGCAACATGGAAAAGTCATAGCCTATGCATCAAGACAACTCAAGGAATATGAGAGGAATTATCCTACTCATGATCTAGAGTTGGCAGCTGTTGTCTTTGCACTTAAAATTTGGAGGCATTACTTGTATGGGGAGAAGGTGGAGATCTTTACGGATCATAAAAGCCTCAAATATTTCTTCACTCAAAAGGAACTCAACATGCGACAACGACGTTGGCTTGAACTGTTGAAAGATTATGATCATACCATTCAATACCATCCTGAAAAAGCGAACGTGGTAGCTGACGCAATGAGTAGAAGATCATATGCGGGTACAAGTGCAATATTAACAACGCAAAGGCCCATTTTGTGTGACTTGCAAAGGATGGAGATAGAGTTAAAGACTCCAGGGACCCATGTGATGATGTCAAATATACGAGTAGAACCAACTTTAATCGATAAAGTTAAAGCTGCTCAAGCTACATACCTGGAGCTGATGCGTATGAGGAAGAAAGTGCAAGAAGGTGCTATGCCGGAAGCAAGAATCGATGAAGAAGGAATACTTCGAGTCAACTCCAGACTTTGTGTTCCTAACAACCCTGATTTAAAGTATGAAATCATGATGGAGGCGCACAACACACCATTTGCAATCCATCCTGGAAGTACCAAAATGTATCATGATCTTCGTCATACATTTTGGTGGAGCAATATGAAGAGAGAGATAGTGTTGTTTATCTCAAGGTGTCTAACTTGTCAACGAGTCAAAGCGGAGCATCAAGTACCAAAAGGTCCATTGCAACCACTTGAAATTCCAGAATGGAAGTGGGAGCACATTACCATGGATTTCGTTACCGGTCTTCCTAAGGTTTCTCAAGGTATAGATGCGATTTGGGTCATTGTTGATAGATTGACCAAGTCTGCTCATTTCTTACCGATACGAGAAACTTATACACTTGAACGTCTTGCTCGTATGTACATAAACGAGATTGTAAGACTGCATGGTATGCCAGTATCCATAGTTTCTGATCGAGACCCAAGATTCACTTCACGATTTTGGGTTAGTTTACAAAAAGCTATGGGCACAGATTTACGATTTAGTTCGGCATATCATCCTCAGACGGACGGACAATCAGAGAGGACTATTCAAACTCTAGAAGATTTATTAAGACTCTGTGTCTTTGACTTCAAGGGAAGTTGGGACAAGTTCTTACCATTGGTGGAGTTTTCCTACAACAACAGTTATCAAGCAAGTATTGGCATGGCTCCATTCGAAGCATTGTATGGAAGAAAATGTCGTTCTCCAGTATGCTGGGATGAGGTGGGTGAAGCAACGTTGTTGGGACCGGAGTTGGTACGTATGACTACAGAAAAGATTCAAACGATCCGACAACGTATAATAACCTCACAAGATCGACAAAAGAGTTATGCTGATCTTCATCGAAAGGATGTGGAATTTGATGTAGGAGATCATGTGTTCTTACGTGTTGCTCCATGGAAAGGAGTTACGAGATTTGGAAAAAGAGAAAAGCTCAATCCTCGATTCATCGGTCCATTTTTAATCCTAGATCGAGTAGGAACTGTGGCTTATAGACTCGCTTTACCGCCATGTATGTCTCGTGTTCATAACGTTTTTCACATATCCATGTTACGCAAATATGTGAAAGATCCGAACCACATTATTGAGTTAGAACCGGATAAAATAGCGGAGGATTTGACGTATGAAGAAGTTCATGTTCAAATCTTGGATAAGAAGGAACATATTCTACGCTCCAAGGTTATACCTCAAGTCAAAGTTTTGTGGAGAAACCACGATGTTGAGGAAATGACCTAGGAGTTAGAATCTAAAATGAAATCAAGGTATCCTTACCTCTTCGACATACCAGGTATGTACCCTAATTTCGAGGGCGAAATTTCATAAGAAGGGGAGGTTGTAAGACCCCAACTTTTATAAATAAAGATGAATTTTCTATAAATATTATTTTTGAATATTGTGGAGTTAATTTGATATAATGTTATAGTTGTGGGTAATATTTATAAATTTTGCAAAGTAAGCAAGTTGTTTTAAAATATTCGTTTGGTCGGGGAATATTCTTTTTATCGGGGAATATTCGTACGACGGCACAATCATTGGTGGACCCCACAACAGAAGTATAGTCGTAGTTAGAAAACGACAAAATTATCTTTCTATAAAAATAACGGCTGAGGCGTTACCGTTAAAACTGTTAAAACTGTTGAACTACCCGGTAGTAAAAGTACAGTATTACGCATGGTTGCACAGTAGCACACGGTATTGATTATTGATGCTTACGTGAGAAGTCACTCAGCTATACTCAATTATTGCTACAGTAATTGCTGCATCATATCTCTTAAATTATTGTCATAGTATCATATGTATAATATGTTATATTATTAAATCAATAATTGAGACGTTGTGGTAAGTTTGGTTATTTTTTTATGGGGGGCCCATATGTCATCATCTAAGAGTCTCTTCGTCAATAGTAATTACCGTCGTCAATAGTATTTACCTTGGTCAATAGTATTTACCTTGGTCAATAGTAATTACCTTCGTCAATAGTATTTACCTTGGTCAATAGTATTTACCTTGGTCAATAGTAATTACCTTCGTCAATAGTATTTACCTTGGTCAATAGTAATTACTTTCGTCAATAGTAGTTGTCCCTTCAATATTACCAAGAGTCATTTGACCCTTCATTAAGACCAAGAGTCATTTGGCCCTTCGTTAAGACCAAGAGCCACCTTCAGTTTTTCTATAAATAGAGGCCTAGGGCTTCATTATTTTTCACGAATTCATTCAAGCTATAGAGAGAGAAAGTATAGAGAGAATAAGAGAGAGAGAATAAAAGTATTCTATTACTTCACTTTTCCAATATCCAGATCTTTTAAGGTAAGGGGTGTTATTCTTTCTTATTCATGAAGAGAACTGTTGTTATTCCATTTCTTATTATTCTATTGGAATAACCTGTATACGTGGTCTACCCTATACTTGGTGACATTCTTCTATTATTCTGTTGGAACATCCTGTCTGTGTGTTTTACACCGGACCTAGTTCCGTTTTTATTATTATTCTGTTGGAACATCCTGTCTGTGTGTTTTACACCGGACCTAGTTCCGTCTTGTTATTATTCTGTTGGAACATCCTGTCTGTGTGTTTTACACCGGACCTGGTTCTATTATTTATTATTCTATCGGAATATCCTGTCTGTGCGTTTACGCCGGACCTGGTTCCATTATTTATTATTCTGTTGGAATAACCTGTATGTGCGGTCTATCGCATGCATGGTGATTTATTTTGTTATTCCATTCTTTATTATACTCAGTTGATTAAAACTTTGACCTCTATACTCCATGAAATTAGTGGAATATCCTTGACATTTGCGCTTCATCTAGTATCTATTCATGAAAATATTCTCCTGATCAGTCTTAAAGTTTACTCCACAAAGCAGTATCATGTTGACAATTTGGACGTTATTAATTCCTGGATAAATTAATTCTTGAACTTGTTTTATTGAATTCTTATATCATTGTCATCATCCTCATGTTTATAAAATGTTGAAAGTCATCTGTGGCCTGTAGTGTATAGATGGACTTGGTATGATTATGACCAGGGATTATTCGGTATAATCATGACCGTAATGTTACAAATGATGTGGTAAAAGTCCTCATTGGCCCGTAGTGCATTGATGGACAGTTGTTGGCATGATCATGACCATTAATGAATATACGAATATCCTTGGCCGTAGTGCAGGGGTGATTCGATGATGTGGATTATTTTATTAAGCTGAGTCCCAGCGATCACAGTGTTGGAAAATCTTTTAAATCATAAAAGATAGTAGAGTTTATTTTCTACTTGACTCTCTTAATGGATTGCTTGTTCCGCTACAGTTAAACTTGATGTCTATTATATTTTATCAGTTTAACATTGTTGAAGGCTAATGATAATTTATTCTGCATTATCTTAGTCATAATATTTTTTACTGGCTAGTTGAGCTCACCCTTTCTTTCACTGTTCTCTTCAGGAAATGAGAACGTAGCTGGGGCAAGTCGGGGAACGGAGTGATGGTCCGAATGATAGTATTAGTTAATAGTACTCACTATTCTATGTAATGGTGTGTTAATAAATGTAATGAGGACTCCTTTTGAGTATGAATACTCTCTAGAAGATAATATTTGTATTCAAACTCACAGTTTATGTTTTGTCGTATTGTACACGACAGTTGTATTAGTAAGTTGTATTTGTATTCTGTACTATGTATCTGACAACCAAAGATGGGTGATGTATACCTAATTTTGGGGGCGTCACATATTTAAACAAGCTCAATTAATTAATTAAGCATGGGACTTGTAGATAAAGTGATTAAGGGAAATTAAATTATTTAATCTAGCCAATATGTTATGTATGAGACAAGTATTATATTGACCCAATTTAATTAAGGTTGAAAGCCCAAGTTGGTTGTTGTTAGTAAGTAAAACAAGTAAATTTGTTAGCTCAATGGAATTAATTAAGGGCCAAAACTAAGCCCACTTATGGGAGGATGATAATATTAAAAATAATATTAAGTTAAGAGATATATTTTTTATTATATCAAGTTATTAATTTTATAACTTAATTAAAATAAGTTTAATTGGGTTATAGAATTTAATGTGCTAAAGTGAGGATTTAAATTCTATATATTTGTAATGGATACCCTAATTAAATTGAGGGTGAGTTAAGATGGAAAAGATTGGAATATGTAAATATTACATAGCCCAAATGATTAATTGAAAGCCCAAAAGATTAAGATAGTGGCCCAATTGTTAAAACCAATTAAAGAAGGGCGTATTGGACAATTATTATATTAGAAATAATAATAATAATAATATGTGGGCATAAGAAGGCCACATGTGCCGAATTTGTGGAGGAGAAAAAAAAAAGAATTGGCAATTAGAAGAGAAAGAGAGAAAGAGAAAAGAAAAAAAAGAAGAAAGAGAAAGGGAGAAGAAAGAAGAACGGGAAAGAGAGAGAAGAAGAAGTGGCCGAAGCCATGGAGGAGTAAGAGAGGAGGGGCGGCAGCCCATGAGGGAGAAGAAGAGGAGAGAGAAGGTTTTCCATGGAAGAAGGAAGAATAAGAAAAAAAATAAAGGTATAATTTCTTCCTTTATTATTTTAATTTGAAAAAGGGGTTTTGATTTAGATGTATAAAACCCTATGATTTATGTGTGTTTTTCATGGAATCATGTATGGATTTATCCATATTTGGTGTTTATTTTGTTGGAATCAAAAAGAAAAGAAAATTTCTAGTTTATGAAACCTATTTCTATTTACTTTGAAAATCCACCGTTTTAAATCTATAACTCCTTTTTACGATCCGTCAAAGAGGAGTGCTAGATATATGTGTTTACTAGTTAACCCAAGTTGTAGCACTCAAAAATGTTCAGTTTTCATAGAGTAGTGGCTGTGGAAGCCAAAATAGTCCCGATTTTTGGGGGAAAAAATAGGACTATTTTGGACCAGCCAGCAACGGGGGCATTTTCGTCCACTTTTTATGCTTGAACAATTCTGAAAATATTTGGAATGTTAATATCAGAAGATATAAAGATTTTGTAAAAATTTGAGAATTTTTGGCCATACGGTTTGAGAGTTATGGATTTTACGGTGAAGGACTATTTTTATGAAGTCACCCGAATAACTCTCTGTATATAAGTCTAAAAATTACAAAAATTTTACTGGAAGTACATGTGTTTAACATAATCATACTGTAAAAATTTCAAAATTTTTAGAGTTAATCTCGATTTATGAAAAATCGGAGAATATTTGGCAATTATGGACTATTTAAATATAGTAAATCTATTTTAAAAATTCCGAAAAAAATATATGTTCAATATGGAACTATATTCTGTCAAATCTCAGAAAAGAAATATTTTTGGAGCTGATTTGGTATTTTTCATCTAAATGATGATAAATGGATAAATGGATTTAATTAAATATATGATGTCCAAAAATATGAAAAAAAATATGATTTATGACTTGAGACCCTTGAGCATGGTTTATGCAGATTTTTGATGAAGTTTTGGGTCGGGTGTGAAGTATTGTGATGTTTATGACATTTTAGAATGATTAAATTTATTATTTAGTAAAGTGTAAACATTTAAAATAAATTATTTATAAGCTCAGTAAATGATTAAAATATTGTTATAATATTAATAATATTAAGTTATGAGATTATTGAGTGATAAATAACATTTGAATTAAAGTGTTATGAATTCATTGATTTAAAATATTATTTAATGATTAATAATATTAGTAAATAAATTTAATGTTATTAAATGGAGTTTAAAAGAGGAGTTAAGTTAATTTGACATTCAATAGGTCATATTGAATGTATAGTATGATGATTTGGAAATTTGATATATTGAAAACGAAAACAGCTTGCTGAATTGGAAAAAAAAAAGCTTGCTGAATTAGAGAAATTAGCTTGCTGAATTATAAAACAGTTTGCTGGATTGTAATTTAGTTTAAATACAGGTTGCTGAATTGAAGAATAGTTTCAATACAGGTTACTGGATTGATATGTTTAAATAATCCAGATTATAATATTAGTATTTATTTTACTGGATTATAGAAAGGAACTTATGAAATGAAAAGGCGAGTGTTAATCATAATGGATATGATATAGTAATTAAAGAATTATCAAAGGACAATAATAATACTGATGTGTTAAGAGGTTATCTAATATTTGATTAAGTGTTAGATAATCTATGGATAAAGTAATTGTATTATGATACAAAGTAGAATATGCTAATTGAAAGACAAATCTTATTAATGATAGGTCTTACCAAAAGAAGTTAACTTAAACTGCATAGCAGTAGTCAACGAATCAGACAAGTTTCCTTAACTCAAATTCGAGTTATATTTCAAAGTATGCTAGTGAATGATTATTGATGATTATTCATGTCTAAACTGATTATTGATTCACACTTAGTTCATGTTGCATATGTTCATCAGGTATGAAAGGTTGATCACCTTCATTACCAAAAGGTTCTGTTAAAGTATTTATTGTCATTGTTGACCTTCAAACATTATTGATTCAGTCATGAAATTATTGAAACTTGATTCACGTTATTTCACAATTATTATATTGTTGAAAACTTTAAAGCTTATTCATTCTTTTCAATCATGATATATCTTCATTGTATTTAAAACTTGCTGGGCAAATTTGATGCTCACCCTTGCTATATCATGATAAAAAATTTTAGATTAAGATGAAAGCTCGAGTAAAGATAGAAGAAAAGTCAAAGTTCAATATTTAAATTATGATGCAGTTAGATCTATTAAATTTTCTGACGAAAATAGCGTTGTAAACCTTTAAGATATGGAAGGTATGTATTAAGTTAAGGATGTAAACCTTGGGAATGAAGTGTAAAAGTTTAATGTATAAACAATATATGTTTATATCTTCCGCAATAGTTATAGAAATAGTATACCAGATCCTTGGTGATTAGGATCGGGATCTAGGGATGCTATAGGTGGTATCAAAGCCGTAGGTTATAAACCTTAGATAGGTGTACCTTAGACTGTAACCGCGGAGATGGTGATAAGGAATAAACTCAGATCGAGTTTAAGTGATAATAGATGAATTTAGGAAATTCATCATTAAAGTAAAGATGAAGATAAATAAGATTCAAAGAAGAATCTTGAAGAGCTATAAGGATAAAAATCTGGAGTTACCTGACTCCAGTAATAAAGATGAAAAGTAAAAATAAATAGACTATGTCTATAAGATGAGAAATTTTAATAAAATCATAATATAATATGATTAAAGAGAAGAATAGGAAGATCGTAAAATAAAACGATCGTAAGTATAAGGAGAAATGATTACAAAATAAGATCACGACGTGATCAGATTAAATTATTGAATAACATATGATATGTTAAGTGATTGGTATGATATAGATTGACGCTATAAAGAGAAGGTACTATGAAATGGTACGATGTAAACTCAAAAAAGAGTGGTAAATGTTAAGATACGGATTAAAGAAAATTCGTATTAAGAAAAGAGAAAGTTAGAATTGTGTAGGATTTTAATTGAGGACTCATGTCAATAGCTGAGTTGTATGATTCCTTGTATGGGCGGGGAATTTGTACTTGGTTTTAGAATCACTTAGCTTCCTGGTCGATATAGTGGTTAGGTTGACCAATTCTTTGTATGGGCAGGGAATTGTTCGCTTAGCTTCCTATATTGATTAGTGGCCGAGTTTGGTTTGACAACCACTTAGTTTTCGGCATTGATAATCATTGGAACCTGGTGTCGCGCTATTTGTTATATGCATGTTGAGAAGGTGATTCTTTTCTCATGTGTATAATGAATAGGTAGAGAATATAAGGGTAGTTGCGAGTTCTTAAAACTCATACTTATGATAAGTTCATGACTCATAATTATATGGTATGTTTTTGAACCCCTCAGCGAATGGACACCTATGGTCTGACTAGGATAAATTTCGAAACTCATGATTGTGGAAAGTTCCTGAACTCATAATGTGTGGTAAGTTTGACGAACTGGGTATAGGAAAGTTATAAATGAAGCATTGAGGATTATAGGAATAGATAGATTTATTAAGCAATGGATCATTAGAGAAAGTGAAGTTAATGGTGGAAGTATAGGTATTCCAAATCTTCTAGCTATACTAGACTTCGAAGTTTTTGATATCAAGCTAAATTCGCACTGATGTGCCTTTCGAATAAAATGAATTTTTATTATTAGCAACACAGGGTTACAACTGTATAGAAGTGAGCTTCGTACCACTAACACATCGTTACTTGTTGTGGCATTATGACACCAATGATGATTTTCAAAGATTTTTGAACGGTTTAAAGAAGAGTCTATGCTAATTGATTCGGCTAGATAAAAAATGATTTGAGATGTCAAAATGTATTTTATATATCATTAATGTATCATAGAACTTGATGCAGAATGATAAAAATGATGGAGTTATCAATGCATAATTACCTAGTGTGGTATGTGATCTAAAGATCGTCAGCCCACTATGGCATGATGTAGTATGACAAAATCACAAAATGACGAAATCCTCAAACGGACTGTAACTACAGTACGGTATCATGACGTCATAAAATAATTTTAAGAATTTTAAAGATAAATTATTGCCAACTGAATTTGGCTAGAAATGTTTCGATTGAAATTCGAATTATTGATATGCGTCTAAGCTATTTGATTCAGCTAGACAAATATTTATGAAATTCAAAGTATTCTTTGAAAGCTTATGCCGAACCAAATTATTTTGGTGCGGAATCTTATGATAAGTCTGAGGTGAACATCCCTGAAAATGAGGATATACTAATTGGATAAAATATTCTAATCTAAGAACACATATAGTCGTTCCGATTACTAAGGTACAACAGACTGATCATCTAAAGTACCTATATCGGTAGTTTACCTTCTTTGTGATTGTAAACATACCAAATATAAAATATTTCAGAGGTAGAGTACCTTTCTTTCGTAATTGAAAAACGTAGCAGGTAGAAATACCCCTAAATCTCAAAGCTCATGGTTTTTATAATCCCTCAGACAGATATGAAAATTTTTAAACTCTTTAGAGTAATGTTGTGGTAGTATGTGATGATGGATATGAAATATTGTGAACTCGTTGCGTACGAGTAGAATCTGAGATGATTGAATAAAGGTTATTATGACAACCTAGTTTTGGTAAATGTTTAGAAGATGTAAACTCCTAATGAGTAGTTATGGTGAAATGTGATAATAGATGAGAAATCCTCAAAGGAGGAAATTATAAAGGTTAAGTTAAAAACCTAGTTTTGATCAAGAGAATAAGCAGAGATTAGTATGCTTTAATTTCGGGGACGAAATTCTTAGAAGAAGGGGTGAATGTGACAACCCGAGAATTTAGATAATTATTAAAATCCTAAAATGATGGATTAAAGGTTATAAGATGAACCTAAACAGAAAATAAGTGTATGGAATTGACGTTTTTGTGAAGGAATTTTATGGATTTCAAAATTTTTAAGAAGAACCTATATGGTTTCTTAATTAAATGAGAATAAAGAAATATGGGTTACAAAATTCCAAAACCCTAGAAATGAATTGATATGTATTTGAATGAATATCAATGATAAGGTATTATGATACCTGTAAAATTTGATGTGAATTGAATAGTGTAAGAAATGTTATATTAATACAGGTGGAATTTTATTAACGAAATAAGATTTCACAGGAAGAAAAGCTATGAGGTTAAACGAAGAAGAGTATATGTATAGAAATATATATACGTAGTAAGGTGCTATAAATATTTTAGCAAGAGGAATAATGAATTAAGTTAATGATATAAGGATCAAGATAAAACTATGTTAGTAATTAACATAGCTTGAATGTAGGCCTTGATTGGCAAATAAGAAGATAAATAAGTTTAAATTCGTTAGTTAATACGATTAGCAATAAGAAGAGAGTAATTTAAAACTCAAAAATTGAGTTAGAGATAGAATATTGAAGCACGGACTGCTCGGTTGTGTCCGGAACGTCAAGTTTAGTCAAAATGGACAGTAAACACAAAATGTATAAAGGTTAACTTTTGGTCAAAGTCAACGGTTGACTTTTAGTCAAAGTAAACAGTTGACTTTTTATAGAGAAAAGTCAAAATTAGTGTGAGATGTGAAATATGTTATGATTATGTGAATTATGTGTATGATTAAATAAATATCCATTATATGATGTGATTACATTTATTTTGTATATAAAAGTGAATTAAGAATTAAGTTATGTAACCTAATATATATATTAGGTGTGGTAATTAAATAATCTAAGAGGTTATAAATTGGGAGAATATTAGTATATAAATATATATACTAACATGAAGATATTTATTTTATGTATCTCAAATAATTAATTTTATAACCAAGTTTAATTGGGTCATGAAATTAAAAATGCATTGGTATGAAATTTATTTACAAAAGTGTAGTGGAACCCTAATTAGATGATTAGGGTAAAATAGAATTAAAAGTATTGGACTTTAATGATATCATAGCCCAATAATTTAAATAGAGTCCAAGAGAATTAAATTTAATGGACTAAGGAAGTTTTATTATTTAAACAAGCTCAATTAATTAATTAAGCATGGAACTTGTAGATAAAGTGATTAAAGGGCAATTAAATTATTTACTCTGGCCAATATATTATGTATGAGACAAGTAATATATTGACCCAATTTCATTAGGGTTGAAAGCCCAAGTTGGTTGTTGTTAGTAAGTAAAACAAGTAAATTTGTTAGCTCAATGGAATTAATTAAGGGCCCAAACTAAGCTCACTTATGGGGGGATGATAATATTAAAAATAGTATTAAGTTAAGAGATATATTTTTTATTATATCAAGTTATTAATTTTATAACTTAATTAAAATAAGTTTACTTGGGTTATAGAATTTAATGTGCTAAAGTGAGGATTTAAATTCTATATATTTGGAATGGATACCCTAATTAAATATTTAGGGTGAGTTAAGATGGAAAAGATTGGAATATGTAAATATTACATAGCCCAAATGATTAATTGAAAGCCCAAATGATTAATTGATAGTGGCCCAATTGTTAAAACCAATTAAATAAGGGCGTATTGGATAATTGTTATTTTAGAAATAATAATAATAATAATATGTGGGCATAAGAAGGCCACATGTGCCGAATTTGTGGAGGAGAAAAAAAAATAAAAGAATTGGCAATTAGAAGAGAAAGAGAGAAAGAGAAAAGAAAAAAAAGAAGAAAGAGAAAGGGAGAAGAAAGAAGAACGGGAAAGAGAGAGAAGGAGAAGTGG
The DNA here is from genome assembly GCA_016801055.1 of Panax notoginseng. Classification (NCBI taxonomy): domain Eukaryota; kingdom Viridiplantae; phylum Streptophyta; class Magnoliopsida; order Apiales; family Araliaceae; genus Panax; species Panax notoginseng. Next base: position 42,064,192 of record CM029012.1, read on the forward strand.
CCGAAGCCATGGAGGAGTAAGAGAGGAGGGGCAGCAGCCCATGAGGGAGAAGAAGAGGAGGGAGAAGGTTTTCCATGGAAGAAGGAAGAAGAAGAAGAAAAAAAATAAAGGTATAATTTCTTCTTTTATTATTTTAATTTGAAAAAGGGATTTTGATTTAGATGTATAAAACCCTATGATTTATGTGTTTTTTTCATGGATTCATGTATGGATTTACCCATATTGGGTGTTTATTTTGTTGGAATCAAAAAGAAAAGAAAATTTCTAGTTTATGAAACCTATTTCTATTTACTTTGAAAATCCACCGTTTTAAATCTATAACTCCTTTTTACGATCCGTCAAAGAGGGGTGTTAGATATATGTGTTTACTAGTTAACCCAAGTTCTAGCACTCAAAAATGTTGAGTTTTCATGGAGTAGTGGCTGTGGAAGCCAAAATAGTCCCGATTTTTTGAAAAAAAAATAGGACTGTTTTGGACCAGCCAGCAACGGGGGCATTTTCGTCCACTTTTTGTGCTTGAAAACTTCTGAAAAAATTTGGAGTGTTAATATCAGAAGATATGAAGATTGTGTAAAAATTTGAGAATTTTTGGCCATACGGTTTGAGAGTTATGGATTTTACGGTGAAGGACTATTTTTATGAAGTCACCCGAATAACTCTCTGTATATAAGTCCAAAAATTACAAAATTTTTACTTGAAGTACATGTGTTTAACAGGATCATACAGTAAAAAATTCAGAATTTTTGGAGTTAATCTCGATTTATGAAAAATCGGAGAAGATTTGGCTATTATGGACTATTTAAATATAGTCAATCTATTTTAAAAATTCCAGAAAAAATATATGTTCAATATGGAACTATATTCTGTCAAATCTCAAAAACGAAATATTTTTGGAGCTGATTTGGTATTTTTTATCTAAATGATGATAAATGAATAAATGGATTTAATTAAATATATGATGTCCAAAAATATGAAAAAAAAAATACGATTTATGACTTAAGACCCTTGAGCATGGTTTATGCAGATTTTTGATGAAGTTTTGGGTCGGGTGTGAAGTATTGTAATGTTTATGGCATTTTAGAATGATTAAATTTATTATTTGGTAAAGTGTAAACAATTAAAATAAATTGTTTATAAGCTTAGTAAATGATTAAAATATTGTTATAATATTAATAATATTAGGTTATGAGATTATTGAGTGATTAATAACATTTGAATTAAAGTGTTATGGAATCATTGATTTAAAATATTATTTAATGATTAATAATATTTGTAAATGAATTTAATGTTATTAAATGGAGTTTAAAAGATGAGTTAAGTTAATTTGACATTCAATAGGTCATATTGAATGTATAGTATAATGATTTGGAAATTTGATATATTGAAAACGAAAACAGCTTGCTGAATTGGAAAAAAAAATAGCTTACTGAATTAGAGAAAACGGCTTGCTGAATTAGAGAAATCGGCTTGCTTAATTATAAAACAGTTTGCTGGATTGTAATTTAGTTTAAATACAGGTTGCTGAATTGAAGAATAGTTTCAATACAGGTTACTGGATTGATATGTTTAAATAATCCAGATTATAATATTAGTATTTGTTTTACTGGATTATAGAAAGGAACTTATGAAATGAAAAAGCGAGTGTTAATCATAATGGATACGATATAGTGATTAAAGAATTATCAAAGGACAATAATAATACTAATGTGTTAAGAGGTTATCTAATATTTGATTAAGTGTTAGATAATCTATGGATAAAGTAATTGTATTATGATACAAAGTAGAATATGCTAATTGAAAGTCCAATCTTATTAATGATAGGTCTTACCAAAAGAAGTTAACTTAAACTGCGTAGCAGTAGTCAACGAATCAGGCAAGTTTTATTAACTCAAATTCGAGTTATATTTCAAAGTATGCTAGTGAATGATTATTGATGATTATTCATGTCTAAACTGATTATTGATTCTCACTTAGTGCATGTTGCATATGTTCATCAGGTATGAAAGGTTGATCACCTTCATTACCATAAGGTTCAGTTAAAGTGTTTATGGTCATTGTTGACCTTCAAACATTATTGATTCAGTCATGAAATTATTGAAACTTGATTCACGTTATTTCACAATTATTATATTGTTGAAAACTTTAAAGCTTATTCATTCTTTTCAATCATGATATATCTTTATTGTATTTAAAACTTGCTGGGCAAATTTGATGCTCACCCTTGATATATCATGATAAAAAATTTTAGATTAAGATGAAAGCTCGAGTAAAGACAGAAGAAAAGTCAAAGTTCAAGATTTAAATTATGATGCAGTTAGATCTATTAAATTTTCTGACGAAAATAGCATTGTAAACCTTTAAGATATGGAAGGTATGTATTAAGTAAAGGTTGTAGACCTTGGGAATAAAGTGTAAAAGTTTAATGTATAAACAATTTATGTTTATATCTTCCGCAATAGTTATAGAAATAGTATACTAGATCCTTGGTGATTAGGACCGGGATCTGGGGATGCTATAACTTTCCCATGTTGTATGAGAACACATCCTAAGCCTTTTCTTGAAGCATCGCTGTATATGACAAATCCCTCCGAACAAGATGGTATTGTCAGAACAGGTGCTGAAATGAGTCTCCTCTTGAGTTCTTAAAAACTCTTCTCACATTCCTCGCTCTAACCAAGTTTGTATCTTTTCGAGTCAGCTGAGTTAATGGAGTAGTGATTCGAGAAAATCCTTCCACGAATCTCCAATAATAACCAGTTAAGCCTAGAAAGCTACGTACTTCGGTTACTGACTTAGGTTACTCATACCTTTGTATTGCTTTAATATTCGATGGGTTAACAGACATTCCGTGATTTGATATCATGTGCCCAAGGAATGCTACTTCCTCAAGCCAGAACTAGCATTTCTTGAACTTGGCATATAGTTTATTTTCACGAAGCTTTTGGAGTATCAGCCTCAAGTGATGCTCATGATCTTCACGACTTTTGGAGTAAATGAGGATGTCATCAATAAAGATAACCACAAAATGATCCAAATTCTCTTTGAATACTCGGTTAATCATATCTATGAAGGTAGCAGGAGCATTAGTCAATCCAAAAGACATGACTAGGAATTCGTAATGCCCGTACCGAGTTCTGAAAGTAGTCTTTGGAATGTCATCAGTATTAATCTTTAATTGATGATATTCGGGATGAAGATCAAACTTTGAAAAGAATTTGGTGCCTTACAACTGGTCAAACAGGTCATCAATGTGAGGTAACGGGTACCTATTTTTTATGGTGACATGATTCAACTCCTCATAGTCAATGCAAAGTCGCATACTCTCATCTTTCTTCTTTATGAATAGAATAGGAGCACCCCAAGGAGTCGTACTAGAACAAATGAAACCGATGTCTAACAATTCTTACAGTTGGATTTTTAACTCCTGAAGTTCAATAGGAGCCATTCGATATGAGGTTTTGGAAATAGATTTTGTACCGGGTTCAAGGTCAATACAAAAATCGATTTCACGCTCTGAGGGTAGGCCAGAAAGTTCTTCAGAGAATACATCAGGAAATTTATTAACAATAGAAATATCATTCAAATTTGACGTATTTTTGTTTAAATCCATGACATGGGCTAAGAAAGCTTGACATCCATTTTTCAATAAACGAATGGCTTTATGGCTTGATATGATAGTGATTGACTTTAGTGGTTTGGTTGCTTGAATTTGCATAATAGGTTGGTTAGGAATATGAAAGCTAATAACCTTACAAAAATAATCAATTTTAGCATGATGAGTAGTAAACCAATCAATCCCTAAAATCACATCAAATGAAAGTATTTTCAAAGAGATAAGATCAACAGGTAACGTGAGGGTGCCAATTTGAATCAAACAAGATTCATAAACAGTGAATGTAATAAAGGTTTTTCCCAACGGAGTTTCAACAGATAAGTCAAAGTCTAATTTCTCTGGAGTCCAATTTAAACGTTAAGCGCAAGTAGGTGAAATAAAAGAATGTGTAGAACCGTTATTAAATAAGATATATACTTCGCAAGAGTTTATGATTAGCTTACCCTTGATAACCTCGTTCGGGTTCCTCACTTTTTGGGAGGTAATAACAAACGCTCTCCCTTGAACTATTGGCTTTGACTTGTCTAGGACGGCCTTTGGTGTCTCCATTCCAGCTGGACGTGACTTCAATACATGACAAAATTGGGCTAAGTGACCTTCTCTTTCGTAATTGTAACATGCTTTGGGTTGCTACGTACAGTTTGGACTGATGTGTTCCTCCCCTCTGCATTTGTAGCATACGACCAGTGGTCGTTCTCCTTCCTTAAAAACGGGTGCTAGTGCTACTGTCTTTCCATCATTGTTGAATCTCCTATTCTTGAAATTTTCACTTCTATTATCTTGGCCAGGATTACCACCGAAGTGGTTACCATTTCTGGCATGTTGATTTCCTCCACGTTTGTTGTCACCGCTTCGATGACTGCTACCACTGGTATTATCATTTTGTCGGCTGCTATCTTTTGGTTAGGCTGACTCATTATCGTGCTCCAATAACTGAGCCCTATTCACAACATCTAAATACAAGCAAAGTTTGTGAGAAATGAGGTATTGATGTATTTCGGGTTTCAAACCTCGCAGAAACATTTGTGTCATACGCTCCTCATTATCTACCAAATGGGATGTAAAACTTAGCCTCGTATTACGACACGGTCATATTGTTTTGCTCCAACTTGATGAATTCCACCTCCTTCATGTGACAAATACTTTCGAGAAAGTACTTGTCGTTGAATAATTCTTGGAACTTCTCCCAAGACATCTTTAGTACGGCAGGCTGAGAACGCTTTACAGATTCCCACCAATGATCTACCTCTCCTCATAAGATGAAGGTGGCAAAGGGAACATTTTGCTCCTCGGAGCATCCCAAGACATCAAATATCTTGGTGATCTGCTTAATTCATGTCTCTACCTTAAGTGGTTCTAGCTTTCCCAAAAACTTCGGTGGTCCCAGCTCCTTGAATTGTTTAGCGGTGACCATCCGTGAGTTGTCAGTGTTTCCACCTGTATTTTGAATATGAGTCTCTCTCGCTTGATGTTGCATGAATTGCAGAAAGCTCCTAAACATCTCATCGTTCATCATTTGGTCGGTGTTGTTACTTACATGAGGATTATTACCTACCTGGTGCACATTATCCTGGTTATTGATCATCGGTGACTCAACAGTCTCATGAGCTCCATTACTTATCTCAACATTTTCGGATGTCATTTTCAAACACAGCCACAAAACAAAGGTTAATTGACTTACCATATATTATCTCTATATTCTGACCGACCAATTAAATAACAAATAAGCTTGGGTAGGTCATACTAGCGAAGGATTTACCCGTCTCTCCCCTCCTAGTTCTAGCCTCATATCTCAGCCAGGGATCATATCTCTAAGCTTTGATACCAACTGTGACGCACCCAAAATAGGTATACACAACCCATTATAAGTCACAAAATACATGGTACATAATTTAAATACAAACTTCATTTATACAATACGACAAAACGTAGCTGAGAGTTTTAACACGAATATTATCTCGTAGACAATATTCAAACTCAAATGGAATCCTCATTATATTTATTATCACACTATTTTATAGAATAGTGAAGACTATTATAGCCACCATCTTGGACCATCACTCAATTCCCCGACTAGTCCCGGCTATGTTCTCATTTCCTTAAGAGAACAATGAAAGCAAATGGTGAGCTCAACTAGCCAATAAAGAATATTATGACTAAGATAATGCAAAATAAATTATCATTAGCCTTCAACAGTGTAAAATTTATAAAATACAATAGACAACAAGTTTAACTGCAGCGGAACAAGTAATCCATTAGAAGAGTCAAGTAGAGCACAATATCTGTTATCTTCTATAATTTAAAAGTTCATCATCAATATTTTATCACTGTAACACAGCTCAATAAATAATCAACATCACTGAATTATCCATGCACTACGGGCCAAGAATATTCATTAGTATCACCTCCACGAATTATCAATGTACTACGGGCCAAGGATATTCGTTATTATCACCAATGGTCATGATCATGCCAACAACTGTCCATCAATGCACTACGGGCCAATAAGGACCTTTACCACATCATTTGTAACATTTTAGGTCATGATTATACTAATACATAATTTCTGGTCATAATCATACCAATCAACAGTCTATCTTTGCACTACAGGCCAAAGATAACTTTTATTACAATATAAGCATGAGGATGATGACAATGATATAAAAATTCAATTAAGTGAAAGCAAGGATAAATTTTAAAGATTTATAATTCAATTTATTCAGAGTTAAAGAATGTCCAAATTGTCAACATGATAACTACTTTGTGGAGTAAAATTGAAGAATAATATTCATGTATCAAAAATAATTTGGACAGAAAACAAATCAATTTGTATCATGAATAGTACCCCGTGAGTAGAACCCCGGCATGAAAAGATTAAAATTTAACAAAAATATTTAGAAATATATCCTTGTGAAATGATACTAGATGAAGCGCAAATTTCAAATATATTCTTCTAATTTTAAGGAGTATAGAAGCAATACTTATCAACATAAGTGTAGAATTAGGAATATGAAACGAAATAATATTACTTACATACTACAGAGTATGGAAGAAAATATTATTTCTTATGAATACTGAACAAAATAATATCCCTAACCTTAAAAAGGAAAGTACTTCTGAATGGTATAGCGAAAATATTCTTGAAGAAAACTTGTACTGTTTTTTATACTCAAAGCTTCCTTAAACTCAAAAGAAATACACTCAATATTATAGAAGAAGAATTTTCTCATTCTGGTGTGATTTTCATTTCCAAACTAAGCATCCTATTTATACGAGAATGGCATGATACTATTTGAATTTAGAAAATCACGGGTGCACAGTAAAGGATTCACGGACGATTTCCACGGACGAATTCTAAAAAAAATTTGATTTTGCTATGCAGCACTATGTAAACACTATGCAATACTATGCAACACTATTCAATACTATGCATAATAAAATATAATTTATTCTATTTTATATAAAAAAACAAAACTTTTATAATATATATATAACCCACCGTACCCCAAACGGCACGACACTTATATATATATATATATATATATATATATATATATATATATATAAGTAATAAAACAAAACTGAGATAACTTTCTACCGACAATTTTGAAAAATGAGTAAGTGGGGGTCCATGTAATAAACCAAATTTATAACAAATACTTCATGACAAACCCCTTTATTTATCTCAATTCACTTGGCTTCACAAAATCTATTTTTAATAACATTTGTTTATCATTAATATTATAACTCGCAATATTAGCAACCAAATCATTCTCAGGAAAGAAGGGACTTTCCGATAATATAATATATTCTAATTATAATCTATTAAAACAAATAACTTTATATATATTATAAAAAGTATTCTGTTTTACACACCGGATCCGGTCCGGGAGTCCGGATTTTCTTAAAATCCGGACCTTTTTTTTTTTTTTTTTTTTGCTTTTTTTTTTCAAAACAACTAAAAAAAAATATTTAATATTTTATGGAACTGAAATTTTTTCATAATATAATGTTTTGGGTGTGTTTTGAATACCTATACCAAAAAGTGGTGGTACAGTCTGCACAGACTGTACCACCATATTTTGTTATACGTACCCAAATCACGCCCAAAACACTTTATTATGAAAAAATTTCAATTCCATAAATTTTTTTTTTTTTTTTTAGTTGTTTCAAAAAAAAAAAAAACAAAAAAAAAAAAATAAATAAAGGTCCGGATTTTATAGAGTCCGGGATCCCGGACTGGATCCGGACTCTTCTGTTTTATATACAAAGTTTTTTATTTTATTACTATTATAATAATAATAAAACAAAACTGAGACTACTTTCTGCCGGCAATTTTAAAAAATGAGCAAGTTGGGGTCCATGTAATAAGCCAAACTTATAAAAAATAATTCATGACAAACCCCTCTATTTATATCAAAAATTAAATAAATATTTTTCACAGATCACTTATCTTCAATTAACACATTTTTAATCTTTCAACAATTATTCATCATTAATATTATAACTCACAATATTGACAACCAGATCATTCCTAGGAAAGAGGGGGCTTTCTGATAAGGATTTCTCCTTATTGGCGTGCAATTAAATAACCTAACTCCTTTTCTCGACAGAACTTTCTAGACATTGTCAATAATATAAATAATAACATGAATAATTATGTCGTCTCAATTATTGATTTAATAATATAAAATATTGTGCAGATGATACTGTGACAATAATTAAATAAAAAATATGAGATACTGTGCAGCAACTACTGTTGCAATTATTGAATAAAACTGAGTGATTTCTTACATTAACATCAATAATCAGAGATACTGTGTAATACCATGTGCTAATGTGCAACAACGCGTATTACTGTATTTTTATGACCAAATATTTCAGCAGTTTAACGGTAAAAGTCTTACCGTTATTTTATGAAAAGTTTATTTTTGTCGCTTTCTATATCCGGCAATCATTCCGTTGTGAGGCCCACCAATGATTGTGTCGTTGTACGAATATTTTTCGACAAAAAGAATATTCTCCGACCAAATGAATATTTTATGACAACTTGCTTACTTTAAAAAATTTGCACATATTACTCATAACTATAGCATTATATCAAATCAACACCCTATTATTCAAAATAACATTTAGAGAAAATTAAATCTTTATTCATCAAAAGTTGGAGTCTTACAACCTCCCCTCCTTATGAAATTTTATCCTCAAAATTGGTGTGCGTACCTAGTATGTCGAAGAGGTGAAGATACCTTATTTTCATTTAAGATTCTAACTCCTAGGTTATTTCCTCAATATCATGGTTTCTCCATAAAACTTTAACTTGAGGTATAACATTTGAGCATAGAATCTGCTATGTCTAGAAAGTTCTGTCTAATGAAAGGTTTGGTCACCTAATTGCGCGCCAATAAGGAAAAATCCTTATTGGAAAACCCCCTCTTTCTTGGGAACGGCCTGGTTGTCATTATTGTGATTCTATAATATTATTTGTGAATAATTAATTATTGATTTATATGATGAGGAAAATATTGATTTTATGTGGATATAGATGGAGAAAATTTTTAATGTGACAATTGTTGAAAAGTAATATTTTATCTTTTTCTGATAAAATAATTCATTTTAATATATTATTATATTTTAATAATATAATAATGGTGATATTTTTACAATAAATGTGGGATATATGAGTATATAAGGAGGAAGAGTATTTTTGTTGTAAAAGATATTTTAAACATGTTTTGTGTGTCGGTGGACCCCATTTCTTAACTGAAATTTGATTATAGCCTGTAAAATCGTCCGTTTATGGATTTCGGTCAATTTCTGTTTAGAATTTGGAAAAACTTTCTTCTGCAAAGTTGTAGATAATTGAATTTCCTATAAAAAAATGCGAGATTCGAATTTTCTGATGAAAGAGCTATTTATTATGAATTATTGAAGTTCTGAAGTTCCGAAATAATTAGTTTTTGAAAGTTTTAATTATTCTTATTTACAAAATCATTTTTTTTTGCTTGGTGGGCTGCATTAAACATGTGCAATGAGCTGAAATCAGATTTCAAGAGGTGGGCTTGACAATTTTGTAAATATAAATATTATTATATTCAATTTTCTGCTTTGGTGTTCTAAGCATTTTTCTATAAATAGGGTGCTTAGGTTAGAATTGAAAATCACACCAGAAATTAAAATCTTCTCTCTCTTTCTCTCTCTATATTAGTGAGCGTATTCTTGTGAGTATTTTAATACTTTGAGTATTGCTATACGGTGCAAGTTCTAGTCATAGCCTATATCCAGTGTTTCAACTAGAAGTACTATCTTTACGAGGTAAGGGATGTTATTTTATTCGAAAATGATATTATTTCTTCAATATCATTATGCCAAAATATTGGTTAGAAATTTTTATCAAATTTGAAACTTTTCATGTTGGGGTTACTATTCATGAGTTACTATTCACGAGTTACTATTCACCGAAAAATGAAATTTTCTTCTTTTCGTCCAAAATATCTATTCTGGATACTAGCTTTAATTGTATCCATATTTTGATCATTCTTGAATTTTACTTCACTATGATTATTTATAAGGTATTTTTGGACATGGATAAATCAAAATACGAATCCTTAATATTTGTTATTTTGTTTCATTGGATTCGTTTCCTTTAAAATATTTTTCATCATCCTCAGTCCTAAATGATGATATAACTGAATATCTTTGGCCTGTAGTGCAAAGATGAATAATTTCTGATGAATATCTTTGGCCCGTAGTGCAAAGATGAATAGGTGTTAAGATGAACATGACCAATTGGTGAATATCTTTGGCTTGTAGTACAAAGATGAATATTGATTAATGTTACAGGGATAAAATATTGATGATGGACTTTTAAATTCATAGATAATAGTAGATTTTATTCTCTACGTAACTCTTCTATGAATTATTATTTTTCGCTGCGAATATTGATTTAAAACTTGTTGTCTATTGTATTCTATTAGATTTTTCCCTGTTGAAGGCTAACGATAATTTGTTCTGTATTATCTTAGTCATAATGTTCTTTACTGGGCTAGTTGAGCTCACCCTTTTCCTTTTTGTTCCATTTTTCTCAGGAGGCGAGAATGTAGCGAGTACTAGTCGGGGTATGGAATGATGGTTCTAGAAGTTATTTTAGTAGTCCTCACCATTTTTGTGAAATAATGTATCAATAATTGTAATGAGGACTTATTTGAGTGTGAATATTGTCTAGATGACAATATTTGTATTTAAACTCATAGTTCTTATGTTGTAATAGTAAAATGTAGTTGTTTCTGTACCATGTATTTTGGCGACTCAGAATGGGTGTTGTATACCTATTTTGGGGGCGTCACAAAAATCACACCAGAATAAGAGAATTCTTCTTCTATAATATTGAGCGTATTTCTTTAGAATTTAAGAAAGCTTTGAGTATAGAAAACAGTGCAAGTTTTCTTCCAGAATATCCCCGCTATACCAGTCAGAAGTACTCTCTTTTTAAGGTAAGAGATATTATTTTTTATCAATATTGGTATAAAATAATATTTTCTTCCATACTCTGTAGTATGTAAGAAATATTATTTCGTTTCGTATTCCTAATTCTACACTCATGTTGATAAGTATTGCTTATATACTCCTTGAAATTAGTATAATATCCTTGAAATTTGCACTTCATCTAGTATCGTTTCACAAGGATATTTTTCTAAACATTCTTATTAAATTTTAATCTTTTTATATCGGAGTACTATTCACGGGGTACTATTCACAGGGTACTATTCACCCATAGTACTATTCACGACAAAAATTGATTTTATTTCTGTCCAAATTATTTTTGATACATGATTATTATTCTTAAATTTTACTCCACAAAGCAGTTATCATGTTGACAATTTGGACATATTTTTAAACTCTGAATAAATTAAAATTCTTTAATATTTATCCTCAATTTCGTTTGATTGATGCTTATATCATTGTCATTATCCTCATGCTTATATTGTGATGAAAGTCATTTTTGGCCCGCAGTTGATGATTGGGTTATATACCCATAAATCGGATATACTTGGATTTATTTTGTCGTAACTTCGAGTCATTTAGGAATATGTTTATTGCGTTTATGTGTTGTTTTGCAGATTTGGGAGCTGCAGGAGTGAACGGTGGAATTGAAGCTAAAAAGGGCAAAAAGGTAATTTTAGGATGGCCAACGCCGGGGCGCTACATTCAGTACTAATCCCAGCGCCGAGGCGCTGGGTCGGGATTTCAGTTGACCGAGTTTGCGCGTTGACGAAGGGTTTGACTATACAATGGGAGTTTATGTGGGAAGTTGTTTTGGATTAGGATTGGGAGAGGCTATATAAGGTTTATTTGGCTGAATTAAGAGGGGGAGATTCTACACAATTGGGAGGGATTGATCAAGGAGCATGAGCAGATCTAGAGGCTTACAACTTGGAGTTCTTTTTCTTCTTTATTCTTTTAAAATTGTGTAACTCATTAAGGATGATTTATCACTTATTTGTGGTTTTTATTTCTGTCATGAACTAATTCCTTTTAGTAAGATTCCAATGGAACCTTTTATGGTTATGAATTGATTATCTAATTTACTCCATTTATTTATGTGATAGTGAATTGTTTGTCTTGCCTTGTATTTATTGATTAATTATCTGGCCAATAATTACCGTGTTACTCTAGAAGGAATCGATAGAGGAATTTTAGAGTTAGAACTGGGCAGGGTGACATGTGACTTAGTTATTTGCGCAATGAATAATTAGGTTTGTGAATAGAATGAGAATATCTATTTGCCGCATGTAGCACATAAGGAATTGGGATTGTAGCGAGTTTAATTCAATTATTTTGCATAGAGATATAGCAAAATTAATCTGGCTTAAATAAAAGGCAATTGATCACTCGAGAGAGGGCTTTTGGCATTTGAGAATTCCTGTTAACAATTCAGTAGACAGAATAATTGGGATAATTGGATAACTGAGTTAATAATCATATTTGGGGAAATTGGAGTCTTACTTATCATTCATCTGCATTCAAATAATTCTTAATTTGTTCTTTGTTTCCTTTTATAGTAGTTTCTTGCTTTATTAAAATTAGTTTTTTTTAGTTTTAAAAAATCACAATCTTTAGTTGTTTAAATAAAATTGAATTGATACAGTACTAATAGTTGGAGTTTATTAATTGGAATTCTCTAAGGGATCGACACTCTAAATTATCACTATATTACTTGTTGATCGTGTATACTTGCACGTTTGCTTTGATTGTGAAATCAACCAACAGCAGTGCATAGATGGACTGTTGATTGGTATGATTATGACTATATATCGCTATAATCATGACCTGTAATGTTACAAATGATGTGGGAAAAGTCCTCATTGGCCCGTAGTGCATTGATGGACAGTTGTTGGCATGATCATGACCACTGGTGATAATAACGAATATCTTTGGCTCGTAGTGCATGGATGATTCGTGGATGTGATACTAATGAATAACCTTGGCCCGTAGTGCATGGATTACATCGATAAAATGTTGATGATAAACTTTTAAATCATAGAAGATAGTAGATATCGTGCTCTACTTGACTCTTCTAATGGATTGCATGTTCCGCTGCAGTTAAACTTGTTGTTTATTGTATTCTATAAGTTTAACACTATTGAAGGCTAGCAATAATTTATTCTGCATTATCTTAGTCATAATATTTCTTACTGGACTAGTTGAGCTCACCCTTTGCTTTCATTGTTCTCTTCAGGAAATGAGAACATAGTCGGAACTAGTCGGAGAATGGAGTGACGGTCTGAGATGGTGGCTGTAGTAGTCCTCACTATTTTATAAAATAGTGTGATAATAATTGTAATGAGGACTCCATTTGAGTGTTGATATTGTCTACGAGACAATATTCGTGTTAAAACTCTCAGCTACGTTTTTGTCGTATTGTATAAGGAAGTTTGTATTTAAATTCTGTACCATGTATTTGGTAACTCAGAATGGATTATGTATACCTATTTTAGGGGCGTCACAGTTGGTATCAAAGCTTTGGGATATGATCTCTGGCTGAGATTTGAGGCTACTACTAGGAGGGGAGAGACGGGTAAATCCTTCGCTAGTATGACCTACCTAAACTTATTTGTTATTTAATTGGTTGGTCAGAATATAGGGATAATATGTGGCATGTTAATTAACCCTTATTTTGTGGTAGTATTTGAAAATGACATCTGAAAATTAAGAGATGAACTCATATAGAGTCTTAAGTAAACAATCGAGGAGATTCATTTAAAGAATATATATTGGAGTATAATATTTTGTTATAACAAAAATTTTATTGGGGAGTACAAATTAAGTTATTAAACCTGATTTTATGACGGCAGCCGAAGAAGAAATTAGAGATATCCATGAGGTGAGTGAAGAATTAATAGTTGCAACCGAGCTAGACATAGAGGTAGCAGCTGAGAGTGAGGAAGAAGAGAAACCTGAGGAGAATTTATTATAAGAAATTTTTGATTGAAATATAGAACTGTAAGATTGTATTCGTGAGTTAGAAGAGCAGGTTGAAGAACGGCAGGCGGTCGTGGAACAAAGGGATGAAACAATTTAAGATTCTGTTACCCGATATGTGATGATTGAACAGAAACACTGTAACATTCCAGATTTTTAATGTGTAATATTAAATATTTATTTATTTATTTAAATATTTAATGGATATGTTATTATTAAATAAAGAATTATTTAATTGGAATTGATGTGAATTATTTAATTATTTGATTATTGGTTGAAAAGATAATTAAATATTAAATAATAAATATTTATTGATAATATTAAATATTTATTGAATTATATGGCAATTTGAATTGATGTGATTTAATTAATTATTTGTTGTGTAAATAATTAAGGAGCTAAATAAATTAGTTGTTATGAGATTTTATAATAATAAATAAGCTAGAGAGCTTACAATGTTTTTTTAAATAAATAATAATATTTTAAATGGGAAATTGTAGTTTAAAATATTAGTTGGTAAAATGAAATTATAATTGTAAAAAGAATTATAATTGTTTATGTGTTAAAGTAATTTAATAGATTAATGTTTAATTGATTTATTAATTTAATAAAGGTGTGACTAATAACCTTGCTATAAAGGAGTTATTAAAATAAATCAAAGGACTTTAATTTAGGTTTGCCAAACATGCCTTATTGCATAATAAGTCTTTAATCTGTTAAGGTTTTAGCAAACAAGGTATAAGGATTAATCCATTTGTTTTAATTCAATTTACCAAACAAGGAGTAAGGATTAATGGGTTATTTTATTTAGACTAGCCAAACAAGCCTTATGGCTTTTGATTTTCAAAACTCAAATAACTGATATCAGTTATAAGTTTTATATTTATATCATATAATAAATATATATTATATTTTATACGTTATAATATTATACGTAAGAATAGAGGAGAGTGGTTAGAGAGAAAGAAAGAAAACTCAGAGGAAGAAGAGAGAAGAAGAAGAAGAACACAGAGAGAAAATTGAGAGCAAGTAAGTGTTTTAACAGGTTTTGGAGAAAAGAATTTGGAGAAAAAGATAGTTATCATCTTCCTAATCCAAGGTATGAGCTCAATCTCTTTCTCTAAAAGTTTCATGTTTTTCTTCTACCCAAAAAGTTCTCTGTAAAATATTTTGTAGGATGAATTGTTGATATACTTGTATAATTGGTATGATAATCGTTATAAAAAAAAGGTTTTTATGGGTTTATATATGATTATAGATAAAGCAATTCATGTATGTATGTGTTTTGTGGAAGAAAAGATATCAATGTTCATATGAAATATATATATATGAGTATGGCTATTTTAAAATAGAAATTAAGGTTTTAATTGTTGTTAAATTGATAAATTGATTATAAGAATTGCTAGAGTATGAAAAAAATCATAATCATGATGCTTGGAAATTTCTGTTTTGATTGAATAACAAAATCACAGTGTTGAATTTCATGGAAAATATCAAAATATGGAGTCTTTGCCAAAAAGATTGAAATTGGGTATTGTATAATTGATGTTTATGCTAATTAATGGATAGAAACATGTTAGGAGTACTCACAATATGTTTATATGATGTCTATATGCAATTTTCATGATAATCAGTCTATTAGATTCGAGCTTTTTGGACAATTTGGCTTTTTCTTTCATGGTTGCTGAAGCTGTCAGTCAACGCTGACAGTTCGCGCCGCGGCGCGGCCCAGCAGTTCATTACTGGCGCCGCAGCGCCATCACCATGACGTAAGCACACCGTCACTGCGCCGCAGCGCCGACACGTAGTATAATCGCTGAGCCGCAGCGCCGACTCAGCGCCGCAGCGCGAGCCACAGTACAAACTGTGGCGCCGCGGCGCGGAATGGCAGAACTGTCTGACAGTTTTGTTTAAATGTACAAAACTTGAAAATAAATGTTATGTGTTTATTATAACAATGTTAAATGATAATTTCAGTATTATTAGTCTATGAAATATCATGTTATTAAGTATTATCTACTTGAAAAAAAAGAATTGATTATGTGAATGGGTAATTCAACCCATATGATGAATGTAATTGTTTATATAAATGTACAATGTTGGTTAGGACTAATTATGTCAATATGACATATGTTTAGGATATCAATTCAAGTGGTAAAAGTGTAGCTTGTGCTAAAGGCAAGTTTCCTAAACCTACTTTTTACATTGAGCAAGTTTCTAAGCCTTAACTTTTGATATTTAGCAAGTTCTTTATCGTATAAGTTTCTAATCATTGGTGTTATTGAACTAATTATTGTTTCAATTTCGATTATCATATAATGGTGTAAATTTATTTGGAACAAGTTATTCTTGTAGTTAACTTGTGGTTTAGCATGTACAATTACATATATGTTGTGGATGTTTATTATTCAATTAACCTTGTCTTATTATTGTTCAAGCAAGGTAGGTTATAGTTATTCAAATTGTATGCTATTAGATTATTCCTAAAGCATGATGTCAATTTATAAACATCAAATAAACTATGATTATTCCATAGTATACAGTTATGTCGTTTGCAATCAACTAAACCTTAGTTGATTACAGTTGAATTCTAAATTACCCCAAGATGTATCCAAACCAAACTCACTTTGGTACGGACTTGTATTCTAAATACTGAGAAGAACAACTCTTTTATAAGAGGTTACGCTTAGCGTTGAAATGATTGTGCACAATACATTGTACGAAGGGTTGATCCCCCTAAGTACGTGGAGTCCTTATAGTCTTATGACTGTTAAAGTTTAAGTTGAAAGATTACTTATAACTGTGGACATGATTCGTGGTCATTAGACCCTCAGTAAAGGTTAAAGCTTTCCAAAAGTTAATAGAATATATTGTTAAATTCTATTGAGCTTAATGTTGGCAAATGATGTAAAAGTTTAATGATTTAATTATTGTTATTTCAAGTGGGCCTTGTTTGCTCACTCTTGCCTGTAAAATTTCTTACAGCTAAGGTTGAAACTGGTGATGTACCTAGTACCAGTAAAGTGAAAGGAAAGACGAAGCAATGCTGAAGACTTGTAATAATTGAATAGCTTATTTTCAGATTTGGTTTAAAGATTGTAATGAAGTTTATTTTAATTTTTCGCATGAATGATTGTTTGTAAAGGTTAGTTAACCTGGGAGATTTATTTAAGTTTAATCCTGTGTGGGTAGGTTTTGTTATTCAATTTTATTATAATTGGGTAGTTAGAAATGAATGTTTTGATTACGTGAACACCAAACCTTGAGGAAATGAAGTACCGGGATTTGGGGGTGTTACAGGTTGGTATCAAAGCTTTAGGTTATGAACCTTAGGTGGGGGAAAAGCCTTAGGAAGTAACCTTTTGAAAAGATAGTGGAGATAACTCTTATCGAGTTTCAAGAAAGATGTAATAAAACACTTATGTGCTTATGTGTTTATGTTTATGTACTCGTGAGTGTCGAGTAGTAATGATTAATAACTAAAACTTTAAAATTTTGTTGTCAGGATGACTAATGTTGGAGAGTCCAGTCAGGCTAGGGAGGAGGGACCTCAAGTGCCTATAGAGGAGGAGCCTCGCGACATTCAGGTAGTTTGGGAACAACTACTGCCACGGGAGTTACCATTGGTCACAGTAGTTGAAGATGAGGAGAATGATGTGGAGACAGATGAGGAGGATGAGGAAGAAAGGATTCCACTTAACTCGATAACAGGCCGTATTTACGATGAGGTACATGACCGCAACGTGGAACTTCAGGATACAGTTAAGGAATTGCAAGAGATAGTAGCTGAACAACAGACGGCAATGACACAGAAGGACGATGAGATCCTGGATCGTGAGGAACGACTGACTAACGCCGAGGAGAAATTAATACAGACTGAAGGAGAGAAAGAACAATTGATCGAGATGGTTGCTGAACTGGAGAGCAAGCTGAGAGAAGAAGCTGCTAAGAGGGCAAGAGCTGAAGATGCGTACGAGGAAGCTTATCAATGAACTGGAAGAGCAGCGAGAGACGCGCAGGCAAAGAGGATGAAGATGGAAGAGATGGATAAAGTATTTAACACCGCAATTAATCGAGCTCAAGATCGGGTCATGGGATATCCGATTCAGTTCGAGACGCTGCCATCATTCGTGCTAGATCGCAGAACAATGTTTCGAGTCATGGAGGAAGAACGTGATAGGGCTACGAAGTACCTTAATAGATCATCGTAGAAAATGTGTCGGTAATGTACGTAATAAGTATTAAATAATGTGTAAGTCCCTAGTGTTAAGTAACCATGGGATATGATAATAATGATGTTGTCCTGAAACTTTTGTAGTTCAGGAAAGGAATGTAGATAGCAGAGATGCTATTGTGTTGTGTTTTCATAAAGTTTATGAATAAATAAATGTTATTATTTTGTTCAAAGTGTTATGTGCTATGTGGGTATTTCTTTTATAGAGGCAAGTTAATTAGAAATACTTAAAGAAGTTGAGTAATGGTCTAATAGATGTTTTATTTTAAAACAGAAAATGCCTCCCAGACGTCAACCAACACGACAGAGAACCACCGAAGAAGCTAACGACAATGTTGATGCGAATTTCGTTCAACAACTAGTAACACTACTGACAGGAGCGTTGCAGAATCAACCTCAAAACCAAGGTACAACGTTTAAGGAGTTTAAGGCGGTTGGACCACCTGAATTCCGTGGGTCCATGAATCCAGTCGAAGCACAAACCTGGATTATAGAGATAGAGAAGGTGTTTGATGTCGCTAGGGTAGGGGATGATCAGAAGACTGCTTTCGCAACGTTCATGTTGAAAGCAGAAGCTAGTTATTGGTGGCAGACTAATAAAACTCGTGAAGGGCCAGGAGTGATGACTTGGGATAGGTTCAAGGAGTTGTTTTTCGAGACCTATTTCCCGGAGAGTTCAAAGAGTCAGCTGGAAGTACAGTTTCTAGAACTGAAGCAAGGAACGATGTCGGTATCTGAGTATGCCGCAAAATTTAATGAATTGGCGAGGTTTGCGCCATATCAGGTTAGCACAGATGAGCGTAAGGCGAAGAGGTTTGAACATGGACTGAAGCCATAGTTGTACAGTAGGGTTTCCCTATTCCAGTTGAAGACATTCGCAGCAGTAATGGAGAAAGCAGTACTCGCCGAAGGTGGAGGCGAGGCGGTAACCAGATTCAACCAGGAACAAAAGAAGAAGAAGAATGAAAATGAGATGAAGAGTGGAGGTGGTAGCGGTGGAAACAACAACAACAACAACAACAACAAGAGGAAGTGGAATGGGAGTATGGGTACTGGAAACCAGCAAGGGAACCAGCAGAACAAAAAGTTTGAAGCGTGTGCGACATGTGGAAAGTTTCACAAGGGTGCGTGCTTGATGGGAAAACGAGTTTGCTACAATTGTGGCCAGGAGGGTCACATCGCCCCAAATTGCACTCAATCAAAGAAGAATGCGTGCTTCACGTGAGGATCCAAGGATCACTTTGCTCGTGAATGTCCTAAGAAGAAGGAGGGAGTGACAACCAGAAGCAAAGGAGATAACAATGGAGGTGTGTGGGCTATTACAGGACCTGCAGCATCAATCAAACCCACAGCCAGAACCTTTAATATGACTGTGCAAGATGCTGTGCAATCAAAGGATGTAGTTTCAGGTATTATCCCAATCAATGATATTGATGCATATGTATTATTTGATTCGGGTGCTACTTGCTCGTTTATATCTGATGAATTTGCTAAGAGGTTAGAATTGCCTAGAGAAGAACTGAATTTTCCTTTGAACATAGAAATTGCGAATAAGGAAATAATCCCTGTTAGATTCGTATATAAGAACTGTAGGGTGAACATTAAGGAGAATGTCTTGTTGGTAGATTTGATTCCGATTAGACTCGGGGAATTTGATGTAATTTTTGGAATGGATTGGTTGTTCAAATACGGAGCGGTAATTGACTGCCAAAAGAAGTGTGTAAACCTTATGACTCCGTCAAAGGTAGTATTTTATGGTAGCAAGTCGCCTAGATAAATGAAATGTCTGACGACTATACAGGCCAAGAAATTGTTGAGTCATGGTTGTGTGGGCTATTTAGCTTACATAGTCGATACTCAAAAGAAGGGGGTAAAGCTGGAAGAAATACCAGTAGTGAGGGAATTCGAAGACGTTTTTTCAGAGGATTTGCCAGGACTTCCGCCCGACAGAGAAATTGAGTTCATGATCGACTTAGTACCGGGAACAGCACCGATATCGAAGGCCCCATACAGAATGGCTCCGGTAGAAATGAAGGAACTAATGGTTCAGTTGCAAGAGCTGCTAGACAAGAAATATATTCAACCAAGTGTATCGCCGTGGGGAGCGCCAGTTTTATTTATGAAGAAGAAGGACGGGTCAATGCGTCTTTACATTGATTATAGGGAGTTAAACAAAGTCACTATTAAAAACAAATACCCGTTGCCAAGAATAGATGACTTGTTTGATCAACTGAAGGGTGCTAAGTACTTTTCGAAAATAGATTTGAGAAGTGGTTATCACCAATTGAAGGTAAGAAAGGAGGATATACCACGAACGGCATTCAGAACTCGGTATGGACACTACGAGTTTCTGGTGATGTCTTTTGGTTTAACCAATGCACCTGCTGCGTTCATGGATTTGATGAACAGGGTGTTTAAACCATTCCTAGACAAATTTGTAGTGGTATTCATTGATGACATTCTAGTGTATTCCAAAACTCAAGAAGAACACATGGAACACTTACGTCTGACATTGGAGACACTAAGAAAGGAAAAACTGTACGCGAAGTTCTCTAAGTGCGAATTTTAGCTCGACCGTGTACAATTTTTGGGGCATGTGATTGACAAAGATGGAATCTCAGTGGATCCGTCGAAAGTGGAAGCAGTAATCAATTGGGAACAACCAAAAATACCGTCAGAAGTGAGGAGTTTCTTGGGACTGGCTGGTTATTATAGAAGATTTATTCAAGATTTTTCTAAGATAGCCACTCCGCTAACAAATTTGACAAGAAAAAGTGTAAAATTCATTTGGACGGAGAAGTGTGAAGAGAGTTTCCAAGATTTGAAGAAGAAGTTAAGTGTGGCACCTGTATTGACTTTGCCAGATAATACAGGAAATTTTGTGGTATATAGTGATGCCTCACATAAAGGGTTGGGTTGTGTTCTTATGCAGAACGGCAAAGTTATTGCCTATGCATCAAGACAATTGAAGGATTATGAAAAGGGGTATCCGACTCATGATTTGGAATTGGCTGCAGTTGTGTTTGCTCTAAAAATATGGAGACACTATCTTTATGGAGAGAAATGTGAGATCTACACAGACCACAAAAGTCTGAAGTATATTTTCACTCAGAAGGATTTGAACATGCGTCAAAGAAGGTGGATGGAATTAATAAAAGATTACGATTGTGAGATCTTTTATCATCTGGGTAAAGCGAATGTAGTTGCAGATGCTTTAAGCAGGAAAGGTCAGGAGAAGTTGATGCTGATAACAACTCAAAAGGAGCTCATTTCAGCAATGACAAAATTGGAGTTGGAAATCAAATTTCCAAAAGAATCTGACGAACAACTATTCCAGATAGAAGCTGATCTAACTTTAGTGAACAAAGTGAAGATTGCTCAATTACAAGATGGAGAGTGTGGAAAAATCAAAGAGAATTTGGGTGAAGGCGGAGATATAAAATACAAGGTCGATACCGAAGGTTTACTACGGTTTGATGGACGAATTTGGGTTCCAGCAGTGCGAGAGCTGAAAGAAGAAATGCTGACTGAAGCTCATAGCTCAAAGTATTCAATTCATCCAGGAAGCACAAAAATGTATCAGGATTTGTGCCGACATTTTTGGTGGCCAAATATGAAAAGAGATGTTACTGAATGCGTAGCGAAATGCTTGACATGTAAGAGAGTAAAAGCCGAACATCAAAGACCCAGCGGATTACTCCAACCGTTAGAAATACCGGAATGGAAGTGGGAACACATCACGATGGATTTTATGGTGGGTCTTCCAACTACTCAGAGAGGATGCGATGCGATTTGGGTAATAGTGGACAGACTAACGAAATCAGCGCACTTTTTACCAATAAAGATTAGATTCAATCTTGATCAGTTGGCAAGATTGTACATTAAGGAGATCGTTTCGAGGCACGGAGTGCCAGTATCAATTGTGTCTGATAGAGATCCACGGTTTACATCGAATTTCTGGAAGAGACTACAAGAATGTATGGGAACACAGTTGCGAATGAGTACGGCTTATCATCCACAAACAGATGGCCAAAGCAAACGAACAATTCAGACATTGAAAGATATGTTGAGAGCATGTATCATGGATTTTAAAGGAAGCTGGGAAGATCAACTACCATTGGTGGAATTTTCTTACAACAACAGTTATCACGCGAGCATCGGCATGCCACCTTACGAAGCATTGTACGGCAGAAAGTGCAGAACTCCACTGTGCTGGGATGAAGTCGGTGAACGCCAACTGTTAGGACCAGAATTGGTACAACAAACTGCTGAAGTGATCAAACTCATCAGGACAAGATTGGTCGCAGCTCAAGACAGACAGAAAAAGTATGCTGATCAACACAGACAAGATCGTACATTTGACGTAGGAACTTTTGTATTCTTAAAAGTTTCTCCCTGGAAGGGGAAAATTCGTTTCGGTAAAAAGGGAAAGCTAAGTCCGAGGTTTATTGGACCCTTTGAAGTGCTGCGAAGAGTGGGAGAAGTGGCTTACGAGGTAGCTCTACCTCCAGAGTTGGAAAATATACATAACATTTTTCATATTTCGGTGTTACGACCATATAAACCAGACTACAAACATGTGATTGAGTATGAACCATTGCAGTTCGAAAAAGATTTGTCTTATGAAGAGATCCCTATCCAGATAGTCGACAGGAAAGAACAAGTGCTCAGGAATAAAGTGATACCTTTTGTGAAGGTGATATGGAGAAACCACAACGCTGAAGAAGCTACGTGGGAACTCGAAGAGAAAATGTTGAAGGAATACCCTGAGTTATTTGTTTAATCTGTGTCTTCGATTCTGGGGACAGAATCTTTGTAAGTAGGGAAGAATGTAACGAATGATTTGTTTGAGTTGTACTTCTGAGGACAAAATCCTTTTAAGGAGGGAATGATGTAACATTCCAGATTTTTAATGTGTAATATTAAATATTTATGTATTTATTTAAATATTTAATGGATATGTTATTATTAAATAAAGAATTATTTAATTGGAATTGATGTGAATTATTTAATTATTTGATTATTGGTTGAAAAGATAATTAAATATTAAATAATAAATATTTATTGGTAATATTAAATATTTATTGAATTATATGGCAATTTGAATTGATGTGATTTAATTAATTATTTGTTGTGTAAATAATTAAGGAGCTAAATAAATTAGTTGTTATGAGATTTTATAATAATAAATAAGCTAAAGAGCTTACAATATTTTTTAAATAAATAATAATATTTTAAATGGGAAATTGTAGTTTAAAATATTAGTTGGTAAAATGAAATTATAATTGTAAAAAGAATTATAATTGTTTATGTCTTAAAGTAAATTAATAGATTAATGTTTAATTGATTTATTAATTTAATAAAGGTGTGACTAATAACCTTGCTATAAAGAAGTTATTAAAATAAATCAAAGGACTTTAATTTAGGTTTGCCAAACATGCCTTATTGCATAATAAGTCTTTAATCTATTAAGGTTTTAACAAACAAGGTATAAGGATTAATCTATTTGTTTTAATTCAATTTACCAAACAAGGAGTAAGGATTAATGGGTTATTTTATTTAGACTAGCCAAACAAGCCTTATGGCTTTTGATTTTCAAAACTCAAATAATTGATATCAGTTATAAGTTTTATATTTATATCATATAATAAATATATATTATATTTTATACGTTATAATATTATACGTAAGAATAGAGGAGAGTGGTTAGAGAGAAAGAAAGAAAACTCAGAGGAAGAAGAGAGAAGAAGAAGAAGAACACAGAGAGAAAATTGAGAGCAAGTGAGTGTTTTAACAGGTTTTGGAGAAAAGAATTTGGAGAAAAAGATAGTTATCATCTTCCTAATCCAAGGTAGGAGCTCAATCTCTTTCTCTAAAAGTTTCATGTTTTTCTTCTACCCAAAAAGTTCTCTGTAAAATATTTTGTAGGATGAATTGTTGATATACTTGTATAATTGGTATGATAATCGTTATAAAAAAAAAGGTTTTTATGGGTTTATATATGATTATAGATAAAGTAATTCATGTATGTATGTGTTTTGTGGAAGAAAAGATATCAATGTTCATATGAAATATATATATGAGTATGGCTATTTTAAAATAGAAATTAAGGTTTTAATTGTTGTTAAATTGATAAATTGATTATAAGAATTGCTAGAGTATGAAAAAAATCATAATCATGATGCTTGGAAATTTCTGTTTTGATTGAATAACAAAATCACAGTGTTGAATTTCATGGAAAATATCAAAATATGGAGTCTTTGCCAAAAAGATTGAAATTGGGTATTGTATAATTGATGTTTATGCTAATTAATGGATAGAAACATGTTAGGAGTACTCAAAATATGTTTATATGATGTCTATATGCAATTTTCATGATAATCAGTCTATTAGATTCGAGCTTTTTGGCCAATTTGGCTTTTTCTTTCATGGTTGCTGAAGCTGTCAGTCGACGCTGACAGTTCGCGCCGCGGCGCGGCCCAGTAGTTCATTGATGGCGCCGCAGCGCCATCACCATGACGTAAGCACACCGTCACTGCGCCGCAGC
Source organism: Panax notoginseng (assembly GCA_016801055.1). NCBI lineage: Eukaryota > Viridiplantae > Streptophyta > Magnoliopsida > Apiales > Araliaceae > Panax > Panax notoginseng. Next base: position 42,089,068 of record CM029012.1, read on the forward strand.
GCCGGCACGTAGTATAATCGCTGAGCCGCAGCGCCGACTCAGCGCCGCAGCGCGAGCCACAGTACAAACTGTGGCGCCGCGGCGCGGAATGGCAAAACTGTCTGACAGTTTTGTTTAAATGTACAAAACTTGAAAATAAATGTTATGTGTTTATTATAACAATGTTAAATGATAATTTCAGTATTATTAGTCTATGAAATATCATGTTATTAAGTATTATCTACTTGAAAAAAAAGAATTGATTATGTGAATGGGTAATTCAACCCATATGATGAATGTAATTGTTTATATAAATGTACAATGTTGGTTAGGACTAATTATGTCAATATGACATATGTTTAGGATATCAATTCAAGTGGTAAAAGTGTAGCTTGTGCTAAAGGCAAGTTTCCTAAACCTACTTTTTACATTGAGCAAGTTTCTAAGCCTTAACTTTTGATATTTAGCAAGTTCTTTATCGTATAAGTTTCTAATCATTGGTGTTATTGAACTAATTATTGTTTCAATTTCGATTATCATATAATGGTGTAAATTTATTTGGAACAAGTTATTCTTGTAGTTAACTTGTGGTTTAGCATGTACAATTACATATATGTTGTGGATGTTTATTATTCAATTAACCTTGTCTTATTATTGTTCAAGCAAGGTAGGTTATAGTTATTCAAATTGTATGCTATTAGATTATTCCTAAAGCATGATGTCAATTTATAAACATCAAATAAACTATGATTATTCCATAGTATACAGTTATGTCGTTTGCAATCAACTAAACCTTAGTTGATTACAGTTGAATTCTAAATTACCCCAAGATGTATCCAAACCAAACTCACTTTGGTACGGACTTGTATTCTAAATACTGAGAAGAACAACTCTTTTATAAGAGGTTACGCTTAGCGTTGAAATGATTGTGCACAATACATTGTACGAAGGGTTGATCCCCCTAAGTACGTGGAGTCCTTATAGTCTTATGACTGTTAAAGTTTAAGTTGAAAGATTACTTATAACTGTGGACATGATTCGTGGTCATTAGACCCTCAGTAAAGGTTAAAGCTTTCCAAAAGTTAATAGAATATATTGTTAAATTCTATTGAGCTTATGTTGGCAAATGATGTAAAAGTTTAATGATTTAATTATTGTTTTTCAAGTGGGCCTTGTTTGCTCACTCTTGCCTGTAAAATTTCTTACAGCTAAGGTTGAAACTGGTGATGTACCTAGTACCAGTAAAGTGAAAGGAAAGACGAAGCAATGCTGAAGACTTGTAATAATTGAATAGCTTATTTTCAGATTTGGTTTAAAGATTGTAATGAAGTTTATTTTAATTTTTCGCATGAATGATTGTTTGTAAAGGTTAGTTAACCTGGGAGATTTATTTAAGTTTAATCCTGTGTGGGCAGGTTTTGTTATTCAATTTTATTATAATTGGGTAGTTAGAAATGAATGTTTTGATTACGTGAACACCAAACCCTGAGGAAATGAAGTACCGGGATTTGGGGGTGTCACAAGCACTCTTGGCAGAGTATAAGATAATAAAGCTGGAATCTGAGAATTCAAATGCCAAGGATCAGCTGAAAGAAGAATCAACTGAACGAGTGAGAATGGAGGATGCATGGGTAAAAGCCGCAAGACGCGTTGATATTATTGAAAGAGAAGTCTGATCCAAGAGGCTAAAATAGATGATATGTATTTCTCTTTTTGGACAGTAATTGGGAGAACCCGAGGAAGAAAAACTGGCAGAACAAGAAATTCCAGTGAACATGGCAGGGAACGATCAGAAACCACTTCGGGACTATGCCATGCCGAATGTCACGGATATTCAGTCGAGTATTAGGAGGCCGACAATCAATGATAACACCTTTGAGATCAAACCAGCAACCATTCAAATGCTTCAGAATCAATGTCAGTTTGGGGGTAGTTCATTAGATGATCCGAATGAGCACATCTTAAGTTTCTTGGAAGTTTGCGACACCTTCAAATTTAACAACGTGTCAGAAGATGCTATAAGGTTGAGAATGTTCCCATTTACACTGAAAGATAAAGCACGAAGTTGGTTACACTCTCAGCCTTCGGACTCAATCCTTACTTGGGACGATTTAGCTCAAAAATTTCTAGCTAAGTTTTTCCCACTAGCAAAGTCAGCAAAACTACGGAATGATATGCATACCTTCGCACAGTTTGATTCAGAATCGTTGTATGAGGCGTGGGAAAGGTTTAAGGATATGCTCCGCAAGTGCCCACACCATGAAATTCCACAGTGGATGCAATTGGGGATATTTTGTGATGGTTTACAAGCATCCACGAGGTAAAGTATTGATGCTGCAGCAGGAGGAGCGATTATGTCTAAAAATTTAGACGAGGCATATAAGTTGTTAGAAATGATGGCAACCAACAACTATCAGTAGCCCATGACAAGAAATAATCCTCTGAAAACATCGGGAAAGTATGATGTGGATGCGATAACATCATTACAAGTGCAAATGACCGCAATGGTTAAGCAGATAGAATTATTGCGTCCATAATCCACTCAACAGGTAGCGATGGTTTGTGAAATATGTGTTGGGGGTCATACTACGGATCAATGTGTCATAAATGCTGAAGCAGCACAGTATGTGGGGAGTTATAATCAGTTTACTCAGCCTTATCAGAATCAAAATGCATATAATTTGGGGTGGCGAAATCATCCGGGGTTTTCATGGAGCAACAACCAAGCTGCAGAACAAGCGCCGAAACAACAAAACAATTCCGGGTTTCAAAACTAGACACAACAACTTGTGCGGAAAGTAAGTTAGGAAGAAGCCTTAGAAAGATTTGTTAAAGCAACTGAGAAAAGGAGTGAGGAGAGTGATAAGAGATTTAGTCAAATGGAGCTAAGTATACAAAGTCAGAATGCGTCAATCAAAAATCTAGAAAATCAAATTGGACAAATAGCACATGCATTGAATAACCGACCACTTGGAACACTTCCGAGCGACACCGAGAAAAACCCTGGCAGAGATGAGCATTGTAAGGCGGTAACTCTACGAAGTGGAAAAGAACTACAAGAGTCAGTCAAGGATAGGGAAAAGGAGGACAAGGCATCAATTGAAACAGAGAAAGTAGTGGAGACCGAAAAGCATCAAGAGGAGACCTCACAGCAAAAAAATTCAGAACCAACCAGTACAATGCCCCCCATACCGTATCCGCAGAGATTTCAGAAATCCAAGTTAGATAAGCAATTCTCACAATTTTTGGATATCTTCAAGAAATTGCATATCAACATCCTTTCGCCAAAGCCTTAGAACAAATGCCGAGTTACGCAAAGTTTATGAAGGAGGTTTTGTCGAAGAAGAGGAAATTAGGTGAATTTGAAACAGTAGCATTGACGGAGGATTGCAGTGCTATCATTTAGAATAAATTACCGCCGAAGCTCAAGGATCCAGGTAGCTTTAATATTCCGTGCGAGATTGGAAATCAGCTTTCGGGACGAGCTTTTTGTGATTTGGGGGCCAGTATAAATCTAATGCCATTATCCGTCTATAGCCAGTTTGGACTTCAGGCTCCACGCCCAATAAATATCAGTTTACAGTTAGCAGATAGATCGGTTACATATCCATGAGGTATTGTTGAAGATGTGCTAGTAAAAGTGGATAAATTCATCTTCCCTGCGGATTTCTTTATTCTGGATTGTGAAGTGGACAGTGAAATCCCGATCATTCTTGGGCGACCATTTTTGGCAACAGGAAGAACATTGATTGATGTTCAAAAAGGTGAATTGACAATGTGAGTTAAAAATCAACAGGTCACCTTTAACGTTTTCAAGTCAATGTCGTACCCAAAAGAAAGAGGTGAATGTATGCGGGTTGATATTATGGGGGAATTGGTATATCATAAACTCAGCACAAATTTTTTGGAGGACCCACTTGAATCTATTTTGCTTGGGGCAGACAAATACGGTATTGAAGAGGATATCGAATACGTCAAATGGCTAGACACACCATCAGTTTTTCTGAAAAGCACTCAATCCTTCGACACCATAGAAAGGCCCGAAGCGGAAGCTAAAAAGTTCAAATCATCAATAGAAGAGCCACTGGTGCTAGAATTAAAGCCATTACCTTCCCATCTGCAATATGCTTACCTGGGAAAAGACGATACCCTACCAGTTATTGTTTCGACAGAATTGACTGATACCCAAAAGGAGAAACTGCTACGGGTCTTGCGAGAATTCAAAACTGCAATTAGGTGGACTATAGCAGACACTCGAGGTATTAGCCCATCATTCTGTATGCATAAAATCTTAATGGAAGAAGGGGCAAAACCAACCATCGAGATGCAAAGAAGGCTAAATCCCATCATGAAGGAGGTGGTGAAAAAGGAGATTATAAAGTGGTTGGATGCTGGCATTATTTACCCAATCTCAGATAGTTCGTGGGTGAGTCATGTACAGTGCGTTCCAAAGAAAGGGGGTATAACAGTGGTGAAGAATGAGGCGAATGAGCTCATCCCTACTCGAACAGTTACAGGATGGAGAGTATGCATGGACTATCGCAAGCTAAATAAAGCCACACGCAAGGATCACTTCCCCTTGCCATTCATTGATTAGATGTTGGATAGGTTAGCGGGACATCAGTTCTATTGTCTCTTGGATGGTTATTTCGGATATAATCAAATTTCTATAGCACCGGAGGATCAAGAGAAAATGGCATTCACATGCCCATACGGTACGTTTGCATTTCGGCGAATGTCTTTTGGTTTATGCAATGCACCAGCAACCTTTCAGCGATGCATGATGGCAATCTTCTCCGATATGGTCGAGAAAAATTTGGAGGTATTTATGGATGATTTTTTTGTGTTCGGTGATAGCTTTGATCTTTACCTGAAAAATCTGATTTTAGTGTTGAAACGTTGCGTGGAAACTAATCTGGTTCTCAATTAGGAAAAATGTCACTTTATGGTGAAAGAAGGGATTATTCTAGGACATAAGGTTTCTACAGCAGGGTTAGAGGTGGATAAGGCGAAGATAGAACTATTGAAAAATTACCTACTCCAGTATCAGTGAAGGGAGTCCGGAGCTTCTTGGGGCATGCAGGTTTCTATAGACGCTTCATCAAAGATTTTTCACAAATTTCAAAACCTTTATGTTCCCTGTTGGAGAAAGATGTCCCTTTCAAAATGGGTCAGTCATGTATCGAGGCATTCGAGATTTTAAAGAGGAATTTGGTATCTGCTCCGATCATTGTGGCGCCCGATTGGTCTTTACCATTCGAATTGATGTGCGATGCCAACGACTATGCAGTGGGAGCAGTATTGGGACAACATCACGACAAGATCTTTCACATAATCTACTACTCCAGCAAAACGTTGACAGACGCTCAGTTGAACTACACAACCACCGAAAAAGAACTACTTGCAGTTGTGTTTGCCTACGACAAATTCAGAGCATATCTCATTGGGACCAAGGTCATTGTCTACACGGATCATTCTGCAATCAAATATTTGATCGAAAAGAAGGATGCCAAACCGAGGTTAATACGGTGGGTGTTACTGCTGTAAGAATTTGATTTGGAAATCCGAGATAGAAAGGGTATAGAAAACCAAGTGGCGGATCATCTTTCGCGATTGGAAAATGCAGAGGTACAGAGCCAAGACAATACACTAATTAACGAGAAATTTCGGGACGAACAACTTCTCCGAGTAACCACAACACTGCCTTGGTATACTGATTATGTGAACTATGTGGTTGCTAAGATGTTACCACTGGATTTGAACTCGCAACAACGAAAGAAATTCCTCTATGACGTGAAGTAGTACTATTGGGATGAACCGTTCCTGATTAAAGCCTGCGCAGATCAAATGATTCGACGCTATGTGCCACATGAAGAGATGGACAGCATATTGGGTCATTGCCACTCCTCAAACTATGGAGGTCATTATTCCGGTGATCGAACTGCGGCCAAGGTGTTACAATCAGGATTTTACTGGCCTTCGTTATTCAAGGATGCGTATCTCTATGTACTAAAGTGTGATCGATGCCAATGCGTAGGTAATATCTCTAAGCGAAATGAAATTCCACTTAACACTATATTGGAGGTAGAACTGTTTGACGTTTGGGGAATCGATTTCATGGGACCGTTCCCCTCATCTTTTAATAATCAGTATATTTTGTTGGCAATGGATTATGTTTCCAAATGGGTTAAAGCCACAGCTTTGCCCACCAATGATGCTAACGTCGTCCTTCGATTCTTAAAGAAAAATATCTTCACGCGATTTGGGACTCTGCAGGCAATAATAAGTGATGAGGGAACACATTTCTGTAACAAGCAGTTCACAAAACTGTTGGTGAAGTATGGGGTTCGTCATAAAATCGCAGCTGCATATCATCCCCAAACCAATGGCCAAGTTGAGGTCTCGAATAGGGAGGTTAAGAGAATTTTGGAAAAGGTGGTCAATCCGTCACGAAAAGATTGGTCTTTACGTCTTGACGATGCTCTATGGGCATATCGTACAACATATAAGAATCTGATCGGTATATCACCTTATCGAATGGTTTACAGAAAGGCGTGCCACCTCCCAGTCGAGCTTGAGCATAGTGCACACTGGGCCATTTGGAAGCTCAATTTTGATGAACAAGCAGCAGGTGAGAAAAGGTTACTCCAGTTGAACGAGATGGATGAATTCCGCTTCAACGCTTATGAAAACGCAAAACTCTATAAGGAAAAAGTCAAAGCGTGGCATGATAAGAAAATTCTCGATAAAACATTTGAACCGGGCCAACAAGTCTTACTTTTCAACTTGAGATTGCATTTATTTCTTAGAAAACTGAAATCACGTTGGTCAGGTTCTTTTACAGTCGTGTCAATTGCACCACATGGTAACATCAAGATCGAAAAACCAAATTTAAATTGCCCATTCAAGGTTAACAGTCAGAGACTCAAACATTACTGGAGTGGACCCATTGAACGTCAAACTACGGTCATAAACCTCTCCGACTCAGTGGAAAATTAAACATACCAGCAAAGTCCGGCCGACGACAGTAAACCAAGCACTTATTGGGAGGCAACCCAATCATTTTTTTTAATTTTATCTTATTTTGGTTATTTATTTTATTTTCATTCTACTTAGTTGTCTAATATTGTCTTATTTTAGTTCTTGTGAGTATTTTAGTTCTTATTTTTGGCATTCTGAATTGTCTCTCTTCATGCAGATTCTTGAACTTATACGTGTAGGCAACATGAACCACGGTAGCCCAGCGCCCTGGCGCTGCACATTACTTAACCCATAGAGCCCTGGCGCTAGCCTAACCCAGAAGCCACTGATTACGAGCATCCCGGCGCTGTCTCTAAGGGCAATTCAAGCGCCCCGGCGCTATGGACTTCTTGAACGTACTGCAGCACAGCCCCCCGGTGCTGCACAAAGCTTGTGTCATAGAGCCCCGGCGCTATCCCTGCACACAACCTACTGATGCCCAGCGCCCCGGCGTTTGTCCCACATTATATCACAGCGCCCCGGCGTTGTGGGGCGTTCTAAGAGTCCTACACGTTTTTATAACTGCTGAACGGTTCCCTAATTTACTTCTTTTAAGTATCACGATTCCACCCATCCATCTCATTCACGACTATTAATCTCTCAATTGGTTACACTAAAAATTGTAAGCCTTGCTCATCAAATTCTAGGATTAAGTCCTGCAATAGTGCCATAATTCTCATATCTCTCACGATCATTTACCAAGGTATGTTGTATGTTCTAATTCCATTTTTTTTTCAACAAGCATGGGTATTGATGTAATTGGTGAGTGTTCTTCATCCGGATATGAATCCTCCTTATCTTGTTTCTATATTGCATAATAACCATAATTTGCTCACTTGTAAGTAGAGGGTGCAGTCATGGGATATTTTTGACCAACAACAGGGATGAATTGATAGTAACTTAGTGAAATTCTGAGTAATGTATGAGTTACCTCTTAGATGTTTGATGAATTTCCCGAAACATTGATCTTGTCCACATGCACATGTATCCCAATGTCCAAGCAATACTATTCTATTGCACTCCATGACAACTCTTAAGGGCATCGCTTGTGTAGCTTTTGTTCATTCTCAAAACTGAAGAGTCCATGACTCCAATTGGTACTTTTGTGCATGCGCCTGCGTTTTTGTGTCGAGTGTCATCCCCACCAATGTATTCAATTTCGACATATATTTTAAAGTTTGTGGGTACAGTCATACATAAGTTTATCCAAATTCCAATTATGTGCGATGCTAATACATATATATGCTTGTAATTGCAGAATTTCTTACTTGACATCCAAATATCAGCGTGGTGAAGGATCCGGGACCGCCTCGACCCCACCTTCGAGATTTGACAGCCGCCGTTTTGTCAGTCTTGCGGCTCAAGAAAGATACAACCGAATGGCTACTCGGTCATTGGTTCCGGAGCGTGGGTTGAGACCGGATCAATCAAAGGATGGCGATATGGCAGTCATGATAGTCGACAGGAACTGGTTCACACTTATCGAGCAGCCCGATCCAGCAGTACTTGCAGTGGTGAAAGAATTTTATGCCAACGTGCCCGAACATGATCACTATACGGTATTTATAAGGGGAAAAACAGTGGAAATTGGCAAAGAGGACTTCAATGAGTGTTATCAACTACCAGTGGAGGATTTTCATGATGAGTATGCCAGTCTTGTTAGTGATGGGCCGGATTCTGAGCAGATAATTCGTGAACTTTGTCGACCGGGTACCATAGGTACAGTACATGAACGCGGAAACATGACTTTCCCACTATCGAATCTCAGCTTATATGGGAAGGCGTGGTATGTGTTCATTTACGCAAAACTCATGCCATGCACCCATGTGAGTCATGTTACCAGAGAACGTGCAGTCCTTCTATACTCAATCATCAAAGGATTTAAAATTGATGTGGGCAGTCTCATTTTGCAATCTGTCCTCCGAGCTTCTCGTGGAAGTACCACTGGAGGGTTACCGCATCCGTCTCTCATCTGCGTGTTATGTGTTAAGTTCGGCGTCAAATAGGAGTCAGATGAGATGATTCCAAAGCCTATGCCAGTGCTGGACCACAAGTTGATCAGTAGGTACAAAGTGTGGACTGGTGGAGCTAACCACCCTTGGGGATTGGGTTTCATAATTCCCCAAGTTGCACCTACTTATGGCCCATCTACAGCAGCTCATCGTGGAGTGGTTTTCAAAGCTGTCCAGCGGGAGTTAGACGACTGGTTCTACAACATGGAGTCCCAGAATGTGCGCTTGTCGGAATGTCAAGACGTGATTTTCAAATTCTTAGTTGACCAATTTGCTGCACAAAATGCATTGACTGTCCAATCGTATCCGGGCATTCAACTTAGCCATTTCCCAACTGCTCCTGTTCTGCCAGTATTTCCCCCTTCCGATCAAGAGATGAGCGAGGATGATGATGCACCACCCGAAGAATAAGCTCATCAGGGAAGTCCTCTGTTTTATTTTGTTGTATCTTTCGCATAAGGACATTGCTCTAGATTAGTTTGGGCGTAGTTAAGTTTTATTTTCAAATTTGTATTTGTTATTAGTTTGTGGATTTGGATTTAAATATTACATGTAGGATTGCATAATAATTCCGGCGTTTGCTAGTGCGTTTATTATTCGGGAGCCAATGATGAAATTAGAATTGCATGAACAAGTCTAGTAAGGATTGTTGAGTCAATGATATGATTGTCTTGACATGATTTGAATCTTTATCTATTTGACACTGATATTATAGGATAGCACTTTAAAAAATGACCATGTTGGCTATGATAGTTTAAATGGTTAGATAATAGAGTTCTAAAGGATGATTGCTAGTGAAATGAAGGGACACTTTGAATAGCTAGTGAAAACTGAATTTATACATAAACTCAAGTTTGGAGGAAAAATATTTGGAATATATAAGCAGAAAAAAAAATATCGTGGCGTGTTTGTCTAATTTTGTGGCCTTTGTTACTTGAGCAAGTAAGCCCGAGGGAACTGTCTCTACACGTAGCGCCCTAAAGTCTTAATGGCTTGGGAGTCGTTGGTCGAAAGCTCGTTAAGGTAGCATTTAAAAGCCTAAGGGAATAAGACAATGCATAGTCATGAGAGAAAAAAATAATAATAATAATAAAGCGGGAAAAGTGCAAAATGCCCCCGTCTAAAAAAAATAATAATAAGCATAAGTATTTCATGTTGACTCCTAAATTTTGGTGATTGTTTAATTTTAGTTGAATCTAGTTTATTTGATGAACTCTCGCGTAGAACTGTATGAAGCTTTTTATGAACTTTATTATCTTTCAGCTTTTTGCTTTTCATTAGTTAGCATGGTTGTTGAACACACACTCACAATATCAGTAATAACATATTTGGATTGATTGATTGTTGGACTATTATTGAGCTGCAAGTAACATGATGTATTAGCATATTTTTGTGATTTTTCTGAGGCCTATGGATATACGTGAGCTATTAGATTACTGGAATTAAGGTCATTTAGTTAGTTTGCATTTACATGATGTTTAGTTATTCGTATTGGTTGTGTTTTGTTGCTTGAGGACACGCAACGATTTAAGTTTGGGGGTATTTGATGATTGGGTTATATACCCATAAATCGGATATACTTGGGTTTATTTTGTTGTAACTTCGAGTCATTTAGGAATATGTTTATTGCGTTTATGTGTTATTTTACAGATTTGGGAGCTGCAGGAGCGAACGGTGGAATTGAATCTAAAAAGGGCAAAAAAATAATTTTAGGATGGCCAGCGCCGGGGCGCTACATTCAGTACCAATCCCAGCGCCGGGGCGCTGGGTCGGGATTTCAGTTAACCGAGTTTACGCGTTGACGAAGGGTTTGACTATACAATGGGAGTTTATGTGGGAAGTTGTTTTGGACTAGGATTGGGAGAGGCTATATAAGGTTTATTTGGCTGAATTAAGAGGGGGAGATTCTACACAATTGGGAGGGATTGATCAAGGAGCATGAGCAGATCTAGAGGCTTACAACTTGGAGTTCTTTTTCTTCTTTATTCTTTTAAAATTGTGTAACTCATTAAGGGTGATTTATCACTTATTTGTGGTTTTTATTTCTGTCATGAACTAATTCCTTTTAGTAAGATTCCAATGAAACCTTTTATGGTTATGAATTGATTATCTAATTTACTCCATTTATTTATGTTATAGTGAATTGTTTGTCTTGCCTTGTATTTATTGATTAATTATCTGGCCAATAATTACCGTGTTACTCTAGAAGGAATCGAGAGAGGAATTTTAGAGTTAGAACTGGGCAGGGTGACATGTGACTTAGTTATTTGCGCAATGAATAATTAGGTTTGTGAATAGAATAAGAATATCTATTTGCCGCATGTAGCACATAAGGAATTGGGATTGTAGCGAGTTTAATTCAATTATTTTGCATAGAGATATAGCAAAATTAATCTGGCTTAAATAAAAGGCAATTGATCACTCGAGAGAGGGCTTTTGGCATTTGAGAATTCCTGTTAACAATTCAGTAGACAGAATAATTGGGATAATTGGATAACTGAGTTAATAATCATATTTGGGGAAATTGGAGTCTTACTTATCATTCATCTGCATTCAAATAATTCTTAATTTGTTCTTTGTTTCCTTTTATAGTAGTTTCTTGCTTTATTAAAATTAGTTTTTTTTAGTTTTAAAAAATCACAATCTTTAGTTGTTTAAATAAAATTGAATTGATACAGTACTAATAGTTGGAGTTTATTAATTGGAATTCTCTGAGGGATCGACACTCTAATTTATCACTATATTACTTTTTGATCGTGTATACTTGCACGTTTGCTTTGATTGTGAAATCAACCAACAGCAGTGCATAGATGGACTGTTGATTGATATGATTATGACTATGTATCGCTATAATCATGACCTGTAATGTTACAAATGATGTGGAAAAAGTCCTCATTGGCCCGTAGTACATTGATGGACAGTTGTTGGCATGATCATGACCACTGGTGATAATAACGAATATCTTTGGCTCGTAGTGCATGGATGATTCGTGGATGTGATACTAATGAATAACCTTGGCCCCGTAGTGCATGGATAATTTAGTGATGTGGATTATTTATTGAGATGTGTTACATCGATAAAATATTGATGATAAACTTTTAAATCATAGAAGATAGTAGATATCGTGCTCTACTTGACTCTTCTAATGGATTGCTTGTTCCGCTGCAGTTAAACTTGTTGTTTATTGTATTCTATAATTTTAACACTATTGAAGGCTAACAATAATTTATTCTGCATTGTCTACGAGACAATATTCGTGTTAAAACTCTCAGCTACGTTTTTGTCGTATTGTATAAGGAAGTTTGTATTTAAATTCTGTACCATGTATTTGGTGACTCAGAATGGATTATGTATACCTATTTTAGGGGCGTCACAGTTGGTATCAAAGCTTTGGGATATGATCTCTGGCTGAGATTTGAGGCTAGAACTAGGAGGGGAAAGACGGGTAAATCCTTCGCTAGTATGACCTTCCTAAGCTTATTTGTTATTTAATTGGTTGGTCAGAATATAGGGATAATATGTGGCATGTCAATTAACCCTTATTTTGTGGCAGTATTTAAAAATGACATCTGAAAATTAAGAGATGAACTCATATAGAGTCTTAAGTAAACAATCGAGGAGATTCATTTAAAGAATAAATATTGGAGTATAATATTTTGTTATAACAAAGATTTTATTGGGGAGTACTAATTAAGTTATTAAACTTGATTTTATGACGGCAGCCGAAGAAGAAATTAGAGATATCCATGAGGTGAGTGAAGAATTAATAGTTGCACCCGAGCTAGACACAGAGGTAGCAACTGAGAGTGAGGAAGAAGAGGAACCTGAGGAGAATTTATTATAAGAAATTTTTGATTGAAATATAAAACTGTAAGATCGTATTCGTGAGTTAGAAGAGCAGGTTGAAGAACGGCAGGCGGTCGTGGAACAAAGGGTTGAAACAATTTAAGATTCTGTTACCCGATATGTGATGATTGAACAGAAGAACTCTTTGGCAGAGTATAAGATAATAAAGCTAGAATCTGAGAATTCAAATGCCAAGGATCAGCTGAAAGAAGAATCAACTGAACGAGTGAGAATGGAGGATGCATGGGTAAAAGCCGCAAGACGCGTTAATATTATTGAAAGAGAAGTCTGATCCAAGAAGGCTAAAATAGATTATATGTATTTCTCTTTTTGGACAGTAATTGGGAGAACCCACCATCCAGTTTTGAATTACCATGTACAGAGCAGTCAACCCCAATCCGATATGGATCGAAGATTAATGATTCAGATCATGGATCAGGAGTACGACGAAGCAATTGTGGGTGTAATATGCCCTATAGAGAAGTTAATTCCAGCGGTAATGATGACACCAAAGGCTGTCCCAGACAATTCAAAGCCGGTAGTTTAAGAAATAGAATTTTTCGTGACTTCCCAAAACTGGAAGAACCCGAATGAAGTTATCACGGGTAAGCTAATAATAAACTCTTGCAAAGCCTATAACTTATTTGATATCGGTTCTACCCATTCTTTTATTTCACCTACTTGCGCTCAACGTTTAAATTTGACTCCGGAGAAATTAAACTTTGACTTATCTGTTAAAACTCCGTTAGGAGAAACCTTCACTACATCCATTGTTTATAAATCTTATTTGATTCAAATCGGTACCCATATGTTACCTGTCGATCTTATCTCTTTGAAAATACATGCATTTGATGTGATTTTAGGGATTGATTGGCTAACTACTCATCATGCTAAAATTGATTATTTTCGTAAGGTAACAGTTAGCTTTCATATTCCTAACCAACCTATTATGCGAATTCAAGCGACCAAACCACTAAACTCAATCACTGTCATATCAAGTCATAAAGTCATTCGTTTATTAAAAAATAGATGTCAAGCTTTCTTAACCCATGTCACGGATTTAAATAAAAATACGTCAGATTTGAATGATAATTCTATTGTTAATAAATTTCTTGACGTATTCCCTGAAGAACTTCCTAGCCTACCCCCAGAGCGTGAAATCGAGTTTTGTATCAACCTTGAACCCAGTGCAAAATCCATTTCCAAAACCCCATATAAAATGGCTCCTATTGAACTTCAGGAGTTAAAAACCCAACTGCAGGAATTGTTAGACATCGGTTTCATTCGTCCTAGTACGTCTCCTTGGGGTGCTCCTGTTCTATTCGTAAAGAAGAAAGATGGAAGTATGCGACTTTGCATTAACTATCGGGAGTTGAATCATGTCACTATCAAAAATAGGTACCCATTGCCTCGCATTGATGACCTGTTTGACCAGTTGCAAGGTGCCAAATTCTTTTCAAAGATCGATCTTCGTTCCAGATATCATCAGTTAAAGATTAAAACTGATGACATTCTAAAGACTGCTTTCAGAACTCGGTACGGGTATTATGAATTCCTAGTCATATCTTTCGGATTGACTATTGCTCCTGTTGCCTTCATGGATATGATGAACCGAGTATTCAAGGAATATTTGGATCATTTTATGATTGTCTTTATTGATGACATCCTCATTTACTCCAAAAGCCGTGAAGATCATGAGCAACACTTGAGGCTGATACTCCAAAAGCTTCGTGAAAACAAGGTATACGCCAAGTTAAAGAAATGTGAGTTATGGCTTGAGAAAGTAGCATTCCTTGGGAACGTAATATCAAATCATGGAATGTCTGTTAACCCAGCGAAGATTAAAGCAATACAAAGTTGGGAACAACCTAAGTTAGTGTGCGAAGTACGTAGCTTTTTGGGCTTAGCTAGTTATTATCGGAGATTCATGGAAGGGTTTTCTCAAATTGCCACTCCATTAACTCAGCTGACTCGAAAAGATACAAAATTTGGTTAGAGCGAGGAATGTAAGAAGAGTTTTCAAGAACTCAAGAGGAGACTCATTTCAGTGATGCTTCAGGTAGAGGGTTAGAATGTGTTCTTATGTAACATGGGAAAGTCATAGCCTATACCTCACGACAACTCAAAGAATATGAGAAGAATTATCCTACTCATGATCTAGAGTTGGCAGCAGTCGTTTTTGCACTTAAAATCTAGAGGCATTACATGTATGGGGAGAAAGTGGAGATCTATACAGATCATAAAATCCTCAACTATTTCTTCACCCAAAAGGAGCTCAACATGCGGTAATGATGTTGGCTCGAGCTATTGAAAGATTACGATCATACCATTCAATACCATCCTAGAAAAGTGAACGTGGTAGCTGACGCGTTGAGTAGAAGATTATATACTGGTACGAGTGCGATATTTTCAACGCAAAGGCCCATTTGGTATGACTTACAAAGGATGAAGATAGAGTTAAAGACTCCAGGGACCCACGTGATGATGTCAAATATACGAGTAGAATCGATTTTAATCGATAAAGTTAAAGCTGCTCAAGCTACGGACCTGGAGCTGATGCGTATGAGGAAGAAAGTACAAGAAGGTGCTATTCCGGAAGCAAGAATCGATGAAGAAGGAATACTTTGAGTCAACTCCAGACTTTGTGTTCCTAATGACTCTAATTTGAAGTATAAAATCATGATGTAGGCGCAAAACACACCATTTGCAATCCATTCTGGGAGTACCAAAATGTATCGTGATCTTCGACATACATTTTGGTGGAGCAATATGAAAAAAAAGATCGCAGAGTTTATCTCAAGGTGTCTAACTTGTAAACGTGTCAAGGCAGAGCATCAAGTGCCAAAAGATCTATTACAACCACTTGAAATTCCAGAATAAAAGTGGCAGCACATTACTATGGATTTCATTACTGGTCTTCCGAAGGTTTCTCAAGGCATAGATGCAATTTGGGTCATTGTTAATAAATTAACTAAGTCTGCTCATTTCTTACCTATACGAGAACTTATTCACTTGAACGTCTTGCTCATATATATATATATATATATATATATATATATATATATATATATATATAAATGAGATTGTAAGACTGCATGGTATGCCAGTATCCATAGTTTCTAATCGAGACCCAAGATTCACTTCACAATTTTGAGTTAGTTTGCAAAAACCTATGGGCACGAATTTATGATTCAGTTCGACATATCATTCTCAGATGGATGGGAAGTCAGAGAGATATATTCAAACCTTTGAATATCTATTAAGAGTCTATGTTCTTGACTTCAAAGGAAGTTGAGACAAGTTCTTATCATTAGTAGAATTCTCCTACAACAACAGTTATCAAGCAAGTATAGGCATGGCTCCATTCGAGACGTTGTATGGACGAAAGTGTCATTCTCCAGTATGCTGGGATGAGGTGGGTGAAGTAATATTGTTGGGATCGAAATTGGTACGCATGACAATAGAAAATATTCAAATGATCCAACAACGTATAAAAATCTCATAAGATCGACAAAAGAGTTATGATGATTTTTATCGAAGGGACATTGAATTCAATGTTAGAAATCATGTGTTGTTACGTGTTGCTCTATGGAAGGGAGTTACGAGATTTGGAAAGAGAGGAAGGCTCAATCCTCGATTCACTGACCCGTTTGAAATCCTCGATCGAGTAGGAACTGTGGCCTATAGACTCACTTAATTATACTCAATTATTGCCACAGTAATTGCTGCATAGTATCTCACATTATTGATTCAATTATTGTAACAGTATCATCTGCATAATATTTTATATTATTAAATCAATAATTGAGACGACAAGTTATTCATATTATTATTTGCATTATTAATGATGTCTAGAAAGTTTTGTCGAGGAAAGGGGTTCGGTCACCTAATTACACGCCAATAAGGAGAAATCCTTATCGGAAAGCCCGTTCTTTCCTGAGAATGATCTGGTTGTTAATATTGTAAGTTATAATATTAATGATGAATGTTATTAAAAATATGTGTTGTGAAGTGAAATGAGATAAATAGAGGGGATTTTTATGAAGTATTTGTTGTAAATTTTGCTTATTATATGGACCCCCACTTACCTATTTTTCAAAATAGTCGGGAGAAAGTTATCTCAGTTTTGTTATATATATATATATATATATATATATATATATATATATATATAAGTTTTATTTTTTATGTAAAATAGAACATATTTTATTTTATTTGCATAGTGCTGCATAGTGTTGCATAGTACTACATAGTGCAGTATAGTAAAATCAAAAATTTTTGATTCTGCGCCCATGAACTTCCTACTGTGCAGTCAGTGATTTTATTTTCTAAATAGTATCCTGCCATTCTCCTATAAATAGGATGCTTAGTTTAGAAATAAAAATCACACCAGAATCAGAGAATTCTTCTTCTATAATATTGAGTGTATTTCTTTAGAGTTTAAGAAAGCGTTGAGCATAGAAAACAGTGCAAGTTTTCTTCCAGAATATTCGCGCTATACCAGTCAGAAGTACTCTCTTTTTAAGGTAAGGGATATTATTTTTGTTCAATATTCGTATGAAATAATATTTTCTTCCATACTCTGTAGTATGTAAGTAATATTATTTCGTTTCGTATTCCTAATTCTACACTCATGTTGATAAGTATTGCTTCTATACTCCTTGAAATTAGTATAATATCCTTAAAATTTGCATTTCATCTAGTATCGTTTCACAAGGATATTTTTCTGAAAATTCTTGTTAAATTTTAATATTTTCATGTCGGAGTACTATTCACGGGGTACTATTCACGAGGTACTACTCACGAGGTACTACTCACCGAGAGTACTATTCACGACAAAAATTAATTTTGTTTCTGTCCAAATTATTTTTGATACATGATTATTATTCTTGAATTTTACTCCATAAAGCAGTTATCATGTTGACAATTTGGACATATTTTTAAACTCTGGATAAATTAAAAATGTTTAATATTTATCCTTGATTTCGTTTGATTAATGCTTATATCATTGTCATCATCCTCGTGTTTATATTATGATGAAAGTCATCTTTGGCCCGTAGTGCATAGATGGACTATTGATTGGTATGATTATGACTTTGTATCGGTATAATCATTACTTGTAATGTTACAAATGTTGTGGTAAAAGTCCTTATTATCCCGTAGTGCATTGATGGACAGTTGTTGGCATGATCATGACCACTGGTGATAATAACGAATATCCTTGGCCCGTAGTGCATGGATGAATCGTGGATGTGATACTAATGAATATCCTTGGCCTGTAGTGCATGGATAATTCAGTCATGTGGATTATTTATTAAGTTGTGTTACAACGATAAAATATTGATAATGAACTTTTAAATCATAGAAGATAGTAGATATCATGCTCTACTTGACTCTTCTAATGGATTACTTGTTCCGATGTAGTTAAACTTGTTATTTATTGCATTCTATCAGTTTAACATTGTTAAAGGCTAACGATAATTTATTCTGCATTATCTTAGTCATAATATTTCTTACTGTGCTAGTTGAGCTCACCCTTTGCTTTCATTGTTCTCTTCAGCAAATGAGAACATAGCCGGGACTAGTCGGGGAATGGAGTGATGGTTTGAGATGGTGGTTGTAGTAGTCCTCACTATTTTATAAAATAGTGTGATAAGAATTGTAATGAGGACTCCATTTGAGTTTGGATATTGTCTACGAGACAATATTCGTGTTAAAACTCTCAGTTACGTTTTTGTTGTATTATATAAGGAAGTTTGTATTTAAATTTTGTATCATGTATTTGGTGACTCAGAATGGGTTGTGTATACCTATTTTGGGGGCGTCACACAGATGATACTCTGACAATAATTGAATCAATAATATGAGATACTATGCAACAACTACTGTTGTAATTATTGAATAAAACTGAGTGACTTCTTACGTAAGCATCAATAATCAGAGATATTATGCAATACTGTGTGTTACTGTGCAATAATGCGTATTATTATACTTTTATCACTAGGTATTTCAACAGTTTAACGATAAAAGTCTTGTCATTATTTTATGAAATAGTTATTTTTGTCGCTTTCTATATCCGACAGTCATTCCATTGTGGGGCCCACCAATGATTGTGTTGTCGTACTAATATTCCCCGACAAAAAGAATATTCCCTGACCAAACGAATATTTTATGACAACTTGCTTACTTTGAAAATTTTGCATGTATCACCCATAACTATATCATTATATCAAATCAACACCTTATTATTCAAAATAACATTTAGAGAAAATTAAATCTTTATTTATAAAAAGTTGAGGTCTTACAGGGAAGGTGTGAGCGTGCACGGATTATCGGGACTTGAACAAAGCTTGTCCCAATGACAATTTCCCAGTGCCTTTTATCCACCTACTCACAGATAATACAGCTCACTATGACATGTACTCTCTTATTGACTGCTTTGCTGGGTACTACTAGATCATGGTTGCTGAAAAGGACCGGGAGAAAACAACATTCATCACTCCTTAGGGGAACCTTCAGTTATAGACGCTTGTCATTCGACCGTATCAATGCCGATGCGACCTATCAGCGAGCCATGATGGCTCTCTTTCATGATTTAATGCATAAAGAAATTGAAGTGTATGTGGATGACATCATCGTCAAATCTCGGAGGGAAGAGGACCACAAAGACCATCTCAAAAAAGCTTTTCAACCTATTGCGTAAATACAACTTGAATCTGAATTCGGCCAAGTGTGCCTTCGGTGTCAAGTTAGGCAAGTTGCTGAGATTTCTAGTGAGCCACAAAGGCATTGAGCTGGATCCTACCAAAATTCAAGCCATCAATGAGATGCTCGTGCCCCGGACAGAGAAGGAAATACGGGGATTTCTGGGAAGAATCAATTTTATCAATAGATTCATCTCCCAACTCACAGTAACATGTGAGCCCATATTCACGTTGTTAGGGAAAAACTCCTCCAAGAAGTGGAATAAAGAGTGCCAAAAAGCCTTCATTTCCATCAAAGAGTAATTGGTCAAAGCTCCTGTCTTGGTACCTCCAAGGGACAATGTTCCCATATTTATGTACGTATCAATCAATGACAATGCCATGGGCTGCATGCTGAGACAAAAAGACAATAGAGGCAAGGAAAGAGCTATCTATTACCTCAACAAAAGATTCAGCAGCAACGAGCAGAAGTACACTTTGATTGAAAAGAATTGTTGTGCATTAGCATGGGCCTCCATGAGATTACAACATTATCTCCATGGTCATACAACCCATCTCATATCCCGCATAGATCCTCTGAAGTATGTATTCAGCAAACCAATGTTGAATTGCCGACTGTCCAAATGGCAGTTAATCCTCTAATAATTCGACATCATCTACGTGACCCAATAGTCTATCAAAGGTCAAGGAATTGCGGATCAACTGGCCGCAGCATCGTCGGGGGATTACAAACCCTTGGAAACTTATTTGCCTAATAAATGGGTAATGACAATTCAACAAAATCATCAAGAAAATACAGTCCGATCGTGGAAATTGTACTTTGATGGAGCTGTAAACATAGAAGGTGCCGGAGCAGGGGCCATTCTGGTATCTACTTTGGGAGAACAATTTCTTGTTGCTATCAAGTTGCAGTTTGTCAGTACCAACAACACAGCTAAGTACGAAGGCTGTATAATGGGACTGGCACAATCCATGGGTGTCAAATGATTAACTGTCTTTGGGGATTCCGAGTTGGTCATCAAACAAACCATTGGGGTTTATAATACCAACAAATTTCATTTCTTGCCTTATCATCGGCAAGTTATCGAGATAGCCACGGAGTTTGAAGAAATAACCTTCCTCCACATTCCTCGGAACAGGAATGATTTCATGGATGCACTAGCAACCCTGACCTCCTTGATCAACATATCTGAAAGGGGAGGCATTCCAAATATCAAATTTGCCGACCAGAAGGCACCAGCCTATGGAAATTACATCGGAGAAGTAGCGGATAAACTGCCTCCCACTGGGGCAAGGCAAGCTGAAAGAAAGCGGATCCATAGATTAATGGATATGAAATTCTATCTAAGCGGAGACACACTCTACAAAAGGGATGCTAGACTAGGCCTTCTAAGATGCCTAGACAAAGACCAAGCCCAGAGACTCATGGATGAAATCCATGATGGACTATGTGGCCCACACATAAGCGGTCCTTTACTTGTCAAGAAGATATTAAGAACAGGGCATTATTGGATCTTTCTTAAAGTTGATTGTGATGATCACGTCAGGAGATGCTCTCAATGCCAAATTCATGGAAATGCAATCCACGCTCCTCCAAGTGAACTACACCATATGAGTTCACCATGGCCCTTTTCAATGTGGGGGAATGGACGTGATTGGGGCAATCGAGCCCAAGACCAATAATGGTCATAGGTTTATCTTTACCATAATCGATTACTTCACCAAGTGGGTAGAAGTGGCCTCTTTTCCCAGAGTTACCAAAGAGGTAATCATTGGTTTTATCAAAAACAATGTTATTTGTCGATATGGACAACCAGTGGTGATCGTATCGGACAATGCCAAAAATTTGAACAACCAGATGATGGAGGAATTATGCAGTAAGTTCCACATCAAACATCTCAACTCCGTCATTTATTGTCCAAAGATGAATTGTGCCATTAAAGCGGCTAATAAGAACATCAAGAAGATCATGCAAGAGATGTCCGCCAATTACAAAGGATGGCCTGATTTGTTGCCTCTGACTCTGTTAGCCTACAGAACGTCAATGTGCACTTCCACTGGGGCAACCCCCTACTCATTAACCTATGGCATGGAAGCAGTGCTCCCCATAGAGGTAGAAATGGAGTCCTTAAGAGTATTGATAGATGCTCAAATGGATGAAGACCAATGGTTGCAAGATCGGTACCACCAATTATCTGTGATAGATGAGAGGAGGACCACAACCATTTTTTATGGTCAATTATATCAACAGAGGATCGCTCGATCCTACAACAAGATAGTCCGGCTACGGAAGTTCAAAGAAAATAACTTGGTCTTGAAGAAGGTCCTTACCAATCAAGACCAATCTAAAGGAAAGTTCACCCCAAACTGGGAAGGCCCTTTCATTATCAAGGAGATATTGACGGGATGAGCCCTCAGATTGCAAGAAATGGATGGCGAAGAATTTCCCCAACATATCAACTCAGACACTGTGAAGAGGTATTATGTCTGAAGTTACCGGCAAACCAACATCTTGGTTCTGGATCATCAATCCATCAATTAAGTCAATTCATGTTTTCAAAACCTTCCCAACCACATCAGTTCAGCATCAGGTGTGAACTACGTAGATCTGATCTCCCCCAGACATGGGAGTATGTAGGCAGCCATCTATGGTGCGGCCTAACCACAAAAAAAATAAATTTTAACCCTTCAACTTCTTCAACATTTCGAACCTTTTCATGCCAGGTTCGAACTCGACAGACTTAATCTCCCCCAGACACGGGAGTACGTAAGCAGCCATCTATGGTGTGGTCTAACCACAAATAAAAAATTCAAACCCCTTCAACTTCTTCAACATTTCGAACCTTTTCATGCTAGGTTCAAACTACGCAGACCTAATCTCCCCCAAACACGGGAGTACGTAGGCAGCCATCTATGGTGCGGTCTAACCACAAACAAAAAATTCAAACCCCTTCAACTTCTTCAACATTTCGAACCTTTTCATGCCAAGTTCGAACTACGAAAGACTTGATCTCCCTTCATCAATAGGAGTACGTAGGCCGCCATTTATGGCCCGGTCTCAGCCCTACAAAATCGTAAAACCCTTTCAATGGTTCTGTGATCATCCATTCAACTCTTCAACCTTTCAAGCCAAATCATAAAGATGGAACTACCTAGTCTCCTCTCATCAATGGGAAAAAATTGGCGACCATTTGTGGTGCGGTCAAACCACATCTCATCGGCTCATACCACAGAGATGGAACTACCTGCTCTCCCCTTATCAATGGGAGAAAACTGGTGACCATCTATGTTGCGGTTAGATCCTCAAAGAGGAACACCAAGCCATAAAGATGGAACTACCTAGTCTCCCCTCATCAATGGGAGAAAACCAGCGACCATCTGTGGTACGGTCGAACTCTCAAAGAGGAAACCAAAACCCTTTTCTCAGAACCCAACTACATTCAAAAACCAGTCCCAAAACACTAATGAACTGGGAAACCCAAAGATCAATGATCCATTCTGAAAGATCTTGAGACATCTCAATGTCCATCCACCAAGGAGGAGTTCAAAATACATCAAGAATACAAGTCATGAAGAAAATGGCAACATCAAACAAGTAACCATGCATATCTAAAAGGGAAGTGAATCAAAACATATTTCCTTGCCATATAATACTGTTTGATAAATACAATGTGTCCTGTACATGAAAAAAATGGCTAACCTAGTCTATGCAAGAAAATAAAAGCTAATCTACAAACCCATGGATAAGCGGGCCACCAAGTCCAACATGGCATCCCTCTCAGAAGATGGAGGTGAATCTATGAGCTCCTGCCCCAAGGTGTCCATGTGATCCAGGAGATCTACGGCCATCTGCATAGTGATACCATGCTCATCTATGAAGGGACTCATCTCTACAACAATGCTAGCAGTGTGAGATCTAAGTGCAGTACTATCTATAGTGGCAGCATCTCGGGTAACTAGAGCCTCATCCCGCTTAACAACAACTGCATCCCGAGACGATCGAGCCTCATCCCGCTCAACAACAATGGTATCCCTGCTAGCTAGGGCATCATCTCTCTCAATAAAAGCAGCATCTTTACCAGAAAGAGCTGTCAACATCAAGGCCTTAGCCTGATCCCTCTCAAATGTCATCAGATGCAACCTCTGCTCCAAATACTCTATAGAAGGTGGAGTCACAACAGTGGGAATACTGGGGGAATCAACCAGAGCAGATGTAAAACTAGCAAACAGCTCATCCTCTGTGGGAGAATTAGGGTCCTCCATAGGCTCCCCATCATCAGAGTCAATACTTGGCTCTGAGGAAACAACCCTAGCCGATACAATCTCTGCCTCCAGCCATATAGACTACTTTGAAGAGTAACCTGGATGACTAGTCGAAAAGTCATCCCTCTCTCGACTAGTCCAACAGTCATAAATCCTGGTCCTTTGCTGACAAAAGTCGAGATGACAATCGTTGACCCACTGCCTCGTCAAAGGGATGAATATCCTGAAACTGATCAAGCTATCCCATGACAGCCAGTGGATGATATGTGGTCACCCTTCTCAAATTAGTCAGGGGAAGATAGTTCATGCTGACTACATGAGTAATAAATCTATAGGGAGAGCTGAGTCCTGAACAAGATAGAATAGCAAAATGATCCTCAATCTGTGACAAGAAAGCCAACCAGGATGCTACATCTGTACACTCAACCGGCTAAAAGTAATAAGACATGGCTATCTCATGGGAAAAGGAATACCCATGACATCTGAATGTGCTAATCGGTCTCAAGTGTGTCATAAACCACACATACAACAAGACGACATTACCTCTGAAAAACCCAATAGAATGGGGCAAAATGTGGCCGACCTCAAGGTCTCTGCCAAGATCATCGACAAGATGGCATAACCCTCCCTGAGAGCACGGACTACCGTAATCACACCGATATCTAGATGGTCCATGTACAATGGCATGTACTGATAGGCCACAATGCATATCAAAAAAATATCTACGCGAGCAGTATGCCACTCGCCCTAAGAAATGGTGAAGTCCCCGAAATATCGTAGATAACTGTATAATGACCCAAATTAGTCAATCAAGAAATCCATGGACACCGCATGTCAAGCATGTCAAAGTCAACAGCCATCTGAGCACAAGCATGTCAAATCTGCACCTCCAATGCACCTCAAGCATGTCAAAGTCATAAACTGTCGGCTCATGTCGCCGACAGCCATCTGAGCACAAGGCCGATCCAAAGGAAAATCTGTAAGACGCTCATACTCCTCCAATGTGGGATTCAACCCATGGATATCAAATCTAAACACCTATCTCTCTGGTATCCAATGATCTATCATGCCCTCTACAAAGCCCAACAGAACCTGAAACGTCAAGAGGGTCATGGAGTGCATCAATAACTTATTAACTGTCACCCGATCTAGGAAAGGCAAACTGCCATATCAAGATCTCAAAGAAGAGGCCACCAACATGGGTGGGGTATGCTCAATCCGACTAACAGTGGATGAAGACATCTGTAGAGCTGTATCATAAGACCATCCAGGGGTCAATTGTGACGCCCCCAAATTCAGGTGCTTGAAACTCGAATTCAGTGCTTCACGATACCATTTCTTTGAGCAGAAAATAATAATAATGTCATAAATATCAAACTTAATTTACATATCAGAGTTGTCTAAATCCCAGGTACGCGACCTTTAAAACATTTTATTACATGATAGATAATAAATATTATCATCTTATTTAAGTCTAGCTATTACATAAGATAACACATTCTTATTCTGTCAGCTTTCCTTTCCTTTTGTTCTTGGTAGAGTCTTCTGGTTGATCATACTTAACTAAAAACATTTAAATTAAGCAAGAATGAGCATTTGAGTGCCCAACAAGTAATAGCAAACAATAAACATTAGCTGAAAGTATTAAATATTTTCTTTGAATGGCACTTCTACAACGAAGCAATAGTCGTGAAGTAAACTGAAGCAACACTTAAACAACATAACAATTCTATTTCAAATTTTGAAGCTACGTACTGACTATAAATGGAGAGCAGTCGACAAACTATGAACTTTATTTTTAATTTTTGAAAAGGTTTAACAGAACTTCATCTATAAATCATTATAACTTACAGACACGGGGGTGATCAACCCGTTATGCTCTGTATTGATCAATACTACATACCAAAATGATATTCTCGTTCATCTTATCTGCCTTAGGTGCACAAAGGTTTCTCATGTTTGGGATGTTCATACTTAGTCAGGAATCCGAACCAAAATAATTTGATTGGATATCAATAAGGTTCTATCATGTTCAACATTATTTTTAAATCTGTGTCTAGCCAAGTCAAATAGCTTAGACGACTTTTAATTAAAGTATACATACTGGAAATTAACAAGTATGTATCAACATATACAATAATTATCCAAGTGAGGACACTTGTATAACCACACTTAGAAATTAACGAACAAAATATATATATATATATATATATATATATATATATCTAAATCTTACAGTAATACTGTACTGATAAATTATGAACGAATACAGTTCGAGAACTTGCACAATGTAAAGGATAGTTCAGATACTTGCACAATGTAATTTGAGTACAGTTAGGAAACTTACACAATATAATTTGAGTACGGTTAGGAAACTTGCTAACGATATCTGTTGAATAAAGTAATACAAGAGTTTAGGATACTTGCACAATGTAAAGGATAGTTCAGATACTTGCCTTAAGCGTAGTTTATCCACGTTAATAAATAAACACTTTCGAATCCTATTTATAACGTATTATAAGCATAAGATGCTCATTAACTAACACATTCTTTATTCAAGTTTGACATGATTCAAATATATGTACATATGGTACAAAATCAGCTCATAGGTTTATCATGAAATCAAGTATCTAGTTACTTTATAAGCAAATTAAAATTGCTCAAATTTAAGGTCTTTTTACCCATGGACTTCCATTATATAAAGCAAATACTATCTTATTACTTAATCCTCACATATATACATGCATCAGTAGGTTTTAAACCATTTTTAGCAATATAGGCATAATACAAGTTAACTGTCCAAAGATTAGATTTCAAATCATCTAAGTTCTAATTTCAGACCAGCGCAGTTGCGCCATGGCTAAGCTTAGGGTCGGCGCAGCTGTGCAACCCTCTGGCCAAGCCAAGACTCAGCTGTTGCCTTGTGATTTTTGTTCGGCATGAGCACAGCATTCATACATAATATATTTTGTCATGTTAAAGGTCT
Organism: Panax notoginseng; assembly: GCA_016801055.1. Taxonomy (NCBI): domain Eukaryota; kingdom Viridiplantae; phylum Streptophyta; class Magnoliopsida; order Apiales; family Araliaceae; genus Panax; species Panax notoginseng. Next base: position 42,115,878 of record CM029012.1, read on the forward strand.
GATTATGCTTCTCAAGTCAATCTAGGTTCCTTCTTTCATATCATGGTTCTAAGTTAAATATTTCAACAAGTTAAGGCCATTCAAGGTCATGAAACCACAAAGTCTAACATGATTGCCTTCTAAGAATACAAGGTAACCATATAACTCATATTAAGCATGCTTGTGAGTATTCATAGCTCATATGTGTAACTATTCTAGTTATTATTTTGAAAACATGCTTTATTTAGTTTTAACTTGATTTCACAACTCTTAACTTAGTAGATATATATGTATGATACTTTAGCAAGTCTAAAAGTACCATCAAACATGCTCATTAAAGTCAAATTCTAATTTCCCAAGTAGCATGTTAACATTCATATTCAAAGTTCGTATTTTCATTAGTAAGGCTTACTAATAAATCCAACATGTTCATGCTTCCTTACGAATCACATAAACATAAGTTAATGGTTCAATCATGCGCTTCTAAACCATACCTACATGCTTGCAAAATCAGTATATAATCATGGCATACATACATATCAAGTTCGTTTCTAAAGTCCAAATTTTCATCTAAACTATATGCTTTTGATCATCATGTATGCTAACCTAGTAAAATATGCTCACATTAGGTTAATATACTTATATATACATGTTACACATAGTTGCATGTTAGCTTAAGTCATAATAATTGATCACACTTAGCAGAATTTTTAACAGAAAGCAGAAACTGAAAACAAAGACTGGCGCAGCTGTGCTGCGCCTCAGTGTTATTACGGCGCAACTGCACCATGTCTGGTTCGAGCTAGGAACAGTCTGCTTCGGCAGAACTTTAGCCCAACCACAGAAATTATTCACAAATTTGATTCTAAACATTCATATATCAGTTTAAACATGCTTATATAGTTATATAACAACTATACAACCATTGCCCAACCCCATTATCATCCAACTCTACATAATCAAGAAATTGGTATTCAAGAATGGAAATTTTTGACAGAAACCAACAGTGAAGAACAAGAAGAATTCTTATACCTTTGTAATATGAAATGATATTGCTGCTAAATGAACTCCAGATTTCTTAGAATACTTGTATGCTTTCAATATCACACTTAGCAATTCTCAGCAATGACAATTGGAGAAGGAGAGTCCATATTTATAGAACAACTATTACACAAACAATGTAATTTCCCAAAAAATCAAACCCATGGATTGAAGGATTGCATGAAGGTTAAGAGAGAGTTGTTAGATGTTAGTTGAAAATCATCACCACCACCACTCCCCTATAATCATCAGATAGGAAGAGTTTGGACGAAAGAAAAGAAAATAGGCATTAGCCTTTTTTTTCTATACACGTGAATGTGAAATAAAGAGCAATTTGGACACTAAATTTGGGACAACCCAAATACTCAGCAATCTTGTAATACTTATACAATTTCCTACTCTTATGTTATATTTTATATACATATCATCCATACATGGGTTATATCCTAATGTCACAATATAGTTTACATAATTAATATTTCAAGGTAGTAGATGTTAGGCAACATACATATAATCCATGTACATTTTATTTTAATGTATACCTACATACATATTATCACATAGACATTTCATAATGTATTTATAACATATAGTTCCAATATACTCAATCACATTGCTTCATACAATGTAGTTTAATAAGACTTAATATATAGGGTTGTTATATATAGTATAGTCACATAAATGCCACATTACACTATATAGTATAGTTGCATTCCATATATTTTATATTTTTTAATTATTGCACACTTGCGCATAACAGTCAATATAATCTTAATAACTTATTTGTTTTATGTCAAATAAATTATTCACTTTCTTGATTAATTAACACCAATATTAATTAATTTGTTCCTCATTGATTAATGTAATTATGGATCTTTATAACAATTAATTATCTATATAATTCTTATTATATTTATAGACATATTGCTAACAATAATAATCACATATCATTAAACAATTAATCAATATTCTATAATAACAATTAACAATTAATATTAATTAATTGCTCACTTAATAATTCCTTCGTCGATTAATATTATTATTAATATTTCCCACCACCGCACCACACAAGACTTTCAACAAGTTTGTTACAACTCCACATTAATCACTTTAATATAATTGAGTTAACTCGTCACATAACACGAAATCATTTATATTCATATAAATATTTATTCCATTAATATATTCATAAGACATGGAAATTCTCTAGTATTACATCACTTATAATAATCCTAATAATCATATCATACAATAATCATATTTTCATGGAAAATAAATAGTAAATATTTGTATTTCCAAAATTAATTTATTATAAGAATATAATCTATAATGATCAATAAGTCTTAAAAAGAAATTATTTACAATTATTCATGTAATAAATAAATTTTATTTATCACATAAGTACATACACTTTACTTTGTACATATTTCCACCTTTATATATATAAAAAAAAATTATATGCAAAATTTCTTATTTAATTATATTGAAGATATTGAGGTATTACATCAATGCTAAACTCAGCTATGGGAATGCATATCCATGACATAATGCATGCATCATGATAAATGATAAATGATAGATAACAATACGATGTAGGGAATAGAAAGCATTATACATACATTCCTAAATACATCATCTCTGTTTACAACTGGAAAATAAAAAGTACAGGGAAATGGGGCACAACCGCCCAATATCTAACAGAGGCCTATCAAAAGATATAACAAGAAATGGGGCACAACCACCCAATATCTAACAGAGGCCTATCAAAAGAAATAGCGAGAAATGCATCAAAAGAAGTCAATGATGTCCACATCATCTAATCTATCCATCTGATGTAACTCCTCCTGAATCACTAAGTCTTTGTCATAAGGGATATCAAGCCGATATAGTGGAGGATTTCCGACGGTAAAACGATCGGAATATGGTCCACCTGAAGAGCCAGTGCCAGAGCTAGAAGGATCAAAAGTATCCGCCTTTGATAGATCTCTATCCAAATGCTGGATGAAGAAATGTGCCCGATCCAACTGCTAGATCAAACTCTTAATCTGCTTCAAATGAGTAGGCTCTCAGACGCATGTAATCTTATCTGTCATCATGACGTAGCCAGGAACTATATCCCCCATAAACTGTGTGGCGCAGGTTTGAGCTCCAATGGTGCAAATGAACCACCAGTAGTAAAAAAATTCCTGAGTGAACGGACCCTTTGACAAAGTAAAGCCATCTACGCCCATCAAAGGGATCTCAATGATCGGCTGAGATAAAGCCAATGACGCCTGGCAGGAAGAAATAACGGAATATGTATCTCTGCTGTGGTGCTCCTGATAGCATTCTCTCCTAAATAGAGCTCCCAGGCTCCGTCGATCAGAAGAGGAACCCGACGGGTGGATAATACATACTCGACACCAGTTGGGAAGCCACCCTCAAAGCCAACTGTCAAGTGGTCCTAAGAGTAAGGAACCCGTGTAATGACATTGGTTGTCAACAACTCCAACAGTAAGCAAGAATGGGTGAAATAATCAGCTATAGGAACTTCCTCCAGAGTGGAGTAATGTCATCGCCATCCCCGTGGAAAGGTATCCAGACCTAACGTCCAAACGGGACAAAGACATGGGAGCCGCTCGTAGGCCCAAAACTACGAATGTAAAGATTAAATATCTACAGTCACGTATATTGACAACCCGAACGAGCAAAAATCAAAAATCAAGAGAAAATACTCACCAGCAGGAATGGATAAAAGCCTAACAAAGCCTCCGTTATGCCCTCTGAGCGTAGGCGCATCCCTCTGAGGAAGTAGGCAAAGGTGTAGGAGCCCTAATCAAACTCTCTGATATGGTCCACCTCTCGAGTGGCGCTAACTAAAGCGAATGATACCATTGAGGAGTTCTCCACTAGGAAATAACCCCTAATGATGATTAGGAACAATCGTCAAATGATGTGATCTCTAACCCTCGGATCATCGGGCAATGGCTCAGTCAGAGCCCCACTCATGGCATCTACACTCAAGGGACCAGAACGAATAGTCCAACCCTTGAGTGTCATGGCCAGGACTCCCAAAAGGGATCTGACGATAGTCAAGGAAATATCAGTCACCAAAGGCACTGGCGCCCCTATGAACTCCAATCCAGTGATGAATCGCTAATCCATCGGTGTCATCATCACCTCACAATCCAAAAAATAGAGAGACTAGGTCTGGTGAAACCAACGCTCAGATAAAGCCCTGAGATAGCCCTGAAGCTCTCCTACTCACACTTGAAGAGGCCTACGAGAGCTACTCAGCTGGTCTGGATCCATAATCTGGACAAAAGTCTCCAAATCACCTCAAAAAGAGTGAGGTAAATGCTAAACTGAAGCTCATTAACTTCAAATCATAGCTTCATGCATGCATGCATTGCTTTAACATACATCTACGGTAGAGTTAAAATTGCATGTTCATTAAATGCCCAGACTCGTGAAAATTTTTTGCCAGAGTCTCCTTTGTAAAATGGACTGTCCACATGCACGTAGGCATAACTAGGTGGCCATTCAGTAGCACACCAACTCAAAGTTATGAACATCTTATATGCATGAAAAAAACATCAAAAATAAATCCATCATGGTAGCATAATTATCAGGTATGCTTCACTTCAAAACTTTTGCTCATTTGTCCTCAAATAAGATGAAAAAATAGCAGAAAATGGTCCAATTGACTGTTTTAAAAGTCAATTTTTTTTCACATCAATACGTTTAGCATGGTAAAAGACTAACATTTAATGCGTTGGATAATTTTATTAAGTCATATGAGCATGCATATTCACTGCTATGTGTTTTGAAGCATTCTGTAAGATATCTCACATTCCAACGGTTAAAACTGGAAAAACAAACATGTAAACGTTACCAGGATAGTACAGAACGATTGTATGGTGATGGATTTTGCAGAAAGCAGCCCAAACTCAGTAGATCTGAAGAAGAAATCTTAGATTTTTTGTGTGGCTTTAACTTAAAAATGACTTGTGAAAGAAATGGGAGAGAGTATATAACCCACGGGTGGCCGCGAGTCAACCCATGGGTGGCCGCAGGTCAACCTGCGGCAGCTGCGGGTCTACCTATGGCTACCCTAGGTGGTCCCCACCCCCTCCAGATCGATCAAATTTGAGTTGCAATAGAGGTCCCAGAAGCTAAAAAGTCAAATCAGGGAAAAAGGTGCTACGCGATTGAGCAAAAAGGGTCTGAAGTCCTAAATTCAAAGACCAAATTGCAGGTCTACATATAAGTCATTGGTATTCACCCAGATGGGGTTTTTAAAAGGCAGATGACATAAGTTATTGAAAACAGCCCTTGTTAATGCATCACGAAGGTCCGATGCCATGAACCAGGGGTTGTGATTGCAATCAAAAGCATCCAAACTTGTCCAAGGGTATAACTCTTTAGAAATATATCCCTAGTGGAGATTTCAGACATCCCTAACACTGTAAGCCATTGAAAACTACTTCAACGAGGGTCAGGCATCCCTGACACTGTAAGCTTTTGGCGATAACTCCAGCGAAGCATCAGAAAAGATCCGATGAGGTAAGTCATTGAAGGTTACTTCAACGAGGGTCAGGCATACCTGACACTTCAAACCGTCAGAAATGGTCTGGTGGTGTAAGCCATTAAAAGCTACTTCAAAGAAGATCAGGGTATCTGATATAGCAAGCCGTTGGCAACAACTCTAATGAAGCATCAAAGGAGTTTGATGATGCAAACCATGGAAAACCATCCTCATCGGGGAGGACCGATGGTGGAATCTATTATACAGGTCCTTAGCCGAGATACTGCAAAGGTTCGGTGATTTCCAGACCATTTTAAACTACTGTGAAAGTAAGCACCGAGGATTGTCGGTGATGGTCAACCTTCACAACGATGTCATGCGAGTGAATATTGTGAAGATGTTGTGAAAGCAAGCAATCAAAGTTTTATCCTTAGTGGAACTGTCAGCGTAATGGCAAGAAATATCCAATGGTGCAAACAAAGCCAGGCTATCATCAGGATAAAACATCAACAATCCCCGAGAGTCACTCGCAAAAGAGAAGAACATCTTCGGTGGAAAGTACTTCCAAAAGCACAAGGACGTTGGTGACAACCCCAATGTCACAATCCGATGGTCTCAACCATTGAAAAACCTCCACAGCAGGGATCTTGGAAACATCTCTGCGACTTATCATTAAATCAGGCTTAAATAGTACTGATGGACATTTCAAACCGCTGGCGACAACCTAAGCGTAGCACCGAAAGATCCGATGATGAAAGCTTTGGAGACTATCGTTCAAGTAGACATCAAAGTGGTGCCAAAGAAGTTGTCATTGACAACTCCATCCCAACAGAAGCGGCAGGAGTAGACAATTATCACATCCCATTGGAAATCATTCCAACAACAACATTCAGCATAACATCAAGTCATGATGCATTGCATTGCTTCATCTTAATCTTGTCATATTTCAAGTGTCTAGTAGTCTTTATCATGTCCATGTCATTACATTGCATAAACATGATAAATAGGGGTATCTGTAGACACTTAAAATTTTGCATTCCTGTTACTAACCATACAGGAGGGCAGAATTGTCTTCCGAAGATAACCCTGGGAGATCAAGTTCCAACCCTAGAGAAAACCCCAGGAGATCAAGTTCTAACGCCGGAGATAACCCTGGGAGATCAAGTTCCAACCCCGGAGATAACACCATGAGATTCAATTTCCAACCCTAGAGATAACCTCGGGAGATCTAGTTTCCAACCCTGGAGATAACCCCAGGAGATCGAGTTTCCAATCCTGGAGATAACCCCGAGAGATCCAGTTCAAAACCCAGAGTCAACCCCGGGAGGTCAAACCAACCTCAGAGATAACCCTAAGGACTGTCAGAGTCAACAGCAGGCCAATCTCGGAGATAATCCTGAGAAAAGACTGCTACAACTGCATCAAAGCTGGAGATAACCCCGGGTGGTGAAAAATGGTCATTTTTCCATGTTAACATCATTTCAACTCAAACTACGTCAAAAGAAGTCCCACAAGAACCATAGCTTAAATCCCGAGTGAGAACTGTATAAGACAGCTCAATGGATAGACTACGAAGACTTGGAGATCTGGTCATGGACCCATCTTTCCGAATTCAGAAAATGTCTAATCCCATGTCATTGTGTAGCTCTCGTCAACGGCTTTTCGTAAAGGTATAGCACGCCTCCATCGGATGCCAGGATTGAAAGTTATGAAGGTTCGAGCAGACAACACATCATCCAAGTGCACGTACTTCGAGATGATGGGATTCGCCAAGCCCGGGATAACCCGGGCAGCCGCATGTAGACCCGCGGCAGGCGCAGGTTGACCCAAGACCATCTGGTCTATAAATAGACCCCTCCATCAGCTCATTTAAAAAAAAAGAAGAAAAGAGAAAAAACTCTGTCCATTTTAGCCCTTAACCTCTTCTAGAGTGCTCCAAACTGTGTGATTCTTCTTTCTAAACACTTGTAAGCTCGTGTTCTACAACATACTGAAATTTAACCGGTAGAAACTGAGTTTTCAAGCTCTAAAAGCGATCTGAAGTCTTCTTGGCAAATCACTGTAAGATTTTTTATATTTTTAAACTTTCTACTACTTTGATATATATATATATATATATATATATATAAAAGGAAAAAGCAATGGATCGACGATCCGGGCGTAACTAATCAGTGAGAATCTTGATATATATATATATAATTATTGCTTTTATATATATCTGCTTTACCTGCTTTCGCAATGTAGATATTTAATTTTCTAGTCTGTGGACTAGATTTATCTAAATCTTGTTATCTCTAACTTTAACCGGTTCAAAAGTGACTAAACTGGAACCGTTGAAGCTAGAATGTCTTAGATTTATTTAAATCTAGTTTTTTTCTAGCTTTTGTACATATTAATCTATCATGTGAGCCTAGGAGCCATGAGATTGAAGATTCAACCTGTGAATCTAAATCCGGTTCCCACGATGGACACTTTTCAGATGCAGCCAGCTTGTAAATTATCTATGGTGTTTGGACATCCTTGGATGGCTTTCATGCCCATAAGGAATTCGAAACTGCTATGTATCTTATTTTCTCGAAGTTACTTCATATCTCAAAAATAAAATCAATCCAGTCGAATACAAAATAAAATGGAAGTATCAAATGCCTCAATTACTATTGAGCATAAGGGTTCGAAAACTATTTTTCCAAAACATCAATGCTATATCTTGCCTAAAATTAAACTTTTATACAAGTCAAACCCTTTGTATATAGGTGCAAATGAGGCATAGCACTACTTCCAGATAATTGCACATAGGCCCAATAAACACACACACACACACGTGCAGATAATCAAAGAAATTGTAAAGTTACGGTAACCGTGTTTTCACGAAAGTCGGGGGGGTGCCTAACACCTTCCCCCCACTTAATCAAGCCCCCGAACTCAATAAATCTCGATTTCTAAGGCTGTTAAATAGAGTCCAACCATTGGGCCTTTGTGTAAACTTTTTTAAAATCAGTTGAGTTGGTACAACCATTTCAAATCTACCAACTGGCGACTCTGATTTTTAAAGCGTCAACATTTATATGTCGGGCCTTTTTCAAACTCTTCTTTTCAGATAAAAATTAACTTATAGAGAACACAAAAAGGCAAGAACAGAAAGGGGTACAATTTTCCCGACGTCGACAATAGATTTAAACATTAATCATAAAAGAACCTTTGAGTAAATAGTTACATTACAATTCAATCCTTCCATCATACAATGTCCCAATTAAATCTAAGACATGGAATTACTGTCAAGTCTTAATTTATTTAATTATATGTATTTCAATTCCCAATTTCACAACTCTAAATAAATGGAAATTAGAAACTCCTTTCTAATTTCATTCCACCTTGGCCAATGATTCCTTGGTTATCATTTATCGATTCATATAGGACATTTCTCTTCTTTTACTAGAAGCGGTAGATTTTTTATTGATCATTCATTATCTCCATATATAACTTATTACACCAAAGCATACCCTTTCATATACCCTAAGGGTCTTAAGGAATAAGTTAAAGTATAACTCATTATACACAAGATACTATGATGATCTCAAGTCTAAGGATCACTTGTACTACTATCACTACAAGAATTCCTTTTGAGAGGCAAGTAAAACTCCATTAGGTATTCCTTAGCGAGCCACGTTCAGTGAACTTATTCTCTAATAAGCACCTACATACTTGCTTTAGTGTCTCCGCACAAATGATCATGAGATCAATCATCCTCATCCAATGAGCAATCAACGTATGTACCAATCTATCCGGATTCATTAATCCCCTTTTTAGTAATCCATCGATTGGGAATATTTTTTTTTAAGCTATCTAAGATTTTAGATCTCATTAGCATGATCTCATCATGATTCTAAAAGTATTACTTAAAACTATGGCTTTATCACATGTTATTAAACCAGCACTATGTAGATAATTAAATGTCTTTAGTAAATAAATACTTTTATTAATAAATGAATAAGATTGTTTA